>JANKKI010000259.1:0-678913 GCA_025175665.1 Cinchona pubescens | reverse complement strand
GAGATTGTAACATTTTAGACTTGAAATCTAACTGTTTCTTGGACCCGTGTAGGCTTGTATATAGAGGCAGTTAAAATTCATGCACGATATTGGACAAAACGTTCACTAGCCTGGTGCAAATCGTCTATACTTTGGAAGATCAAGTATAACTCTCTTGAGAGAGTTCGATTGCTGTGATTTTGCATGATTTGGAAAGTTAAGAAAGATTTCTACAACTTTCATGTTTTGAGTTTTCCAGGATTCTATAGGCATATCGTTCAAAATTGCAAAGTTAGAAAATATGCACCGGCGAGGAGTGATTCTGACACAGTTTGGTAGATTGAGCATAACTTTCGTGTCTGAGCTCCAATTGAAGTGATTCAAGATGTTTTGGAAAGCTAAGACATAAATCTACAACTTTCATGTTTTGAGTTTTACCAAATTCTGCCAGCATCATGGAGACAAATGAAGATGAAGGCGCCACCTTACTGGAACCAGTGCCCAGGCACCAAGTCCAGGAAGGGTACTTATGTTCACTGGAAATGGCACCTAGTGCAGAGTCCAGGTGCCAAGTCCAGAAAGGGCGCTGCACTTTCGGGAAAGTGTCCAGGAGAACCCTGACAGCGAAGAAGCATTCTTTATAATAGGATGTTCTATTGACACTATTTTATATCCCATTAGCCACTGTTCAAGTTTATCTAAAGGTGTAGAGTTCGGGCAATCTAGATTGATTTCTCTTATACACATCTAGATGTGTATAAGAGACAAGACCAACACTAAGAGAGGTTGGACTTGGGACATAGCTGATTTATCTTAGCTATTGCTAGTTTTAATGTTCGTTGAATATATTATCCATACTATGAGAGGGAGTTGAAGAGGGAAATAAGCCATTAGTTAAATTAGACATCAGAATAGAAATTCATTAGATTTATACTAGGGTTTTCTTTGTTTTTAGGAAGGATTGAAGAAGAGGTCCAAGATTGACAACCTTGGACCTTAAGACATTTAGATTCTTATAAGAGACAGCATATACACACTAGATCTTATGTTATCCCAACGCAGAACAATCGTACTATAATCGCTAATACTTTTTAGGGTTAGAGTTTTCTTTGCTTTCAAATTTAATACTTTCTTTAATTGCTTTCGTAGATTAATGGTTTAAGTAATTTATTTGCTATCATATGTTTAATTTTTTGTAGTTCTTAGATTAATTTAGTCAAATCTCTTACATAATGATTTCTTCAAATAGTGATTAGTCAAATAACCGGTAATTAGATGAGATTGTACAAAAAGTTCCCATAAATGAAAATTTAGGAAACTAATCTTCTCTAGAAAAGGTATGAACATACTCATTCTCCATGTTCAACTTGCTTCTCATGCTACCACCCTTTGAAAGCTCATACTCCACCTAAAAATCAAGAGTGGAGTTTACAAAAAGAAGGTGACATTAATATGATTCACTTGATTAGTTCCTTTCTTTGAACATGGAAACTGATATTACCCAAACACCTTAGCGACAATTTTGTTTTGTTAAGCTAAAAGTTATCGAAACATAAGATGGTGGCTCATTAAATGGTTACAAGCAAAACAAAAACATCTTCATCAGTGTTTCTCATACCTGTTCCTTTGCCTGATCAAAAGCTTCCATCCATTTTCGGGCCTCACCAGCCGAAGCACAAGCAATCTTGCAGCAAGTCACAATCACTCACCGTAAGACAATTAAAGATACAAGAGCTCCTTAGTCACAGCTAATAAATGTCATTCAAGACAACTGAAATATAGATAAGAAAACATGGACCAAAAACCTAGTGTTTTCAAATAGTGACAGTATCCATCAAGAAACAAATGTTCTACTTACTTCTCCCTTTCTTCTTTCATCCAACCGGTTGTAAAATCTTAGAACATAAAGATCCTATAAAAAGACAAAGAAAAGGGCAGTCCTACATCAGTTTTGCTATCTCTATATTGGAACAATAAAAATCCATCATGAAGTTAAAGGGAAAAGACTTTCGAAAAAGGAAGTAATCAAGTCAAAAGGGGTAACAAACATCTTACTTTTCAACCAGAGAAACATAATTCAAAAGGAGGAAAGCATACTAAGCAAGCATGAACAAAAGCAACTAGGAATAGATCCCATACAAAGGAAAATGTTATAAGAACCTTACCCCATTGTTAACCTTCCGGCGACCTAAATCTTCCAATGATACACCACCATAAGTGTGTGACCAACAACACCCCACCGAATGGGTTTCTGCAATAATGCACAAAGTCTAAGGTAAACACAGCTTCCACTGATGTTCATTGGATAAAAAGAAAACATCAAGATGTTTCCTTTCAAGAATGGAAATAATGCCTCCAAGTGAAAATACAGACAACATTAGTACATTTATAGAAAGGATAAAAAAGAAATAGAACGTGATTGATACTGAGAATTAAAGCCAAGTACAAATCTAGTATATAACTGCCATGAATGTGCGATAAACGAAGGCAGTTACATCGCCTAGGCAATAACAAAATGGGCATTCTGGACCATAATATATTCAACGAACATTAAGACTGAATGTTAAGATAACATCATGCTTATTAAGCAGAGCTCGTCAGACCTCCAAAAGCATCAGCAACCACATTATTTCATGTGGATATGCCTCAATAATCGAGAGAAAGGATGCACGTCATATTTTGAGTACCCTAAGTTTAAAACTGATTTTTCATCTTCAATTTCTCCATAAGTTTTCAAGTTTCTTCATTTTCTTCTAAAGTTGCAAAACCCCACTACTAATCCAACATTTTCTCCTGAAACGCCTGTCTATTATTGATCTCCACAAGTAAAAACAGCAAGCATTGCACACAGCCTACGATTAGACATCAATTTGGAGGCCCCATTGAATAGTCTTCTTGTGTGTTCACCCTCTCTAATACACATCTAGACTCGGTCCAAAAGTTCAGCGCAAATCAATAACTCTGCTAACTCAAATTGTACAGCTAAAACTAAATCAAATTGTATTCACCAATGCCAATCAGTGCAACCAACAAACAAGTTCAAAACGGAGCACGTTTCCACAAAAGGCGCTTTTCATGATATACCATCTTTCCACTTCATGAACCCATAAAAAACAAGCTTCCCATTTCATCTTCTAGTCAACTCAGCTCAGCTAAGCTCACAATGACCAAGACGTCAATAACCACATCTCTTTATGTTTTCAATGTGTATAAGAGTTTAGCCGAGAAGATATTTGAGGAATTAAAGCAACAAATCTTTATTTTTTCATTTCTTTTTCTTTTAAATGTTTTGTGGAAACCATTTGAAACCCACAAAACAGACATTTCAAAAAAACCAAAAAAAAAAAAAAAGAAAAGGAAAAAGAGAAAAGGGATGTTGATTAGGGGACTTACAATGCCGGGATTTTCGTGGGGGTCTCTTTTGTACATTTCAACGTGGTTTCCTCGAATACAGAGATAACGAAGATGGCAATATTCATGACCAATAGAATTAACACCCAAATGATAAACCCATCCACAATATTCAGAATTACCAGTGCTACTTTTGCCGCTATCATGGTTGGATTGACGATCATCGGCGGCACCGCTCTCGGAGCCACCACTCACCGCCCCTCCTCCTAATCCTCCTATCCTTCGTTGGCCATCTTCTTCAATACGCCACCCCAGTAGCCATTTTTTGAATTGGGGAGCAAAGAGGAGGATGATGAGCTGATTGATGAAGATAACAATGGAGTCGGTAAAGTGGTTAATCACTTAATCTTAATTGGCATGGACAGATTATATTTATAGTACGATTGTTCTGCGTTGGGACAAAGAAGAAAGAGTGTGTGTACTACGTGTTTTTCGTGCGTGTCTCATACAATTTTATTTTATTTTATTTTTTAATTTTTTAAGTTGTAAAAAATTAAAAATAGAGAAATTTCATGTGGAGAAATGGATGGTAGAGTTGTATATTTTGGATTTTTTTTAATTAATAATAATTTTTAGTTATATTTAGTGATAATGAAAATTTTTACAATTTCAAAATTATTCTATTTTATTTTTGTTCTTTATACCAAATGATATTATTAAATATTTTTAAAATTTATATTGTACAACTACTCGAATTATTATTTGGCTTGGTACGTATTTCTTTAATATAAAGTTTTATTACTTTGATATTGTCTTGACTGGAATTTTTCTAAGAACTACAATTATGATAATCGAAGTCAGTATAAGAATTATAAATCTTATTAAAATACTTGTTTAGTTTAAATAAGAAATAAATTTTATTATATTAATAAATTTAAAATTTATGTTATAAATAAAAAATAAAAATAAATATTTTGTAACACTTTTATTCTAGTATAATAATTCTTATAATAATTAATTAAATAAATTTCTATAATTGTCACTAACCTTTATTTTTACTACTTTCTCTAGTATTTATAAAGCAAATACTACCTGTTAGGTACACGTTCCATCATGCTGGTTGATTTAAGTACACGTTTTAATGTTATTTAAAGTTTGACTAAGAAGTAGTTAACTGGTATACTTCGGATTTAAATAATTGGAAAGTTGGAAGAGGCGTTACAACTTGGGTTCTTATGATTAGGAAAATATTTGTATATACTGTAAATCTTGTGGTCAAAATTAAATATTAAATAATTTTACTTACATTAATTGATGTCATAAATTCTCTAAAATTTAATCCACATTATATGTCAGTAGATCTATAATAAAATCAAAAATGAGATCTATCTAAATATTTCCCTTATGATTGTATATTAAGTTTGTTCCAACGTGGGAAGCATTCAAATTTAACAACCATAGCTTCTTTTTTTTTAAGAAAAATACTTAATTAGTATGTAACATCTTATTTTATTTACAATCGTAAATCTCTTATAATTCTTCAACTTCTCCATTTAATAATCAAATGTTATTCTACATGAATTATCGATATAAAACTCTATTTGACAAGAATAATTTAATTTACATAATCATCCTTTAAAAGTTAATAGTATTATAACAACTTTATCACATGTGATTTTCACCTACATGAAAAAATTATAACGAGATATTAATGGTAAAAATACAAATAAAATAATTTATGTCTCGAACATTTAAGTCAAATACAAATCGCACTAATAGCGGTTAGTTACACGAATATGAGTTTAGCATTCTTATTAAAAAGTTGCTGCTAAATTAATCTATGTTCCAATGATGGAGAACCTGACCTACTAGCTACGAAAATGATGTCTTATATCTTTCTAATATCGAATTAACAAACAATTGATTATTTTATCATAATAATTCTGGTTATTGTAAAACTCTTATAAATTAATGACATTTGGGCTTCATTCATTTCGAAACGTTTATCGCAAATTTGGACAAATTTGATGGACCTCTACCGACTTGGTGAGTCCATTACCCATACTCTTTACCGTGTATTATTTATTATTGCGGGGTCTGTAAACCTACATCTTATGGGAGAAGGGTCAGTCCCTTGATGATGACGGCCCAGAAATTACAGATCTGGGCCGCATAGCAATTATTTTTTATACTTAGATCAATTCGGATTCAATGAAAAGAATTGCATTATATTTAGGCTGTCAATGGATGCGTTCTGGTTTTATCGGATTTACGTAGAAAATTTAAATTTGACACGACCCATTAAATTTTCAGTAGTGTGGTTATATGACAGATGTAGTGTCAACCCATTATACATGTGTATAATGAGCCGTTAAATTTTTTACTATTATAATAATTACTTAATTTATCCGAATAATACGATAATCGATTATTCCATTGCCCCGAATGATGGCAAGGTTGTGTTTGTTATTATAATTATTGGGTTAAATTTCGTATATGCCCTAATTATTTATTAAGTTGTGTCGGGTGATCTGAATTCTAATGAACGTGTCAACTTGATGGACAGTGATCGAAAGTCCAAACATTAATATTTGTTGGATTTAAGAAAACTCAAATTTTAGGTCGATAAATTCGAATTTGACTTGGTACTAGTAATACGGTTCTGATTTTATTAACTCTTTTAGATTCGCCATATTTACAATTTAAAATAGATGAATTCAAAGAATTCTTCGGATCCTTTTACCCTAAGGAGTCCAACTACAAATTTGGGCAACTTTGGATGCAAAAAATGCAAATAAATCTAATAGGAAACCTCAGAATCACACAATCAACATCTATAAATTAGGATGCTCTTCTCACGCAACCTCTTCACTCATCCAAAGCATTCGATTCGATTCCCCAAACCGCACACCCACAAGTAAAGTAACCTCACCTGCTCCTCCTTCTCCTTCTCCTTCTCCTTCTCCATTTCTTCTTCAATCAATTACTGCCCTCTCAATCAATCAATCAATCAATCAATAAGTGCGCCACCGCCGTTCTCCGATCGTATGATTGCCTTCGCAAACCCTATTATACTCGTCGAAAAAGTAATCATAATAATAACCCGAATGTTTCCGGATCTCGCCGCCGAAAACGGAGCCCCACTCGCTTCGAATCTAACGTCCACGATCGATCTAGGGGGGTTGCGAATAATAATCAGCCAGATCTCCGCAAATCTACTACTTCTACTTCTATTGTTGCCCCCGCCGCCGCCACCGCTTCCGGAGGCAAGAGTAATCTCGTCATGGGCCAAGTTAAGATCCTAAAACGAGGCGAGCCGATGCCGGATAATTGTAATTACGACGACAACAAGAAGGCGGCTGATCCAATTCCAATTCCAACTCTCTTATAATGACATGGCCTTTCGGAAATTAGGGTTTGTCGGTAGCCGCGATGAGGATGATTTGATCTTGTGTTCAACTTACCAATAAAGACATCAAACTCGAGAAGCTTAAGTAGTAGATTAGCGGAGATCTGGCTGATTACGCCGGATCGGGTCCAACTGTGGCTTCTCCTCCCCCGAGCTCGCTTCCGTTTCCGGCATTCTTTTCCAAGAAGGAGAAGAAGATTGATGAGGCTACCAACAATCTATTTTATTATTGAGGCTTGATTTGGCGTGAGCCCCCCTCACTTCCTTCCTTTTAAAATTGATTACTGTGAGAATGAAAGATCCAATTTGCTTATCTGAATCGATCGAAGAAAGCGGTTAGATCGGGGGTTTTGCTTTCTTTGTTCTTCCTTCATATTTTTTCAACAGGAAGATTAGAGAAAGCAAGCAAATGGGGCAGTGTTACAAAATATCTTACTGGTGAAGGAAAGCTAAGCTAAAATGTTGGGGTTACTAATTTCCTTTTTCAATTGATGGAGCAGTGAGGGCCTTCACTTGTGTATTGTTTAATTTACCGTGCTAGTTTTTGCATATTAGACGTGTAAATTAAGTTAATGGTGTAGATTTGTATTAGGATAAAAATGTATATTCCATAAATTATAACATTATTTGATTTATAATTGATCGCACTGCAATCAACGTTTCAGATTACCATCGGTCAGGAATAAGTAGTTATGTTATGTTTCTATTGTTGATTTGAGGTAGCTTATACCCTAAAGTCTGTGTTAAATATTTAAAAGTTGATGTTATGTACTCTGGAGTTTACTTGAGGGGTGTAACCTCTTTGCTAATGATTTAAGTTATATTTATTGAAATAAAAGTTCTTAGCTATGACTATGACTACTTTGTCTTCTACTTTCTTAATTGTAAGTTTTTTGGTAGCTGACTTCTTTATTCGATCTGCGATTTCAATTACTAATTAAATGTGGTCGTACGGCTCATTTTTATTCAGTGTAGAAATGAATGATTTGTGCAATGTATAGTTGTCTGTATGTTTGGTTGTCTGGCAAGACCAAAGAAAGGTCTGATAGCAAACAAAGTTCCTGGGAAGGTATTGGGTTTGGTTCAAGATGGAGAAGACATTTTTTTCGGAAATGATATCTAGTTCTTCCGGTATATTTTTCATGATTTTCGGCCAATTGAAAACGCAATCTGAGAACTGAACAAAAATATTGGTGTAAAAATGAAAACCAATTCTATTGGTCTGGATTTCTTGAGATCAAGAAGGTTGGCTTTGATATGTTGGTATGGAAATTACTCTTGAAATGTGTTACAGAACTATGGTGTGGCCGTGTGGGATCTACCAGCACACTGGCATTGCTCTGGTGATAGAGTTGATGTTTCAAGGCAAACACTTTGTGTATCTTTCGAGAAACACCTATGCTTATTTAACTGACAATTCTTCAGCATGGTACACCTTATTACAGATCTAAATCTGCAATCAGCAAGTATCATCTAATTTGTTTCCTAGAGATCTCTTTGAATATGTCAGTTCCTTATGAAAAAAGGTGACATACAGAAAGCATAAAAAGGTGACAATGTTTATTAATGCGTATCAAGGTGTGAACTCACTACTTTGATGTTTTATACTGAAAGTCTATGAACTTAAGCCCTCTGCTTAACTTAAAGGTAACATGGTCACTGTGCATAAAAGAGACTGCTGGATGGTTAGCTTTATTTGCGGAAGTTATTCTTTTCTTTTAGCCTTTCTTTTTTTCTGTCTGTGACTTATGCTTATACTGAAAACATTTACCACTGAGAGAAGAATGTTTCAACATAAGAGGCTGTACTAATGATGTGGCTACTCTTTTATTTGCCTTGATACCAATATTCCCTTCCATATCCCAATATCAGATGAGGCCTGCAAATCTTATATTTGAACAAATGGAATAGATACATCAAACATTATGATGATCAAATTATCCAAAAAGCATGAAGGTTTAGTTGTAAAATTAACAAATTTAAGTTGTATGTGTATAAGATTATTTAGTTTCTATTCTACATTTGGATCAATGTGCATATCAAAAAAAACAAAAGAAAAAAATGAAAAAAACTTGTAAAACTATGATGTTTACTCTTTCTTTCTTTTTTCTTAAAGTAAGAATCCTGGACAAGAATTCCATTGTTCATCAATTTTGGATTGCTTATTTACTTTAATTGATGAATAAGCTTCTCGAGTTTGATGTCTTTATTGGTAAGATATTTCCTGTTGACCATTCCTTCTCGAGATTAAAAGCATGGTGTAACTAGCCAGTTCTAAGATTTCATTTTTTAACTTTTAATCTAATTGTTTTCTGGTCTGTTCAGTACCACTCCAGTGAGAATCCAACTGATATGGATGATATTAGCTGTAAAACCAAGGAAATTCCTGTGGCAGTTTGTGCTTCATATCATGTGGTAGATGATTAAATGGAAATTGTGCAGGTTTGTCTGTCAAATTAGATCGTCAAACTGCTAGAGTCCATCTATGATTTATTGGAGAGCAATCAGAGCAGCTTATGCTTGAGTGCAAGTTGAAGCAAATTTAAGCATGATATAAATTGTGATATTGAATGCTACGGAGGCCTGTCAAAAGTAATACTTGGTCAAACTATTGTTACTTTTGAACTGCTAATACCTTACCTTCTGCAAAGTGTATTTGGTCAGTCTTTGAATTTCACATATTAGATCTGCAGAGGTTATGCATGGCATTTATGTGTTGGTTTGATGCTTGATTGAGAAATGACAGAATAAAATAGTGTTGTAATGAGTTATCTTTTGGCTTTGGAGGCCATGTCAAACAAGCTCTTGAAACTGATGGAAATGGTTCTTGGGTATAGTTGCAGTATTACATCTTTTGAGCAAGGACACATCTATAAAAAATGTTTGACTAGAGTCATGTACATCAAAGCTGGTCTATATTTTTATTTATGGGTGGTATATTTGATTCAAATACAAGCCTGATCAACTCGGGACTCCATTTTGTTGTCTGCTTAATAAATCAATCAATTGCTTAAGACTTGTTATTTTTACCATTCATTTTTATTAATTGATTTATATAACATTGTTCTTACTCTGCTCCATCTCGGTAGACTCCAAATTCTTGGGGAGAATCCTCTTCCAGAACCAATGTTTTCTCCACAGGAATACCATCTCCTCAATTGGAACCCCCTTGGTCTCCGGTAGGAAAAGACAAACAAATATTGTCATGATGGTAATCCAGCCTGCGAAGAAGAGGAAGACGTTCGCTTAAAGGCACAAAGGAGGGAGAGGAAGGATTGCCCTATAAGCGAACGTGAAGAAGAGATCGTACAGCTACTGTAATGCTCTGTCCAGCTGACCTAATTTCCAATGGGAATATCTCACTTGGCACTGTCCACCCTAGTGGGCCCCACGACCACCCAAAAGCTGCAACAAAGAGGCATATGATAACCAACACCAAAATGGAGAAGCCTTTCGAAAGTTCCCTGTCATTGCCGAATTTAAGCCCCAAGATTATTGCTACTATGACCTGATTCATTGCGAGAAACTGTTATCAATTAGGATATGAGGTAATTATGAAACAGCTGATCAATAATTGTTGTAAGTCACTCTTTTTTGCACAAGTTAATTGCTTTGGAATTAGTGGACTGCTTTTTTACGTAAGTTGAAAATTTTGCATTTCAAGGTGTAGGAAAACACACAATTCATCACCCTGGAACTTTTTGACTGTTGATTGCATGGATTAAAAGGAATCTGGATCTGGCTTTCTGTATGTCACCTTTTTTCTTGATGGACAAACCTCTGGAAAACTGCTCTACTAAGAAAATTTCCTGTATTTAAGGACATCATGCTGAAGAAGGGTATTCTTTAAGCTTTTTACTCGTAGAATTTTCTCATGTATTTTTCTTTGCAAGTTTTAACAACATTCTCATAGAAAATTCCAACATAGATCTCCGTTACTTCTTTATGGAGTATTTTACATGTATTTAAAAGATTCCTATGTTCCAAGGTTGTGTTGTAATAGTTATGTCTGGAATAGTGTGTAATTGCATTTTGCTACTCATTTTCCCATCAGGTTCTCAATTTGGTGCTGATTGCATAGTTTTTTTTTTTTTTTTTTTTGGGGGTGGTGGGAAGGGTCTGGTGTCTGTGCTAGATGTTATTTTTCGTACCTGACAAATAATCATTTGTATTCCTCCACCGATCAGTAAAGCTCTACGGCCCCACTCTGTCAACTGTAGCAATTGAGTTCTGTTGATGAAGCTAGAACTGCTCAGCTAGTTGACTGCTGAAGAGTATAGAGAAGCATTGCCTCCAAATCCCATACTCTGAAATAATACCGGGGCATAGAAGAGAATTGAATTGATGCCTGTCAAAATCTGGAAAGTTGGCATGAAAATAGCCATACTATTCCCTAGATGTGTATAAGAGACAGCCAATAATATTCCCTAATACTTTTATTTTCATATAATGCAATTCCTAGCTACTTAATTCAATAATGTCTTGTAGCTCAGCATGAATATTTGCTGTTCCTCTGATCTTCTCTAAAACTTTTCTTCCTTTTTCCTCTGATCCACGTTCAACTAGGCTGTTTGGTGTTTCTGGAAGCAGTATTCCTCCCACTGTCATCAAAATAGCTGGAGCAGCTGCCAGGCCAAGAGAGACTCTCCATCCCCATGGCCGTAGCTTCTCTGTGCCATAATTGATCATATTTGCTGTGAAGATCCCAAGAGTTGTTGCCAATTGAAACATCATGTTGAGCCCTCCTCGGAGATGGGTCTCTTATACATCTCTGACAGATAAAGTGGAACAGCCTTACAAGCAACAAAAAGGGAAAGATTTGCAGGTTTGTCAAGTTTTTGGTAAGAATACATAAGAGTTATTCAATCTTCAGGAAATCTGTTTATTGATATAGTAATACTGCTCAGTCAAAGATTGGAATTTGTGCAGAGGATTGTTATTTGTAGTTCTTAAAATTTCGTTAGTTAACTTCATCTGCCTTTCTCTAGAGCTAAGTTTATTTGTCTTGACTATCGTTACTTGGAACTACATGATAGATGAGTTACACATATTGTGTGCGTCTTTTTCTAAACATGTTATGCAAGTTCACCTGATTTCCAAATCCAATGCCAAAACCAAGCTAAACATGTTATGCAAGTTCACCTGATTTCCAAATCCAATGCCAAAACCAAGCATAATCCGGCCGAGGATCAGCATTGCCAGGTTTTGAGCTGATGCATCCAAAGATGCACATCTGAACATAAAAGACCCAGGTACCACAGATTATACTTCCTCGTCTCCCGTACTTCCGTGTAATGGGAGATGCTATCAGGGATGAGACCAATCCAGCAAGATAGAGAGAAGATGTAAATGCTGCTAAGCCTTGGTTGTTGTACTTACAGTAGTTGTTTTGATGTGCATGCATCTTTTGTCTATAGACTGTTGGAAAGAACTTTGAAAGAAATCCATCCATGGAAGTTACTCCTCCTGTTCAGAGCAATTACAGCGGGTTAGGTTTACTTGAAGTTTCATTATTCAGTTGTTTACTTTGAATGACATGTTTTTTTGGTCTTTTTAAATCATCGATGGGCTTTGGAAGATATGGAAGAAGATTCAGGGATCCCATCAGGGACGCTCTTTTTTAATCAAAAAATAACTATTGCCAAATCAGTTCTACTAGTTTTATATGATTTATGAAGTTTTGCATTTCTTTTGTATGTTCAATTCATTCTACAATATTATTGTTTTGAAGGGTTCTCGGTGCTATATTTTCCTGACTAACTGCGTTTTAGTGACAGAAATAATGAATCCTATTTATCCTGTCCTGCCTATAAATCAGACAGGCAAGAGGTTGATTGTCAACTATGAATTATCAGGTCTTCCTGTTGCAGCCTTTTTTAGGAGGAAAAAAAAAGTTATTTCTGTGTCATTTTCTGAATATTCAAGTATTCTGATAAATTTCTCATGATAGTAATTGAGAAATTATTTCTTATATATGATGTTTCTGAATTTAAGTATGTAATAAATAGTTTGTTATATCAGAATATCAGGTAGAACATGCACATAATGTTTGTTTTAACTGTATGGTGAACTGGAGGATCCCCTTTTCGTTTCTGCGGTTTAATTTATATTCAAGTCCTGTCTCTTATACACATCTAGATGTGTATAAGAGACTAAAATTCTTGGTGGTGCTCCCGAGTACTTCTCCAGCAGTATCAGGAACTTGAAATTGCATATACTTCATGTACAAAAGATTTACCTGAAATTCCGATGTCATATCCGAAGAGTGAGCCTCCAACAGCAGCAACAATGCAAGTGACAATAACATAAGCTGTGACCCTTCCTTGGTACTGCTCTGCCCTTTCCTTTGACACACCTGTTGGGGCTAACGAGCCACCTGCCATTGCTGAAGTCCTTCCTCTCACAGTTTAGCAGAGATAAGCAAGGGCAATTATTCACACTTAGGAATGGAGATGCCCTGTCTTCATATTCTTGTTTATATAATTGAACCTTAGTTGACTTACTACTTTGCAGCCATAGGAGCTCTTGGTTGACTTAACAGCTCCCAGCTATGGGAGCTCTTATTTTAAACCCAAATTGGAGGCCGTCAACTTGGGAGAGGTTGCTTCTTGTTTAACTTGTCTTTTATTTCGAGTATGAACTACTCTTCAAACTATATTGGTAGTATTTTTTTTTTTGCACATGCACAAGTTGAGCAGCAAGACTTCGACTATTGTGTATAAGAATTGTAGAATATTACTGGTCGGCCCACCGCGGGTTGCTAATTGAGTATTCTTGGGATATGTTTGATTTATGGATATGAATGGAAGGAATGAAAATTAAAATTAGTAATATTTTATATATTATTTAATTAATTATTGTGGGATTTATTATATGAAAATAAAAATATTAAAAAATATTTACTTTTATTTGTTATTTATAATTTTAATTTTAAATTTATTAATTTATTAATATAATAAAATTTATTATTTATTCAAATCAAACAATTAAAAAGAAATCACATAAATTCATATCAATAATAAAATTTATAATTTTTATTTTAATTTTGGTTCTTAAATGCGTACCAAACACTTCCTTAATTGTCATTGTCACGTTGTATTCCCAAGTGTGTGCTCTAGTTGGTTGTTTTTGCTTTTGATATTCTGAGATTGTGGTGTATATTCTGGTGTTTGACTGTACAGCTTTTATTTTTCCCTGTTTGATGGTAACTATGACAACTATGGTTCAAGTGGCATGGTTTAAGTAGGAGGATTGGTATCGTATAATAAATTTATATAAAATTATTAAAATTAAAACAAAAATTATAAATTATTATTTATAAATTTTAACTGATATTTTATTCATATCAAAATAATATTTACTACTATTTTAAATACTATTGGATCAAGTTTTTAAACTACGGTGATAACTTGGTTTGTGGGACGTTTCCAAGCTGTACTTTCTTGTGGTGCAGTTGCAACGTGTTTACAGTCTGTTTGTACGACATTTCACTGATTGGTGTTTCTTTATGACTCTATCACACGTTACCAGAAACCAGATATTCCGGTCCGCATTTATTGTCTTCCTAAATCTGCCTGTAAACTACTTATGAATTTTGCTGGATCTGGAAGGAAAATAATGCGAAGGTTAGACTAAACTCAGTTAATGCTTATTAATGTTGTGCACAATTTTCAAGATTTATTGGCATTAAAAGATAGCAATTGGTAAATACTTCTAGATTATACAGGTGAGAGGTGGTGATGGATAAGCATACGTATGTTTTTGTGCATCCACATTTATATGTGGTGATGTTTCGCATATGAAAAATATTTAGTTAGATTTAATTTTTTATCTTACTTGTAAATTTTGTAGTCAAAATTAAATTTTAAAAAATTTTATTTATATCAACTGATGTTATAAATTTTTTAAAATTTAATCCACACCAAAAATCGACAAGTAAAATAAAAAATTAGACCTACCTAATTCTCTGCCTACGTATATGAGCTTTTTTGTATGCGGTTACTTTGTCATTTGAGTTCAGGCTTCTCTTGTCAAAGAAACGTGGTCAAACAAAGACCAAGTAATGCTTTATGTGTAACGCCTTTCAATTGTGGGCTAAATAATCAAGGCAGAAATTGATAGCAATACGGATTTTTCTTAAACTTGCGTAGGAGGGCTGCATTTTTTAAACCAATGATCTACTAGTATCATTTCAAGCTATGTGTAAATGTATATGTTCACATTTTGTGTGTTGATAATACAGGATTCATAAAGTAAAAATAACTATTAAAGGCAATTGCTACATACAAATTAAGAAAATTATTAAATTGCATCAATTTTATAAAATAAAAAAAAAAGAGTTCAAAATACATTAACATATCAACTATATAATAATCTCTCTATTAGTAGAACATTAAGGGTAAAAGTTTAGATGTGTATAATTCACAGGTTCTTAACAAAGTATTAAAAGGAAAAATAATTTAAACAAGATAATTGATCTAGTAGTGATAGTTACGTATTTTACTAATAAAAAAAAAATTCTTGTATGATCAACTTGAAGAAATTTCACATCCAATATATTTAGTGATTTATAGGCAGGACAGGATATAGGACAAGCAAATAGATTGGAAAATTTGTAACGTTGTGACTAAGAGCATTATATTGTACTGCCAAATTCAAGTCATTATTAATATGAGATTTGTTAAAGCCTGTTGATTGATTTGGCAATTTTTATATGCTTGGATGTATGACAAAGATACAAATTATACACAATCTAGTTACTAATAGCCATTTAGAGATTGAAATCCAATTGATGTCTCTTTACACATCTAGATCTCTTATACACATCGAAGATGTTATAAGAGACATTTCTGTCTAATATCTCCATCCCCATTAGATATTGATGGTCCTTTTGCTTCAAATCGTAAGCGAAGGAATTTCTAACGGAATTTCTAATAATCAAGTATTCTGTTTTGAGCCATTATATTGATAAGTTAATCGATTTAAAATCCAAGTCACACATAAAGAATGAAAGTTAGCGCATTTTCTAATAATTCATTCCAATAGAATGATTCAAATAGTAATTAACCAAATAACATCTATGAATATCATTAGTTTTAATTTCCATTTCTTCCTTCGCACTCACAAACCAAACACCACCTTATCCTTGATGTACATGTTCACTGACTTTAGAAACCAATTCTGAACGAGTCATTTGATGATAACAAATAACTGAAACATGACTTGTGAAACCAGACTATGTTGCAATTAAGGATAAACAATTATAGCAGTTAGACTTAGGATTCTATCGACGTGTGATCAAAATTCTATTGACGTGTGATCAAATTTTCAAATCCCATGAAAAGAACCTATCTAATATTGTAGTATTATTAAGTTGATCAATGCTTCAGACAAATCCACGGACAAGAGCTCAAGCTGTTGCAATTGAACCATAGATTGATCCTTCTTTTGTCTTCAACGTTGTACACGGAGAGCGCATTACCACAAAAAGTTTGCCAAATAAAGAAGGGAAAATGTAGTGAGAAAAAAAAAGAGAGGATCTATTCACTGCTTTTTCATTTTGTCATTTGGAGAGACCCTCTGCCAATGTTCTGTCATAGGATACTACTGACCAAGACTGATACTTTTTCGAATACTAATATTTGTTGGTGAGGAGTTTTATGATAAAAATGCTTTCACTTGCATTACCTTCATATTTAATATCTCAGTTGATTGCGTATTTGTCATCCAGTTTCTCCTTCAATGCTCAAAAGATACCACTTAGTAAGCCCCTGAAAGAAAACGAGTAACTGAATCAGTATCAAGTAACCAAATTTGCAATTGAGGCGATGAATGTTGAGAATCCTCACCAAAACCCTGAAGCATTTTTGACTTTACTTCTGCAAGAATAAATCAAAATAGGTCCACAAGTTACTTCAGAGAAAAATTCTGAGGAGCCATTCACAGATAGATACATCCATAATATTCTGTTTACCTATCTTTTCCTTCAAATGCATCGTTAATCTCCTCGCCAGTCGGTCTTTTTGAGAAGCTTGCCAAGGATACATATTTCTCCTTGCCTGGTGACTCATCCATCCTTTTGTATAACTCGTAAGTATATGGATAGGACATCCTAAAAATGTATTACTGAAGATGTCAATTTTATCAAATGAAATTTAAGCTAGTAATACCTTATAAAGAACTTCAAAGGACAGAATTCATGATCCACCACTCAAGACTGTCATCAAAAAACACACACACACACACAGAGATCATAGAAGAGAAGAAAAAGTACATTTCAAGTATTTCAATGCACTCTCAACTGATAATAAATTCATCGTTGGCCTCGATATGATTTTTATCGTTAACATCATTATGTGGGAGCAGAAAAGTCAAGGATGTATATATTTCATCATCTCCCAGGGTGAAAATACTCTGGTGTGTGGTATATACTTTTTTCCGTTCCATTAAAATGGTTCCAAGAATTTACATGTGGAAATGTCACAAAATGCATAATCATAAAATAGATGCCTAGCCTTAACTGGTAAGGCTAGTTAATTTTGCACTATCACTAGCAAAACAAGGTTGGAAACATGGATGTTTATCATATCAAGCCCTTTGAGTGATACCGCTTCTGCATTGATGAAGCTATGCATGGCATACACGGAGATGTAAATAGAGATGCAGCCCAGTTGACTTCTAAAAATTTGTTTTAGCTAATAAATGGGCTAGAAATGGTATGAGAAAGGATCTTACCTGAGAGCACCCATAATAGGATACTGTGTTCCTGCATGTGTAAAGTAACCGAAAGAAGTAGCATATCTCGAATGACGCAGCATACTCCAATCTCTTTTCACGACCCATTATCTTGTAGAACATAAAGCTGAGGTGTTAGAAAATGCTGATTATTTTATTTCGATAAATAAGATTAACTTGCCTTTACTTACTTGCATGATACCGCTTGAGCTAGGCACATCCTGGTATCAAAGTCAGCAAGGCAATCAGTATTCATACAAGACAATCTTTTTGTCAAGATATTAATAGAGAGCATTGTGAATTATCCACCATCATATTATCCATTTGAAAGCTACAAATACTTGATTATTAGAAATTCCGTTCGCTTACGATTTGAAGCAAAAGGACCATCAATATCTAATGCTCTAATGGAGATAAGCACAGAACCAACAGTAAGATACACGATGTGATATTCAGCTGTACATCAATCAAGATCAGCAAAAGGATTACCATTTATTAGAACTAACAGAAGAAATCTAAAAGGAATATAAATGTAGAATGAGAAAAGAAGCACAATCTATTGATGTCTCTTAGCATATCAGATATAATGAGACAGGTACTCCTATAAATTCATTTCTGGCAGTCTTTTAACTACCCCTAAAGGACTAGGAGTACTTAAATGAACTTAAAAAAATGAGTCAGCTTATGAGCTCTGCAACAGCTTAACCTTCAGTCTAGGATTTACAAGATTTCTGAACTGGACGATATTCAGCAGCATCAGTTATAGCCTTTAAATCCTGCATTATTTCAACTACAGAGGATTAGAGAAAAGAAATAGACAAATCATGTATATGCAGCGCAAATGAGAAACAAATACTCATTTTTTCTTGATCTTCTTACATCAATAATGCAATTTCCTACTGCATTTTGAGGTGCCACTAAAATATACATATCATCCTGTTCATCAACCTCTTTGGCACCTGCAACAATCGAAAAACACAGCTATTGTATTCAGATATCAGTGCCTGTAAGAGATACTTGAGAAAAACAATTGAGACGAGCTACTGGAGTTGATTGTTGAAACTGCAGAATAACTACATCACTAAACATGGAAATCACATGTGACTTCAGAGAATTCCTAGCAGATTATTCACCCAGCCAGTGGATGAAAGACAGGACTTTCTAGCTGCTAGTATACACTCCTAGATGTGTATAAGAGACAGGATTAGTACAAAGGAAAGCACACAACAAACTATATAATAATCCATGACTATATCCAACATCAGAAGTGAGGTCTACTAGAAGACGATGTTGACACAGTAGGGCAAGAATTTTCAGCTATAATGTAGCTGAAAAACAATGTCTCACACAAGTCTTTCATGACGGGCCGCATCATGAAATATTGATAAAGTGATGTCAGTGCATTACCAAGAATAAGGGTAAAAGGTACTGTACAGTGTAGCCAATAAAACTTAATTCTGTTCCAAAATTTTGAAATAAAAAAGAAAATAATGGGAATGGGCAGAAGTTTTAACAGTTATTTATTCTTAATCAAATGCAAATACTACTTTGGCAATCATAGGGAACTAAGAGGAGCAAATATAAAGATGATATGCTGGTTAAGTGATGAATTGTTCTCTTGCTTATGTAGGTCATTTCTGACACTTTAAGGCATGGCAAATATATTCATGGGATGTATCAGGAAAACTAATGTGATGCAGCATGTGCAGAAAACAAGAGAGAGTAGCAAGTCATAATCATTTAGTCTATTCACTACCTATTGAACCAATCCTGATAAAGGCATCCTTAGCACCGTATTCTCCCCAGTCCATGAACTCCAAGATCTTTCTAGTTCCTGCAAGTTGCAAAGGCATACCAACAAGTGCTCCTTCTCCCATTGATCCTTGAACGCAAACCTAAAAGAATGAACCTATGAATGTTCATTATCCATAGATTGGTTACCAAAAAATATCATTCAAGTTCTCAAAGTACAAAAACAACGATGAAAGATGTACCTTCACACGCTTTCCATCATCAGCAAATGAGAGAGCAACAGTGCGCACAAGTTCCATCAAGGTACCTATTCGATAAACATCCTGTAAATTATAAGGTATGGTTAATTCTAAACAACCAACGACTGATTGAAAGAAAAAGAAGGGGCCCTACCATTTCTGGGTTCAGCTCAGGAATATTAATCTTCACCTGTCAAGTAATGTAATTAAGTGTTTAGCCTTCACCGGTAGAAGTATCCAGTAACAATGTCACAAGGAAATAATTTTCCACAGGAAATTGGTAAGTTATATCATGAATGAAGATCGGAAATAATCACCAGCAAACCATACTATAAAAAGTTCCAATCAACCAATACTTTATCTTCAGATTCACCACATAAAATAAAGCCATAACGACTACCTTTAATCGAGTTTTCCCATCATTTATGGCTCTTGCTGTAGCTTGCAGAACATCTAGATGTGTATATCCCACATAATGATGTGAATGAGGAATGTTATTCAATCTAGTTGGAATTCCTCTCCAACTCTCCTGTGAAAGGCTAAAGCAAAGTAATTGATGCATTTATGGATCTACTTACAACTTATGCATTAGATGATGGAAATAGAAATTTTCGAAATCTGTACATTGTAGTTTCACAAATGCATGGAGATACCTTGCTCGATGTTGGCCTAGTATCAGACGCTTTTCACTCCCAGAAACTTTTGCTACAGACAAGAAAGAAGAAACAGTATCAAGAAGCAGTTCTGACTGGCAGATAACACACAGCTGCTTACTACTATTAAAAAATTACACACATCACATATATGCTAACATTACATATAAACTTTATTCCACAGGTGAAAATACAAGACAATGTGAGAAAGTTACTGATTCTATATGCTAACATTACAACACTGCATCTAGAGCAGAAAAGTTTAGCTTTCAAATACAACTGGAAAACATATAAATAAAAATTTCTTGTTGTAAGCTTCCGGATACAACTGAAAAATATATAAATCTAGATGTGTATAAGATACATTTCATAGACATTTAGTAAAAAAACACGGGAGACAATATTTAATTATCTAATTGTTGATCCACATTCGGGTACGAGAAGGTATTACCTAATTTTTCAGTCTCTTCATTCTCCTTCACACACAGCAACAAAGATTCTACTTCTTTAAAGATCGCTCTTTTGGACGGTTTTCATCAGTATTTGTAGCTTGGTATAACCCGTTAAATACTGAAGAGAACTCATGGTTAAAGACCGAATAAAAAGCTGGACGAACATTATTAAAATGCCAAAAGTACCTTCTTTAGTATGTCCAAATAAGTTGATAAGATAGCTTCTGCATTTTGCTTGTATATTTGTAAACGTGACTTGACCTGAATGTAGACATTTAAGTGCTCATATGATTTACAGAAAAATATCTGAATTTCAGAAGTCTTGACAAAACTAATAGAATGGTGTTGTCACACATTCACACGTCTGCTAAAATATCTGTAGAACATGGGGTAAATGAGATGAGCAAAGAAGATTCATTTCAATTGCATGATTTTGTTAAGCAAAAAAGAATCCACATCATTTAGCCAACAAATCCTAAACTAATTAATGTTGACTGTGACAACTATTGCTCAGGCTATTGAACAGATATTTTCCATTATGACTAGACAACACTCGCTCAATGAAAATTCCAAATCTCTTCTCATTTCCTTTCCTTACTAGATGCTAGATTTATAGAAACTATTGGTTTTAGGTCCAAGATTCGCTCAAGAACAGTTAATTTCAGTAATTATGCTTGGCTAAAGATCCCTGAGATTGTGATCATGCGAGAATTTTGAAGGGGACATACTTTCATCTTTATTGAAAATCCACACATCTACAAATACTAGTATCTCTTGCAACATTTGCTTACCACCTAGTGTCTCTAATAAAACTACATAAAGGAATCTATTCTTGTAAATTCTGAACTGAGAATTCAGTATAAGAACATAAATTATGATATCCTCATAAGATGAGTTTTTTGCCAAGGTCTCTATATGCACATTGAAAATAAAATTGTATCAACCTGGTCTACACTTACCTTCTCCTCAGTATCATCGGGTTCCGTACAAGCCTTTCTTTAATTTCCTCATCTCTCCGGAGGGAAGTTAGTAATATGATATATCTTTCCTGTTACAGGATCTAGCCTTCTACCAACACATCTGTCAACTAGAATCTCATCAGGAACCTGATTGCAACAAAATAAAATTCTTCAGTATTAGGATGAAATTTTGGAACCAAACAACAATCTAGCATTGGAGAAAATAGTCGAGGAGTGAAGTAAGTGAAAATACATCAAGCCTGGATTATAATGATCAGGTTAGACTTGATAGCTACATTGTGCTTGATGTATTTTCACTGCAGCTGCAACTTCAGCACGTAAAAGGTCTCCAGTTGAAACATGGACCAATCCAAACTGAAGAATAATAAGCCAGGGGAGTATAATTAAGTACTATCATGGATAGCGAAACTAAAGCAATCATTTTTGTTTTTCTTTTTGAGGTATCAAGAGCAAAAAAAGATAAATAAAAAGGGAACTGACCTTCTTTACAATCATCTCACATTGAGTGGTGGTTTACGGATGGGGGCCCCAGATATCATCACCTTCAATGGCTCACTTTTGAGCACATCACCTTCAACCCCCACTGCTCCCCAAAAAGTGAAGCAACTTCAAAACTATCACGTACTCTATGAAAAGTTTTTTATGCAGCCATGTTTGCTTGGTTTATTCATAAGTAAATTTTCATCCATTTTTGTGCTTATGGTGTCGAGTTTGAAAACTTAACCAAATATTAAATCTTGTTCACGTTTAATTTTATTACTGAATGAACCAATTATTACAACTAGATTCGATCAAGTAGCACCGAATATGTAGGTACTAATATGCAAGAAAATACTACATATTTTGTATATATGCACTCGATGCGTAGTAGGAGATATGAGTACGAATGAATTGATATACAATTTGTAGGGTTATGTGGTGAATTAGATAACTAGGTTATAATATTTTTCTACTACGGGACTAATTCGTAGTATTCACTTTTCAAGATTGTTGATGTTATTTAAGCCCTTTAGGAACCTTTGAAAGGAAAGAACTAGTACAAGATAAACAACTAAAGTACTAACCTTGTGGTTGGGTTTGGCATTGAGATTGAATGGTGCATGGTGGAAACTCTGTGATGAAAGTTTTAGAGAAGAAGAAGAAGAAGAGAAGGCACGGGAAGAATGTAGGGAATAAAGTTGTGGTGAGTAGTTATTGGGAGGGAGAATCCGAGTGGAGAGGCGTGCAGGTGAAGAAGAAGGGACAGTGTGAAGATGGGGAAGAGACTGAGAATAGTTCAACATCATCATCAAATGACTCACAGTCTTAGGGACATACTAATAGAAGGTACTGTTGTAAGTCCAACTATAATTTTTTCAGCTAACTTTAATATTTCTTTAGTAGTTTAATGAAGTAAAAAACCTCACCCTTATTTTTCTTTCATTTGTTGGGCATGAAATTGCAAATTGTGCATAGGAAATGGATAACACTCTCAGATAAGTCTCCATTGGTCCACTTCATTGTTTAAGAGGCCTGTTTTAGAGTTTAATGGAACCTCAACAGTTGAAATTTCTTGATTGCCATGTGGAAAGGTAGAAAACAGTCACCATAGTTGTCACAGTCACCATAGTTGTCCGCTATCTACTCAGGTCATGGTGCTAAGCAGTCATCACAGATTAAACAGGTTTTAGCACCAGAAATTTGGATGCCATTTAATGCCCTTTATCGCCGGTGAGGTAAACAGCCAAAGCATGATTTTGGCAGTTCTAGTCTCGGTATACTGGCTACCCAACTACAGCCCCGGACTATTATACGCTGTTGTAGCTCTTGCAGCGGCTACACCTAACCTCAATTCTCGAGGAATTAGCCTCGTTGAAAATTATTGAGAAGCTTACGGGTTTTACTAGCTCTCAAGGAAGTTGAGATGAACAATAGGACCACACATATGATAAAGAACTCCAATGACATATCGCATATCCGTTCAAGGTATAAATTGAAGTGGAGTGTCAAAGATAATCCGGCTATAGTGTAATTCCAGTCTTCCAGACACATTTGGAATTAGACGGGCCAAATATCATCCAAGAATTCATAAATGAACAATAATAATAATAATAGTCCAAGCAAGCGAACACCATAAAAACATAAATCATTAAAAGTAATATAGTAGTAATAAGAAATATAGTGAAATACTAGACACCAACTGCCTGCATGACTATTGATACAGATCTAGATAACAAATAACACAACTGGGAAACTCACAGGCCAACAGTCTATCTTTCTGGTATTCGTACTACCCAGATATGTGAAAACTTAATATGCTACCATGCAATCATCCTTTTGGCTAAAAAAATTCGAAGAAAATTGAAGAGGTAAGAGTTGTTGTATAAGAGATGCTCTAGCAAAGGTTTAAAGCATCTCACTCTGATCTGGTAAAGGGTCGCAGAAACAGGTCCACTCAGACTCTTGAGATCAAATATTAGATAGTTAATGGAGTATAGAAAGATATAAATTGCAACAGAACCAGAAGCAAAGAATGACTTCCACCACCATTTCCAGTCTTCCACACAGATATGCATATAGGTCAGAACAAGGGACACTTCAGCACAAACCACCACGAGAAGGATCAAAACAATTAAGAGAAACCCAAAAACATAGTACACACGACCCATCCAGAGACTGGACATGATGAAGAAGAGCTCAATGAAAAGTGTACCAAATGGGAGAGTCCCAGCCCCTAGAACCAAAAGCCAAGATGGATATTTTGAGGTGGGATTTCTCGTGGGATCTGGTTTGTTCTAACGGGTATTCAATTCTGTCTCTTATACACCATGGTAGATGCTCTGACATTTGGGTGAGGGGCACGGAAATGCAGAACCAGAGCTGTATAAGGATGTTAACAGAGAAAATGGAATGGCTCCTGTGCTGTGACTGACCCCATACACAGGAAATTCAGAATAGTTTTAATAAGGAACGCAATTATAGGGAAGAAACAAGAAACTTTCCATGAAACTGAAACCCATCCCTTGTGATCACCGCAGAAGATTGTCCTCCACATACGAACAGCCACATAACCAGCTGCAATTCCTAGAATCATGTAGAAAAACAGCATACCTGAAATCAATGTTCCACGAGAAGCAGGAGACATGAATCCAAGGGCAGCAAATAAAATTGTCACAACTGCCATCCCAAGAATCTGGATACCATCCCCAACCATCACGCACAAAAGTGCTGGATTACTGGGGGCACGGAAAACATCACCAACAACAAGCTTCCAACCAGATAACTCTTCATTCATCTGGGCTTGAGCTTCCTTGTCGAGCTGTGGAGAGGGACATCAAATGGCCATCAAGATGGGTATCCATCCATCTTCAGATAAGCATCCACATCTTGATGGCCATTTGATGACCCTCTCCACAAATGATACCTCATCTGTGAATGAAACAGGCTCATTTTCTTTAATAGGCATGGCCACGATTGATGGATCGCACTTAACTGAAGATGGATATTTCTCATACATCTTCAAGTTTTTGACTGAATCAGCATTATGCTGGAAACTGCAAGGAACCACCTCAAACCCAACAACCATATAACCAGGCACATCCGATCCAGTATTGCCAACTGGAATAACCTCAGCACCATCTCCAGTCCCCATGACACGAGCCACGTTTGTCTCTTCATACTTATGAACAAGAACAGTAAACTTCAAGTGATTAAACACATAATACACATCCTGAACTTTGATCCCGACAGGGTAACCAGTCCACCGCTGGAAATAACCCTCCTTCCTAATATATCTAATAGCAGGCTGATTATCATCCCAATCAAATTAACCTGATACACATCTCAATGTGTATCTAGTCATGTGTATAAGACTCTTACTACAGTCAAAGCCTCTGGTCTGACACACAGGGCCTGTGGTCCCATTGGTATACATCTTAAACCTGTGGGGAGAATTCTCTATCCTATCCCCCATAAGGAGCTCACCCAGATTTTCTGCGCTATCTTTAACACCGTCTTTTGGCTGACAGAAAGGCAAACTATAATAGCTAAAGGGCAACTCAGTTTCAATTGAAGTCAGTGAATTCACTTTCACATTCAAGAAGTCACCAATCCCATATTTGTGAGGATAACTACCCGGAAGGTAAAACCCACGACCCATTTCAGATATCATGAAGATAAACAAAACCCAGATCTTAATTTTCCGAAAAGATTCCATCTTTAATGTTTCCGATTACAGATCTGGATGGCAAAAACCAACAAAAAAAATGACTAAATACACCAAAATCAATGGAAACAAATAAAAATTATAACTAGTTGGTTTAAATAGTAATCAAATTCATTAAATAAAATCCGGAGTTTTATTATGAATATTGATTATTTAGATAGCGGATTACTATGGTGACTGTCTCTTATACACATCTAATGTGTCAGGAATTACTGGAATTACACTATAGCCGGAATCCCAATTGAAAGGACTGTGTGGAGAGACGAGAACAGAGCAGTAACAGAGACCTTGAATGAAAAGCAGATGACCTGACGCGGCGGGTGGAAGATTTATAGTACTGTATTGGGATAGTTTTGAGGTATTCTCTTCATCGGTGAGACTAGAGATCAGAGTGAGAGACTTTAAACCTTTGCTGGCACTCTTATGGAATGACTATTATGTCCCCGTCAAAGACAAATAGTATGACAGCCCTTATGGAAGTTTCCTTTAAGCTTTGTAATTGTCGGTTATGGGAATTTTTTTTTTAAATTTATTTTTTGTCCATTAATATCCTTGATTCATGTGTTATTGATTAATTAGTGTGCAAATCGCACGAGATTTGTATGTGTAAAAAAAATTAGTTAAAAGAAAAGCATGAGTAATAATAATAGGAAAACACTTAGGGGGTGTTTGTTAATGCTGAATATTGAATTCTGAATTGTAAGTTTTGAAAGTATTAATTGATTAATTAATAAATTTATTTCTGTTTGATAATCAACTGAATTTAATTTCTGAATTAAATATGTCACTTCATACATGTATTAATTTATTATAAATAATTGTCATATATGCGTAGAAAAAAAAAATAATTAAGGATGATATAAATGTATATGAGAGAGAATGTGTGATATATATGTATGATGTGTGTGCGTGGGAGAGAATTTATGTGACACACACTCTATCACCTGTCTCTTATACACATCTACGTATTTCTGTTCCTTTAATCCTTGCTGAAAAAGTACAGAGAATGTATGTAGAGGCAAGTGTGTATGTGTGTGTGAATGGATAAATGTATATCTGAGAAAGTGTATGTTTTTGTATGTGAAACATATACTATCTCTGTCTCTTATACACATCTAGATGTGTATAAGAGACAGGTAATGTGTTTGTATATTTATTTAAAATTCAGATTAAGTGAAATATTTTCACTTAATTTTTTAATACAAATTAAGCAGTGTTTAATGTATTAAGTGATAAGAGAATTCTGTTATCAAACATGTTGAATTAAAAAATCTCTTAATTAATTAATTTTCAACATTAAGTTGAGTTATCAAACAGGCCCTTAAATTCAATATTTGACCCTACTCATAAATCCGATAATGGACTAAATTATATGAAATAAATGACATTAGTTAATATAATTAATAATCTATAAGATCTATAAGTGATACATAAAATCGAATCTATCTAAATATTATTCGTAATTTTAAATTGTAATAGTTTATACAATGCCATAAATAGAAATTTGAACATGTACTAATAGTATTTGCCAATAGTATATTCACTATTCGAGAAGTGTACAAAAAAGAACAAAAACTCCACCTATGAATTGCAATTTTTTCCCCTTTTAGTGATCATTCGAATTGTTGTATACTTCTTTTATTCCATTTTTATAGTATTAGTCGACTTTTCTGAGATTTTGTGAAGTTCAGAAAATTTCAACTAAAAAGTTTCAATACATTCTTAATTTGATTTCAAGAAAAAAAAAAAAAAAATGTACATGCTTAAGAAGAACAAAAAGGAAGGTCATCCAAATGGTTGATTATTCACAATCCTTTGACCATTAAGATGGATCTCACTTTGCTTCTTATGACTGCTACATAAATGTAGTAGCTTAGATGTAACTCCACTATAAAAAAAGAATTATTTAATTCCGATCAGCTTAGAGTATACTATCATACTAATAGAATAGTTTTAGGTTTAGTAACAAAAGGTGTTGCTTGAAATGGACATCATACGAGCTCGATGAAGAGATTCTAACCAAAGCACTACAAGAAAAAAGGTTAGCATGTTGTGCTGAATTGGTATGAGGTGAAGGCTATTACTCAATTTGCAATTCAGGCCCTCAATTTCCACATAAGCATGTGGAAGAAAATGCTCCCGGTAAAAGAGAGAAATTATCGTTTTATGCGATATAAGTACAAAAATTTCTTAATTTTGAAGACGTCACATTACTCATATAAATAACGTAATCTCTTCAAAATTAATGTTTATGCTACATGTCAAAAATTCGATCCAAATAAAAATCTGTCTCTTATAAGTATAAGAGAAATACAAAGCATATTCGCCATTAAGAGGTTTTCATTTCCTTCAAAAATAGTGCTAATACTTGGGAGCGGTAGTAACTTGTAACCACACTTTTCTCACCATGTCATGCTCACCACGCTTGTATTATCATATTAATTAATCTACAATCATGCTCTTGTAATGTTGGTGTCACATTTTACATGAAAATTTTTTATATAGTATATAAAAATTTGTGTCATGAATTATTAATAATTTAATTTAAATATTTTACATGTAATATTTATATTAAAAAATTATTGAATTTTACCTAAACCCACCCAGAGTGTTACAGTTTATACTTACCTCCTGATCATAGAGTGAAAATCAAAGCCGAAATGATTAAGCATTCGCAACTGGATGATGTCCTTTCTTAGACTTGTTACAGCGATACAACTTGGACCTAGATGTAAGATCCAATTAGAAGTTGATCTGCTGATCCATTTTGGACAATATCCGTTTTGGACAAGAGCCTAATGACAATAAGGTTAACAACAGAGACTATGGGCTTATCCCAAACATAGGTGACCCAATTGGGTCACTTGATAGTGATAGGCATTGATGATCAGAATATTTAGAATAGAGTGGACTTAAGAAACAAATAATGGGCATGGCTTGGGTTAATTAACTTTTCTTTCTAATCAAAATAGTTGGGTTAATAATTGATGAAGTTTGTCCATGCACGTTTCCAGAGACATCTGCTTCTTCATTCAATTAATAATTACATGATTTCTCTGAACTCAAAACACCTGTCCATTAATAATTTTGTCGCACTGTATAGATATATTGTTTGCTAATTACTTTTACTCTTATTCACAGTAACGTTATACACCTTTGTCACAGCATCTGGTGATCGATCGGTGCTTGCTTGTCTGTTCTTCGCTGTCACGATAAGTTTGGGAAACGTAATACTCTCAATCAAAGTTAGTGAGAATACTATATTAGGCATCATGTTCTCAAAAAAGAGGGGGAAAAAGAAAAAAACAAAAAAGCAAGGATTAAAGGAACAGAAATACGTTCACATGAAAGTGGGCATAGTTACGGATTTGTGGTATGTGGGTATTAGTTGTCATAGTTGAATTTTGTGAGTCCATTTTTTGATAAATTCAAATTCAGCCTACCAAAACTTGCAAATATTAAGCTGAATATCGACTCAATTAATTAACAGGGTTTCAAATCAAATTGGAGGCAACCAAAATAACTAATAATTTTTAAATTTTGTACTTCAGTTTCATACTATAATTTAAATGAATGTGCACAAAAAATTGAGAGTAAAATTGAATTAATGATCTTATACATGTGCTATATATGAATAAGAGACAGTGTTGTATTTTTTTTATTGTTTTGTTTTACTTATTTTCAAATAAATTTGAATCGAATTTGAACTTCATCAAACTTTCAGAGGTCGACCTTGAACTCTATTTTTAAAATTTAAATTCACTCTTAAGTATTAAATTTACATTCCTACTTGTTCGTAGATTTCAAATTCGCAATTAAATCAATTCATTTATTTGAATAACTTAATATAGATTAAGATTTCAAATCAAATGCACTCAAATCTCTCCATCCAAATACACGATATGTATTTACAAAAGTAGTTGATGATGCCAAAATAATACACTCAATGACAATATTACATGTGGCTCTGTATTAAATCCATTAGTTTCTTATACACATCGGATTGTACCCTTGTAGTTGAAATAGGCCCAAATGGGTCGAATATTATGGATCGATCCGACTTATCAATTTCAAGTATAAATATCAAAAGCCTGTGATAAGTCAGATTAAAAAATTACTTTTCTAATTATTCAATTTATGAATTATTATTGAATTTTACTCTCTGATCTAAGTACTGATTTGAGCGTTGGACCGAGAGACACAATCCCACCCTTTGTATTTTTAAGTGATCCAGACGTGAGTACTACATCGATGCTCAATCTTACTTTACACGATACTGCACTCAAGTTAACTCTAACACAAATTTTTGTATCAACAGTAGTAAAATTTAATACACACAATAATACTAAGCAATGCACTACAATTAATACTACTACTTCTAAAGTGACATTGTTGTTATTTGTAATTTTGGAATCCCAGCCAACTATCTCATGAATCACTTTAAGTGATACTCTCTATTTCAAAATAATTGTTATTTTAAATAATTTATTTTATTTTATATTATATTATCTCTCACATTAAAAAGTTGAGAAAATATTAAATGATATTTTTTTAATTTTTATCCTTAGTGCTACATTAATGAAGGGATTATTATGTAGTATGGGATATTAATACAAAAGAATAATTTAGTCGCTTTAAAGTATCTTTTTGTAAAATTAATATAATTTAATAGCTTCCTTAATCCATTTATACAAAAACTAAATATGAAAAATATTTTAAATCGGAATGAAGTATCTTAAATATGAATCCCTACTATTTTTAAAGAAATGAAATGATGAATTATAAAGTCTGAAAATTTCATCATTTTGTGGCATTTGTACGCAAGCAGGCTTGAAGGTCATAAAGGAATTCAAGGCAAACTAGTAACACATCAGTTTTTTCTACGTATTTATTGCTAGCGGTCTTCCTCTTCCCAAATTACTCAACTGTTTTATTTGTATCGCCAAATTAAATAAATGGCTTCGGTTGAAAAACTAGATTTTAGAAAATTATTTTAAATATTATTTGAAATAAATAATGTATCTATATTACGGCATATGATTTGGGAAATAAAGGTAATTGAAAAAAAACGTTTTTATAAAATGATAGAAAATTGTTTGAATTGTGCTCATTTTATTCTATTATTTTTAAATAATAGTTTGCAATCATTCTTTTAATATTGTTTTAAACTACTTTTTATCTTTCATTTATCACATTTCAAAAAGTTATTACAGTAATTATTTCAATAATATTGTAAATAATAGCTCCTCAAACGGAGTTATTTGAAAAATAATGAAGACTAAAAACAATTCAATCACAGCCAATACTACTAGTTGACTACTACTAAAAACTAAAAATTATACTCCCTTGGTTCTATTATATTTTTGCTCGGTGTATAATATTGTAGATTAATGAATACATTAAAAAAAAATACTAGAACATAGTTTTGAACTTCTTTGTTGCTCTAAGAATTTAAGGACTATCATTTAATTCAGAAATTATTAAATGATTTTTTTTTTTCAATCCAGGATCCTTAATATTATATTAATGGAGTGAGAATTGTATAATTGAAAAATATAATTGTAGAAAGTAATTTAGTCATTTTAAACTATTTTTCTTATAAAATTGATACTCCACAATTTAATATAGTTCTGTTCTTCTTGTGTACCGACTTATTATTAAAATGAGATGGAAAAAGTAGAGAATTGTACTCCAATGCTAAACTACTTAAAAACCTCCTCTATCAAATAATCTTTAATTGATTAATAAGGTTGATTCAAATGGTAAATAGGTAGTTAAATTATCTAAAGGTTTAAGATTTAACTCTTATTGTCTTTTGATGGGCGATTTATAAGAACTATTATAAATTGCTAAAATATGTATTAGTGACCCAAGAAAAAGAGGGGTTATCTCCCTAAACTTTTTATAGGCTAAAAAAAAAAAAAAAACCTTTAGTCTGTAAACAAATTGCAAATATGCCAGTAGACAATAGCTATAAGCATAAGAGGAGGAGAGACTAAGTATTTACTTTGAGGAAATAGTAGGGATGTAAAGTGTAAACGAATCCAGTCAAGTGAAAATAGTGTCTTATTCGAATTCGAATTTAAAAGAGATTTGAACTCGAGTTTGATCTCGAATAAATTTTAAAAATAGAGTTCAAGGTCGACCTCTGAAAGTTTGATGAAGTTCAAATTCGATTCAAATTTATTTGAAAATAAGTAAAACGAGCTCAAATTTAAATTTGAACTTGAATAGTTTAACTTTTTTAATGATAAATATTTGAGTTATGTAAGGAGTATAGATATTTTAATAATTTTATTTATAATAAATTTTTTTAAAAAAATTATATATATAAGATCGAAATTAATTTGTCAAATAATTTATGTTTAAATAACCTCAAGTTAAATTTTTAATCTTGCGAATTGTTATACGACTTTCTATAGACATACATACAACATTTACAACGCTAATGCTAATACCACTAGGAAAGAAAAATCAAAATTAGTTCCGCGTAAGCCGCATTTGCAACATTTGTCGGTCTGTCTATTATTTTTTTTTTTCATATATAATCACCAATTCCTCTATTCCTCGCAAATAGCCATTTCTATCTCCAACACATCTTCTTTCTCTCTCTCACTCTTCTCACAAAAGTGAGAGAGAGAAAAAGAGAAAATAAATAATTAAATACAAAATTATCAAACAAGGAAATGGCCACAGGGGCAGCCGGTGACGGAATCCTCCGGCGTGTTTTCGACGGATGCATTTCCGGCTCCGATTTGACCATTCAAAGAAGACCTTACCACAGGAATTGCAGCTGCGCTTTGCATAAATCTCGGGGTCATTGCAGCCATGCATCCAAGTATCACAATGTTTCTTATCCGATTAGACGTTCATGGAGTGAGAGTTGTTTGGCTTTAATGGCGGCGGCGGCTACCAATAATAATAACATATGATAACTATTTCTCCCCGTCGCCTTGTTCTTCGCCGGCGGCTTTAGGAGCCGTGCCGGCCGAGACTAGGAGATCCCATCTGGTTTTGTGTAAAGAAGATGATTGTGATCATCAATAAAATAATAATTTTTGTTAGCTTGAAATTAAGTTTTTATTTTGGAGTTTGTTTCTTTTTTCTTTTTTTTTTCCTTTTTTTAATTTTGTTCTTTAATTAATTTGATGATGTTTCGAATATTGACATTTAAGAAATTATTAATAGTCTTTTTTTTTTTTTTTTTTTTGGGTTTACGTGATTTTTTTGTACGCGGAACATGTGCAACACAAAAAAGTTAGAAAAAAAAAAAAAAATACAATCACAAATTAATTGATGTTATGATGTGCAAATTTATTTATTTTTTTCTCTTTAGTCTCCCTGTCGTTTCAGCTTGTATTCCTTTATAACCTTTCAAGCCCAATTAATAACAATAACTACAAAAAGATTATCTTTTATCTTATTTCTTCTCCTCTTTAATATAAGTCGATTATCTGTAAATCAATGGCCAAGCTAGAATACTAAATCATCTAATTACAAATTTTACAACTAATCAAAAAGTAATTGCTGATCAAAATATGTTCTCCACTATATCAATTTATTTATTTATTTTGCTTGAAGAAGCCCAGACATTCGGGTGTGTTCGTTTGGATTGAAAATATTTTTTGGAAAAATATTTTTCTTAAAATATTTTACATTAAAAATCTATTTTTCATACAATTTTCGGTGTTCGGTTGACAAAATGAAAATATTTTGAAATAAAAAATTTTAACGGTTTTATCTTTAATTTTATAAATACAAGTTAAAAAAACTTATAACAATGGTAATAAATACCTTACAAGTAATTATAATTAATAAAAAATTAATTTTTTTCAAAATTAAATGATAGTACAATTTGTTATAAGTTTTTTTGAAATTTTAAAAGTAAGTATTTGAAGTTTAATGTCACTCTTGAATTATCCGGAAAATAACTTACACTCAAAAATTTCGTAAGTTATTTTCAGCCAGAGGAAGGAAAATTGAAAAATATTTCCACCGAAAAATATTTTTCGGTATTTGGCACCAAGAAATTTTCAAGAAAATATTTTCTTGAAAATATTTTCAATCCAAACGAACACACCCTCAATGTGATGACATCTTAGAAATCCCAGTTTCCAGCTGGAAATATAGTGCCAATTTGCCAGGGAAGACCACTGCAGATTCATGCATCAGCATCACTCTTTTTCTTTTTTTTTTGGGCTGCATTTAGTAGCCTGACGATAGCGTATACCGCTGTTTAGGTGGTATTTTTTTAGTTTGACATTTTTTTAATAAGAAAATAATTTATAAAATTATAAATTTGAAATTATTTATTAAAATTAATTTACGAGATAAAATTATAATAAATTATTATTTTTTGATTTTATATATTCTTATACTACATTTTGAATGTATAGTAACACACATTAATATTTTTATTATTTTATCACTTTATATAAATACATTATTTTAAATAACTAGATGAACTAATATACCTTCTCCAAGAAAATTTATTGTTATTTTACTTAGGCAACAACAATACTCACTTCATAAAATTTGGAAACACCACGTGGTCGGTTCGTTTGCTTAATTGTTTAATTGTTTTTTTGTTGTCTTATGTTTGGTTGAATGGATTTGAAAAATAATTTGAAATTTATTTATTTATTGGAATGAATTGTAAGATTAAAATGAATTAATTTTAAATCTATTCAAATTAAAAGTGTGAAACGCTTATAAATGATTTTAAATAATTTTTTAATTTGGTTATATTTAAAATTCATCTATTTTAAAGTTATAAATTTATTCAACAAATAGATGAATTTTAAATCCTTCTCTAACTCCACCAGTTCAAGCGCAATGTTAAGAAATTGGAAAGGGAAATACTTACGTGGTCTTTGACCCTACTTGTAGATCCTGTGGTGTAGATTAAATGTATATAATCTATGACATCAGTTGATATAAAAAAGATTTTATAAGATTTAATTTTAACGTAAGGTATACAGATAAAGTAAATAATCGGTTCTATGTAATTATTTTGAACAATTGGAAAAACTATAGACCTGTCGGATCCATTTTCTTTTTGTTTAACCGAACAGGATCATTTCATAGCAAAACAACCAGACGCATAATTTAGCCCTTTTGTATATTAATACGGGATATATATATATATATAAAAGCACACTAATTGGGTTATTGTATTTATGTATATATATATATATATATATATATAAAAGCACACTAATTGGGGTTATTGTATTTTTCCAATTTAACTCTATACTAATTAATATATTAACTACACAAACTCTCATTCTGATAGTCATAATAACTTGTTTGAAATATTTTTTTTAATATTTGTATATGCAGATATTACTAATTCTTGAGAAATTATTATTTTTTATATTTTAGTTATTAGTGTTGAAACTTGAAATATTCTTTTTATATTTTGTCTCTTAATTTCTTAATTTTCCGTAATGTATGTACTGTGAACTTGGGCTAGCTCAATTAATATCCAAAATTCGAATAATTTTGTGAGTCGAGTATGAGCCGTATATTTGTTAGCTCAACTCAATTAAAATTCACAATCCGAATAATTTTGTGAGTTGAGTTTAAATTTTGCAAAACTTAACTTATAAATCCCAATTAACGTGTCCTACAACTTGCCATGTTTTGGACTTGTTCTTAACAGTTTTTAAAAGGTTGTTTATAGTTGTTTTAATTAACAAATATTTTTAAAAGAATTTACGGATATGTGAAATAAAATTTAAAAAACATTTTATTTTCACTAAAATATGTTTTCAAAAGTAACTATGACACCTGTTCTTTTAAAAGTATTTTTTTTAATTAAAAAAAAAACTTATAATATCTAGAAGTGAGAACACATATAAAAGAAATTTTACTGTACAAAATTTCAAAATATATTGTAGAATAAATTACAAATAATCTCTTATAATTTTACTAAATGGAAAATTACTCCTTTATGATTTAAAATATACAGTCCGTCCTCTATGATTTAATTAATTTTCAAATTACTTCCTTATGATTTGTGAATAAACTGTAATTCTCCTAAACTTTTTTATTAAAAAAAAGTTTGGTTGATGAATCACACAGCAACATCATACAGCAGGCCTCGTAAATAAACCTAATAAAGATAATTTAAAAAGAGGCCGGCATTAATCTATCAACGGTGACCAATACCATCATTGTGACAGTTAAGTGTCCCTAATTAATATTCTAGTGAATATTGCATTAGCCAAAAACTAATTTAATTTCTTATATTTGATATGATTAATTGGGTCTTTCATTTATTTTGGTAGACTAATTTGATTTTTCCTGTTTAAAAAATTTATCAATCTAAAAACTAAAAAAATACCACCTAAACAGCGGTATACGCTCTGTCTCTTATGATTAAGTTGTTGTCGTTAAGTTACTGTGATGTGTCATTAACGATCATTAGTTTTTATTATTTCCGTCAAGTTTTAGATTGAATAATTTTTTATGAATAAGGAACCAAATGATCTTTGTGATAAATAAGGACCAAATTAGTTGATATCCAAATTAATCTTTTCTCTATTGCTGATGCATGTATCTGCAGTGGTCTTCCCCTGTCTCTTATACACATCTAGATGTGTATAAGAGACAGAAATTATGAAGCATAAACCCATGGTATATTCTTCAGATTATTTTACCAAACAGAATTTAGTTAATGATTCTAAATCTAATATTCCAAATTATGTATAGTACAATCTAAATGAGCTTTTTCTTGAAATAATCTCTCCGCCCAAAATAAGTTACACACCACGACATTCCAATTGCGAAAAGGTCCAAGTGTGGCAAATAAATCTCATTTTGCTCATATCCGTTCATAATCTAATTTATTACATATACTTGCTATATATAAAATTTTAAAATAAATAGATTAAAAGTTTTAATTTTTATCTTGATTTAGACTCATTTTACACCGTCCAAATATTTTGTGAACATTTACAAATAAATTTGATTTTAAGATATGTTGATTTACTCATCGAAATAAAATTATTGATGTAATTTGATTATTTTTATGAATTTTAGTTATTTAAATATAATTGATCATTGAAAAATTTTAATTTAAAAAAAAGGTGTATTTAAGAAAAGTCTAACCCTCAACAACTTGCTCACTAAACAGGAAATAGTTTACCGTCTAAATCAGTCATTGAACTTTTCAAAGAGAAGTCTTTTATTGGTGAAATGTTTTTCAAACCAATCACATTGACCTAGTTATTGTAAATAGCATTCTTGAGGAAGCGGTTTCCCAAAATCCAATTGTAAACGCGACCTTAATTTCAGTAGCTTAAGCAAGAATGATAGCAATTGATGAAGACGGATAAGCTATAAAATTCGGTATGTGCCTAGGTTTGATTGTTTGGCCCAAAATGTTCAACAAAAACCTCTTTTCCATTACTTCAATAATAGACCCATCTCTATACAATATCACATCAGTCGGTATCACCATTAATTTTGATAAACGGATATTAAACACTAATAGAGACGATTATAATTTTAAATTTATGTAGTAATTTTTTATAAATGACATTGAAATTTAAAATTTGGCACCTCAGTGCTCAATCTCATACAATCTTGATGCATAGAATTTAAGAGTTAGTACAAGCTCTTTTCAGTCACGAGGACACTCACTAATGACTAAACTAATTAATGAGCAGCAATTAGTACGTGTGAAAAATTAAACGTACAAATATAAGTATCCAACAACACAAATCAGTTAGAAAGACTAGTAGTATTGACTATTTAATTGTTTTGTGCCGGCATTTGAAAAGAACAATAATTGATCAATCAAAACAACTTCCACTAAATATGTAATCTCAGTCATCAAGACAGTAACACAACATTACTTCAGATTCTATGTTCATCTTGTCAAATGCAAGAAACATATTCTAACAGAATTAGAGCATGCAGGGTTGTTGCTTATGTGCAATGCTCGCGCGCTACATTGGCAATATATTTCGATTCCTGAAAGCACAAATTACTCCAAAGTGCAAGAATTCAAGCAGGTTTCTTTGATGTTTCACGAGTGCAGATGAAATCAAAATTCCTTGCGAAAGCTACGAATCAATGCTTGGTGAGCCTCTTGCCAAAGAATAGTTATCTGCTTCTACTTTCAGCATCACATGAGTATCTGGTGCAAACAGGTAAATATTTCCCTATTCATTTGCTGTAGTACAATGGTATGGTTACTTGTGTGTTATAGTACTTTTTACATATGTTGATTGAGGTAAAACAGATAAAAGGCAAATGAACAACATTAATGGAAGTGAGAAGATCTAGACATACCTTACACATTTCACAAGGACCTGCAGTTTTTCTTCTTCTTCTCTTCCATTCTTTGTGAATTTTGCCCATAGGCAGGTGACCAATCTGAACAAAGAAAAATAAGGCACAAATTTGAACATGTTCAACATTGAATAGTTTCTCTTTCGTCTTTCCCACTTAATTGGAATGTCAATTTCAAGATCTACATCTGCAGTTAAAACTTATTCCAGCATACAAAAAACTGTAAAACATGGGCAGGTAGACAAAGACAAGCTACAAATAGTAAAGCTAATTAGTTGATCAAAGTCTAATACAAGGATTATGATTTACAACTATGAGACCAACAATATTAGTACTTGCATAGAAAACTGGAATGCTTGAATTAACAAACTGAAAGCAGCGTCCACTTGTTGTCTTCTAGCTAAAGTAAAAGCAGCTAACATTGGAAAGATGTTTGAGAAACCGCATTGGAGTATAATATCATGTTTATAATCTAAATTTTTCCTAGAAATATACATCAAAGATATGTCTCCAAAGGAAAAAAGCAAATTCAACAATAATTAGGATAGTACTTGCCATTTCTTAGGATCTGCAAATCTTTTATAAAACGTATGAGCTTAGATCGATATAAGATGTGTATCCTTTCCTTCCATTAGGAGAAAGAACTATAATTCTCTTTGTCAGATTATCCTGTCAAACTACACGAGACATTTTCTTGGCCAAAAGCAGAAATGTCATGCTCCATGTTACGTTATTTTCAAGAGGTTAGAATCTTCATAAAATGCTAAAACAGGATATTACAAGGGTCATATACTATAGTTGCAGCTGTATGTAAATTACCTAATAAAGATGTGTATATGAGGACTACACATAATCTGACACAAGGAAGATTAGGACTATCATATCAGAATAAAAGAGATTGACCCTTGTCACATGACAACTGTATATGCATAAGAGTGTCTTTTACTGTACATTCTTATTCTTTGAAATTCAAATTTGAAAACAGATCATTTACCACATTAAACAATGTAGGCATAGATGTCTTCTCAGAAGAGCAGAATGCAGATGATTCCTTCAGAAATATAGCTAGAAGAAAGAAAACCAAGCCACCAAGCCAGCTTTACTTATTCCCCTTGATTTTACAACTCTTTTTGTTGCTCATTATCAGCATTTAATAGGCCCCACAGCCAAGAAAATAGAACTCCTAGGAAAAAAATATTGATTTCAGATTATCATAATGTAACAACAAGAAGGACAATTGAACCTAATCTCTTCAATAGCAGCACTTACATGTTCCCCACAGATATGCCCGCATTCTCCTGTGTACATAACCCTTCCAGAAATATGTACAGGATTCATTGCGATCACATTCACTCTGAATACAGGAGGAGAAACACACAAGAGCACATTCATTAATACATCTACACTTAATCAGAAAAAGGAGAAAGGAGAAAGAAGACAATGACAACGAGGGATGTCAATCTTTTGGTGTCTAATTCATGGAATTATATCAATATATAATATGGTTATTGAGAGACGGCCTTATCATCGCAACTGCAGCTGTGCACTACACAGGCTAAGAAGCCCCACCAGAAGTAGTTGTTTTCACCATCAAAATATATCATTCCCCAAGAATGACTTCTGCAATAACTTTTCCGTGTCAATAAGAGCTTCCAGATTTTATTATCCTTTCAGCAGTAGAGTATCATTGATGGCTAAAAAGGATATACGTGATGCTTCATCCAGTAGGCAATAAAATTTCAGACAAGTATGAATGAATTTCAATGAAATCTTTACCTTGTCCAGATAAAGGTAAGTTTCCGGTCAGACCTAGTACATTGGTTTTCCTTTCCAACCAGAATGTTGTAAATTGTGGTGCTTCCACATAAGCATCACAGTCTGCAATACTTCAAACACAAATGACATATGACTATCCTTTGATTTGTTATTCCAATATGCTTTATCCCCTAATGAGATTTAGTATCTGGTGCCTCAACTGCTGAAGTTCGAAAGTTCAACTGATACATGTGCTCTTTCTATCTTATAAGCTATAATGTTGCCGAAAAACCAAAAAAATTGCAGATTAGACCACTGTTGAAGGATTTTCAAAACGCGAACCTTCAACTGCTGATCCCTAACAGGTTAAAAGAAGAAAAAGGCAAAGAGGAATCTGGCTGTCTATTTTCTACTTGAATTAACATTTTTGTTACAGAAATATTACAATTTGTGCAAATGCACAAGTAATGTTTCCTTCCACTTCCAGAAGTCCAACTCTCAGGTGTATTTTCATGTCTTTGTGATTATATACAATTTAATCTCACTTGATGTCCAGCTCAAAATATAGATCTATACATGCATTTGCATATACAAAGCCACAAACACACTCAGATGCATAACAATCTGATTTAAGTGTATTTCTATGCAGATTAAAATTTTTTAAGGCTCCAAATAATGAGGACAAAGATAGAGGCAAAAGCAAGTTTTCACTTTGAGCTTATCAGGTTATTTAATTTTAAAATGCATACACAAATACACATGTATGTTTTATACGTATAGACAAATAGAGCATGTTGAAGCAGAATTCTTAAGTAATAGAAAGTCCACCTTCATCCTCATTTATATTGTTCGTTCTTAGGCATTTTCCAAGATGCAATTACATAACCCAAATAGTTGATCTTTTACATAAAACGAAACAAAAGGCCAACCAATTATCAAAAGGTAAGAAGTTCTTTAAACTGGATGTGGAGTGGTGAAGTAAATCAGTCATAGTATTAAATCAGTCATAGTTACAGGATGTAAGTAAAATGACAGTATTTGAAGCTTGTAGGTGATATAAATATTGGATACAAGCTTTAAATACATCTAAAAGCATATCTGATCTTTCTACTCACAACAAAATGATGGAATCTTAAAAAATTTAAAAGTTCCTTGCTTACACAGAAAACAGGATAAATCTATTCAAATTCCAGAAAAAGCAACGAAAAAGGCAATCTTTCCATGAGTTCCAATTATGGAAAGTTACAAAAGATTGTCAACTGATCCCCCAAAAAGAATATTTGTTAAGACCTCTCATCTGTTTTCATTCTCTTGCTTTTTCTGAATACTTTTGATAGAATGACCCATCTTATGCTCACAGTGAAAACAGTTCAAGAGTCGTCCACATTGTCTGATACAGAACACGCTAGAATCAAATGCATTATCATGTTACAAAACATTCAGAGGCAGTGTTCTCATGATTATTCTATTCATTTTTCTTTTCCCTACGAACACCATGTCCTAATCTGGAAAAGCAAAGGTACTTAACTTCTATATTTTTCACTTTGCATAACAGAAATTAGAAGGATGTGAGAATTGCATTCATTAGTAAATAAAACAATCTAAGCCAAAGTATTTGGTTCAAGGAGGATGTCGTAAAGCACAATGAAAGTGTATCTTGGAAGGGATGGAGCATCAGCAAATAATTTTTTCATCCCAAAATGTAAGGTCCTTAAAATTCATGATGCAGCAAAGGGAGCAGAGAAGGTAACAAGACTATTGAGCAGCAAGAATCCAAGGAGTATCTATATGTAATCTTTCAGCATTGAGAATCCTAGTATAGACTATAGAAAGCCTTGCAATAATCTAATAGCACTGGAAATAAAAGACACACACAAACTTCATTGGATGTATCAGTGAATATTTCACCTTCTAAAATAAAGAGAGAAAGACTTGCAGTTTCTACTTCCCTCATAAATTGTGTTTCCACGTGCGCTTAAGAGAGAGAGAGAGAGAGTAAAAGCCCCTCAGTCAAGAAAAGAGAAACACCTAGGGAAAAATGTTTACTTCCATATAATCACAAGTTAATGTCCTACAATAACAAGAACATCCCTAACCGAGTCTTCTTTAATCTTCAGGAGCCTCACATAATTGTTTCTCCCTAGATACCCTCACACTCCCATAGAGCTACCCATTAATCAACGACACCCATCACTATAAAACCCTGTAAGAAACATTAGAAAGTTTCAGCACATTTAAGTCCACTTAAAGCACTTGAACTGAAAGTCATACTGACAAACACCATAACCACAGTTAGATATTAACCAAAGCAAGGAAGAGGGAGAAAGGAAATGGCCAATGAAGCAGCTGAATTGGTGCTTCATTGTGTCTTTCATGGAAGCATATCAATGCATGACATGGAGATTGAGAGGAGGCCTTACCACCATAACTGCAGCCGTGCACTGCACAAGTCAAAAGGTTCAAACTCAAAGGCCTGTTTACATAATCAGAATATTGTGTTCCCCAAGAAACAATCAGGGAATGATTTCTCCTTGTCCATTACAGCTTCTGAATTCTCTTCTCCTTCTTCTTTGTTGNAGCAACAAACCATCAATTAGGAGTCACAAATAAGGCTTTATCAAGTAGAAGCAAGAAATTTGATGTCGTTAGAATGAACATAGAGTGCAGTTGTTTTTCTTTTTAAGTTTTCACTCCCACTGCCCAGCCAAGAATGGAACTCTCCAGCAAATTGAGCATGTTGGTTCAATTATAGCTCCATTCCTGTGCATTCTGGTGAGTCCCATGTAAACAATTGTATTCATTTTCTACAATGCTGCAAACGTACACATCGTTTATCAATCAGATGAAAATTTAAGATCATTATAGACTATTTTCTTCATTGTCTCCCAGACATTCATTAGTCAAGGAAGCAAGCAAAATTCCACTCAGCTGTCTCCCCCTGAACACTCCACCACAATTAAGCTTTAAAACCAACAGGAAAACCCTTAACGGTAACTACACAATGTTATAGATACAGAATTCATACTTCTTAATATGCCTAAGAACATAATGAGAAACGCATGCAAACAAGCAAACTCATTAGAACTCTGTACATTTTGTTTATCTATCATGCCCTAGCATGTTCTAGATGCATCTTGCACTGCCTGTCGAGAATGCAGATTGGTAATTTTGTCGTCCTCTCATGACGTCATTAATACAGGGGAAGGAAATTTGTAAGAATTCATGCTATTGTATTAAATGAGGAAAAGTACAAGATAGGAAGTATCATATAACAAACAAATAAACCAGTCAATATAAAAGATCGAATATCCATAAAAGATCCATTATAAGAATTTAAAAGCCAAAAGTACTAGTTTTCACTGAAGAAGTTATAATTAATCAAATTGAGGGAATCACACGGTTTGCTAGAAACCATTAACATAGCAATCACTAACTAATCATTTGAGCAACTAATGATTACAAAATGATACGTTTATAACTTATATATATTTTCTAGGAAAAATATTACCATAAACCCGGTATTTGACCCTACCTGTAGATCTTGCGGTCAAGATTAAATCTTATAGAATTTTGCTTACATCAACTTATGTGATTTGTATAAGAAGCCTGAATGAATGAATTTGAGAATGTTTCCATGTTGTAATTGAAGAACATTTAGTATTTTATCATCGTTTATTCATATTTTCTGGGCAATTTTGTGGCAAGTGATAAATCAAGTAAAGTGGATAGCAACAAATATTCGGCAGCAATTAGTAACCAGCAAGAGCTTCGGATTACCAAGAAAAAAAAAAATTCTGCCCATCAAATTTCTCAGGCTGTGGGAAAATGAGCTGGTCATAAATAAAAGGGTGATCCGAAATTGAGCTGCTCCAACCCTCAGAGGTTCGGTTCAAGTTCAACATGAAAACAAAATCGAGCTGCCCCGACCCCAAGAGGCCCGGATTCAGTTCAACATAAATGCAAACATTGAGGGTTGAGATGGTGTCTTATGCAAGCAAAATTCCTCATGGTCATCGTTGTTGTCATCATCTTGTCATTATTTTGCTTCTTCACCATCTTTTTCTCCTCCTTCATTGATTGTCATTATCACTGTCATTGTGTTATTCTGTTCAAAGAACACATGACAAACAAAAGACAACAATTTAGAGATGTTACAACAATAAAACTACGGACAAGAAAATGGAAGAAAGACTCAAGAAAGTCATAGGTTTACAGCACAATGAACACAAACTTCTACACACATGCCTTGTTCTTTGAATAATCTATTTATTCTCAGCCTCCCCTCAACCTGTTATTGTAATAATCATTTTGTTTCTGAGAATTCAGCATTTAGTCTTGAAAAGCAAGAATTTTCTTTGAAGCCAAAAACATTTTAGATGAAATAAAGACCGACCTGAACCAGTTGCCATTAGGCATTATTCAGAGAAAGTATAATCGTCACTAAACTGGGAAATAGCCAAGGCAATGGGCAACCACAGCAAGCATGTCCAAGGCATATTATGACTAATAGAAACATATGCGAGGTATAGAAAAATGTTCACTTTACATAGTTTTCGAGATTTACTTTACCATAGGTTCCAGGTCTGTGAAGTCCTTAGGACAGCTAAGTGAAGAAAGGGAATGACTCGTGTTTAGGTCAAAAATTCGTATACAAAATAAAGAGCACAATGACAGATCTGGCACTTGGCAAGGTGGTTCTGTTTTCCTTTTTAGCTGGTTCATTGGGATCATATGATCAGCATGGATCAGTTTTAAGGTCTATTTCGTGCCCTAATCCTCTCAAACAGAGTGCTAATAATTTACCTGCTGGTATGCCCCATTTAGCCAGTCAAATTTATTAGTATTTCTTCATTCTAGAAAAGTATAAAGTAAGAAAAAATGAAATGAAGTAATTGGAACCTCGTCTGTGACATTAATGTCAAAATTGCTTTACTCTTAACTTTCATTCTCCCCACCCTCCCTCTCCAGAGAGTGAAGAAGAAGAATGAGCCCTCTTCGATAGTTACAGAAATGCTATTCAATATGCAGCCAGGATGCTGGAGCAAAAAAGTCCGTTTCCCTTGAAAACCACAGAGTTTACAGCATAAGGTAGCAAAAATTACCAAATTATCAATAGCAAAGTAAAAAAGAAATAGCAGAACACTTTTAACTAATTTACGTTATTATTTTTTAGTCACTACCATTTAAAAGGAAAGAGATGTAATAAGATGAAAGGTGTCATACTGACTGCCAGCAGCCATATTAAAAGGTGGAAATAACTGCTGTCTCAGGTACATGATCTTACAAACTTCAGCAAGTTTACATCACAAAATTTTCAAAGAAAAGGTAGAAATTTTGAAACAGCTCTGTTTTTCTACATCATCAAGCACAAACAACAAAGTCATTGATGTTGACTTCACTCGTCAAAACAACACAAGACATATGATGTGGACTGCAGTCTCACCTCAATTTTTTTCTTAAGAAACTGAAGTTTTGCCAGCTTCAGACATAAACAAGGTCTAGGTTGTAGACACATGATTGAACAAGCCTACAAAGGCTTAAATTCCACTCAAGATGTTGGCAACCATTGAAGATGTTAAGAACAAGGATTGAAAGTGACAAGAATATCATACAATGGAAAACCAGAAGGCATTGATCACACTTCTTTTTGCAACATGTTTTACTTTATAGTGCCATGAACTACGGAAGAATGTAAAACTTAGGCTTCCATTGAACCATAAAAACAAGTAGTAATCATTTTTCTTTTTTCTGTCAGTAGTACTCTAGCACAATATTTGAAGAAGCAGAGAAAGAGAAAACCCAATATGCATCTTTTTTCCCAAAAAAAAAAAAATTCAAAAAATGCTTGCATTTGAGAAAGATAATGGTTTTATAGAACTTGTTAAACATAAATGTCTCTCCATGCCTCTCTGCTGGTATACTTTAGCTAAATAAAATATTAATAGACAGAATGTTAACTGACAGATTTCACCACAGACAAAAACCTGGAGTGCAAGAACTACCAAGTCAAAACTATCTCTATGAAATTTGTACAAAAGAAAAGATTTCAGCAAAGATGAAGCCAGTCAAGAAAACAGAACTGCTTGAATAAACAAGTAATTAGTAGGTCAAGTCAACTTACTCCAGGTTAATTGACACTTAAAGACGAAGATCTCTGTGAAGGTGAAATTCATAAAAGCTTACATACTGTCTGATAGAGATTCACCCACAGTCGAGTATGGTATCAACTTATAAACAATCATGAGTAGATTTCCCTTCACCATCACATTTATTTTTCTTTTGTCTAAGAACACCATGTCCGAATTTAAAAAGAAAATTTTCAGTTTATCTAACAGCATGTGAGAGTCATTCATCAATGTAAACAAATCATTCACAAGTCAAAGGTATATGATTTAAGGAGAATGAGAAATCGAAGATGGTCAATAAGCAAACAATTTTTTAATCCCAAAACCTAAGGTGCCTCAAACACATGGTGCAACAAAGGGCACATAAAGGATAACAAAACTGCTGTAAGGATCCGAGGAGCATCTGCTGTCATGTTTCAAAATTCAGAATCCTAGTAATGAGAAAGCCTTTGATTAATTTAATAATGATGGAAAATAAGGTGGGCAGTTGACATCAAGACAAAGAGTTACCCCCAAAATAAACACTCCAGAAAGCAGGAAGAGAGAAAAGCAACAAATCTTTTACAAATTTCATTGTACTTAGCAGTGTAATGATAGCCAGCACCAAAACTCTGATTATATGTCAATAAGTGCAGTCCCAGGGGATGCAACTCCTTGATTAAATTCTGTTTCCTTCATTTTGCTATGCAATGAGTAAGGAGAAGAACTCTTGTTACAAAGAAATGTGAAGTAGAAAATTTTGACACGAGCAAAAGTAAAACTCGAATTTCAGATTGTAAAGTAAATGATAAGTTAATTCACAGTACTATCAATCACAAGGACGATTATAAGAACACAACAAATTCAAATCTTACTGCAAAAATGAACATCACAAGATCAACATAATACCATTGCTGCACTTTCCTAAATGTGGAGTTAACACAACAGAGATGACCAAGAGGAGAGAAATGTAATCAGAATCACAAAATAAATAAAGTAAAAATCATAAGGCAGATTACGTACTAATTGCTGTTCAGTAGGTTCCTTTACAATTGTAATCTTTATAGATTCTTAGTGTTACCAAAAGAAAAGCAAAAAGTTATAAGTAGTGATTTGGGTTCATCTTGAGATGAATAAAGCTTAAAGCTCTAGATCCTACAAAATAATTAAAAACAACAAAACTAGAACAGAAAAAGACAAGGCAAGACCTTAAAATATAAGTTCCTCTGCATATGGGAGAGGGAGTGGGGGGAAAGAGAGAATATAAAATTTCCTCAGTCAAGAAAAAGAACACCTAGGGAAAAATGTATATTTCCACATAATCACAAGGTAACTACAATAACAAGAACATTCCTACTTCAGTACCTTTAATTCCTCAGGAGCAGCACATAACAGTTTCTCCATAGATATTCGCACACTACCATAGACTGACCCATTAATCAAGGATGCTGATCACTATAAAACCCTCTAAGACACACGAAGAAGTTTCAGCAGAACTGAATCCACTTAAAACCTTGCACCCAAACATCTAGATACACCACATTCAGAAACACATTTCTACAGTTAGTTATTAATCAGAGTAAGGAAAAAGGGGAGAGAAAATGGCCAGTGGAGGAGCTAAACTAGTGCTTCATTGTGTCTTTAACAGAATTATATCAATGCATGACAGGGAAATTGAGAGGAGGCCTTACCACCGTAACTGCAGCTGTGCTCTGCACAAGCCAAAAGGTCCAAACTCAAAGCCCTGTTTCCATCATCAGAATGTTGCATTCCCAGAGAAACAATCAGGGCATGATTGCTCCTTGTCTATTTCATTTTCCGAATTCTCTTCTCCTTCTTCCTCGACCCAAAACACATCACTGTATAATTGATACTAGCGAAGATTTAAAAAGTAGAAGCTAGAAATGGGATGTTGTCAGAATGAACACTCGAGCACTTCTGGTTAGTGTTTTTCAAATTTTACTCAGGTGAACCAAAGTAATGGAAGTGCCCAGCAAACCGAGCATGTTGGTTCAGTTGTAGCTCCATTCCTGTACATCTCTGGTGAGCCCATGTAAACAATTTTTGTTAATTGTCTGCAATGTTGTAACTGTAATCGTCATCTATAAATCAGATAACCATTCAAGATCATCATACATTTTTTGGCTTCATTTTCTTTTAAGAATTTATAAATAGGAATGCAATCAACTCTTCACTCAGAATCTCCTGTAAACATTCAGCACAGACACATATGCATTTTCTTTCGATATTCAATAGGAAAACGCTTTCTCGAAAGAGCATTCAAATTACAGATACACAATTAATTTACTTTCTATATGCTCAAGAATACAAGCAGAAATGCATTCATGCGTTGGAATTGGAAACCCAATTTGTTTTCATTCGAATAAATTAATCAATACCCTAATATGCACTTTCTAGATGCATCTTGCACTTCCTATGTGGATGCTAACTAGTTGGAGGTTTTGTTGTCTAATGATGTCATTCGTACAAGAGAAAGGAACTTTGTAAAAATTCCTTCTTGGTACAAAGTAGGAAAAGTACACAACCCTAGGAAGTATCACTAAACAAATAAACAGACCAGTCAATAAAATAAAAGATCCATGATTGTAATATAAAAGCTAGAAGCACAAATTTCCAGTTAAGAACCTAAAATTAATCAAAATGAGGCAATCACGTAGTAGCTTGTTGTGAACTATACATACCTTATAGTCACAGAAGTCCCTCAAAATTGTCCTAGTTATTCTACTTCTTCTCCTCTTCCTCAGCATTGCCTTTGTCATCGTTGCTATTGTAACAAGGAAAAGACAATAACTTTGGGATGTTAGAATATTTTTATTATGGACAAAGAAAATAAATAGTATATTAGAATTAGAAAAGAAGAAAGCCCCAAAACCTACTCCAGACATGCTCTGTTATTGAACACTCAATATAACCTCAGTAAAATTTATTGTTATTATTGAGTAATTACTTAGAATCTGAGTAATTGTTTAAAAATTAATGAAAGACTCTTATTTAAACAAATATGACCCCAATTTATAATAAATTCAATTTATATGTTACCCTTACATTAATTATCGAATAACTATTAGAATGACATTAATTACTTAATAACCACCATAAATTTTGTCACGTAATCTCAGCCTCCCCAGTAACTGTCATCTTATTGGGGGCAACTTTTTCTAAGAATTTACTATGTTAGGTGTTGAAAATAGTTGTTGATTCTCTGTAAAGCCCCAAACTTTTTTATTAGTATCAAATAAAGAGAGACCAGAACCTGTCACACAGTATTGCCTATAAATACAGCCATGACCAAACTGTGACCTAGCTAGCCAACGCAATGTGCAAAGAAAGCAAGCATGTCTATCCATTTTACGAGTACCAGAAACGTATTTCTGTGCATAATTGTTTTATTCACATAGTTTTCAAAGGTTCACTTTTCCATAATTTCAGCATTTTACAGTCCATACAAATGAGAGACAGAAAAATAAAAAATTCACTCATTTTTCACCTGGTGTGCTTACGTTAATGACTCAATATCAACATTACCTTGCTCATCATGATTTTTTACCCGAGCCTGCACCTTCCCTCTCCAGGGAAGGAAAAACAACAAGAACAAAAGAAGTAATCTTAAAGAATTGTAAAAAGTGTCCTCAATATGCTGGCTGGGTAATGGAACAAAGAAGTTCATTCCTCTTGAAAAACAATAGGGTTTTATACCATAAGCACCAAACTTGCATACAATGTTCACCAATTGACCATTACCTCAGAATTTAGTTCTTCCTCATATTCTGAAAATGTAATTTAGCCACTGAGATGTAGAAGGAAAGAACTTGGTACCAAAATAAAATGTATCAAATTGACAGCAAGAAGATACATATGACTAAGTGGAAGTCACAAATCTCAGGTCATCAAACATGAGGAAACCTCAGCAAGTTTATTCTTCTATATCATCAGTCATTAGCAACAGAATCAATCATTGATGTTGACTATGCTTGCAAAACAACAAAAGGAGAAAATCTCCCATCACTTCCTATCTTGAGTAATCGAACATAAACAGCTTGAGAGAGTGGTTGCAAAATATCATGAAATGAATGAGGCAAGAATGCTTACCATTCCAGTCAACCAAGTTGCCAATCGTTGAAAATGTTGTCGACAAGGATGGCGAGAGGAAGAAGAGTATTATTCTATCCAGAAGGCATTGATCACAAATCTCACTTTATTACAGTACGAATTGAAGTACAACTACTCAAGATTGCATTAACCAACTAATTTGTTACAACTCTGCACCAGAAGGATATCCACAGTCCACTTGTCCAAAGAACTTAATTTGGATAGCAAACCAAAAAAAAAAAAAAAAGTAAATAGTTAACGAATATGCGATACTCTTTAATATGTGTCACAACTAACTGTATCCAGTACTCGCTTTGTTAAAAATATATAATTAGTACGCAATTTCCAGAGTTACAAGTAACCACAGACTATTGGTCATTGCAACCAAATGGAGTGTAATAAACGGATCACCAATTTAAACAAATTTTGCAGAGCTTCGGCTTCAACTAGACCACTAAAAAAGCAAGTACTTAATCTTCTTATACATAACTTCCCCATTGTCATATAATAAAGTATTAATCTATCACAACACACAAGTACCTTGTGTGCAAGAACTGCCAAGTCAAAACACTCTCTTTCATTTCATTATCTATAATCATCAAGAAGGAACTAGTTGTTGGAGAATTTTAAAATAATTAAGAGTTCTGTTTTAAGTAATAATTTTTAGAAAATCTTCACTCCCAAAAATCTTATCCAAATCCAGATTTTCTGAAGAGTTGTTGCTGGGCACTTCCATTACTCTGTCTCTTATACACATCTAGATGTGTATAAGAGACAGGTTTATTTACACTAACAACTGTTGTCTATAAATATCCAGTTGTGTTAACAATTTGACGTACATTTTCATTTCCTTATTTAATTTTTCTCCTAAAAACTCTCGTCCTCTGCTTAAACTATCTGACAAATCATCTAGACAACTTTGAAGACTCTAAATCTGATACTGTTAGTGCAAAACACAAGTTAGACAAGGGTTTTATTGTATCTTACAGTTTAATTCGCAGAACTCTTTTGTACACTAATAGTAGAGACGAAATAAACTTTAAGGAAAACGACATTTGTAGCGTAGATTAAAAGCCATTTTTCTCAAAAATTTGTTCCAACATTCTTAAGGTTTAATTTTGTGCAGCAACGAGGTTCACTACTTTGAAGAAAATGGCTACTGATTTTTCAAATTGGAACGTTTTGATGGAAGCAATTTTCAAAAATGGTAGAATAATATGCACTTCCTTCTCGTAACTCTCAATGTGGCCTATGTTCGTAACACTTCCAAACTTATGGAAAATGATGAAGAGACAATTGCCAATATCCGTACTAGGCAAAAATGGGAGGATGATTACTAGATTTGTAGGAGACATATTATGAATGGTATGTCTGAAAAACTTTTTTACACATCAAAATATTCCATCTTCAATAAAATTGTGCAAATTGGAGGCAAAGTACATGAAAGAAAGAAGATGCTACAAGTAAGAACGGTATTTCTTGTTAGTTATTTTTTTAATTTTAAAATGATTGATGAAAAATCGGCAATGGAACAAAAAAGCGAAATTGATGGTATTCTCTTAATAATTATAAGCAACATAATTTGAATATGGATGAATCCATTATTGTATCCTCTGTAATTGATAAACTTTCATCTGTCTTTGAGAGATGTTAAGAAAATTTAAAACATAAAAAGGAAGAACTTCCTCTTGAAAACTTGGCAAATCATCTCCGCCTTGAGGAGGAAATGAGAAAGCAAGATGAAAAGCAGAATGCTCCAGAAAAATAGCAATCTAATCATGAATCTAAAATTCATGTGGCGGAAGAAAGTCAGAAAAATAAGTCTTCCAACCAACAGTCTCAACCTGCAAATTTCAACAAATTCAAGAAAAAGAAAAGGGGTGCATGCTACTATTGTGGAAAGCCCAAACATTTCAAAAGGATTGTTTTCTTTGGAAAAAGAAAGACAGTCGAAGGGAATCATCCACAAAAGAAAATTTTGTAGGTGCATGATTTATGAAATTAATATGATGAAATATTGGGCTTGGTGGATTTGATTCTGGAGACACCAGATATGTTTGCAAAAATAAGAGTTTTTCAAAATATTTGAACCAAGACGGTAATGGAAGGTAAAAGAAGCATAGAACTCCAATTTACTTCTGAAAAATTTTTAGCTTTGAGCAATATTTTGTACGTTCCAGAAGTTAGGAAAAATCTTATATTAGGTAGTTTGTTGAACAAGTATGGTTTCAAACTTGTATTTGAGGTAGATAAATTTGTACTTACTAAGGGCTGCATATTTGTATGGAAGGGTTATTTGTATGAGGACGTGTTTAAATTTAACATTATTAATAATACTTATAAAAATATTTCTATTTATATTGTTGAATCCTCTTATTTATGGCATAATCGTCTTGGGCATATAAATTTTAAACGTATGTATGACATGATTAAATTGGAATTAATTCCACAAATAGATAAAAATGAAAGAAAATGTAAGTCTTGCATATGCTTACAAAAATAACAAGAAATTCATTTCCAAAAAATTCAAAGAAATTCATAATTACTTGAATTTGTGCATAATGATATTTGTGACATGTATAACACACCTACTATAGGAGGTAAAAAATATTTTATCACATTCATATATGATTGTTTAAGATTCTGTTATATCTACTTGTTGCATTCTAAATATGAAATATTAGAAAAATTCAAAAAAAAAATTAAAAAAAAAGAAGTTGAGTTACAATATGAAAAATTCATTAAATACTTGAGATCCGATGGAGGAGGTGAATACTATTTTCCTACATTTTTTGAATCCAATGGAATAATTCATAAGATCACAATACCTTATTCACCACCACAAAATGGTGCGACAGAAAAGAAAAATAGGATTTTAATAGAAATGATAAATACCATTATGTCTAATTCTGGATTTGGATAAGATTTTTGGGAGTGAAGATTTATTAACCGCTTGCTATATATTAAATAGAGTTCCTGATAAGAGGAATAAAATTACTCTATCGCCTCATGAAATATGAAATATGGAAGAAAAGAAAGCCAAATTTAAACTATTTTAAAATTTGGAGTTGTAAAGCTATTGTGAGAGTTCCCGAACCAAAAAAGAAAAAATTGCCCGAAAGAGGAATTGAATGTATATTTTTGGAATATGCGCAAAATAGCAAGACTTATCATTTTATGGTAATAGAACCTAGTGATTCAATAGTAATCAATACTGTTATCAAATTAAGATATGCAATATTTAAAGAAAATAAATTTAATTCAATTATTAGGCCTAAGGATCAATTAATAGTTTTTAATGCAAGGAGTGAAATCTGTGAAGATAGAAAAAATGAAAATCTTGAATTAAGAAGGGGTAAAAGAATTAAAAAAAAAATCTATGGTCTAGATTTCTTTATGTATTTAGTTGAAGGTACTAGAAAAATAGTAGACAAACAAATAACTTATTGTTTTAATACAGAAACAAATCCTATTATTTATAATGAAGCAATAAAATCTCAAGATGCTGCTATTTTGGAAAGAAGCAATACAAGATAAAATAGATTCAATTATGGAATATAAAATGTGAAAATTGGTTGACCTCCCACCAGGTTCCAAATCAATAGGTTGCAAATGAATTTTCAAAAAGAAAATAAAAGTGGATGAAACTATTGACAAATTAAAGCTAGATTTGTTGTTATAGGATACACACAAAAATCTGGATTAGATTACTTTGATACATATGCACCAATGCTAGAATTGCTATAATTCGAGTTCTAATATCACTGTCTTCGGTGTATAATCTAGTAATTCACCAAATAAATGTTAAAACGGCATTTTTAAATTGTGAATTAGATAAAGAAATGTATATAGAGCAACACGAAGGCTTTGTAGTTCTTGGACAATAACACAAAGTGTGTAAACTTGTCAAATCTTTATATGAATTGAAACAAACTCCAAAGCAGTGTAAAAATTTGATCGAGTAGTTTTGTCAAATGGATAAAAGATTAATGAATCTGATAAATGTGTTTATAATACAGAGTTTCAGAATGATAAAAGTATTTTTATTTGTCTTTACGTGGATGATATGTTAATCTTCAGTCCTAACTTACAACAAGTTGAGAATGTTAAAAAAATTTTGTCTACTAATCTTGCTATAAAAGATATAGGAGTAGCTGATGTTATATTTGGTACAAAAATTATACATGATCATAATAATATAACATTATATCAATCACATTACATTGAAAAAGTTTTGAAGAAATTCAATCACTTTGAATGTAATACTATTTTTATTCCTTTTAATTCAAGCATTACGTTAATGCCAAATATTGGTAAACCCGTTGTTCAACTAGAGTATGCTAAAGTTATTAGTTGCTTAATGTATGCAATGACAAGTACAAGACTTGATATAGTTTATGTATTTGGTAAATTAAGCAGATATATAAGTAACCCAAGTAATCTGTATTGGCAAACTATAGGAAGGGTATTGAAGTATTTTAAAAAAATCATATATTATGATTCACTTATTGTTGTTGTCTTCGTCAATATTAGAAGGATATTCGGATGTTAGTTGGGTTAGTGATAAAGACCACTCTTCAATTAGTGGTTAGATATTTATGTTTGGTGGAGATGCAATTTGTTGGGGATCTAAGAAGCAAACTTATATATCAGATTCCACCGGTTGCAGAATTTATTGCTCTAATTTCTGCAAGCAAAGAAATAGAATGGTTAAGGAATTTGTTGTATGAAATTCCTTTGATATCTAAACCAATGCCTTGAATATCAATCTATTGTGATAGTGAAACTACACTGTCAAAAATGTATAGTCAAGTTTACAATAAAAAGTCTAAGCATATTGGCCTAAAACATAACTATGTCAGACAATTAATATTTGATGAAGTAATCACTGTATATTTTATACAATCTAGTCAAATTTGGCTAATATGTTGACCAAGAGTCTTACATGAGAACTTGTGTACAAGACGTCTAAGGGGATGAGGTTAAAACTTATATCACAAAACCACAATAATGAAACCGCAACTCCTTAATGTTTGATACAATATCAAATCTTAAATTCAACAAGTCAAAGTACACTATTAGAATGGTTGCAAGTATTACAATATATTCAATATTCATCCCAAGATAAAGTGCTTGGTTATCCAGAAGTTTGCAAGAGGATGAGCAACATGTTCTTAATGGACTAATGATCATTAAAGTGTTAGCTATAGAAACACTTTTTGATAGTGTCCACCTATGTAAGTGTGGAGTGTGGCTGCTTCTAGGAGTTAAGGGTTTTGCTCTTATAGCACTTACTAAAAGGATATAGACACATGGCCATAAAAGTGTCAACTAAATTAAATCAGCATTCATTGTTGTCGAAATCAGTGTGTGGGGTAAATATAACTTGTCAAAAAAGATCACTAGTTCAAAGATTATTATATCTTCCAAGTCATTTAAACTTGTTAAAATATGCTTCACTAAGTAGAGATTCAAATTGAAATATACCTGTATTTATGCATTGGTTTCTAATCTTGTCAATTTATTATGTTGAAATGGTAGCGGAATGTTGGAGAATTTCAAAATAATTAAGAGCTTTGTTTTACGTAATAATTTTTAAAAGAGTTTTCTGAATAGTAGTAACTCTTCATTAGTTTCTGAATAGTAGTAACTAGTTATTTTTTTGAAGAATTGTCCTGTCTTCTTTAAAAATTGTAACTCTCTATGTGATAGTTGAATTTGTAATAGGTATGTCTCTTTATAACCAGACATGAGTTTTCTATATATATCGACAAACAATCTGACGTACTTTTTCATTCTCTTGTCTAATTTTTCTCCTAATAACTCTCCTTCTCCACTTAATCTCTCTGACAAATATCCAGACAACTTTAAATACTCTAGGTCTGATACTGTTGATGCAAAACACAAGTCAGGCAAGAGTTTTATTATATCCTACAGGTTAATTCGCATAACTCTTTTGCACAATAATAATGGGGGCGAATTAAACGTTAAAAAAAACGACATTTGTAATGTGCCTTAAAGCCATTTTCACAAAAATTATGTTATTCCAACACCAATCAATCAAGTCAAAGGCTAAAACCATTCAAAAATGGCTTTATAAATAGAAAACGATCGTTTTTATACAGTACTACTAGTAAACTACCTGACATTCCCTTGAACGAAAGCACAAGTACCATGCCTTTTTAGCACCCTCGTCTTCTAATTCTTGACTACTACTATGATTTATTTTAAGGTAATTACAAATATTCTGTTAATTAGACCAGAATTTAAGGAAAAAGGAGTAAGTGCGAGTGTTTACCAATGTAGGCAAACCCAAACTTTGTGCTTTGCCTTGTAAATATCTGAACTATCATAACTTTGAACATTATTCCAAACTACAAAATCACAATATTTCGTTGATGTCACCTTAAATTTTCTAGTAAACAAACAAAAGCATAATCATTGGTGAATGAATAAGTTGTTGGACAACCTCTTGTGCTCTTGTTAAACAATAATTTGTGGGTATCTCCTCAAATTGAAGCATCACAACATTAGTCAATAACAAGAAGCTCCACAATCCTGAACTTCTCATTCTTGATGCACTTTTCCTTGTTTCCTGCAAATATTCAATGACCATATTTAACAAATCTCGATATCTTCTAAACAAATATGCCACTCTTCCATTTGTTAATCATCTTCAAAGAAATAATGCAACATCATTTGGTACAGGGATTCTCTTTGCATACAAACCACCGTATCAACATATCATAATGCAAGTGAGAACAAAATCAAGCGAAACAAACCAAGAAACGAATTTTCTTGAAATTTCCGTATGTTGAATCTCCCGAAATCCATGGAGATTCAGTAACGAAAGTTTCCTCGAGAACAACGTAAACCTCAGTAGTTTAACTTCATAGGTAACAACCTCATTTTGTACCAAATCATAAGCAATCATACATGGCATCCTAAAGTCCTCAACGATTATTACGAAGATTTCATTTTACCATTTATTGACGACAAAAGATCTTATATAAGGAACGTCCACAGTTTCAACCCATTTGACTACACACTTCTCAGAATACCACAAACACAGAAACAAAACACACACACTACAAATACTTGAAGAACAGTCCCTACAGCACAAGCATTCAAGAAAACAGAGGAGATATGACAATTGGAACCATTGATGTCTTATAAGAACCAACATCTGTTAGCTGGAAGTATATCAATTTTTCAGACGGAATTTCGGCGAAGGCCTTACCATCGAAACTGCAGCTGTGCATTGCATAACCTGAAAAGGGCTTCTCCTCCAAATGCCTATTGTCTACAGAGGAACCTTTCATTATTGAAAAGAATGTCATTGAGTAAATGTTCCTTGTCGCTTTCGGCCCCCAAATTGTCTCATCAACCTTCTTTAAATAGCCGTTTGTTGGCTAAAAACAAGAATAATTCAGATACAAGTTTGCCAAGTAAATGAAGAAATCTTGTAATTAAGATGTTTGTTAATTCTGGATGAGATTTAGAGCTCTGCCAAATAGATAAAAGGGGTATGATTGCCTGTTTGACATAAATCCTGTCTCAAATTTACGTGAATAGTTTGGCTTGGTATGGTCATTTCCCTGTAAAGAGACATGAAAATAGCTGAAAAATATGTTTGTTATGTCACTGATTTCCAGCTTCAGAAGTTCAAATTACTTGCTGCCTCGTACATTTACTTTGATACACTGGAATGTTTAAGAAGTTCTGAACACGTAGAATGATAATTAGTTCTGCTGCTAGCTTATACAAGTATCTTGAATCCTCTTTCACTCGAGTAAGTTTTGGCTACTAAGTAAGCTAGGACAGTAATTAAGGTGATTAAAAAGCATGAACTTTCATTACTTTTTAATAGTTTAATAGTCATGAATGTTCACTCTACATTGCAGAGCAAGTAGCGAAAAAATTTTTCTTTCACAATATTTGGTTCCATAAAACTATAACAAAAATATGGTCTTTTATTTCAAAACTTGACTACGAGTGGCGTGATTCGTGACTGCACTTATTATGCCTTTTATTTAATAAGTCCACATTTATATTTAACACTATTACTGACTTGCTGCATGTAATTTGAGTTAATTGAAAACCGTGATTCGGATCCGATAGAAGAGGCCAGAGAAGGGGAACTCATGGCTTGAGAGCCCAAAGAACTTGTTCGGTGGGGCTAAAGTTTATGAATTGGTTGAGAGTTCGGGGCTAGAAAAAATTCGTTGGAAGAGAATAGAGAGAACACAAGACATTTGTGGATGAGATAATCGTTGGAATGGGCTAGAAATAGCCAGTTTGAAGGGATTAGAGATAATCCAAGACGCACGTGAATGGAAAAACAAATTGATATTAATTTTGATATCATGTTAACGAATATAAATTTTTATACTCATAAATTTTATTAATTAGTTTATGATATTTTAGGTATCCAATGTGTATATTTATACTTAACAATCAATCGCATCCTTAGAAGAAGCAAATATATAGTTATGCCATTTTACAGTTTTAGTGAGTTTCACATGATTCATATTAGATCTTTTATTCTAAAGAAAAGGTCATTACATGCCAGTGCATAACAAAGCAGTTGGCTAGTGCCTACTTAGTAGAAAGATGGTCAAATGAATGAAACATACCGCCAGTATAAGGAATATTGTGTTGAAAGCTATTCTGTACACAGTCTTTCTACAAAAACTAAATTTGGTCCAAACGTAAACTATCCGCAGCAAAATTCAAACCATATTGGAGTCAAAACAAATCAAGCCTACTCAACTCATTTGGCTCTTTGAATAAATGGGGTTCAAAGAAAATGAGACTTGCAAAAGACCTATAATTTCTTGCGGAAACAACGTTGGAGAAAAGCTGGCACAATCAATTCTTTTGAACCTAAATTTGGAACTAAAGCCTTACACTTTAGGGTGAGTGCTAGAGCCTCAAATATAAATTTCGGGTGAGTGTTCACCATTTCGACAAATTCTTGCCCGATACACAAAAGCTAGCCAAGTAAGAGGGACACTGAAGCCGATTAAAGATGATGCTTCAGTGCACCTTTTACATGAGCATACCAGTATACGCAGTCAGCATGGAGATCGAGAGAAGGCCGTATCATCGAAATTGCAGCTGTGCATTGCACAAGTTGAAGTATGAATTTGTGAATATTTGCCCCCAGTGCGACAACGCAACTTTTCCAAGAAAGAAGTCATGGAGCCAATGCAACTTATCTATTGAAGCTTCCAAAACTACTGTTATTTGTAGCTCTCTCACTGTCAGTTCAATCAAGAATAGAGATGAAGTAAATGATCAGGCCCTTTGAAGTTGAATAACTACAAACTGAATTTGTGTAAACTTTTCTGTATTCTAATAGTAATCATTTGCATTTGTTTAATCAATTACACTGAACTTCCTAGTTCCTACCTGTGTTAATTAGCTGGCAAGAATTGGAGTTTTGAAGATCTAAAATCAATTTTTTGTCCATGAAAATAGAAGACAAATGCTTTAGAAAGGGGGAGATAGTTTAGAAATGAACAAGCATCATTTCCACTTAGGGGTAAACGAAATTTTTTCATCTATCTCTCTAAATGAGGATGATATATTATTTAAATGGATAATCAAAAGATAGATATTTGTCAAATCATCATTTATATATATTTTTACGGCAAAACTAAGTAGTTATTATTTTCTTCTCCCTCATAATTAATTAAATTAAAAAATCATTCTCATTTAAGAAAATTAATCAAATTATTTTATTAAATTATTCTATACATAATTGATTTCTTGCAACAAATAAAAATTTATATAAAAAAAAAAATTAGTTGGTTATTAAATCGGAGTAACAAAATATTATAATTTTATTACTTTTTTAAGTATTTATTTTTTTTCTTATACCTCAAACTTAAATTTGTTATATAAATAAAATAACAATTAAAAGTACATAATTTTGAGTGTTAGAAATAGTAAACTAGTGATGTGGATAAAATTTAATTTTTAATTTAAACAAATAGTGATTTGTCACTTATTTAGACAGGTAGATAGATAATCTTCCATTTATCCCTAGATACAGAAACATAACAAATATTATCCGAATCACCTAAAAAAAATGGTAGTATGCAACTTTACAATCCACACCATAAGTCAGTTCTGGCTTTCTAAGAGGAAAATTCAATCATGAGTTTAATTAGTAGTAACAGGTAAATCGAACTAAATTGTTATTAAATTGGATTGGCAACAATGGAAAATTCTTTTGAAGTAAAGCAGTCAAATTAAACGAAATTTTAACACCAAGGAGTTGAAGTCACACAAGGGTTTGTATTGTAATGCAGTATGCAAAATTTTCACACATTAATGAAATAGTTAAACTCAATAAATTATTCTAATTATTTTTTAAAACGAAAAGCCTTTAATACCTTTAATTTGTAGGTAAGATGCAAATAACCCCCTTGTGTTATTTTAAATATGTAGTTTCCCCTCTTATGATTATTAAATATACATTTGACCCTTATTTTCTTTTATTTTTTCCCCTAAAATGGACCAAAATTGTCAAAACTAACCAATTTTAATCGACAAACGCGTTCATTTTTTTTTTTTTTTTAAAAACAATATATATTGAATCAATATTTTTACCCCTAAAAAAAAACCAATAATATTGAATCAATATTTTTACCCCTAAAAAACCCTAACTTTTCTATCCCTTACTCCCACATTGAAAAAAAACAATAATATTGAATCAACATTTTTACCCCTAAAAAACCCTAATTTTCTATCCCTTTCTCCCACATGACATGGCTATCACCTCTTTTTCCCTCCTATCCTAACTCCTATCCTAATTGTAACCACCATGATAGTTGACCCGCCGTCTCGTCTTCTCCTATATGCCAACCACTACCACCAATACAATTGCCGCCATTATCATGTATTCCTAATCTCCTGCCCTTATCTTTACGCCTACATCTATCCCCAATCTCCTTTCCTAGAGTAGCCTTGCCACCGTTCTCTTTTCTCATCTCACTTCACATATCTCCTTAACTTGTCCCCCCAATCCAGGTCCCCTCCCTCTACTCTCATTTTCTCTCTCTTTCCTTGATTTCCTTCCCTCTACCCCTTCCTACATCCAATTCTTCCTTCCCCAGTACCTTTTCCCTCCCCAATCTTTCAGATTGGCATCATCCACTCTGAAGGTAATAGCGATGGCAATGTCGATCTGAAAAATTGGGAAAGGGGTGGAGGCATTAGAGAAAGGAAAATTACGAGTGAGGAAGGAGAAGAGAAAAGAAGATGAGTAGGGAAGAGAAAGGAAGGGTACTAGTAGCGGGCTAAGGATGGGGATGGGGATGGGCGTGGTAGCAGCAGATGTGTAGGAAAGAAGGGTTAGGGTTTATTTGGATTTTTTAAATTTTCATTTTGATCCTGTTTTATTTTTAATTTGACCTCAAAATTTTTTGAGTATTTTTTATTTTGACCCAAAAACTTTAAGGAACACTTGAATTGGTTTGGGCTTTTATGGCATTTACAAATCAGTATTAGTTTGAATGTCTTTTGTCCATTTTGTTAAAAAAGTTTGAAGCATAAAGAGTCAAACGCATATTTAACAATTATATGGATAAAGTGCATGTTCACTACTAATCACATGGGTTATTTGTATGTTAACCTAACTTACATATGTTTATTAAATATTTTTATTTAAACTTGAGTATTAATTATTTTCGATCTAAATTAATATAAAAATTCATTAATTTTCAAACAACTTGAACAATATGACGAAACAAATTCATTATATAAATTTAACTGTTACAATTGGTAGTAGTTTGTAGTGCAAAGCATAAACCAATAAAATATTTCAAGAGTGTTCACCCCCACCAAAAAAAAAAAAAAAATCAAGAGTGCAAATTGCAATTAGCTCAAATTCATAATCCACGTAATTCTCTTCTTATCCGAAACTTCATCTGAAAATATCACCATTGGTAGACCCCACCTGAATGAATTGTGTGGCATCAAAAAAGTACACACCACAAAATCTCCGGCCTACTCTCCATTGATCTCCCCTCCTCCCCCCACTTCCCACAATCCCACCATGCAGCACCGACGTCATCATGGGCTGCTCCACCACTCTCTCTTCCTCTCCTCTATCTTCCCCCACCGCCACAACCAACCCACTATTATCCCCAACCACCACCTCACCCGCCGCTCCCTCCTCTTCCTCTCCACCTCCCTCTCTCTCCCAACACCCCTCTCTTCCTCTTCCACCACCACCCCACCACCGCCTGACACCACCATCACCGACCGAGTCTTCATGGACTTCAGCATTTGCCCCTCTTACTTCCTCAACCGGAATCTCGGCGACGAGCTCTCTCTTTGCAACGACTCCGAGCCATTAGGCCGCCTCGTACTCGGCCTCTACGGCAACCACGTACCCATTACCGTCTCCAACTTCAAAGCCATGTGCACTGGCTCCTGTGGGTCCAGCTACAAGGGCACTTTGGTACAGAAAATATTCCCCGGACAATACTTTCTAGCCGGGAAACAAGGCCGGAAAGATAAAGGAGAGGTTAAGCCGCCTTTGGAGTTGACTAGGAATACTGAAACCGTTGAGTCCAAGGCTTTTACGTTGGAACATTCGAGGGCTGGTGTTGATTTGTTGTCGTTATGTTTGTCGGAGAATGAAGATGAGGATGGTATTAGGCTGGACCCCAATTATCATAATGTTGAGTTTATGATTACTACTGGACCTGGACCTTGCCCTCAGCTTGATTTCAAGAATATTGTATTTGGTGCTGTGCTTGAAGGTCAGTTATCTCAATTTGTATACTTTTTTTTTTTTTTTTCCGGTTGGGTCTACTACATATTCTAGTTTTATGAAATTCTGGCATTGATCTACTTTTCTTTAGTGATTAGTATCAATTTGTTGCAGTCCATCTATTAGGCGATGATTAAGCGAAATATCACGTATCATTTAATTTTCGGCTTGCCTTCAAATGCTAGTTGATTTGACTTTTCTTTGTACCGAATTTAGATTCATGATTTTTGTCAAATCACACTTAGTTTGGATATCAAAATTGATTTCACGAGTTTCTGGCATGTCAATACTTTTATACACTAGCTAGCTAGTTTGAGTTCGGCTCCTTTATTTTCACGTTGTCAGGTCCAGTTCACCTGTTCTTGTTTCAACCCATGTTCTTTTATGTTTCATTTGAAGACAGTGAATGTAGTCACTTTTATGGAGCCACTACCACGGAATTTTATTTTTTGAGACTTACCGTGATTGAATTTCATGCGTGCTAGGGTTGGATGTGGTGACAACAATATCAGCCATACCTACATATAAACCAGCGGAGAGAATCCGACAATACAATGATCTTGCGCAGTTTCTTGGAGATGAAAGAGCAAAGATTGCTCGCGCAATCTGGAATAGGCCTCTGAAGACCGTTTATATCAGTGATTGTGGAGAACTCAAAGTCACAAAGCCTACTCTTTTCCGTAGTCTTCCTTAGCACATTGCATTGTTTATAATAATTTGGTCAGTTTACTCTTCCATTATTGTATCCTGATTGAGTACACATTTTTCATTTGTTGTCAACACTCTCTGCCTATTGTTTCCGTGTGGTTGCATGCCTTTCACAAAATGGGCTCCTCATTTTTTCGTCTGTTGAAAAATGTGAGCCCGTCTTCAAAATATGAAAGGCCCAAAAGATAATTTGACCATTGGACCAAAAAAGATAATACGCAACAGTGTGCTAGTAGTTGAATACTTCTATATGTTGCAAATATGGGTAGCCCAATAAATGAAGCATAAGAATGAGGGATTCTAATGTCTCATCATATGGACTTCTATTAACCACCATCTCATCAGTAAAAGGCCTTTTCAGTTCCCTTTGCTTGTACTGAGTTTGTGCGGCAGAAATTTACAGGAGGCTCCATGAAAAATACTTATACCCAATTTTACATCTCACCTGGAAACTTGCATGAAATTTACAGTGGAACTCATGAAATTTTACTTACGTTAATGTCATTTATTCTATACGATTAAATACACATAAGGTCAATAATCGGATATATTTAAGTATTTTTCGGATCAACTACAAATATGTTTGGATGGTACTAATTGATAAGGAGATAAGATTCAGAAGTACAAAGTAGGGGACCACCGACATACACAGCCAAACACGGCCTTGTAAGATATGTCTAAAAAGGTAAGGTCTTTATAAAATCGAAGTAATTATATGCACCTCTCCATGATGGAACCGCTACAGATTTTGTAGAAAAGTTAACACTCACAGTTATGGCAGTCGGGTCGGAGGAATGAAACATTTGATGGTGAATTGGAATTATGGGGATAATGAGAGATATCCAATTATCCGAAGGGACCACTGACATTTTAGAGTGATTCTGTTGATAGCTTTTTCAAGCTTTAGGCTTTGGGATGCCAAAGTAACACCAAGATGGCAAGATGGAACCATACAGAGCCGTGGGAGACGGTCACAACTCACAACACAAGACACTTCTTTTTTTCCCTCTTCGATTGGGGTTGGCACATACTTAAATAAGACAATCATACATTAAGTACGGTAGATAATATGTAAGTTTCACTATAAAACGTTAAAATATGTTATCTGTCATAAATAAGACCATTATATATCATTAAAAAACATTGTACGATATTTAAGTATCATTATAATATAATAAAATATGTTATTTGTCATAATGAGGAAGAAAGAGGTTAATTCATTCTCCTCTAAACTTTTTATTAAAAAAAAAAAAGAAGACATTGTTTTCAATTCATGACATTAAAACAAATTCGTGTGATTGAAAGAAAATTGCTCCATGAATTTATTTGTAAGCATGCCATCATCATGATATAGCTCTCGAGACCAATTTTTCTTTTTTTGTTTCGTGAAATTCTGTCACTATCTAGCTAAATATTTGTAATATTTATCACCAAGAGCGAAGGACAAGCCAAAATACAGGTAACTAATTCAACAACATAGGTGTAGACTAAGTAGATAATGCCGAATTATCAAACACAGTTTTTGATCCCCCTTTAACCCCACAAATCTCAATCAATCAAAATTTGGTGACCAAAAAGATGACATTTTCATGTAGAACTGGTCAACTTCGGCTTACAATATTAAATCAAGTTACTTCTACTGTCTTGTGAACGCAATCACACATGATTCAGAATTGAAGGCTACTAAAAAGTCTAAAATAGTAGTAAATGAATTGTTCCCAACTCTCGTATCAATTTCTTGTCCCAATTCTATGTATTTAACATGTTACATCAACCATTCTTTAAGTTCTTACCCAAAAAAATACTCTCAAGGATGGTTAAAGTCTCAAAGGCGTGTAAGGTGTTGAACACGGTTATGTTAGAGAGATAAAAGGTTGAGAGAGATATAGTGTGCTAATTTAATATTATTTTGTATATGATTTTTTTGGTATCATGTCTTTTATGTCTATAATAGTGGAGTAAGCGCTTATTTATAAACAGTTGACTTTAGTCCGAACTCTGATTTAACTTTAACAGTCACATTGCTTTTGTGTTAGCATAAGCTGTTTTACAAATTTATCGTTATACGAACTTTAAATTATCATTTAATCTTTTATAATTTATTACCATCCTACTTTTTCCCCTAATTATTTCACTGTGTTTTCTAACTATAAATGCTGACCTGTGTAGAGATTCTGATGGTCTTATTACTTTTAAATTTAATAATTCTTTAATGTGCATCTAAAATTCTTCAATATCTTGCGGACTAGCTTCTATTTTTGCAGTTTTTATTAAGATAATCTGGATTTTTAACTTTTATTTCATAATAAATTTTATTTTTATCCCATAATTTTATAGGGTCTTCTCCTATAAATGGTAAAGAAGGATATGTGATTCTATTTCATAACTGTTTTTAAATGTAATAAATTTTTTAGATTAATTCTATCTATTAAATATTCATTTAATTCATTGGCTTCTAAATAATCTTGTTCTAAAATAGTTATGTTATTACAACATCCTTCTTTTCCTTTTAGGCATTCTATACATTTTTTGTCTATTTTGTTATTTTCTATTTGTTTTATCAAATCTGGATGAATAGGTGGGAGTGATGTTGGATTACAAGGACTTGTAGTTACATTTTTAAAAATCTGTACATATTCTTTTGTTAAAATTATTCCTCCATTTGAAATCTAATAAGAATTTTAATCCTATAATTACACCTACCCCATGTTTTTCTAAGATTTCTTTAACTAATACATATGGCATGAAATAATATTGACTATAATTATCGCAATTGTTTAAAAAAGCTATATTACAATTTTTTGCGTAATAATTATATTCATTTATACTTCCATCCATTTGTGTGGCTTTTATAGGGTCTTTGAATTTTAATATTTTAGTTGTATCTATCAATTTTGGGTCTACAATTATAGTTGTACATCCTGTATCTATAATTGCACTAGTTCCTATTATTTTATTATAATGTTTAAAAGTAACTTCTAATTTTATAGAATTTAATTTTTTGTCTTGGTTACAAAATTTTATTTTTTGTTCCAAATTGGCTAAATTTATATTTTCTTCTGTTTCTTCTTCTATTTTTTCTTTGTTTTTATAAAAAATTTCTTTTCTATGTTAGCTACTCTTTGTTCTAGTCTAGTTATTCTATCAAAAGCATTTTCATTTATCTGGATGAAACGAATTTTTTATGTTTTGTACTTCCTGAAATTTAAAATCTGTATATTTTTCTACACAACTTATACACGCTTCATTAAAACATAAATTACATTTACTTCTTTTATTTCTAGCTGGGTACCAGTCACAAAATAAACAAGGTTTTGAATCTAATCCTTTATTCTTTTGCCAATTATGGTCACAATCTATTTCTGGTATACAGTTTTTGCTTTAAACATAAAATTTATTCCTTTCAATTCATGTATAAATTCTTCTAATTCTGGTTCTTTTGGTTCTAAAAATTGGTCTATTTTCATTTTTCTCTTCTAAATTTTGTTCTTCTAATAATTCTTCAAAACTTACAATAGAATAAATAGACAGCATGATTATACACATCTATACATGTATAAAAAATAACATAAAGACAGATGTATCTTAGAAGTACAGTTAGATAGCTGTATAAATTTAAACTAAGGATTACAAACTAGAATGTGTTTGTTTTAAATATTTGTTATTTTTATATCTAGGTTTTTCTTGTTTATCATAATATTGAGGAGTATAAATTTGGCTACAAAAGCTTGTTTCATTTTTTAATTGTCTACCTATTTGTATATTAGTACATTTTTCTACTAATATTTTTATTATGAACATTATTCTTTGTCCTAAAGATATTCCTATTCTTGTATCCATTCTTTTATCTATTATTTCTTCTTTAAACCTTTTACTTATTTCTAATCCTAAAGCTCCTGGTAATTTATTAAAAAGTTTATTGCCAATGTCTATGTTCCAAGTATTTCCACTAAGTGAGGCATAGTAGATATATTCTGCTAAAAAGGGTTTTATGTAATACCAATTTTTTAAATTTAATTGTTCTAATTTTATTAATGCATTCTTTTTAATAAGTTGTTCTAAACTTCCAAAATTTGGATTTTCTCCTGTTATGATTTGATGTATTGTATTTCCAAAATTAAAAGGATTTGTTCCTAAAGAAATTAATTCAGCTAATTCATTAGGATTTTTATCCTTCCATTCTTGCCACATAGCCTTGGCTGATTCTCCTAAATATTGTTCTAAATATCTTAACATTTCTTCTGCATCCTTACTATCAAAATGTTTTATATAATCACTAGCCATAGCATTTTTCCAAGTATCTAAATAATTATTCCATCTCTGAGGATCTATGTTTGTTATGTTTAATATAAATGGTTGTCCTCCATACTAATGAGTATAAGGAGCCTCCATAGGATCTCTACGTCCTATAGGTTTATATGGAATTATTTGTAAAGGTGGTGTATAAATATTTCCTATTTCTGTTGGGTCTATTCTTCTTCTAGGTATATTTCCAGTAGTATATATAGGCTTATTTTCAGAAAAATTTGAAGGTATATAACAGAAAAATTACTACTGCATACTTGCTTCCATTAATTCTAAAATTTCTTCTCTTGTTTCTATTATACTAGGTTCATATTCAATAAATGACAGGATAGTCCGCAATGATATTACTATAGATTATAGTCTTCATCTTTTAAGAATTATGCTTCTAAATTCATATCATCTTCTATTTCTAAATTTTCTATTGTTTTTATTTTTTGTCTTGTCATTAAATTATCATTTCTTTTATAACAATTAATAACATGTTTAAATATTATATTAATATTATCAAATTCTTCTTTACATCCTGTACAATTAATTTTTCTATTTTCTAAATTTTTTATTTAAAAAATACTGTAGAAAGGTTAGGAAATAGAGGAATAAAACTTTTACTACTATTATTTTTCTGGTTTATTTACTAGTCTATCTAATTCCCAGATAATCCTGATTGGTCTATATTATCTACTATTAATGGTGGTAAAAGTTTTATTCCTCTATTTCCTAACATTTCTACAGTATTTTTTATATTTACTTTATATCTAGGTGTATTGCTTTGAGTTAATTTTCCTAAAAATGCTGTGCATAATAATAAATTTTTTCCCTCAAAATCTTGGTATCCTCTAGTCATTATTTTTATTTGTATATGTTCTCAGAAATGTAAATGAACTATGTCTCCTTCTAAGCATCTTACTTGAATTTCTCTATAATGTCTATAAAGTCTAGTTTGATCTGATACTTCATATAATGCATTAGAATTAATTATATTTATTCTATTATTTCTAAAAGTTTCTATATCTCTTTCTATATTGATAATTTCTCCTAAATTTATTAATTCTTCAGTTTGATTTCTATTTGGCCTTATGAATCTTTGAATTCTATTTACTATTGTACTTACTGTATTATTTTCTTCTCTATTTCTTCTAGTTTGCGGCTATTGTCTCATTCTTTCTCTATCTTCTGAGTTTCATGTTCCTAATATAGGCATTTATTGTTTAGATTGTAAAAATGTCCAAGCAGGTTGTTGTCTTACCTTTTTCTTTTCTTTTGTTCCTAAATTTATTTTATTTATTGCTTCTGCTAATTCATCTACTTCTTTATGTGAGGCTAATTCTTTTAAATATTCTTCTATTTTTACTATTTTTTGTTCTATTTTATCCTTTTTCACAATACTTTAATCTGTATTGCTATTAATAATGCTATTATAGTATTATTTTGTCTTACTATTTGTTTATCTGCTGGTGTGACTGGTTCAAATGTTGAAAATCCTATTGGGTCTTGTAAATATTTTTTAGTTTCTTCTATTGCTAGTTTGTAATCTAAGTTGTTTTCCATTATTCTATCTGCTGAACTTTTATTATTTTGTCTAACAGTTTTCCTATTTTTTCTAAATTATTTTCTATTTTTTCTAAATTAAGAGTTTTATTTTCTTTTTTCTTTTCTAGTTTTCCTATTACTATTTTTAAATAATCTAAATTTTGTTTTATACCTTTTATTTCTTTATTCTGATTTTTTACTGTCTCAAAAATAATAGTTATCATATTTTCTATATTTTTGTCTATTGTTTAGGAAGTTCTTTTTTATATTGTCTTATATAGTCTAACATACTAATTATCAATCCTTCTTTAAATTTTATTTCAGGTTGGGCTTCTAGGATTCTAGCTTCTGAAGTTTCATTCTTAGATATCTTTGTATGTCTGTTAGGCATTCTTCTAAATGTGTAATAGTTTGTTCTACTGATTTTTGTGTACTCATATTAGTATCTACTAAACAATACTTCCAACTTACTTGTGTGTAATTCATTTCTTCTCTAAGAGACATTTAATCCTTGTCTCTTATACACATCTAAATATATCCATATTTCGATTTTTAATTATATAAAATGTTTCATACAAAGACCAACTAATTAAATTACCATCATTTTTATCATAATATAAAATTTGTGTAAGTCTTTCATTATGTACTTGATCAGTGTCATGGGTATATTAGTTCCTCCTCCTAGAATAGCCTTTGGAATTACTAAAAAATCTATGTCTGTACATTTATATAGTTTTTGTTCTTAATACTTTCTTTAATGCTTGTCTATAATATTTTATTTCTAAATCAAAGACATCTAAAGCATAAGCTAATCTAACTGGAAATCTGTCTTTCAAAATCTGTATTTCTCTTATGCAATAAGTTAAATAAAAAGTCTGGTCTTTAACACTTAATATTATATTGTTAATATTAAATATCCTTATCTTTAGTTTTTTACTATGATTTCGTCTAACCAATTACTTAGTCTATCAAAATGCTATGGCTAGTGATTATATCTTGTCTCTTATAACACAAGACTATGAACCTCTTGTTTATCTACAATCTCTTATACACATCTAATGTGTATAATAGACAGAATTACTTCCACCGGAATACCAAAAGAAGGGAGGAGGATGGGATATAATATTTAAACATGTTATTAATTGTCTGAGGAATAAAACTTTTACCACCATTAACAGTAGATAATATAGACCCTGTCTCTTATACACATCTAGATGTGTATAAGAGACAGGAACTTACTTTAATGGTTTTCTGAAACTCATCATACGGGTATTTTCCCCTTTAACGGCTTCAACAATTGCCTTAGCGGGTACTTTAAAGGCTCTAGCCTTTTGTTTCAGAAATTCTATACAAGGTTGTCATGTGGACGATTTCTATTGGGAAATCACTCATTGTATCACATAAAGTTAGTTGGGAAATTCTTAAATAAATCGTGTCATGAATCTTTTGATCTATATTAAATCACATTACCTACATAGGTTATAGATCAAATCCATGTAATAATTTCTGAGGTTAGAATTATTTCCTAAAATTAAGACAACCATTAAAGTAAGTTCAACTAATAATTAAGTTCACGAGCATCTAAGGTGAAAAAAAAAAAGATTGACAATAATACAAATTAAGTAAAATAATTGCCGTCGGAGTGATGGCAAGCCATATGGATTTTAGTACGTGGGAAAATAATTACGTAGGTTCGTATTTTTATTTTATTTTTATCATTTATGGGTGGTTTAATTTTTTTTTATTTAAAAAATCTCGTTTTGAATAAGATTAGTAGATTTTGCATAAAATGATCTCATTTATTTTATAAAATTAAATTCACAATACAAAGTCAATAAGTGAGATAAAAAATTAAGTATATATAAATAGAAAAATGATTCACAAATTCAGAATCACTTTTCAAAATCATTCCATGTGAAAAGTTCATATTAAATCACCAACTCATAATTTTAGATACTCAATCAAAATTTTATTCATTTTTTTTCAAATCTAAAAACACCTAAATAACTTTGTCACCTTTGTATAAGTGTACCCATATAAATATTTCCATGGATATGAGACAGCTGACCGATTGAGTGCGCAAGGACCAAAGAACGTAACGACATGTGGTGAGACAAGGTGTAGCAGACTGATCCTAACAATCGCCAAAGAAAAGCAAAATGCTTGATTAGGCCCACTGACTACCTATAGTAAAGTACTAGTAGCTTTTAACCGGTGTGGGGTCTGGAGGTCCAGGAAGCCGAACAAGGAAAACAGCAGCAGCTCCACCGTCTCATGACTTTAACTAGCCAGCCGCCGCTGCCAGCTCTCCTTCCCTTCTCAGTTCTCACACACACCACAGCCAAAAAGTCGCTGCAAGTCCCATAGTTCAGACCGCTATGGCTATACACCTGTATTCCCCTTCAACACTAATTTTCATTGAAAGTCAACTTTTTAATAATATATTTTAAAAAAAAATTTATTTTCTGATCACATAGACTGTCCATTGATTGACATATGTCATATGTCAAAAAAATTATTACAGTACTTATCAATCTTTTGTATATTATTAATATAGAAAGTTTTAATATATAATTATATATAAATTTATAAAAAAATAAAAAGTTTTGTTTACAATTAGATATAAATTCGTTTATTATTTTTAAATTTTATTTGTGTCATGCATTTAAATAAGATGATTTAAATAAGATGATGTAACAAATTTTCTACATAAAATATATAAGAAATGTTAACTCTTATTTTAAATATACCCCTTGTCCCAAACTTTTTCGTCATGCATGAGGTGATCATGATATTTTAAAATTTTTAGTTTAAATTTTATTTTTAGTCAATCTTTTATTTTTGTTGGAGTTTTTTATTTTGAGTTTATTATTAATAATTATTCACAAGAATTATGTTATTACAAAATATGATTTCAACATATGTAAATAAGTTAGAGTAAATGATTTTTATAGTCCCTCATATTTCATATTTGTATTTTTTTAGTTCTTCAAATTTAAAATGATGCATTTTATTCTCTCACAAATTCAAAATGGACAATTTTGATCCTTCGACCTTGACACATTTAAAAGTATATTTTGCCATGAAATATATACTTACATACGTATCAAATGTAACATATTCAAGTGCAAAATCAACAATATATAACTTTGAATAATAAATTATCCCAAAAAAAAAAAAAAAAATTAGACCTGTTGGAGTAGAGTTAGCAGAGGAAAAGTCGCGAGGGAGAGGAATAGAGATAATAATGGTAGGTGAGAATTTTGAGATAGTGATAACGGAGGTTTTGAGTAGTGTTGTTTAATATTTAAATTTTGTGTGTTTTCAATTTTGCTTATGAAAAATATAATATTCAATACACATTTTAGGCCAAAATATACTAATAATTGTGTCAGAGACCAAAATAGTATATTTTAAATTTGTTAGAGATTAAATGCATCATTTTATATGTTAAGGACTAAAAAAGCGAGAGACTAATATGGTTATTTTCCCAATAAGTTATAAAGAAAAGCTAAATGAAAAAGTATAAACACAAATAGTAGAGGTAATTTTGGCAATTAAGTACTTATTTAAAAAAGAAATATTTAAAAAGTTAAGGGGACAAAGTGTAACTATAATTTAAGGGGGAAAGAGGGTGATTTTAATATAGGAGCTTTCGTCTTACACTACCCTCTAAGTAAACATAAAACGTGGGACAAAAATTCTTAGTGGTTTGTTTGTTTTGCTTTTAACCCAAAAAAAAAACTTGAGATGGCTGACTTGGCTCTGTTCCTGATGAATGAATTAATTGTCATGCCGCGCGTGATTCGTCGTGGTCCCTACTTATATTGCGGTCCATGAAAGCAGAGAGTGACGCGTGGGAAAAGTACGGAGTTTGATGTCATTGACAAGTTGTCAATGTCTGGGGGAAGAAGAAAGAGAGGAGCAGAGCAGCTGAGCAGGCCTCTTAGCTTTCTTGCGTACGCTCGCCTGTATCGTAACACTGCACACTCTCTCTGTCTTTCTCATCTAGGTTCTACATTTTCCATCTAGAAGTACTACTACAGTATTTAATTTGATTACAGACAAATTTTATTTACTACTAAAAACAATATTAAATAAAAAAATAACAACAAAATTGGATGACCTTTGTGCTTTTTTTACTATTTTTATATAAAGAAAAAGACCAATTTAGTTATTTATTTTTGGAATATAGATTAATTTGATTTCTTATCTATTACAGTTTATCAATTTAGTCTCGTATATTTAAAAAAAAAGTAACTAATTTAAGGTTTTGATGTAAATCATAAACAAATTAATCGACCAAATCACGTGTAATCATGTAGTCGTTAACCTGTCATCGATGTATTATTAACGATTCCTTTAACTTATGCACAGTCTCCTCACAGGTCTTAAATTAGTTAACTTTTAAAAAATGAGAGACTAAATTAATCTTTTTTATAGATAAAATATCAAATTCGATCAATAACTTAAAGATAAAGGAACAAATTAGTCTCTATCTCTGGTATCTAATGATGCATTGTTTTGGTTCATTTACACAAATGATTCCCTAATTCTTTTGCAAAGTAATGAACCTTTTAAAAAAAAAAAAAAAACCAAAAAATCAATCTAATAATAAGTAGGGGTGTTCAAACCTAATTTAACCTAAACCCAATCCAAATGAATTTGAGACAAAATAGGTTGGGTTATCGGGTTTCGGGTTAATTAGGTTAGTTCACCCGAGTTTGATTGGGTTGGATTAGGTTTTATTTTTTAAATTCTAACCCAACTCGACAACCTGATAACCAAATAAAGTTTAATTATATTTTTTTAATTTTAATTTTCATCCAATTTATATTTTTTCCATTTCATTCTTGAAATAACATATAATTTATCATATTATATTTTTTTCTTTTAATTATTAACCTAATTATTTTATTTTTAGCTAAACATATATTTTTATGGATAATCTTGCTATCTTAGATTTTTAAAAGTTTTTTTTATTAATTTAGATTTTTAACTCAAATACACGCAAAAACTTTAGTAACCTGCTCGACTAATACTTAGATTTAGATTTATCTAAATTGTTATATTAGTTAGATTTGGTTAGATTTTATTTTTTAGACTTGAAAATTTACAGAACCTGAAACCCGCTAACCCACCAACCCAACTTATGAACACCCCGGTAATAAGATTTGGGAACTATATGATATTATTAGGTTATCATGTCGTTATATTTTAATATTTATACTATATAATCGTTTAAAATACATTATTTTATATTATACAAATATTTAAAATATAACATTATGTTGCACTAATTGGACTATACAAAGTTCTAATTAAATTGTATAATTTAAGCACAAAATAGGTAATAATAGTGTGTTACGGCACATGACTTCATTAAATTAATTTAATAATCCTTTAACAAAGCATGAGTGCCGCCTCTTCTAACACAAATTTGAAGCGTCTTGCTATCAAACCTAATTAATATACGATTCGGTATTTGCTAACTGCAACAACATCACCCTTAACCAAGTTAAAATGTATAAATATTGTCGAATTTTTAGTTGGAAGTTGAGATGAAAATTGATTCCTTAAATGAGATAACTATCGTAGTGGAAAATTACAAGAATTTACTTGCAAATATTAAAATATTAAAGAAAAAAAGAAAGGAAAATTACAATTGTCAAAACTAGCAAAGGCAGAACATTCATGCACGTTACGTGAAAAATTCTTGTGGATCGAATTCATAGCATAGTGTTATGAATTTTTTAGTTTATAAATCTTACATTACTCCCTTCGAGTGTGTGAAGTGATGTGAAAGGTTGTAGATTACGGGATCCATAACATTATATCATAGATCAGATTCATGTAATAATTTGTCCATGTTATGTATACATTAAAATTTTTTATTTTAGTTTGAAACAATTTTCTAAATATGTCTAATAGTTACTTTTCAATTAATAAAAATTTATCATTTAAAATACAGAGTTTATTTTTCTAAATATTATGGACTTCTTAATAAAAACTTATCATTTAGATTACGGGATCCATAACATTATATCATAGATCAAATTCATGTAATAATTTGTCCATGTTACGTACACATTAAAATTTTTTATTTTAGTTTGAAACAATTTTCTAAATAGGTGTCTAATAATTGCTTTTCAATTAATAAAAACTTATCATTTAAAATACAGAGATTATTTTTCTAAATATTATGGACTTCTTATTATTAAAAAAATATAAACATTTTATTTTAAATAATAAATTTTTATTAATTAAAAAATAACTATTAAATATGTTCATTAGTAGTAGTTGCTTACGGACCTAAAATTTCTCCGTATACATTCTTCTCCTACCATCGTCAATGATCAATTTTTGTCTCATTCTTACATCTTCGAAAACATCGAAGAGAAACACGGAAAGTAGACCCCATCCTCTACACCAAACAATTTGCAGTACTAAAATTTACTAATAATAAGAATTTAAAATCCACGTGGCGTTAATCAACCACACTTCTCTCTATTCAAGTATGTGCAGTACTCCGAAGTCCTCCAACTTGTGTTCTTCAAAAAAATGCTAAAATTCGATCTAAACAGAACCATAAACATTCCTAGTTAACAATATCTATCCTACAAATTAATTTACAACCGAATTGTAGAGATCTTTGATGGAACACAAAATAAGGTCTTTCCATTTAAAATGAGAGATCCTAAATCCTATGCCAAGGAGATATTTAGTTTATGAATATAAAAGTAAGGAATAATAATTAAGATTAATGATAATATTTATAAATATTGTTTGATTACTTATTATAAGAATCACTCTATAGAATGAAAGTGTTAAAAAATATTTATTTTTATTTTTCACTTGTGATTTGAATTTCAAATTAATTAAATTATCTACATATAAAATTCATTTATTGTTCAAACCCAACAAAAGAATTGACGTAAACTCATATGAATAATGGAGTTCATGATTTTCATTTCGAATGCGATTCTTGAGTACGAGCCAAACACATCCTAATATTCAATCCAGGGTGGATGTAAATACTCTCCTAAACTTCAACCATAATTTCTTGGAAAATACTCCCAATCTGTGATATAGATTAAATTATTTAAAATAAATAACACTAGTTGATATAAACAAAATTTACCTATAAAATTTAATTCTAACTAGAAGATTCAGGGATAATTATAAAATTTAATTCTAACTAGAAGATTCAGGGATAAATTAACGATCAAATTTACTAAAATATTTTCATTTGTTTTACTACTAAACATTTAAATGACTGGCCTCCAACTCCCAAGCTCGTGCCAAACAACAGTGCTACTACAATATATCAGCGTAGCATTTTTATCTTCCTTGAAAAAATTTCCCGGACAATATCAAGTCTATGTTGTAAAGCTGACTTTATATTTACTTTCGCCTATGTGTTTCAACAGTAGAATATATGTACACTTAAAAAATGCATCTAAGTATAGCAGCAGCAGCAAATCAGATCTTCAACATTTGGGCCTAGTTTGGGAGTTCACATAAAAATTAAAAAGTTATGAGAGAAAATTAAATACGAAAAAGAACGAGTTTATTTCTATCTTATTTAAAAAATTTGAACTATTATTTACTGTTCAAACAGGCTGAGGATAATTTTGGACTCATAAAGTAATTTTGTTTTGTCATTTAATACTGTGTGTATACAAGTAGTATTTTACAAAAGTTTATAAACCTTTAACTTATAAAAGTAAATTTTTATTCTAATTTTTAAAATTTTTATCACTCAATTTCCATTCTTTTCTATTCGCTTAAAATTGTTAAACAAGGAAACGATTCACTTTTTCTTCCCTTCTCTTTTCTTATTTTTTTTTTTCTCCAAATCATTACATCCAAACTTGGACCGAATAATAGTGTGTTACGGCACATGACTTCATTAAATTAATTTAATAATCCTTTAACAAAGCATGAGTGCCGCCTCTTCTAAGACAAATTTGAAGCGTCTTTGCTAACAAACCTAATTAAGATACGATTCGGTATTTGCCAACTGCAACAACATCACCCTTAACCAAGTTAAAATGTATAAATATTTATCGAGTTTTTAGTTGGAAGTTGAGATGAAAATTGATTCCTTAAATGAGATAACTATCGTAGTGGAAAATTACAAGAATTTACATTGCAAATATTAAAATATTAAAGAAAAAAAGAAAGGAAAATTACAATTGTCAAAACTAGCAAAGGGCACGTTACGTGGAAAATTCTTGTGGATCGAATTCATAGCATAGTGTTATGAATTTTTTAGTTTATAAATTTTACATCACTCTTTTCGAGTGTGTGAAGTGATGTGAAAACTTGTAGATTACTGGATCCATAACATTATATCATAGATCAGATTCATGTAAGAATTTGTCCATGTTACGTATACATTAAAATTTTTTATTTTAGTTTGAAACAATTTCTTAAATATGTCTAATAGTTATTTTTCAATTAATTAAAATTTATCATTTAAAATACAGAAATCATTTTTCTAAATATTATGACATTCTTATTATTAAAAAAATATAAACTATTTATTTTAAATAATAAATTTTTATTAATTAAAAAATAACTATTAAATATATTCACTAGTAGTAGTTGCTTACGGACATAAAATTTCTCCGTATACATTCTTCTCCTACCATCGTCAAATGATCAATTTTTGTCTCATTCTTACATCTTCGAAAACATCGAAGAGAAACACGGAAAGTAGACCCCATCCTCTACACCAAACAATTTGCAGTACCAAAATTTACTAATAATAAGAATTTAAAATCCACGTGGCGTAATCAACCACACTTCCCTCTATTCAAGTATGTGCAGTACACCGAAGTCCTCCAACTTGTGTTCTTCAAAAAAATGCTAAAATTCGATCTAAACAGAACCATAAACATTCCTAGTTAACAATATCTATCCTACAAATTAATTTACAACAATTGTAGAGATCTTTGATGGAACACAAAATAAGGTCTTTCCATTTAAAATGAGAGATCCTAAATCCTATGCCAAGGAGATATTTAGTTTATGAATATAAAAGTAAGGAATAATAATTAAGATTAATGATAAGATTTATAAATATTGTTTGATTACTTATTATAAGAATCACTCTATTAGAATGTAAAAGGTAAAAAAGATTTACTTAGCTATCTCTTACAGTCGATTTGAATTTCAAATTAATTAAATTATCTACATATAAAATTCATTTATTGTTCAAACCCAACAAAAGAATTGACGTAAACTCATATGAATAATGGAGTTTATGATTTTCATTTCGAATGCGATTCTTGAGTACGAGCCAAACACATCCTAATATTCAATCCAGGGTGGATGTAAATACTCTCCTAAACTTCAACCATAATTTCTTAAAATACTCCCAATCTGTGATATAGATTAAATTATTTAAAATAAATAACACTAGTTGATATAAACAAAATTTTATAAAATTTAATTCTAACTAGAAGATTCAGGGATAATTATAAAATTTAATTCTAACTAGAAGATTCAGGGATAAATTAACGATCAAATTTACTAAAATATTTTCATTTGTTTTACTACTAAACATTTAAATGACTGGCCTCCAACTCCCAAGCTCGTGCCAAACAACAGTGCTACTACAATATATCAGCGTAGCATTTTTATCTTCCTTGAAAAAATTTCCCTTGGACAATATCAAGTCTATGTTGTAAAGCTGACTTTATATTTACGTTCGCCTATGTGTTTCAACAGTAGAATATATGTACACTTAAAAAATGCATCTAAGTATAGCAGCAGCAGCAAATCAGATCTTCAACATTTGGGCCTAGTTTGGGAGTTCACATAAAAATTAAAAAGTTATGAGAGAAAATTAAATACGAAAAAGAACGAGTTTATTTCTATCTTATTTAAAAAATTTGAACTATTATTTACTGTTCAAACAGGCTGAGGATAATTTTGGACTCATAAAGTAATTTTGTTTTGTCATTTATCTACTGTGTGTATACACAGTAGTATTTTACAAAAGTTTATAAACCTTTAACTTATAAAAGTAAATTTTTATTCTAATTTTTAAAATTTTTATCTTTAATTTCCATTCTTTTCTATTCGCTTAAAATTGTTAAACAAGGAAACGATTCACTTTTTCTTCCCTTCTCTTTTCTTATTTTTTTTTTTCTCCAAATCATTACATCCATAACTTGGACCGAATAATAAATTTTCACATAAATTTAAAATTCTATCATACTACAATTTTTTTGGTTTTTAACAGCATCTGTCATTCAAATAATTCGCATGTCATTCAATATTAATGACATTTAATAAAACAATAAGGAGGTGTTTGGTTTATGGTCGGAATCAGAATCAGTATGGGAATCATAAACTCAACTACTGGTATGAATTTATATCATTCTCCCTTATTTGTTTGGTTTGAAATAGTGATGTGTTTCATTATCTTAACGAGTTACTCAATTTAAAACTCATGTTATAAATAGGGAATGAAAATAAACATTTTCAAATACTTTTATTTTCATAGAATAATTTTCATAATATTCAATTAAATAACAATTTTTAAATATCATTAATTTTGATTTTCATTCTCTCGTACCCATAAACCAAACAACTTCTTATCAATAAATTGAGGTGGGAGTGGGATGGGAGCAAGAGAGTTGAAAATAAAAAGGAATTACTAATAGCTAGTAGTAGTTTAGTAGAAAGAAATAGCAGCAGCAGCTGGCAAGTGGTAGTATTGTATTGTGTACATATGGCGTATGAGGACCACCTCTCTCATTCTTCTCAAGAAATGGCTCTCCATTTCCACCACCATAAGAGACTGGTGGTACTGCGAACGACCCTCATCATCCAAACGTCACCGTTTTACGCCCTTCAATCCACTCCCCTCCCGACACCCCTACCTCCGCCAATCCTCCTCCTACTGCTTCTCCTCCCCCTTCCTGGCTCCTAAATTCCGCAATTCTCCGCGGCGGCGGCCATTTGTTCCATCAGCAGCAGGCCGACGCCGCTGCTACGAGTAATTTCCTCCACCAACTCCAGGCCTCCAACGACGACGTTTCTCAGCTCGAATCCACCATGGATATTCACAATAATCACGGCGCTAATAATAATAATAGGATTGGTGATCATCAGGAAGTATCGGTGAATGATGAGTGGGAAAGAGACAAGTGTAAGGCTGAGATATTAAACCATCCGTTGTATGGATTATCAGTTATTAGCCGCACACGTGTCGTGCTTGAGAATTGCTACGCCGGTGGACCAGCTGCCGAGGATAGACGCTCAGCTTGCTCAGTCGCAGCACGTCGTCGCTAAGTACTCCGCGGTGCTCCGAGCTCACCAGAATGATCCTCATCTTCAACAACAACCGCTTGATGATAAAGACCTTGATCACTTTATGGTACATACTCATCTTCCAATTTTATTTTATTTTATTTTTTAATTTTAATTTTGTAATTTGGTTTTGTATTAAACTTTTCTGTTGAATTATCAGATGTTCAAGAAAAACAGCCATAATTGGATATTAGAAGCTTTTAATTACTCTTAATTTGTGTGATTCCAGATATTTTTAAAGCTTGATTTCGCTGGGTACATATATATATAGATATATATATATATATTATACCTTTTACCTGCAAAGAGTATGTTATGTAAATGACCACTTGATTGTAAAGAGGAAGGGAAAGTTAAGTAGCAGGTTAGGTTATGCTATCGCTTCAGGGCCAAGGGACTAACAGCAGTGAGAATCGAACTAGTGATATACCTTTATTCGGACAACTAAGCCAAATCCCATTGGTGACGCTTATACGTGGATTGATTGTTATGACTAGCGTTTTTGAATTTAGTGAGGTTAGTGGTTGGCTATATAGGTCTAACGTTTCATTTGACACAAATAGGAAAACTTGAGTTTCTATATTCAGAAACTTTCAGATTCAGATGAAAATCTTGGAAAGTTTTCATTTCGTAATATTGGCTGCCTCTATAATGGTTCTATTCTTGATTTTAGTATGTGTAAATGTTGACCATAACTACATGTTATTTGGTTCTTGTGACTTCTAAGGGTGTGGGCCTTTTCTTTTTCTTTTTTGGTTTTATCTCCTTTGCTGAGGGGCTGGGGAGACCTAATAAATAGTATGAGGAGTGAACAAATTCTGGGTAAGGTTCGAGGTAGAACATGTATGGTTATGGTTTATGCTCTGATAAATATTCATGCATGGAGCAAAGGATTCTTATCAGAATATTACTAGTTTTAGTTGCGACAACAATTGGAATATCTCATGGTCACATCAAAAGAGGAGTCATGTTATTCTCAGTACAACAATAATTCAAACTTCATTTTGGCAGTCATTAAGGGAATATCGTTGTTGATGTAATGTATCATTGATATTATTTATTGTATTGTGCAAGTTGTTTTTAATTCTGAAAATGGACGCTTCCAAAATATCTACAAGGAGAACTATCCCACCTCAAAATTTTCTTCCATTTTCCTCATAAAATCTGTGTGTATTAGTATATCTTAACCTCACAAGAATTAACAGATATACTAATTCAATTATGTAAAATTACTCGTGTCAATTACCTAATTTCTCCTGTGATGTCAAAGTAATACTTCTAAACGGAATCATGTTCATAAAGATCGAACTGTGTACTTAAAATAAAACTGGAAATGGTCTGTACATATCTCTATTTTGTTCAATGAAATGAAAAATCTAAAAATCATATCATTTGGTGTTGTTTTTCCAATGACAATGTGAGTGAGCATGGCATATGCTTGAATGACCAGAGCAAGCAAATTAAGCTGCCAATTTAAGTCAGAAATCTACTGGTTCTATCAACACGCATTATCTGCTTCTCTCTGCTCCACCGTATATAGAAAATGTGCACTAATGTTCTGGCATACCTTTGCCTGTTCTTCATCAATGTTGGGTGTTTTCTGTTATCAAGAATCAGATTACAATTTTCACAATTCTTCGGACTTCTATATCTAATTTATGTTTAAATCTATCTCATTGTTCTTTCTGGAACTTCACTTTTTTGTTTTCTTCTTTTCTTGAATTCTTCTGATGTAGACACATTATGTTCTGTTGCTCTCTTCCTTCAAAGAACAATTGCAACAACATGTCCGTGTTCATGCAATGGAAGCAGTCATGGCTTGTTGGGAGCTTGAGCAATCTTTGCAAAGCTTAACTGGTAATGATTTATTTTAGGTTTTTCTCTTCCCTCATGTCTCATTTTACTTATACATGTTTAATGATTGTCTCCCCCCCCTCCTCTTCTAAGAATAGCTTTATCAGCTTTCAATTATATATTAGGTATGAATATCTACATCATTCTTTTACCTTGAAACTTATTTCTATAATCCCCTCTATTGCAAATTTTCTGCTGGGAAGTATCTTGATATTCACACATGCAGCACATATGAAGAAACCGCATTAGTTAATGCCATCTATATACATGACAACTAATGAGGATGGAAAAACTTCATACTCTTTTTACTGAATGTCGATAACTAGCATTTCCATTTTTTCCTCGCTGTATCCTCAACATCTTAAGATGATTCTAACATCTGCATTCCTGGTTTAAGAGTTTCTATCAATCCGTTTCAAATTTGTGCTGTCGTTTAGTAATCGTCATCTCTGCTGCAATGATACATTGGATCAGCAATGTTCTTGTTGGAAACTAGCAGCTAGCTACTTTTAGCGGATGGCAGCGTGTTAATGTTTCAGACTTTGTATCTGATAGTTGTTTGAAGTGTTAGGAACCCCTCCCCCCCCCCCCCCAAGTTTTTAAATGAAGCAGAACATTCAGTTAACAATGTGAGGATTTGTTTCTTCTACTCCTGTAATGTTGTATAATAGCCAGTGATTTCTCTGGTGTTGTCTAATCATTTAGATTTTTCAATTTATGCAATTGTATCAACTCTGGCAGAAAAGGTTGCTTCAAGTCTTGTTATCTTCGCTAGTAAAATGCTGTCTTCCTCCTGTTTGTCTTTTGACCAGTGTAACAGTGAATTAATTGTTATTTTTGCTTTCAATAATCTATAACTCGGTTGTCTGCTCTCAACTGTTAATGATGTTTAGAACCCTGCCATACAAGTTTTCTGAAACCGTTGGATTCCATTCTGTTGTTTTTCAATCATGTGTCCTAACTCCTGATGTCTTATGTTTCTTCATCACCAAGTACATTACGTCTTTACTCTCGTCTTGACATCCAACATGCCACATTTGTAGGTGTGGCGCCTATATAAATGAAGGTACAGGAGCCACTATGTCTGATGATGATGACGATCAGGCTGATAGTGATACAAATTTGTTTGAGGGAAGTTTAGATGGTCAAGACAGTATGGGATTTGGTCCTCTTACGCCTACTGAAAGTGAAAGGTCTCTTATGGAGCGAGTTAGACAAGAACTGAAGCACGAGCTCAAACAGGTGACAAATTGGAGTAAATATATTGTTATGTTTTAGATTTAGCTAGTTTGCTGCCACTAACCAATTTTTTGCTCGAAAGGGCTACAAGGAAAAGATCGTGGACGTCAGAGAAGAAATTTTACGTAAAAGAAGAGCAGGAAAACTGCCTGGTGACACTACATCACTCTTAAAAGCTTGGTGGCAATCACATTCCAAATGGCCTTATCCAACAGTATGGACTCAACAGTTCTCTCAGCTATGAATTTGAAAACTGTGGTTTTTCGGGCAATGCTTTAAGATTTCATAATATTCTTTTAGGAGGAAGACAAAGCAAGACTATTTGTTCAGGAAACTGGATTGCAACTAAAGCAGATAAATAATTGGTTCATCAACCAAAGAAAAAGGAATTGGCATAGTAATCCTTCTTCATCCTCTCCTCAAAAGAGCAAACGCAAGAGGTACACTCTTATTCATTCTTTCTACAGATATTAATGCTTCTAAGGTCACCATGTAAACTTTGTATCTGTAAAAGTAGTGCAGGTGAAAAATCCAGCAATGCGCAATTTATGTGAACCAAGGAATTCGTATTGAAGAAAAAGTTGTTGCATTGTGCATCTCCTAGCGAGTTGATCGACTAAATTGCACCAACAGCCAATGTGGAAGTTAAGCAGAACAATATGTCTGAAGCTGTTGGGGATTATACAAGCATATCAGCAAGGCATTATTGGTGGTAGACCCAAGTACTGATTGAGGTGAAATATGAAAATATACGTTTTTAGAGCGTGTGTTACCCGCTATAAAACTTTTTCTGAGGTTGTGTAGTGCAGGTGAAACATCCGGTCTGCCCGGACAGTTCCAGTTCAGATAAGTTGTGTTTTCTGTGTTCCACGTTCTGATCTCTGTAATTTAGCTCATGTTCTTTGATTTTTGTTGATAGACATTGCGAGAGATTGTCTAGATTATTACTCAGCTGATAAGAAGGGAGTTTGTGCTGCATAATCTGAGCTTCTGCTACCAAATCTTTTAACATTTTAGTATCTTGCCAAGCAACATTAACTTAGAATTGTCACCTGACATGGTGACAGAAGGGTGAACCCAAAATTTGCACTCAATCTTTCTGTTATCGCTGCTATTTAGATGGTTCTGCATGCCAACTGCTAGAGGCCTAGAATTTCACGGTTGCATTAGCTGCGGCCTTCTCTCAAGGAGAATGAGAAATTCTAAATTGGACTGGATACTATACTATAGACTCATTGGTCTTGAACTAGGATTAAATTAGGTGATGTGACACTGATCAAGACCAAGGATCTGGTATAGTATTATAGATCCGATTTATCTAAGAATCTCATCGGATGAGAACAAAAAAGTTGTTTATAAATTATGATTGGGGTTGGATGGTTTCTAATCTTTGAATTTCTGTAGTGCTAATATTTCAGCAACTGTTGTTCCTACCATGGAAGTAGAGAATGTCAAAAGCAACTTTACAGAATAGCCAAAAGTGAATATGGAAGACTACTGTGTATTGCAGTGGATAATACTGGTAGAATCTGTCTATTTGATGACAAGTTATAAAACTTTATAGCATGCGCAAATCGATCAAGTCAAGCGGAAAGTCCATTGATTGCGGGAGGGAGTGGCAATCTAAATCTATGGTGGATTGATACTACCATTCCTAATCTCAACTTTTTGATTCCCACGAGTGTTTTTTTTATTGGTGTTGAGTGTTGACCAGATACTTTGTCATTACACATTAGGCTGATTAAGATGCATATCACATCAACAATATGTCTCCAGTGCAATGGTTGTTGGTCACTGTCTTCTTTTTTGGGTCGTCAAGCCAACTTAAGTGCTGTACTTACAAATAAAATGAAAATATTTACACGACTGGTTTTGGCTCCACTTGTGAACTCATGGAAAATGGATTAAACATGAAATAAATAAGATTTGATTTATGTTACAAGGTCACATAAACACTGTATAAGGTTTACATAAGTAATTTTTTTGTAAGGAAATCTTTCATTCTTAAATGTTATTGTAGACATTCATTTGTTAAAATAAAAACTTGTATAAATAAAATCTATAGCTTTGAAAATTAAGGAGGTGTTTGGTTCATAATTGGGAATCGGAATCGGAATGGAAATCATAAACCCTACTATTGGTATGGGTTTATATCATTCTCCCTTACTTGTTTGGTTTGAAATAGGAATGGGTTTTATTATGTTAATGACTTGTATAATTTGAAATTCATGTCAAAAGTAGGTATTTTCTAACACTTTCATTCACATAGTACTCAACCAAACAATATTTTTGAGTATAATTAACTTTGATTCTCATCCCCTCTCTCATACCCATAAAACAAACACAAACACGCTCCTAAGTGTCTCTAATACAATTACTCTTTTTCAAAATTAATAAATTTTTAGGGTAGAGTTTTAAAGCTGGCCGACAAATTTAATTTTAGACTTACGGATTTGGACAAATTATAAGTTGGAGGCCTCCGGATTCGGTGGCCTGGTTTAAACAAGGCCGCAATATATCTGTTAATTATATCCGGTCCAGGACTCAGTTGAGGCCCAAGAGGCCACCCTCCAATCTCTGTTTCTTTAAGAAAACCAATTTGACAATCAGATGCCATTTATTATTTTCTCCAAGATCCGTGTAAAATTGGTCATATAATATAGGGTAGACCTACAATTTCAAGCACTTCTTTTTGGTTTTCTTTTTAATTAATGGGAAATTTAATATTTACCATTCCGTTAACTTTGATTGATAGGCACACCATGTCCGTTAACTTTCATTGATAGGCACACTATATGAAAGTATAACGTGATGGTTCTTAAAAGATTTTATAATTTTTCTTATTTTTAGTTCTTAAGTGAATAATTCGAATTATGTCTTTATACTACCAATATTTATATATAAATTAGTTTAAGAAAGCATATTTTTCTTTATGGAATTTGGTAATCGATTGACTAAATTCAAAAATTTAACTCAATTAATTAATTTATAACCAAAATCAAAATTAACTAAAATTAAGTGAATTTAATTCTAAATCAATTACAAATTCGATTATTATTAACTTTAATTGCTTGTAAAGTATAAACAACACAATATTAAAGCATAATGGTCTGGTTCTTAAAGGATTTTAGAATTTTTCATAATTAATACTAAAACAACAAGAATAATAAGGAAGTGAGGAGGGAGAATGCAGTGGATAAAAATTGTCATAAAAATGTGTAAGAATCAAACCTTTTTAATAGGAGAAACAGAAACCTTTAAATATTATTATGTTATGTATATAGACACAAGAGCAGTCAAATTTCATTGAATTTTCCATGTTTTCTTTTGATATAAAATTATGACCACAGAAGGAAAAAATAAGAAAGAAAAAGAATACAGGAATATTTAAAGGAAAATCTATCAATCAATTAAATAGCCAAAAAATGCGTACTATTTACAAACCATTAACTAATAGTAAACAATTAATCACAAAAGTAATCGTTGATGATCGATCAATAATTCGCAGACGTTGTTTGTTGATTATTTCTAGACGATGATGATGACGGGGCAAAAAATCTTACCGAAAAAGTAACGTAATTAAAATCATCATCCTCCCCAAATTCCTGCCCATCATCAAAGTTGAGTGCATAGCTTTGTGGGCTATACATGCATTGATTTGTAGTTGATTTTTTAAAAGTATTTTCCAATTTTTCAAAACCAAATAATTCCACTTAGGACCCTCTGAAAATTCCTCCTTCAAGTCCTTAACCTTGTTTACAAACCACGATTCTTTATCACTATTAATATTATTATTATTATTGTTCTGATCTTGCAGCAAAAAATTCTGACTTTCTTGATTCCAACAACCTCCAATTCTAAAGCAGGCTGCAGCATCCAGTTGGGCTACTCGACCAACTAGCCTCTTCAGAATCTTGTTTCTCCTCAACTCATGCCATAATTAATTAATTAAAACTCTAGGTACGTAGGACTACTATTTTTTTTTTGGGGTGATTGAGACAACGAGATTGAAACTAGTTGATCCACATCGAACGATATGATGGCCGTAGGATTTGAATATAGACGTTTTATAGGGATGCAAATTTAAAACAAGAAGGAATGGGAAAAATTGGAAGAGATTTTTCCACAACTTAAAAAATATGTCCGACTATTAATACTAATTATTTTTTATGAATCCGATCCAATACACTATATTTGAGTAATGTAGTTCATTTAAAGTTCAGAGGGATCCAAGACATTACGTCTTGAATTTGGTCCGTTTTATAATTTTTTTCTCCTGGTGGTAGGCAAGTAGCTTAATTATATTTTTTAGATTTTTTTTTTTATTATTAGATCCTAATTTATATCCCTCTTATGTTAAATACATGGGCTCCAAATGTAAATAATTTCAAAAAAAAAATAAAAAAACAAAAAAGTAATTTGAAGATTGTTTATTCATGTGAGAGGGGATCTACAATTTATGCTCCATATATAAACATACACATTTTTCATTGACAAAAACTTGAACGTCTTATTTTCAATCCAATTTATTAGGAACCAAAGATATAATTAATGCCAAAATTACATAAAAAAGAAAAGTCAAGTGGGAGTCTGCTGAATGCTGATATTGTGCCTTGTACCTGAACTCTTGTCTTCTTGGTTACCTACAAGTTTCAACCAAGAAAATCCAAACTTAAAGAGCCGAAGAAAAATGACCCCAATTGTAGTTGGGAAACCAAAAAAAAAAGTTGTATTGTTGGCAGAATATTCCAACTAAAATGCAATAGTTTTAGCCTAAAATGTTAAAAAACTTGTGTACAACTTTCTAAGACGACAATAAGAAAGAAAGCAGGAAATTCAGCTTTTAACTTGGGGGAAGTTTGGAGGCCATAGACCGCAACTCATTTAGATGCAATCTCAGTGAAACTCGGTCTTTCCGATGGCTCTCCATGAGTGACTTCCAATTTGGGTCACAGGGGGTCGCAACGTGTTGCTCACAATACCACCTGCCATTGAAATAATAAGCAACCCGGCTCTCCTCGAGTAAGAAGTAATACTAAAAAAGAGTGCCACGCACACCACCTGAGATCAGCGTCTGACGCTTCACCTTTTACAGTCCCAAATCACCAACCTGAAAAAGAAAAAAATGTTTCAATTACAGTTCAATGATATACTAAAAGGTATCAATATAATTAAGAGAGCCCAAATGGAACCTGAATCATGTTAAGGAAAAGAGAAAATAAAAGAAAATGTGTAGGTCAATGTATGATGTAGGAAAAAATAGCATTAGTTCCCTTATGCAACAGTACCCAGAGTAGCATTCTTGGGCAACAACTTCCCCAGTAGGAGTGAAAAATGCCCTTCCAAAATTAGCATCAGTTTGCATCCACCCTTGCAAGAGGAAGCTATTTGCCATGCCAGACATAAGGTTGGACTTCTTAGTGCATGTTTTTTCTAAAGATGATAACTAAAGCTAAATTAGAATTTAAAGCAAGTCTCAAGAAGTCACTAACCTTCAAATCAAAATGCACAATTTTCTTCCCATGCCAAATACTACGTCCATAGCAATCAAGAGACGTTTGCGCTTATTGAGATTCTTTATAACAACAATTATCATGCATCTGATCAGGGCTTACAAGTTACTCACGGCAGGTGTTGGGGAAGTAAAACAACAAGATATAAGAAGCACACCAATGGTGCCTCAGTTATCTAGATTCCCTTGCTAATAGGCTAAACTTAATGGTGCTGTGCATGTGGCCCAATCCAAAATCTTAACCTTTTAAACGGCTAAGGATCTTCTGTTCCACATTCTATACCTGCACCACCTAATAAACTGTCAAGATTATTTCATTAAAATTGCATCACTTAATCTTAAGAGTTGATTAAGTGATGTGACAGATATTGAAGTGTGAGACAGAAGATTCTGTTAGTACCATTTTAAACTCCAAAATCATTGCTTCTTTACGTTCAAGAAGTGGAACTCTCGTGTGAGTTAATAATCTTTGTTGGGACTTCAAAACACTCCTTCAACTCCCCTTCTCCCCACAAAATCCCTTTATTCCAGGGGAAAAGATGAGAATATAACCAAAATATCTCCAAATTTGTTGACAATACGGATATGAATGAGATGGCAAAATTACCTATCACCTTTCTGCAAAGCATTCCTTAGGGACCCCGTTAACCATGTATTCTGTAACAGTTGCGACAGAACCACCAGGGCCAACCAATACTACACCATAAAATGCAACCACATTTGGGTGGTGCAAATCAGCAAGATTGATTGCCTCATTCCAGAAATCATATTGAGCAATCTTATTGATTTAAAAATACGTTAATTAATAGAATATTCTTGTAATAAATTTTCTCCAAATATGGGGTCCATTGTTATTGAAGTTGTGATGCTTGACTTTGACCTCTTTGGATTTTCCAGAAACGAGTACGAGGGAAAAACTTTGGCAGTAGAGCGAAGCAAAAAGCCAAAGTAACTCAAAACAAAACAACCCACATGCGTGCCTCTTTCGTTTGTTGTCCATAGCCAAAGGTTCTATACTAAGATTTCTGAGAGAAAGAGAGATTTAGTGATCCATCTTACGGGCAGAGTTGATTTAACAATCGAAATTTTGTTTGACTGACCACGTTGGTATCATTCACGTTCATATGGAAAATTAATATCTATTGCGGTGGACTATGTTTGACTGGTGGAGGGACCGGATTAGTTGTAATTGGAAAACTAGATGTGAAGTTGTACAAATTCTAAACGTTCTTTTGCACACTTAACAAATTTCACACACTTAGCACACAGATGTGACAATAATATTAGCGGTTTGTCCGGTCTTTTGAAGAATTATATTTATATGATAAAATTATGAAAAATTATTTATAATAAGGTCACAAATTTATAATTACTTATCAAAATTATTTTACATAATAAGATTGTCTTTTTTAATTCATGACTTTTTTTTATTTTTTTTTCTAAATTTAGTGGCATATCAATAACTTTTATTTGTCATTTTATATAGATGTATTGTAAAATTATCTATATATTATTAGATCTGACAGAATATTTAAAATCAAAATGATTCGTTGTGATTTTATCTTTTACAATGACTTTTGCGAAATAATCATAAATTTGTGACTTTATGACCGGTGCTAGGGGATATAGGCCCAACCCAACTAACCATGACTACAAGTGCATCGCGCTTAACTTGTAAATGATCCAGTGACATGTAACGCGTATCAGCCCATGTTACCAAAACAAGCAGAAAAATGTGCAGAGTGTGTTCGTGTAGTAGGTTTTTCACCCCAAAAAAAAATAAAAAATCATAACTATAAAAAATGTAACTTTGAGACTTATTATTTTGGTTCATTAAAGAATTTACTAAATTTATTGGCTTGATTGCCAGAAACATTGAGCCAGCATAAATAAGTATTCGTTGCATTAGCAAATACACAGTATGATGAATTATTTAAATTTATTAGTTATGAATTCGAATTATTAGAAGATAAAAAAGGAATAAATTTAAAAAAAAAAAAAAAATAAACTGCTCAAATTTACGAGTTACAAATTCACCATTGAATTTAGAACAAGGTACGGAACTAGACAGAAAAATGGCCAATGATAATACCACAGCAGAAATCTTATTGCCCCTGCAAACCTGCAGTAAAATTACCAAAACAACTCTCTCTACAATGAAGAGAAAATTGGCACAGGGATAATTTAGTAATTTCACATTAAGTTTTGCTTCATTTGCCCAGAAAAATGAGAATGGAAGTAGTTGTAGTTTTGGTCCCGTGAACACGAAGAAGAACAGAAGGTGGACAAAGGACGATGCTGCTGGACACTTGCTATTATTGCAAAAGCCCATCTGGTGATGGGGCCCGGGAGGGGAGCAGAATTTGACTGCTGACAGCAACAACAACAGAAAAGGACTGGAAACACACACCACACCACTGCTACCGTCGAATATGCCACCTCACGTCGTACTCGCAACTCTTCTTTGGCAAAACCAAATTGCCATCAACTTTGTCCGGATAAATACCATATTTTTATGTGCACCGAATCTATAAAATTATGTGTTAATATTTTAATATAAGATTAATTATATCAATTATACGAGCCATGCGATTAATTGTGAAAATAGTAAATTTACATTTAAAATTTTCTTTGATAAATAATCAATGATACAAAAATCAACTTCTAAGCCCACCAAGCACAATTTTTCAATAACATTTCACCGTGTGGCTTTTAGGCTCAATATAATACTGCTTCTTAATGATGTCATTTAAACGAGTAAATACAAACAAAAACTCCCAAATTTTAATTTTTTTTTTTTTTTTTGGTGGGGGTAGAAAAAAAAAAAAAAAAAACCCAATTCACAAGCCACAATCCTTTTACTTACTGCTAAGATGAAGTCATGGAAAATTCACTAAAGTGTCGCTTTTTAAGTAGAGCGGCTTTTGTACATTTGCTTGCTTGCGTAGCTAGCTTAGTTGGTAAAAAGTCTAATCATCTCTCTTATTAAATCTAGGATTATTTCGTAAGATATGCTAATTTAATCATTTTGATGAAGTTTTACGTAACACTTAAAGTGGATTTCTATTGAACATTAATGGTTGGTCATTTTACTCGCATTGTTTGGTAAAACACTAAATCTGTATCTTTGTGCTGCGACCTATAACAAACTTAGTGAATATCCGGACCCACGCGGGTTTCAATTAATGTTTTGAGGCTGAATCACTGCCTACACAAATATTTCCTAATTAAATAAAGAATTTTTGCTAGATTGGAGCAAAAGAAATAATTGCACATTTACATTAAAAATAACACTAATCTTTTACTTTTATATGTTCATGTCATTTATTTCATAAGTGTATATAAATAAGAAGGTATCTGTTACACGTGATATTATAAGTGTATAAAATAAATAATTAAAATTTACTCGGATTTGGACGCATAACTTCATTATACTTTATTTTTTTTGAGGAGAAAAAACAGCATAAAAGAAAGAGAAAAAGGTAGAGTAAAAAAGGCAGATTTTCTCACGTGATGTTCATGGCTAATGGAAAGGGTTGATGTAGACATTTTCCTAACAGTATCACATATTTCGTCAGGCTGTTTAACCCAACATCATTTATTCTATCAGACACACACTGATAATAGTTGTTTGGGGAAATTTTTAAGTGAACAAAATTATGATATATATTATAGATTTTTTTATTTATAGTTATGTATATTATTTTAATTTAATAAAATAATTTTTAAAAAAAATAATATAAGACGAATCTATAACACTTATCATACACATGTCTACCTAATAATTTCCGAATAATTTTCAACAGTGAATCGCACGACATAGATCCAATGTTTGCGGTTCCGAAAAACAATACTTAAGGGATCAAAAGATAATCAAGCAAATTGATTGACAAAGCTGAAGATGTTCTAAATTTTACCAAGATGATTATAAACTACGTAGAAGCAAATTAAATATACATCATGACCTCATTCATTCTCATTCCAACAAAAGAATCGAAAATACTGGCAATCAATAGTATTACATAGTACTAATGACCTTAAAATTGATTTCAAGAAAAAGAGAGAGCAATATCAGATGTGCAAAATAGAGGTGGAATTAAGAAGTCCGCTATTATTCCCAAGCCAATAAATCTACACTAATCTGAAACGAATTTCCTCGAAAATCACCCCTAAACATTCCTTTCCGTACTGTGGTGAACGGAACGTAGTTATCGGCTAACCTATGAACAACATATCAATTCATGTCTATCCGTACACTATATCATATACCTCATATATTACGTTATGATACTCGAAAAGAAAAAATTCACATAGCTTTGGTATAAAAATATTCAATTTCTCAAAAACCCATATATTCTTTTTTTTAAACATTCATCGTCTTGTAAGCTTAATACTACTAATTACCAAAACACCAAAAAAAAAAAAAAAAAAACAGTTAAGTTAATAAAAATGAAAATACATATTTAAGTTTAATACTGCTGAGACCCAAAAAAAAAAAAAAACTAAAACATTTATTTGCTCAATTTAACTAATAGCTGTGATTTCTCTAACAGGCGGTTGAGAAGGAGGAGGAAGTCTAGCGGAGAAATTATTCCTCAGCGGATAATATTCATCGTCATCGTCGAACCCATCTTCGAAATTCAGCGAATAACTCAGCGGGTCGTATCTGAACTCAGCAGACGGGTGTCTTTTGTGTTTATTGCTTCCATTTCCACCACAAACGCCACCGCGGCCGAAAATCGCCATGCACTTGATGTCCTTTATTGCGGGTGGTGTTGTATTCATCCAGAGCAGAGTGGGCTTTTCATCTGACGGTGTTGGCGGTGGCGGTGGAGAGTCTAGAACCTGGCGGTGGCTGCTGTCGGGAATTTATTGGCGGCGGCGGAAGCAGCAGTAGAAGTAGAGTGAGCTTTTAAGCTTGGATTTAAATGAAGGTTGAGGGGTGACGCCCTGGAATTCCATTAGTGTGTAAAAGTGAGAGTGGCGTGGAGTTTATCGGTTTGGGGGGTGATTGATTGATATATGGGAGAGAGGGAGAGGACGTGAAAAGACGAAGATGGGGCTGGGAGAAAGAGGGGAGGTTAGCCAATGTGGGGTGGAATTTGGAAAGTGACTTTAATTATGTCCGAATATTGAGGGATTTTTCTTTAAAATTTTTAGGGCCTGTTAATAGTACTGCAAAACTAGAATGAGTCACAATTAACAAAACTAATATATGTATGCCTAGTAAAAATGGTGGAAATTTCATTATTGTATTAATCTGTATTGTATAACTCTTCAAAGTTAACAAAATAAATCGCTATAGAATTCTCTACAATGTTACACGAATCTAATTAATGATGTTAATTTTTTTTAAAGAAACACCAATATTTAGTAACCAGAATCTAAATAATTGATATACTACTAATTACTATGATTCTCTCGACTTAAATAAATAAAAAGATAATTATCTTTGTTTTGTCTTTTTAAAGACAAAGATTCTTTCTATTTAGGAGTGAATGGAGGAGCATCCATTAATACATAATTTTTTTTTAAAAAAAAAAAATCAAAATCATTCGTAATTTAAATCATGTTTTATACAAATATTTTTGTAAAAAATCAAAAGAAAATAATATTTTTTTAAACAAATTTAGTCTTCGTCAAAATTTTAAAATTTTACACTATTCAATTATGACACATAATTCAATCTAATATTATTTTTAAATGAATTAAATTTTAGATAAGATAATCTAATTGTACGTTCAAATTATTTTCTGAAATTTTAATTATGCAAAGTATAAAAAAATTGACAAAAGATGGGGAAAAAAAATGAAGACGATCCTTTCCTCATGTATAACTTCTCAATCAATAAATTTATATTTTCCTTGTACATGCATTATTTATATTTAGTTCCTTCGATTAAGAAAGGAAACACATAACTAATCGTCTTTCTCTACCCAAAACAAAATGAACAAATAAACATCGAATAACGAATTAATTGAATTTCATTGTATAAAAGCATCGAATAATAAATTCCCTTAACTAACAAAAATTCTATTTTCAATTCAATAAATTGACTATACAATAAAATATCTTGGAATCATTACTATTCCTTTGTTTCCACTAACCATCATTAATGAGTAGTTAAGTTTGCTTGCTATTGAATTGTTAAAGCAAAGTGCAACCATATATTCCAAAATCAACCCAAAGCACTATTTCCACAAAACTTTATCCTTTTAACATTCAAAAGTTTTCTTTAATTAGTTATTGGTTTTGGTTCGGAGTAAATGAAGCTGGGTCAGCACCTTACTCATGTTTGAAGATATTCTTTTTTTTTTTTTTAAAGTAATTTCTTCATAAGTTCATTGTAAAGTACATATATTTGTTAATTTCTTTAAGCAAATAAGGTTAAAAATAAAAATTTAAAAAATAAAGAGGAAAATACATCATAGAAGGCCTGAATTTACTAGTGTGTGTGTTGTTTAAGTGTAATTCTTTTTTCTTTTCCTTTAAACACACTTAGGTTAACTTATTTTTATACGAGTCTAAAATGCAAATTTGATGAATATATTATTCTCTTCCCTTTTTTCAAATGTTTTGCAGGGTAAGTATATGTCTGTATACATAAATACATACATGCATGTTTGTCGACAGAGAATTTTTTAAAGACACTTTCCAAAAAATTTAATTTTTCATATACAGTTAGTATGAAATTTTTTTTATACCATCGAGTGTGGATGCATGTCACGTGTATATTGTTTAAATTTCAAATGTTATTTTTATATATATGACATGCATCCATATGCTTAAAGAATTTCTACATTGACCGTGTAAAAGATTAACTCAAAAACTAAACCTTGAGTCCTCATGCATTATAGAAATTAGTAGGCAAGACATACACTAATGCATGCTTGATTTTAAAAATTATTGACTAAAAAAATAAGAAGAAATTTTTAAGAAGAATTATGTGAAAAAAATTTAAAACTACATAAAGATAAAATAAGTAAAATGACTTTTAGTTTATATATAGTATAAATAGATGGAGTAATTACTAGAACAGAATTAGAAGAAAACGTTGGATTGAGAAGATTTTCTACTAAATGCTTATAACTGGTTTACAGCATGATTGGATCGAAAGTTTTGAACTCGATGTTGTTGTAGTTTAAAAGGGGCCCTTGTCATTCTAGAGGTATATCTGTTAAGCCCAACAGAAGAAGCCCTTGTCCATCAAAAAGTTGGAACCATAATAGTGCCTATTGCTCTTGTCTAGCTTGGCCCGTTTGGGTTTAATTCAAACTTTACCTCGATCGGTTCATCTACAAAAGCAAAGTCATAATATGTTATTAGATTTGAAAAATAATGAATAATTTCTGATCGAATATCTAAAATTAGATGTGTTGATATTTAATATAATATTATAAATTCCAATCAAATATCTAAAATCAGGTGGATTGGTGAATTTAATATAATATTGTTACATGAAGAGAATATATATATATAAATAAATTTATAATTTTGTAAATTATTTTCTAAATTGTTTTCATGTAATTGTGTGTATCATTTGGGCCGAGACTAAACTTACGAGATTTTTTTTTTTATTTTTGGTAAATAAATAACGAGAAGTTATTTGGCTTGGTTTTTATTTATTTATTTATTTATTTAAGGAGTATTGTTGCTAGTTATATAAGACAATGTCAAATTGTGTAGTAATTATGTCCAGATTTTGGAATTATAAGAATATACAGGATTCTCCCACAAAAACATGGGAGTGTATAATTACCAGAGTGTATTATAACTATATACACGGGAGTGTATACTAGAGTATTATAATTTTAGATTCATATAAAACTACCATTTAATTTGCTAAAAAAAAAAAATAACAATTTTGTTTGGACAGTCATTATTTTTGAAATATTACTTATAAAAATACTATAGCAATTTTTTTGATTAGATATATGAAAGATAAAAAAATAAATTAAAAATCTGTGTAAAATAATTACAAAGTATATTATTAAAAGAAAAGTGAATATAATTCCCATTCCTAACAACACTAACATTTTTGTGGCAGGAGATTTGGCTGGTCCCCCATGAGTAAGTGATTATTTTATTTTTCAAAATTCCTACCCAACCAAAGACTTTAAAGCCCGCAGCATGCATGAAATTGAAGTTTCTCATCTCTTTCCCACCATTTTCTTAAGTGCATATCTACCTATAAGATAAGAAAGAGTGCTCTTTCAAAAATGGAATTGCCACATTAACATTTATTTATTTATTTTTACGTGTGAAATTGTGAAATCTTATAAACTCTTGACAGTAAAACATTGGTTGTGGAAGACCTACTAGATATATAGGACCTTTCACCTTTAATTTTAGATCAATAGTGTATGTTAGTTTTGTTTAAGGAAACACCAATATTTAGTAACCAGAATCTAAATAATTGATATACTATTAATTAATATGATTCTCTAAACTTAAATAAATAAAAAAGATAATTATCTTGGTTTTGAATCTTTTTAAAGACAAAGATCCTTTCTATTTAAGAGTAAATAGAAGAGCCTCCATTAATCCATAATTTCTTTAAAAAAAAAAAATCAAAAGCGTTCATAATTTAAATCATATTTTGTATAAATGTTTTGTAAAAAATTAAAAGAAAATAATAATTTTTAAGCAATTTTAGTTCATTAAAATTTCAAAATTTTACACTGTCCAATTGTGACACATAATTCAATGGTAAAATTATTTTCAAATGAATTAAATTTTAGATATGATAATCTAATGGTATGTTCAAATTATTTTCTCAAATTTTAATTATTTAAGTATAGAAAAATGGACAAAAAATAGAGAAACAAATGGAGAGGACCCTTTCCTCCTCCTAAAGATCACAAATTGAAAGGCTCGTACACTGAATGTGTAACTTCTCAATCAAGAAATTTATATTTTTCTTGCACATACATTATTTGTATTTAGTTCCTTCTATTAAGAAAGGAAACACATAAACTTATCGTCCTTACATCTTGCTCTACCCAAAACAAAATGAATAAAACATCGAATAATGAATTAATTGAATTTCATCATTGTATAAAAGCATCGAATTCAATAAATTGACTATACAAGAAAATATCTCGGAATCACTACTATTCCTTTGTTTCCACTAACCATCATTAATGAGTAGTTAAGTTTGCTTGCTATTGAATTGTTAAAGCAAAGTGCAACCATATATTCCAAAATCAACCCAAAGCACTATTTCCACAAAACTTTATCCTTTTAACATTCAAAAGTTTTCTTTAATTAGTTATTAGTTTTGGTTTGGAGTAAATGAAGCTTGGTCAGCATCTTACTCATGTTTGAAAAGATATTCATTTTTATCTCTACTAGGTTGCCGAATTAAAGAATTTATCAGAGTACTAAGTTATTACCAGTAGCTAGGCTACATTAGCCATCTATTGTCTGTGACTCAGAATGCAATAATAGACCCTTAATTGACAATGTTAGGATCTAGCCATTTTTGTTGAATTGAAACGAGGACATTGATGTGAATATTGGATGTGTCCTATCTTGATGCAAAAAGGATTTGAAATCTCTTATTTGCTGAATTCAACTAATCTACAATATCACTGAAATATAGTGAATTTTCATAATTTGAAATCTGACTAATGTACATCATCTACACTGTTGCATAGTTTGCACAACTATTGTATCCTCTACACTGTTGTGTGGATTTCACAACATGAGTTGATGTTGGTTCTTTGTTGTTTTGCTTGAAGGTACAATCTTGGTGAATTTCTACCTCACTGGGACTCCTCAGGATTGGTGCTGGTCTTCTCAATTGTTGCTTTTATAGTGCATATGTTCACATTCTTTGATTAGCTCTTGATTTGCAATTCAGAAATTAACCAATGCCTAGCATTTCTTATAATCTCAAATTAACATGCAGGACATTTGATTGAACTAATTTACTGGGAATGTACCTTTGCTCTCCTTTGTGTATATTTTGAAGTTACCATTTCTCCGAAGTACATACTTTTGAAGTTACACTTGAGCATGATATTTCTGGATCAGCTTTGACTTTTGTACTACTGGCCTTTGTATTTGTCTCACTTGATTGAAACGTGCTACAGTTTATAAAAAGTAGGAACATCCACTTCACTTCATTGGCCAACTTAGATGCATTGGGGAAAAAAAACTTAAATGCATCATTGAAACTAAAACTTCATTTGAAAGTCGTGGAAAATTTGTACATGTTTTTCCGTCTATACAATGCATTATTTTGGCTAGCAGAAAAGTGTCCAATATGAAGATTGATTACATACTATCATAGTTTGAGGATAAGAGTACCATTTTATGTTTTTGGTTGCAAGAATTTGAAGATTTTGTACTTTAAACTTGGACATAGATGAGCTTTTTTTTACCACATGGTTCTGTTTGTAAACAGATTATTTTCTTTCTTTAGTTTGATATTCATTAGATTATGTTTGCTTCATTTAGTTCTGTATTTATTGGTCTCTATTTTCTTTTAATGTTGTATTTACATTAGAAGCTTCTTGCGATTTTATAATCTGAAGCTTTATACAATAGCTGATGCCAAAATTCTGTAAAATTCTTACGTCGATTGATTAATCAAATACATTGTATGAAAAACCTGATACCATTGGCTTTGTATTCCAAGATCTTGAATTAGTAATGTTTCTTTTCTGGCAATAATGAGACATTTAGCTTTTCACTCAATAATGGATCATCATGGAGTCTGATTTTTGCCAAAGTTATAAATTCAACATCCTATGGACATATACTCTACTTAGCATTCTTATATAAAATGAACTCTTTATTTATTTGTTGAATGGATTAATTGATTGTATAATTCATGCACAGAACAAGTTCCAAATAAACAATTTCAACTAATTGTTATGTAGGATCGGAGTTATCCTTGCAAAGGCTGTACTTGGATCTCTTGACGTATACTAGAAGAAAAAAAATATTTAAGAAAAGACAGAAGCGAAAGTGCGAAATTCTCAAAGATTCTTAAACTTGATGATTATTATTAATTGAAAACGTATCTTTGCAAATATGCGCAAGGCCATTATTAAATATATTGTTTCAATTCTATTAATCACCTAATAATATTGTCAAATGAAACGTATATCTGAAACAAAAATTATACACCCTAGTTGTGCCTTGCTTGCACAGCCCAGGTCCGCCTAGTTTTAATATAAACAATAACAAGAAAAGCCTAATATACATTAGAGTAGGAGACGAAAGTGACTTCTTCAGTTATCGACACGTTGTACAGTCAGTCAGCAATTCTTGTTTTTGTCTGCCAATAAATTTTACATAACTGCACTTGCATAGAAAATTTTTTTTATGGATTTAACTTATAGATGAAGTAATATATTTTTTAATTTTTTTAAAAAATTATAAAAAAATATAGAGCATAAAATATATAATGAAATCGTACATCTTGCTTGATGTGTACAAAAATTTTCACCCACCATATAAAACTCCAATTGCGTTACAATTTATAGCTTAATTAATATAACACTTTCAAAGAAACTTTTGCTTTCAGACTACCATACTTTTAAATTGTTTTGACAGTTGAAACTTGGGACCTTTCATATATGCAGTATAGTTTTAAATCTTGATTTTGTGACTTATTAATTTAAAAATTATTGATTCATTTATTTTAGATATTTTTAGTAGAATTTTACGATCTTACGATCCGATTCTGATAACCTAAAAACGATCCTATCTAGGATTCCGATCCTGAAAACTATGATTGGGCCCCAACTTGTGCACAGAATAAGATTGAGCCAATGGTATTTGGCTATACTTAGCAGTGCATGTGATGTGTTATTGGGCTGAGACTGGGCCAGCGATATTTGGCTATGCTACGCAGTGTATGTGATGTGTTATTAGGCTCCAACTTGTGCACAAGGTAAGACTGGGCCAGTAGTATTTGGCTATACTGCGCAGTGTATGTGATGTGTTATTGGTCCCCAACTTGGGATTTGCGAATACGCAAACCCTAAAGGAGGAGTGAATGTGATCGCAAAGCCCAAGTTGGGGTGAATGTACAGCAGTGATGCTCCATCCCACATCGAAAGTGGGAGGGAATATTATATTATTTAAAACACATTGGGTTATGAGCTACTTACAACTTTGCTTAATTATTTTGAACTCGTTGTATCTGTTCAAAAGTTGTTGGACCAACCCAGACTTAATCATTTTGAATCCGTTGTATCTGTTCAAAAGTTATTGGACCAATCCCGGACCCGAACTCCGAACCCGAAGTGTTACAGTGTCCGTCAACAAATTTTTGTATGGATTCAACTTCTAGATGAAGTAATATAATTTTTAATTTTTTTAAATTTTTTTAAAAAAAATTTAAAAATGTAAAAAAATATAGACCATAAAATATATGATGAAACTATACATTTTACTTGATTTATATAAGAATTTTCTACTTGCATTGCACCCACCATATAAATCTCCAACTGCGTTATAGTTTTGAGCTTAGTTAATATAACACTTTCAAAGAAACTTCTGCTTTGACTATCATACTTTTAAATTGTTCTGACAGTTGAAACTTGGTCGGACCCTTTCTTCTATATTGGTTTTTTTTTTTTTTTTCTTACTTTATCCCCTTGGGAACCCTCCTCAATAAATAATCCAAATTCAATCACTCAAAATTTATTTGGTTTTTGGAGATTGAATGGCTGGTATGCTTCCAGGAGTAGAAGTTGCAAGAAGAAGAAGGTTTCATCTCAGTGGAGGAGTATGTCCTGATTCTCCTAGTGCATTTTCCTCCTCATCTGGTCAATACTGTTCAACTAGATCAAGTTCTTCTTTTTGTAGACATTCCACCAACTATGAATCCCATCTCAGCTCATCATCAAGCTCATCCATGGTTGGTACCTCCTCAACTTGCAAAAAATCTCGTTTCATTTATGGAATAATTTCCTGCACCTGCACCTGCACCGTCAATTTATATATTTACATATATATAAAACAACGGGTTTATGCATTTCAGGTAATCATTTATTAAATTTCAAAGGTTACTTTTGCACTAAAACTAGGAAAGATTAATCTTTAATTATGAGTAATATATGACTTTTGTGTAGTTCTTGAAATCCATGGTCATAACTTATTTCACTTAAATGAAAAAAAAAAAAAAAAAAAACTGCAGCAGAGGTGCGCAATTAGCCAGTTATACTGCGATCAGAGGCTAGATGATGCAGCTAGAGAAGCCAAGGAAAGGTTGGATGGGAGACTAAAAGCGCAGTGGAAACCAGAAACCAAAAGGTAATAATTTCACTTCTGGAAAATAGTTTGTTGTTACTTAGATAAACCTAGGATTTACATACTAATTCGTACATATCAACGTCACGTATTATGTACCAAATGTATATAGACATTATGTAATAATTTTAACAAGTGGCATATTGTATATTTTTGACGTATCAAAGAATATCCCTCATTCGCTAACTATATACATATTATATTGCATACTTCAAATGTTCTTTTCTGGGGTGGCTTAATTTTCATTTGAATGATTATTTTTTAGTATTTTTTTTTTCTTCCATTTGTGATCATTTTCAGGAGTTCTAGTGGCCAACAAAGATCAGGACAACCGGAGAACAGGCCTACAGAGCTAAGAGAAATGCAAACTGATGTTTCTGGGCTTAAAAAAAGTGGATCGAGGAGGTTTAGTTGGCCAAAATTAAGTTGGAAGTCATCAGAACAGGACGAATGTTGTGTTTGTTTGGAGCAGTTTAAGGTAGGGGAGAACCTAATGCAGTTGCCATGTGGCCATAGGTTCCATTCAAGATGTTTGGCGCCATGGCTCGAGAAAAATGCCCGCTGCCCATGTTGCAGAATGGAATGTTTTGTTTAGTTTTGTTTTTCGGACTAATTTTATTTTGTACCCCTCAACTTATACAAAATTCTCACTTTGCATCTTAAATTTTAGTTTTGGACACTTTGCACTCCCAACTCTAAAATTTGTCTCAGTTTAGCTCATTTTTTAACACCGTTAAAAAAAGTTAATGGAACTTTTGTTTTTACATGTAAAAATATTGTTGTACATCCTGCTAAATTTGTTGTACATACAAAAAAACACATCTGTTAATTTTTTAGACGACATTAAGAAAAGAACTGAAATATGACGGATTTAAGAGTTCGATTTGCAAAGTTTCCAAAACTACGAAATTAAAGTTTGAAGTGCAAAGTAATAGTCGAGTATAAGTTGAGAGGTGCAAAATGAAATTTGTCCTTGTTTTTGTATTCGTTACTTGAATAGTCCTTAGCAGCCCAACTTCTTAATGAATGTTTTGAGGTTGATTATTAGTTAAAAGGACGTAGAGAGTGATTCTTGTAAATTTGTTTATAACTCCAGCTAAAGGATGATATGAATCAAGTCGTACTGTTAGTTTGTAACTTTTCTTGGTCGTCTATCCAACACACCAAAATGCTATATTGTGGAGTTCATGCATGGTTTCAGCACTTGGATCATTCAAAAGAAGGATCTCTTGATTTTTAATGATAACTCAGTTCAAATTACGAATTCTGTAATGCGGACTGACTGCTTAGATACTCATTCTTTTAAAGTTTTGCTTCAGTGTGTAATCTAATTTTACAGGTTTTCAGAGTATTTCCAAGTAAAAAATCTCGTAATGTTAATCAACAGACCATATTGTATAAAAACCTCAGTGCAACATATTTGCATCAAAACATATGGACAATGGTAATGGGGATTGGGGAATATTTCAGTCGAACATGTTCGGTGGTTCTTTTATCTTATTTCTTTTAAATGTCGAGTGATTAAGATGTTTCGACTAATTCTCTTCACATGTTTGTATGACAAATATCTGGAACAGTTATTTTCTTTTACTAATTTACTATTGCTATTGAATTGAATTTTTGCTCATCTTTATTGTTAAGAATAAAAAAAAAAAATGGGACAATTACCAGGTAACTCCTTGCTCCTCCTTATGCAACTAATTGCAAAATCATTATAGTACCAGAACGTATTGAAATTATCATGCATCTTCCTTGATCATCTTTCTTAATTGCCCAATAAATTGGTAAATTATATTATGCTTATCTTTTAATCATCTAGGAAAAAATATCACCCTAGTATCATTTGCAAATTCTATTGGCGTCCGCAAACTTGAACCTATTCGAATTCGATCTTGTTGTTGCTATTGGAGTGAAATGAATGGGACAAACTCAGCCTGGTAGGGTTGCTTTCGATGATAGTGATCTTGTACGAGGCTCAATTATCAATTTTGTCCTAAAAGCTTTTCATGATATGATGGGTAGTAGTTGACAATCAGAACAAGTGATTTCAGTGCCTCTATACATCATTTGCTATTCTGATGCAAACCATCATGATAGGAAAATTGAAATAATGCATCAATTCTTGTCCATAATTAATGGAATAATGGGTCCAAAATTGCTTGTATTTATTTTTTCTGATGTGAAATAATTTGATATTATTTAAAAAATTATTTAAAATAATTATTGTAGTAAACTTTTTCAGATGTGATATATATTAGATAAAAATATTATGAGAAAATGTGTTATGAATTATTATAAAATATTATATGGAGAATAATAAATAACTAATGCTGTTCAAATGGAGCTAATTAATTAGTTTTTTTTTTTTTTTTCCGTTTCATGATGCAATAAATCATTTTCAATGCAAACCATATAATCCATTTTGTTGATTTAGTAATAGTTAAGAATTGGATTTTTAATCATTGGCTCACTATTTTGAGAAAATGGTTGTATCACATCAACCACTTGTACGCGTGAGATTTAGAAATATCATTATATTGGTACACAATGTCATTATTTGTATGAATTGCTTTATGATGACATTCATGTCAGCGTGGGTGGTAGGAACATATCATCATCAGGGGAATTGAAGGTACTTCCACTATGATGTTGAGAAATTTTTAATTGGATCAAGTTCATTATACGTGTTATAATTTTTTTTTGTTTTAATTGTAATAGTAGTTAAACTTTCTTAAAATTGTAACAAAGTCTAGTTAAGTAGCTAAATTTGTTCAAGATTGTAACAAAGTCCGGTTTAGATAAAGAGACGTGTGGTTCGTATTTAAAAATTGTAATTAAAATCGAATTATAAACCGTATTATTAATGCAAGTTTATATTATTTTCTCTTACATGTTTAGTTTGAATAAGAAATATGTTTCATTATATTAATAAATTAATCAATTTGAAACTAAAATTACAAATGAGAAATAAAATTGAATATTTTTAGCACCTTCATTCTACAAAATAAACTAAATAATATTTATAAATATCCTTAACTTTAATTCTATTCTTTTTTCTCGTACTTATAAACCAAATACCTTCTAAATATTAATTGTCTCTTATCATTACAAAGAAAGCGGATTCCATCTCAAATTTTATTATTAACTAAGGATGCATGGTCGATTGTCATTCTCTTCCATTTAATTAACCAAAAGGAAATCCAACTTGCTCATATCCTTTTTATTTAATGTTAACGGGAATATATGAATCATCTTCGAGTTTCTATAACCATAATATGGATTTCATTTTTCAGTCAAAAAGACAGGTATTCTACTAAAGATATGTTTGATTTATGAGTATAAAATCATGAATGAATGAAAATAAAAGTTAATGATATCTATAATTGTTATTTAGTTAAAAATATGATATTATTTTATGAAAATAAAAGTGTTAATAAATATCGACTTTTATTTTTACCTTGTGATTTCGATTTCAAATTAATTATTATCTTATTAATATAATAATGAAATCTATTCTACTTTAAGCCAAACAAATAAAGAGAAATGTCACAAATCTATAACGATAATAAACTTTACGATTTTTATTTTGATTTTAATTTTTAAATATGAACCAAACATCTCTTATTTTTGTAGGGAGACAAATGACATTGAGTCCAATTATTGATCACATATAGTTGTTCTGTATTTGGGCCGAGCCGAATGGGGCTTCTCAGGTACTTGATAGGCCCAAAAATTTCAATGGCCCGTAAATGAGGTTTTAACACTAAAACCGGTGGGCAAATTATGTCATTCAGTTCCCTTTTCATATTTTGACATAATTTTTTATTGTTTAAATTGCTTTTTGTTATCTAGATTGATCCTATCCAAGTCATGATTAGTTAACTTTAGTCTTTCTTAGCATTAATAGTATTGGAATAAAAAGGACAGTGTTCTTTTAACCCGTTTGTTTATGTTAATTACAATTAGAATTACAAATACTTTTGTACTTTGGGCGGTACATTTCTAAATTCTATTACATGTAATATGTGTTTTATTTGCTAATTGTCTACTTTACTTTATGTAATTTTGTCCATTTATCACTTTTTTAGAGTATTTACATAGGGTAAGTATAGGTGTTGACTTAGAGATGGGGCAACTTTTGTGAAAAAAAAGGTTAAGACTATTGTAATAGATAGGATATGTGATATATGTTTATTGCTCTTGTTAAGATTTGCATATTAGAATATTATATTTTACGTGATGACGTGTTTATATGTTTATTAGTTTAATTAGGATATTTATTCATTGTAAATATTGTTGCTCGCATTCTTTCTCTCCTATATTAGTCTAATACTGATACAACGAGTTCCCTTTTCCTATACGTCACATTTTACCATGCTTCTTTTTTTTTTACCTTAGATTTTTGTTCCATCCAAACCTAATATAAAATAGAGTTAATTTTAAGAAAATGTGAATTAAATCTCATAACCATTTTAATATGAGGTGAAACGCTACTTAGGTTATCCGTAAATTATTCTAGCCTTTGCTTTTTTAAGTAGGACTCTCAAATCTTTTTTTTTTTTCATAGATTAAAAATCATCAAGTATAAGGTCGTATTATTATTTATTTTGTCTTTTATTATGTATTTTTATTTAAAGTCTTAAAATTTTTACAACCTTTAACCTTTAGTATTTTTTCTGGTTTAAGTTAATCTTTTGATGCACTTTAAACGATTCCATTATTTATTTATTTTATTTGTTTTTCACAAAACCCTAATTTAAATTATTTTTAAAAATTTTATCTTAGATTCTATTTTGTATATTATTATTATAGTAATTTATTCTTTATACTTATTATTTCATTTTTCCTATCAAAATATTAGGCGCGGGTCATTGTCAATTTTTCCCTTGGCCCTTCCCCAGTCTTCCAGTTGCAGCCACAGCCACTCCACACCACCCCCCCACGCACAATCACTACCAGGCCCCTACACCAATACACCACCTCTCTTTTTCACCACCATCCATACTAGTAAACCTCCACCGTTTCACCCACCACCACCAATACCAGTAAACCTCTATTATTTGACCCACCACTTTCAGCCATTTTCACCGCCATAACCATTGGTAACACCTTCAAATCTTATCGTAATTAGCATCGATTACACTTCCCAACCTTCAAAATTAGATCTTCATAGATCTAAGTGTGGTGGGTGAGAGCGAAAGGAAGAGTATAAAAGAAGACGAAGAGAGGAAGGAAGTTGTGTGAGAGAAAAAAAAACAGCAGAAATTAAGGGGTAGAGTGGAAGGAGAGGGATGACTGTTTGTTGGGGGATTGGGCCAAGAGACAACACAAAGAGGTTTGGGCTGAATGAAATTGACTCCGGTAATGTTTTCCCCATAAGTCATTTTACGCCTTTTGGGGTAAAATATTTTTTAAGGGACCTAAATTTTAATGTAACCAATAATTGTATTCCAACTATTTGAATTATAAGAATATACATTAGTAATTTTGATTCATGTGCATTTAAAAAGATGTATAAATATGTACTGTGAAAAGTAATCACATAAAATATAACATATTAAATTATTTAGTTCTTGATTTTTTTAATCATTGAAGAAAAAATATTCTTAAAATTTAAGGTATTTAAAATAAAAGATTTGATAAGGTAAATAATGGGGTGAAGCAGTTGGGTGGGAGGGAAGTTACGGTAATAGGTAATTAATTTGTAATTTACTAAGAGTATTTTAGGAATAAAATTAAATTTGACATATCAGATTTTTTTTAATTAATTATTTTTCTATTTTAAAATATCTGTCACATTTGGTTAGCGCAGAGTAAAGAGGTTATTAAATTACATTAATTTTGCAAAATATAATTTAAAGTGACTATATTATCTTTTTGCACAATAATATTTTAACAATATAATCTTCCCTTCATTAATGTGACATTGAGGATAAAAATTAAAAAAATATCATTTAATATTTTTTAAATTATTTAATGTGACAGATAATATGATACAAGATTAATTATTTAAAGTAAGAGCTATTTTAAAGCAAAGGAAATAGTAATATAAAATGATTCTCCCACAAAAGCATGGGAGTATGTAGCTGTTAGTTGTACAAGACAATGTCAATTGTAATACTGGAGTATTATAATTTTGGATTCAGATAAAACTACCGTTTAATTTGCTAAAAAAAAACAAGATTTTTGTGACGGGAGATTTGGTTGGTCATGTGTACATGAATCGAATTTATGACATAATATTATAAATTTTTTAATTTATATATTTTTTACATCACTCACTTAACTGATATAAAGTAATGTGAAAGAATATAAATTAAAAAATTCATAACACTATTTTATAAATTCGATTTATATAAGAATTTTCTTCTCACCCCACAAGCAAGTGTTGGATTGTCTAATTATTTTATTTTTATTTTTTAAAAATTCCTACCAAACCAGTAAAGTCAAAAGACCCTTTAAAAACAGCATCATGCATGAAGTTTCTCATCTCCTTCCGAGCATTTTCTCAGGTGCATATTTTAATATAAACAACACTACTAGAAAGCTGAAAAATGATGGAGTAATGAGACGAAAAGTGATTTCTTCAAAAGGGTTAAATACAGTAAATCTCTTGAGATTTAGGTTATTTTATAATAAATTTTTTAATGTTATTTATTTTTTACTTTGCCCTTTTCATAAGTATACATCAATAATTTGACTATTAAAAAATAAAAAAGATATCTTATATTACAAAAAAATATAAAATTAACCCCATACAGTTTATTGCATTTGTCATTATAATCCCTAACTCATTTTTTGTGTCAATTAACCCATTTTAGTTATTAATAGATATAAAAATATCGTCAAAATAATTTAAAACATAAAAATGTCCACCAATACTAGTGACTTTTTTTGATAGGTTGTGTTGTGAAAAAGATTTTAAATACAAAAATTTCCTAGCACCATCACTATTTTTTCAATTTTTCATCATATTTTATTTCATATAAAAAACAATTCACTTTGAAAGAAAAAAAAATGACACCAAAATATATATTGAATTTAATCTAAATATACTATACTCACAATCATCTATTAAAATTTTAACCTTCTCATTTCTTTATGTTATTAAAAATGATTTTTTTTATTGTTAATATAATTCAACTATCACTAAAATATATATGAAGTAACTCCATACACAAACTAAAACTCAAATTAATTAACTTAGATGAAATATATTTAATAATTTATAAAAAATTTTAAATTTAATTATTTCTATGTGTTCTTTGAATTTTAAATATTGAAGAAAAAGTAAAATCTCACTTAAACCTTAAGAGATATATTTGACATTTTAAAAAAACTAACTCCAGAATTATATTTGACTATTAGTTAAAGGAATAAAATAGAAAAAGAAAATAACATTACGGGATATAATCTTACTGCCCAAACCTGAAGGGATTTAAGGGCAATGATATAGCCACGGCATTTTCCTTATTACCACAGCATATTTTTAACAAAATGACAATTATATCCATTCTTTTGAGTAAACACTACTTGTCATGGTCCAACCACTAATCCCTTCCTCTCTTTCATCTCCTCTCCCAATATTCGTTGTTGCCTAATTATTTTTTCTCAGCTCAAATCTACCTTCTTTCAACCTTCAGTCCTTCCTATCTTCTTTCACGCCAAATTTCACTTCAATCCCTACTAATTTTCACTACACCAAATTTCAGTCCCTACCCTTTTTCCACTCTCCTATTTATTTTATTTTTTTCAGAAACGGGAACAATTTTATTAATTACTACAGCAAAAGCTTTACACCTTAATTGGGCAACTGTCCAAGATCTTTTCTTGTGCTATTCAATTAGCCACGAGGGGAAGATATTCTTCCACTTTCTATTGACAAGTGAAGCTATACAATGGCTAATAACATTGCCAGGAGATTTTCCACTCTCCTATTAGCTTCTGCAGTTTCTTGCTCCTGTGCAAATGGAATTAGATTTTCAATCACAACCCAGCACCGTTCTTCTCTCTTTATCTCTCTCTTGTTTATTTATTAATTAAATCTGGCTTATTATTATTATTATAGATTTATGATTTTTTCTGATGTTTAGTTTCTTAATATTTTTTGTATGGTTTTGGTAAGGAGTTTATTGTATGAAAATGGCTCTGAAAAAAAAAGAAGAAAAACCTCTCCGTTCTGTTTTATTTGCGTAAAATTTGGGAAAGAAAGTTCACAATTACTCTTGGCAAAATTTCATATGCCGAATTAATTAGTGATGGGTACTTATATTTTACACTTAGGAATGAATCTGAAAAAGTTTTTAGTGAGTAGTAATATTAATTAACAATGTTGTTCTTTTGTTCTAATTTAAAGAAAAAGATTATTTGAGTTGGCTAGTAGTCTGGTACGGTGAGTAATACAAAATTTTAGCGGCAGGACGATACGAAAATTTCTTTTAACTTTGCTTAGACGGTGTGACTCAAGTGAATGGTATTGTTGGCATTTCAGAAAATTATGATGTGGCAGTAAAGAAAATGCTGTGGCAATATCATTGCCCGTGTATTTAACCATCTTCGAAAGCGTCGACACGGTGTAGGGCCCGTCACCAATTCCTGTTTTTGTCTACCAATGAATTTTAAATAATTGCGCCCACAGTTTTAATGTCGAATTGCGTTAGTTAACACTTTCAACGAAACTTCTGCTTTGACTATCAGACTCCTAAAATTATATAGTCTTGAAAGTTGAAACTTGTGACCCTTTTTTCCATGTTGGTTTTTTTCTTACTTTATATCCTTTGGAACCCTCCTCAATCAATCAAGAATCCAAATTCAATCACCTGATAATTTTTTTGGTTTTTGGAGACTGATCTAAGAGATGGCTGGTATGCTTCCAGGAGTAGAAGTTGCAAGAAGAAGAAGGCTTCATCAAAGTGGAGGAGGATGGCGATTGATTGTCCTAATGCATCGTCATCTGGTCAATATTGTTCAACTAGATCAAGGTCTTATGAATCCCATCTCAACTCATCATCAACCTCATTCATGGTTGGTACCTCCTTAATTTGCAACACATCTCGTTTAACTTTTGGATTAATCTTTCTTATATCGTTACTTTAATTTTTTCTTTTTTCTTTTTTTAATATGTCGGGCTTATGCATTTCACGAAATCATTTTAGTGACGAGTATACAGAGCAGAAACAAACCTTTTCTGATAGCCTAGAAATTAAATCATACACCTCTCTATTTACTCGCAATAAAAATTGGGCCGGATGGCCAAATCTTTCTGTCACACAAATGCCTATGCGTGGAATGGTGGTTGTTACAGGGGATGGGAAGAGACTTAGATTAATGTTATTTATTCTTCAACAGACAGGTTGCGGAGGAGAGAGAATTAGAAGGAGATTCTTAGGTATATCGACATGCAATATTGCATTGATCTTTTAGTTCTAAATCTCTCTTAGTGTCCTATTATCTAATTGGGTGATGTGACTGATTTAATATCAAAAGTTTCATGACATAATATTATAGATCGGATCCATTCAAGATGTTTCCGAATTAGAAATGGAGGATTTTGGAGTTTTAGAGATAACATGGTTTAATACTTGTTTTGTGTTTAAAGAATAAGAGGGGTATTTTTGGATATTCAATTTGTTTTTTTGTTTATGTCAGCAAAATGGGTTTTTTGGTTACTCAAAACATTAAAATAGGGGAGGTATGTGTAACTTTTAATACTTGAGGGGATGATCCTGTAATTAGGCTAAACCTCAGAGGAGGAATATGAAATTAACCCTAAAAAGAAAACATGAAAGGGCTAAATTGTAAATTAATGAACCAAAAAGGAGCACTAAGTTGTCCGTACTTCTATATTCCGTTAATCATTTCAAAATCAAAATGCACCATGTTTATTCCATTGGAAAATACTCTATCTAAGGATTTATTTGTATATAAAAATTAAATTTTAAAATGTATAAGAGACAGGTAATTTTTACTTATATTAATTGATATCATACATTTCATAAAATTTAATTTATATTATAAAATCTACAAGTAGGATCAAAAATAAGATTTATCTAAATATTTCCCCATTCCATTTTATTCCCTAAAACCAATTAACTTTAGTAAAATACTTAGGTAGGTTTAGGTTAATTATAAATCCATAAGTATTTTCCTAGAATTATTTAACTAATAAACCAATCCTATTTATGTGTTTTCCTAAACTTTAGGATTAATTACACTTGCTCATACCGTGTTTTAATTACCTAAGTATCAAACTTAGTCTGTATCGTTCATGTTTTCTTACATTTTAATTAACTGTTGAATGTAACCGAAGGCTATACGCATATAAATTTTTTACAAGGAGGCAAATTGAGACCGGTCAAATTTACATAAGTGCAAAGTGTAATTAAGCTTAAATTTTACTATGGTAAGGCTTATTAATTATCAAGTGGTAGGTGATATGATATCCTTAAATTAATAAAATCCTGATTAATAATTGGTTTGATTTTTTAGTCCACCACTAAAAATAGGAGAAACTGATTAGTTTAGTATGATCTAAGACAGAGTATTTTAAATACTCTTTTAAAGATTATCATATTTCAATTTTATTTTCTTTTCTTTTTTGTTCCCTATAATTATGATTCCTAAACGAAAGGGTTCTAAATTTTTTAACTAATTTTATTACATTCACAAGTCATTGTAGTAATCTACAAGTATATATTACATTAAATTATAATTTTTTGTGTATTAGCATATAAAATCAAATTCTTAAGTGAATCAAATTTATACTTTTAAGTGACATTTATTTTTAATTTTTAAATATATTCGCTTTTAGTTGCATTATTTAACTTAAACTTTTTAAGGATAATGAAAAGAAAATTATAATGTTTACAAATTCTAAGGGTGTGCAAATATAAGACAAAATTAAAATTTTAAAAATATTTCCTTACCTACTACTTTGTACTTGTTTTATAGTTGAAGATGAATAATTGCCCTAGTGTACCCTAAGTTGAATGTCACTCCATTCCTTATCTAACTATTTATGTATAAAATTATATTATACAGTTTAAAAGTAATATTCAATAATTGAAAATACAATATAACATCTTATTATCACGTAAGTTACAAATATAATATATATATATATATAACACATTGTAAGAATGTTTGTCATAATTTATACAAAATAATTCAATTACTGACAATATATGTATGTCTAACATATTATTTAAAACTAATAATTCAACCATCACGAGTATAATTATGTATAAAATACTATTATATATAATAATATGAATTAAGTTTAAGAAGTAAAATTAACAATCCTTTATCAATAAAATAAACTTTAAATTGAACAACTGCTTTTACATTTGCATGCTACTAAATTTACTTTTCAAAAGTTATTGAATTAATTAAGGTCATTAAGCAATCTAAATGGGAGTTGGGACTAGGGGTGTAAACGAGTCGAATTGAATACAAATAGTACCTTACTCGAACTCGAATAATTCGAAATTTTTTTCTGACACTCGAACTAGAGCTCGAGCTCGAGTAGTTCGACTTTTTCATAGGTAAAAGATGAAATTTTTCTAAAAAGTATGGACATTTTAATAATTTTACATATAATAAAAAAACATTAAAAAAAATTTATATAATTCTCGAAAAGTTTGACGAGCACTCGAGTATATTATACATATGTTCGAGATCGAAGTCAAGAGTTTTATAGCTTAAATTAGTCACATCACTTGAACTCGAGTCGAATTTTTGACCGAACTACTCACGAGTTGCTCGGGAGCAGCTCGGTTCGTTTACAGCCGTAGTTGGGACGACTAATAAGCATGCACGTAAAAGGCAATTAACAAGTTTAATGTTCAACTCCATTTTGTGGGTCCCGACAAAAGTTTGTTTCCATTCCTGCCCTCGGTTTGCAAGGTTGTAGAAGGCAGTTCGATTCGTTTACGGTCGTAAGACGACTAATAATCATGCACGTACAAGTTTAATGTTCAACTCCATTTTGTGGGTCCGGACAAAAGTTTGTGTTTCCATTCCTGCCCTCGGTTTGCAAGGTTGCAGATGGCTTCTTTAAATATTTTTCAATTGTGCCTTGGCCACATGTCGCATGGTCATTGGTTTTCTGACCTATCAGAAAATTCATTTTTTCTGTTTTGAAGTCAAATCCATCATTTTAGTGTTAAATTTTGGTTAATAACACTTTGCCCCTAACTAGTTGGATAATTACACTTTGCCCCTGAACTAAAGCAATATACAAGTTGCCCCCACTAACACTATTCATCTATTACTAATATTAAAATCATTAAGATAATTTAGTTAAATGACTAAAATACCATTAATACTATATTTTGATCTTTTATGTATTTAAATTTTGATAAGTGATATGATAATTATTTAAAAATAAGCAAAAATTAACTATATAGTATTTTAATATAATCAATATCAATATATTTTTTGGTCAAATTTTTTAAATTTTTGGATTTTATTTTATATTATTTTAATTAGAATATTTAACTATAGTAGTAGAACAATTCTCAAATGAACTTATTTTTAATTGAAATTTTTTTTAAAGGTATTGTACGACAATATATTTGCCATAAAATTTTGTGATTTTTTTTTATGTCTTTTACTATTTTATACTTTTAATATTTAGTTTAACATGTATAAATTGTGATGTCAAATATATTATAATTCAATAGTTTCTCATATTTTTACTCCATAAAGTCAAAGATATCAATGTGCTATTATATTATATTTTTTTCTTAATTCTTTTATTATTGAAAATTAATTAAATTCGTGAAAAATCTAAATATAATACTAAGGGTATTGCAGTCATTTAATTAGATTTCTTTGATATTTTAAAATTTTAAAATATGAATAATGTGAATGGGGGTAAAGAATATATTTCTATAATATAGAGGTAAATTGTAATTACCCACCTAGTTCAGGGACAAAGTATTGTTAATCCTTAAATTTTAAATACTATTACTTTTACACATTGACATGTATCTAAACATGATACGGAAGATAGGAGAGATTAATCTTTAATTATATTTGAATTCTGTGTAATTCTTGAAATTCATGGTCAAAAGTTAACAATTATTTCACATAAATGGGGAATAAAAAAAAATTGCAAGAGAGGAGCTCAATTAGCCATTTATACTTCGATCAGAAGCTAAATGATGCAGCTAGAGAAGCTAAGGAAAGATTGGATGGGCGACTAAGAGCACAGTGGAAACCAGAAACCAAAAGGTAGTATATGATAATCTAAGTTCTTGAAAATGTTATTTTCTGGGGTGGCTTCAAGTTTCCATTTGAATGATTGTTTTTTCCATTTGTGATAATTTTCTGGAGTTATAGTGGCCAACCAAGATCAGGACAATCGGAGAACAGGCCTACAGAGATAAGAGAAATGGAAACAGAGGTTTCTGGGCTAAAAAGAAGTGGATCGAAGATGTTTAGTTGGCCAAAATTAAGCTGGAAATCATCAGAACAGGACGAATGTAGTGTGTGTTTGGAGCAGTTTAAGGCAGGGCCAAGGAGAACCTAATGCGGTTGCCATGTGGCCATAGGTTCCATTCAAGATGTTTGGTGCCATGGCTTGAGAACAATGCCTACTGCCCATGTTGCAGAATGGAATGTTACGTTTAGTTTTGTTTTTCTATTGGATAAGTTACAATGAACCCTAGTAGTTTTGGCTAATGGTACCTTATTTTCCTATAATTTTCAAACTTACAATCCATTCTCTTGTAGTTTGATTTTTTTTGTAAAATCTATACATATATTATAGCAAAAGGGGTTTTGTGAGAAACAACTAGATTATGACAAGTGGTAAGGTAAAAATGCAACAAATCTAAATAAATAATGAAGGTAAAAGAAGAATAATTGAATTAATTAACCATGCAAATTCAAATTACTCACCTAAATTTTTTCTTTAACTACTTTTATTTATTCAAAATGGTTATTTTGTGCACATATGCCTCTTATAATTATTAATATTAAATGGTAAGTTAAAGTGATGTTATTTATAATAACATGTGAATAATTAATACATATTTCTAAATTTGAAAATCTTTAGACTTATAATATGTAAAGGGTTATCACAAATAACTTTTATAAATATGAACAGATTTAATCTAATTATGTTTCAATAATATTATCCTTAAAATCTTATTACATTCAAGAAGGAATATTTTTATTAAAAACTTAATAGCTATTATATTACAAAAAGATAACAAAGTTTTAAAATTATTATTCATTGCATACTTTCATATCATTTTTAAATAACGATATCATTATATTACATTTAAAAGTAACTTTAATAGTCTGTCTTCTCCATTTACACGTACAAAAAGATAACAAAATTTTAAAATCATTATTCTTTACATACTTTAACAAAATTTTAAAATCATTATTCTTTTGCATACTTTCAACATCATTTTTTAATGATGATGTAATTATATTATATTTAAAAGTAACTTTAATAGTTTGTCTTCTCCATTTACAAGTATGCTTTTGATTGCTATAAGCGTTCTTTTCATTTTTGATTATAGCCAGAAAAATAACTCCACCTTACTTTTCATTATGTGATATTCATAAATTATTTTGAGAAACTACATAATTTTAAAAAGATTATTCTATGAATCATATAACCCCGTAAGTAGTATAGGTTAAATACTGGTTATAGTAGATAAAATACTAAAGTAAACTGTCATGCTTTGAGAGAAGTTACGGAAAAATATTGCAGGGTAACATTATTTTTAGTTTTTTTTTTTTTAACTTTCTATTGATTGATAACAAACTATAGATTTTGATATCTTTTTTTTTTTTTTGACTATTTATGTATACACTATTGAGTTCATTTATTTCTAAATGATTATTATCATACACATGTCTAATTTTCAGAACATAATTACCTTTTAAATTAATTTAATAATTTTTTTATAGGAAACAAGCATAAATATTTTAATAAAATTTAATAATAATGGTCCTAAATCATGTTCTTTCTTTTAATTTCTGGCATTGTAAATTGATATTGTTACTTAGTTTTATTTGGTTTAAATTATAAAAGTTTTAGGCCGTCACTATTATTTCACTAAAATCATTTTTTATAAAAATTATACAAAGATATATAAACTTTAAAATAAAATGGTATATATGTATATAAATATTTGTTTATCTTTCCTTGCGTACCACTTGTTTTCAAATTATTATATTAAAAAAATAAAATTTTAATATTCAACGCCTTTGCTTACTAAAAAATTACTATAACAAAATATGTTATTAACTCGATACTTTTGAATTTATTTTCATATTATCAAGTAATCTATAAATAAGAAAAATTGATTGATGCATATTACTTAACTACTTTATCATTATAACTGCCAAATAATAATTGATTAGCAAAATAATAAGAAAAAGTATGGTAATGTCAACTTAGCTTATAAAAACAGTAATATGCTTTTAAACTCAATAATCACATTTCATAAAAGTACCACAATTCACTAAAATGAATGAAAATGTATACATTTTAGAAAAAAATACCAAACTTAAATTTTGGTGGAAATAATTCAGTAAGATTAAGATGTACATCTTAAAAAAAAAAACTACAAAATTTAAATTTTGGTCGAAATCGTTCAGTAAGAGTAAGAGGTAACAAACTCACTAATCAAATAAATAACTTACCAATTTTTAATTAATCGTCCAATCTAAGTATTCTGATCGAAATTCAAAAAATGATAAGAAAAAACTCATTTCTACTTAACACATATGGATAAATGAAATGAGAAATAATATGCAACTTTTAGTTTACTTACGTATATCAACAATAGTAGATATCATAAAAATCAATTATTACTTATATTATCTATATACATAAAAACTAAATAGTGTAAAAAATATCATAATATCTACATTTATTACAAATGTTGTTAATTTTATTTATTATATTTGATTTAATTATTAAAAATTATACGCCATCATCATGATTTTACTAACATTATTTTATTTTATAAGTTAAATATATTTACATGTTTACCCGTTCTGCTAGTAGATGAAAAGATAAAAACTTAAGATATTTGAATTTGTGCAAAAAGTCTAAAATACTCCCAATCTTAATACCATTCTGCTGCCCGAAAATCCTTCCGCAAGAAGGAAGAGGTTGTATTTTATAACATTAAAATACATAAGTAGTCTTGATTAGAGGTTTTAAATGATTAAAAACCCTTTAAATAAAAAATTTGCAGTCTCCTAACAATTACTTAACAAAATATTTAACAGTTTCACTTTAACCCAAATGATAAGGAAGTAGATTGTAGGTTTGAAAATCAAACCACAAGAGGATTATTTGGAATTTGCCCTTTTCTATTCATTACTTGAATAATCTTTTTTAGGAGCCCAACTTCTTAATGAATATGTTTTGAGGTTGATTATTTGTTAAAAGGACATATATATATATATATATATTTTTTCCAAAATTAAAAGGACATATATAGAGAGTGTGATTCTTGCAAATTTGTTTGTAACTCCAGCTAAAGGGATAAGGTGAATCCAGTAGTACTACTAATTTGTAACTTTTCTACCTGGTTGTCTCTATCCATCAATCAAACAAACCAAAATGCCATCTCCTTGCGGAGTCGGTGATTTCAGCATTTCGATTCTCCAGAAGGAGGAGGATCATGATTCTTTATGATCGTCTAGTTGAAACTACGGATTCCATAATGCGGAATTACTTGGCAAAGATGGATTAGGATAGGATCACTCATTTTTAAGGTTCTGATTTGGTATCTAATTTACCAGTTTTTAGAGTATTAATTTCCAAGCAAAAAATCTCGTAATGTTAATTAACAGACCATATTATTGAAAAACCTCAGTGTAACAGACTTGCATCAAAACATATGGACAATGATAATGGAGAATATTTCATTATTTAGCACAGGTTAGGTGGATATTGTATCTTATTTCCTCTGAATATCAAGTGATTCAGATGGTTCTACCATTTCTGTTCATATGTTGTTTGTTTGAGAAATATCTGGAACAGTTATTTTCTTTTACTAATTTAATATTTCTATATGTTGAATTGAACATGTTGCACATCTTTATTGTAAAGAATGAAAAGGGACAATTTATAGTTAACTCCTTGCTCCTCCTGCAATTAATTGTAAAATCTTTATAGTTTGAACTTATCGCGCATCTTTCTTGATCATCTCTCTTAATGGCCCCATAATTAAATTGGTAAATTATACTTATCCTTTAATTATCTTTGAAAATGTTTCACTTGTATCCTTTGCATATATATTCTAGTGGAGTCCGCAAATCTTTAATCTGGCTATTCAAATTCAATCTTGTTGCTATTGAAGCGAAATAAATGGGGCAACCCAACCTGGTAGCTTTGCTTTCAATGATAAAAATCTTGGACAAGGTTCAATTATGAATTGTCATAAAAGCCCTTAAAGATATGTTAGGTAGTAGTTGAGAATCAGAACAAGTGATTTCAGTTGCTCTATGCATCATTTTCTGTGCTGATTCAAACCATCATGATAGGAAAATTGAAATAATGCATCAATTCTTGTCCATAATTAATGGATTAATAATGGGTCCAAAATTGCTTGTATTTATTTAGTTTTTGATGTGAAATAATTATATATTATTCAGAATAATTACCCTAGCAAACTTTTTGGGATGTGATATATATTAAATAAAAATATGGTTAAAAAATGTGTTATGAATTTATTATAAAATATTATATGGAGAATAAGGAATAACTAATGCTGTCCAAATAGAGCTAATTAATTTATTTTTTTTCATTTCATGATACAATAAATCATTTTCAATGCTAAGCATATAATCCATTTATTTGATTTGGGAATAGTTAAGAATTGGATTTTTAATCATAGGCTCATTAAAATGGTTAAAAATTGAAGGTGGTAGGAACGTATCATCATCAGGAGAATTGAAGGTACTTTTATTATGATGTCAGGAAATTTTTAAGTGAATTGAATTTATGATAAGTGTCATGTATCTTTTATCCTAATTCTGAGAGTAACTAAATTTGTTCAAGATTGTAACAAAGTTTGGTTAAGACAAAGGGATAATGACGTGTGATTTGCATTTAAAAATCAGAATCGAGATTGAAATTATAAATTTCTCTATCGATATAGATTTATATTATTCACTCTTATTTGTTTGGTTTGAATAATAAATATGTTATATTATATTAATAAATTAATCAATTTGAAACTCAAGTGACAACTGAGAAATAAAATTAAGTATTTTCTATCATTTACATTTCAAAATAATTTTCATATTGATTAACCAAACAATATTTGTAAGTACTCTGAACTTCAATTTCTATTTTTTTTTCACATACTCATAAATCCAACACCTCCTAAGTTGTAGTCATCTCTTATCATCACAAAGAAAGCGGATTCCATCTCAAATTTTCCTATTAACTAAGATGCATAGTCGATTAGCATTAGATTCCATTTAATTAACCAAAAAGAAATCCAACTTGATCATATCAGTCTTGTTTAATGTTAACAGTAATATGTGAATCATCTTCGAGTTTCTAACCATAATATGGATTTCTTTTTTTAGTCAGAAAGTCTCTTAGAAGGTCTACGGCCGGTATATCACTAAGGTGTTTGATTTATGAATATAAAGGGAATAAATGAAAATTAAAATTAATGATACATATAATTGTTACTTGGTTGAAAATATGGGATCATTTTATGAGAATAAAAGCGTTAGTAAATGTCTATTTTTATTTTTTACTTGTGACTTTAATTTTAAATTAATTATTACCTTATTAATATAATAATGAATCCCATTCAATATCACAAATTTATACTGATAATAAAATTTATAATTTTTTATGACTCTAATTTTTTAATGTGAACTAAACATCTCCTAAATTTGTACCGAGACAAATAAGATTCTGTCCAATTATTGATCACATATAGTTGTAGTATGTTATAAGACCGAGCGGAATGAGGCAATCTCAGGTACTTGACAGGCCCAAAAATTTCAAGTGGCCCGTAAATGAGGTTTAGGAGTAAAACCTGTGGGCAAATGATGCGTCGTTTCCCACATATTTATAGTTTAAAATCCAACGGCTAGTTCTGACTCTCTCGAGTGTCCATTTTGGAATCCAATAATTCAAAATAGGCATATTGGATCAGCAAAAAATTTCTCTCTTCAGATATTAAAAAAACGCCCCAAATTGTATCCACAAAAATTGTAAGAAACAAAATCTACAACCCAAGATCAAACAATCTGCCAAAACAAATGACTGTCACAGCCAAAATTGTCGGAAACAACACAGAATTCATTTTCTTTCCGCCTTTTTCTAATGTAAAAACATCAAGAATATTAAGCACCTCTCACAAAATTCTATTCTGCTTATTTTATTTATTTATTTATTATTTTTTTATGCTTTACCAGTAACTTCTTTCTTATAATTTATTGATATTTCTTAGGAGGTGTTTGGTTCACATTCGAAAATCGGAATCGGAATCATAAACCCCACTATTGGTATGTATTTATATCATTCCCCCTTACTTGTTTGTTTTAACATAGGAATGAGTTTCATTATGTTAATAAGTTACTCAACTTGAAACCCATGCCATAAGTGGAGAATGAAAGTAGGTATTTTCTAACACTTTCGTTCCCATAAAATGATTCCCATAGTGTTCAACATTTATGGGTATCATTAACTTTGATTCCTATTCCCCTTTCTTATACACATAAACCAAACACCTCCTTAGAGTCGAATTCTGCTTGCACGATAATTCGAAAAATGCTTTGTTATACCAAAGGAAAGGATATTTATCTTGGGAAAAAACTCGGGGAAAAGAGTTTCATTTCTAACCTAAAACCAGACAGAAAATTGACAGCTGAAATGATCGAAAAGGGAAAAGTTATGAATTTTGCTAAAATGTCATAAAATTTGCCTTGAAGCATTGAACCAAGCAATGGTCCAATAAGTTGTGACTGAGGTACATATTTCTCAAAAGGTTACAACTTACATGCAAAATGGTCACGAACAAAACCGGCTTATCTACATGTGTACATTGTAAAAATCTCTTAAAGAGAAGGGCCTCCTCAAGTTGGAGTAGGATTTGGATCTCTTGAGCTCAAATCCTCACGAACATCTCCACGGCAGAGTGGGCATACACTGTGAAGCATAAGAATAGAAACAAGGCTGAGTAAATGAAAGGAATATAGAGCTAAAAGCTGAAGACAGAAAAGAGAAATGAATGGAAGATTTTGCACAAAAACTGATGGTACCCATGAATCTCTTTGAGCCATTTATCTATACATGCTACATGATATTCATGGTGGCATGGGAGAATTCGTATTTTGTCCTCCTCTTCATACTCTGCCAAGCAAATGTAACACCTAGACAAGACAGGACTGTGTATCAGCATGTAAACTACCAGCTACAAGAACCGCATGATATGTTTGGAACAATTAACAAATAGTCTGTATAGCCACAAACACAATAGTTAACTAAATATATAGGTAGCCACAAACACAATAGTTAACTGAATATATAGGTCTTAAGAGTTTCAGAACACAGATCTGTTTGCAGAAACACAGAGTGTAAGATATGATGCAGGACATATCATGTCATTTTATTCTGCTTTACCTTTGTCAAACGTTATTTCATAGTAAAAGAAGCTGCTTGACTTCATTTTATGAATGTATAGGTATCCTCTACTACATAATGAGGAAAAGAGTTCTTTTGGCAGGACAAAGTGGGAAGTTTCTGGTTTGAACATCATTGCTCCAACTTTCGTTGGGAATTGCCAGAGAGACAAGATTTCCTACCTTCTCATAATTTTATACATGCAATAAAATTAGTCACTACTGTCCTTCCATTTCCCCATCACCAACCTCTTGTCTGCATTCTCCAACTTCACAGTAGGCATGAATAAAAAAGCCAGGGAAACTTACTGTGCAACTTCATCCTCGCTTTCAAATCTTTCTGGCTTCCTGTGATTCTTCACAGGAAGAGAGTCAACAACTGATTCCGGAGCTGGAAGTGAGACCATAGACAAGGATAGCGACATTGGTTGCCTATGTAATTCATCTAGTACCTGCATATCACACAGAAAGAGACAAGATGTTCAGCAACTTGTGATAAATAGTAAAACATGGAGTAGAGAACGAGACAATTACAAACAATATCTCAGAACACAAGCATATAGAAAATTGAGACCATGAACATGAGAAAAAAACCTAGCGTGCTACAAATCCAAAATTTAAAGTTACAACAGAAATCAAAGTATGTCATTCAAAAAAAAATAAAAACAAAGTTATTTCTACTTCTCCGATTAAAGAAAATTCCTCAAATAAAATAATGGAATATCAACAGAAACAGATTTTAGAGTACTCAAAACTATTTTTTTTTTTAAAAAGCACGGAATCTCAAAAAACATTTTTTAGAACCCTCAACTCTTATGATAGTATTTCCCAATTCTACAGCATCTTCTTGGTTAATCTATGGAAAATGCATTTTATCTAATAATCACAATTAGTGGCAAATCTATGGAAAGAATTGCAAGAATTGACTTATAATCCTTTATTGATTTGAATAATTCAAAATTGCTACTGAATTTAGGCCAAGATGAAACTTTAGAGTTCATTACCTCAAATAACGCTTCAGCAAGCATGACTATCCGTGAAATGCTTGCACGACCACTAGACTCCTCAGGTCTTAACATTGAACCACATGAGCATGCGCCATTGGGGTGAATGCCTGCTGGACAAGTGGCTGCTCGTCGATCCGTCCCATTTTGACCAACATCACGAGATCTTTCCCACATCTGTCAGGGGATAGTGGCACTTGATAAAAACAGACATAGAATAGAGCACAGGAAAGTGAAAAATAAATTTTTTTACATGGCTATAATTTTGCTCAAGTAATTTGACTAAAGTAAGTTCTAAGCAAGCAGATGGATAATAGTAGTATATTTATAGCAAAGCCAATACATGCAGTCAAAATAAATTTAGATTCTAGATCTGTTATAATGCCAAAGAGGAGGGCATATACAATATTGGAACCAATAGCTTAGAGATGCATTTTTGATAAAATGATGTAAAACATATATTTTCCTAACTGGGAAAAAGATACATTGCCTAGTAGCAAGAACTAGAAGAAGTTCAAAAAAACAAAAACAAACATTTAAAGAGGAAACTTGCTACTATAATTCCCATAAGTATTCATAAACGGGGGTCTAAACCAAAAGTATCTGAGCAATCACCTCAGAACTGGAGCGCCATTGACGTTCATTGGTATTCTGGTTGTTACTTGCATATGGTCTGGAATCACCTCCAATTCCATCATCAAAAAAATCACCATTAAAATCAAGAAGCCATCTGTCGTGAGATTCGAGTCCATCAGGATCATCGGTTGTAAACAGAAGCGATCTGGAATCTGTATTCCTTCTAGAACTGCGTCTTGAGAAAGCGTCCCAAAAAAGTCTCCTACTATTACGTCTTGCATCATGATTGCTCAATTCGGCAGAACTACTAGATGACATATTGGAGGAGACAGTCATCACATCAACTTGAAGCACATTCACGTCTGTATGACCCTGATCTCTCTCTGTCACGAGGAATCCTAGATTTGAAGGAGTACTCTGCTTATACAGAGAAGTATCATTCATCGGAGATTCAGGAAGAACAGATGCTGAACCAGAATCACAGTCATGGAAAAGCATCACTTCATTTGAACAATTTTCAACTGATACTCCATCTGACGAAGATTCTCCGAGTTCATCAGAAGATGGACAATTAGAAAGCGTAAAGCCAGCACAACTTCGACGCACATTCCCGTTAATTACATTGTTACCGCTGTTTGGAGCATCTGATTTTGCCCTGCCACTTATGGATGCTGTTTGCGAAGAATGTTCATCTTCATAGGATGTACTAGCATCATTGCTCCTACAATTACGAAGTGATTGAGAATTAAAAGCAAAGTCCTTGTTCTCAGACAATCTTTTCCCTTTATCAATCGCCTGAACATTTCCTGGAGCATATTCTGTAGAAAAGTTCTCCCCAGGTAATATGCTTCTTTGATGTCCAACTTCAGTTTCAGTTGTATGATCTGAAAATTCGGATCTGGTTCCAGTGTGGTAAGAAGAACATTTATGGGTTTTGGATCTTCTCCAGCCTATTGTGTTCTGCAGAATTTACCAGTTTTTCAGCTGGATCATCTTCCATCTACAGAAACCAATAGCCAATGTAAAAATAGAAACTTTATACCTAATTTACCAATCCATTTTAAAACATCATTGAAGAATGCAATCCAACAATAATGGCAGTCTTTCTTTGCTCCAAATGAATCAATAGAGAAAGATTCTCCAACATTTAAATAAGTTAAAAGTAAAAAAGCCCTAAATTCAACCTTCTCCCCTCCCACCAAACACACAAAAAAGTATTTTAACGATGGTTAAGCTACATCAGCCGTACTTGACAGTTAAATAATCACAATTGATGATAATATTATTGCTTTTTCAAAAGCTATTACAGAACTGTACATGAGATTTTCACATTGAATGGTTCCTCTAGGTAACAAAAACATCCAATTACTAATTAAAATAGTATTTCTGCACGAAAGGTTCGAGCAATAAGCCAGGAAAGTAGAGTCGGATTTTTAAGATCCTTGCTCCAATTCAATCAAAATAATAATACCATCCTTTCCTCTTCCCTCAGTTCACCATAATTTCAGAATAAATTTTTCGATTCAACTCCCAAACCCAAAAGAAGCTCAATACATTACAAAGTTGCAACTTAACCAGCAGAAGAAAGAATTAGAAGCTTCTGTACTACACGAACAAGATTTAGTTTCACAACAGAATCGCTTAATTCAACAAACAGAATATCAAAGCTAGTATTGCATTTTAACGTATAAATCCAGCTAATTTCAAGAATTATACCACCATCAAAAGTGCCCAAATTCTTCTTCAGCTCCAAAATATCATTTTTTCCCCCCTCCGATCAGAATTCCACAAAAATAAACCATCAACAACCACATTTGCCCATTCCCATAGAACCCTTTATAATCAACAAAAACAACCCATAAAATTATTCTGGGCCTGGTTAAAAATGCATAATTTTGTCAAAAACTATAATATTCGAAAAAAATCAAGAAATTGTTGATCAGATATCATATACCTCATCCTCATGGGGCAGGTGGGATGAAGAAAATGCACCACAAATGAAGATAGAAGAGATGAACCGTTTGAACCTGGGATGAAGATGACGTTGATGATGAGGGGGCCAAGAATGGGGTTGGCGAGAGCCCCCTAAACGGCTGCCGCTAGAACCCATTTTTTCTTATTGATCAAAATTGATAATGAAATGGCCTCTCTCTTCTCCCGTCTTAAACAAATCCAGAGAGAAAAGAGAGATTATAGAAAAAATTACTCCTATTTTACAATTTCTTTTTTACTTCGCAGTTTTTTTTTTTTTTTGGAGTTTTCGAGGGATGATGATGGTGGTGGTGGTAAAATTGGAGATTGGAGTTGGCTATGTTTGGGGAGTGTATGGCACGGTTTATGGTTGAGATGTCTTCCTATTATTTTTAGAAAATTACATTGTCTAAATTGAATTTTGAAGATTTGTACATTTTATAATATCACTTCTTATGATTTAATTGAGAATGATTTTCATATCTAATTATGGTATATTAAAAGTAGAGGATATCTTTATTTAAATATTTAAAATATAATAAAATAATTTACGGTGAATAATAGAGTTTTTTATATATATATATATAAGTTCTTAACAAAATCTATTTAATTAGATTAAAGGATGTAATAATTGAAGAAGGGAAATATTATGGTATTTGTGTTTGGTTGTCACATTCTGGATTTTTTTTTTTTTATATAAATTCTTAACAAAATCTATTTAATTAGATTAAAGGATGTAATTATTGAAGAAGGGAAATATTATGATATTTGTGTTTGGTTGTCACATTCTTAATTACCATGCTTTCACGTGATTGAGGGAAATGGCCATATTATAAGAGGAAAGATGAGATTTAATGTCATTTGATTTGACATTTTAACTAGGTTTTTCAATTTTTATTTTGATTCACATTTTGTAGGTTGGGAATATTTTGTTAAAAGTTTAGAGAAATTTAGGTAAAATATATCAAAGTTGTTCTTTTGTAAACATTATATTTATTTTTACCAATCATTAATCCTTAAATCATCATATTCCACATAGTATTTGAACGAGATAGATCAAATGAGTCATATTGAGATTAATTTGCCTCAAAATTACTCATTCTTGTATTAAAAATATAAGCATCCATTTTAAAATGCAATAAAAGAAAGAAGAACACAGTGACTCAATTACTCAAACAGCTATATAATATTTATATTATGCAAATTGCAATCCAACGTGCTATGTCATAATTTATCCTCGAATCTTTGTCAAGCATCGTAATGATGGTAGCTTTAGCTTATATGAGCTCTTAATGTGGTGGAAGCTGGAATGGATATTCTTGACAAATTTTTATATGGATTGAATTTTTTTGTTTATATTTATCTATATTATTCTAAAAAAAATATATTTTTAATAAATTAGAGTAATGTAAATAAACATGAATTAAAAAATTCATTTCACTTAATGTATATCGAATCCATGTAAAAATTTTTCGATATCTTGAGTGTACTATTTTGAGTACTCTTTTTTAGTTGAACTCAAGGAACACCAATTCAAGCTCAAGAGAAAAATGGATTGTTAGTTTGTCACTTCAAGAGCGAATGATGGTCATCCAATTTCAACCAGCAAGACAATTAATACCTATTAAATAAAACATTATTATTTTCCAATACATTATGGTAATTAATTTTCCAACCCACAATACATACATGTTGTAATATTATACATTAGTACATTGCCATCATAATTTCTTTTACCCAATAATTTAATAATACTTATTAACTAACCACTAATACATAAAAAAATATTTAAATAAAATCCATTTATGACTTTATTTATAAGTATAAATTAAATTATAAAAAATGATGTAAATAAAATTTTATAAAATTTAATTATGACCACAACGTATATACATAATTAAATTATAAAAAATGATGTAAATAAAATTTTATAAAATTTAATTATGACCACAACGTATATACATGAGGCTCAAGATTGAGTCATTTTTCCATTAAGATAATACAATAGTAATATTTTTGAGAGGAAGGAAAATTGTGCATGTTTTATTTGATGGAAGTTATAAGTTACTAATTAAAACAAAAAATACAACAAAATTTGGACAAAACTGATCAATAAAAAGTTCGGCTTCAAATTATGCCCACACGGACCACCTCAAACGGACAATCCGACCCGGAACTTAGCGTGCCGGTCTAAACCCGATTCACCGTCATAACTGGCTTTATAAACTTTAAATGGATCAAGTAGCCCCGAAATCCAAACCCACCACTTTCTGTCACTACACTACACCGCCTTCGCATAAGCCCCCGCAAAACCCCATCTGAAACCGCCTCGCGCAGCCGCTTATCCCACCGGATATTTTCAATTTCTTGTAAGTTCGTCGACGTCGGAACTCTCCCTTCAGGTTCGCCGCCATATCTTCCTCATTCTGAAATTTGTTTGTATTTAATGTTAAAAAGCTTAAATAAATAAATAAGTAAATTCGTGTTCATATGTTATAGCTCTGATGTACTGTGTTCGAATATTTGGCTGCTGTGATTTTATATTGGTGCTTGTTTATCAGTTGATGAATACAAGTATAATTTGATATTTAAGATACGTATTCTTAAAACCCTAGGTGGAAAGGTTGATATATTCTTTTGGGTTTAATGAACTAAAGTTTAATTAAATTAAGAAAAATATTTATAGTCTCGTCTTTTACTGGAGTTGCAAATGAAATGGGCTAAACCATGGAACTTATTATGGATGGAATAATTTTCTTCCCCCATCCTTTATGTAAGTATTGAGCAACGCTTTCTAGGAATTAATCAAATAACTAATTTCGCCATTAATGGTGTCAGATTTTACACAAATCATGGATGATAGTTTGTATGATGAGTTTGGGAACTATATCGGCCCTGAAATTGAGTCTGATCGAGAGAGTGAAGAAGAGGAAGAAGATGATGACCTTCCTGATAGGACTGAGGATGAGGAGGTTAGATCAGATGGTGAACGTGAACCCGGAGCATCAAATGGGTGGCTGACTACTACTGATGATGTTGATATGGAAAACCAAGTAGTTCTTGCGGAGGACAAAAAGTACTACCCAACTGCTGAAGAGGTTTATGGAGAAGAGGTTGAGACATTGGTTATGGATGAGGATGAGCTGCCTCTCGAGCAACCTATAATTAAACCTGTCAAGAACCTAAAATTTGAATTAGGTGTGAAGGATTTGTCCACCTATGTGTCAACGCAGTTTCTTTTAGGTTTGATGTCGAACCCGACTTTGGTTCGAAATGTTGCTTTGGTGGGACACCTACATCATGGTAAAACATTGTTTATGGACATGCTGGTGGAGCAGACTCATCATATCTCCACTTTTGACGAGAAAAGTGAGAAGCACATGAGATATACAGATACTAGAATTGATGAGCAAGAGAGGAGGATATCGATCAAGGCAGTACCCATGTCCCTCGTGCTCGAGGATAGCAACTCAAAGTCCTATCTCTGTAACATTATGGATACCCCATGGGTAACAAAGAATGAGTGGCCATGTTAATTTCTCTGATGAAATGACTGCAGCTCTGAGGCTTGCTGATGGTGCAGTGCTGATTGTAGATGCTGCTGATGGAGTTATGGTAAAATTTATTTCTTCTTACACTTGGAATGATATTTATCCCTAGGAATTTTTATACTATCAATACTAACCTTTGATCTCTGTAGACTGAAAAATCCTTTCTTTCTGTTTCTGTGAATTCGTGGACATGTTGCCATCTGTCCAGGTGTGTTTTTTATGCATCTTCTATAAGTATATCAACAATTGGTGCTGTTTGCTGTATGTTATAGCCGCATATTATTAACCAAAAATCTTTCTGAGTTGCCTCGAATATTGTTTTGTTGTTGCTTCTTATCCCACCTATAAACAGAAAATAGAAAAGAATTTGTTGTCTTGAAAATGGTTTATATTTTTCTTGTAATTCAGGTTATTGCAACACATTCTATGTGTTATGTGTTGCAAATATGTTTGCTGGCCACTCTTGCCTGACCAATCTACAGTACTGTAATTAGTTATCTGCATTCTTGGGTTGTTCTGAGTTTCAATATAAAAAATATCTGTTGATGTGACAACCATAGTTTTCTGTGGTTGCCATAATGTACTTGATCTGGGAATCGCTTTAGTCCTGTCCAATACAACCTCTCATTATTGTTGAGGATAGAATTCAGTTTGACATCTCTTGTGATATCATCTGAGTACATGATTAGATAGTCCGGCTGATTTTAATTCTTGACTAACTTTTTTGTCCGTGGTTTGACTTGTTTTCAAACTTTTCCCTGTTTAGTGCATCTTGTGTACTGATTCTGTGTTTTGTGTTGGCACTGATATGCCATGCCCTAATTGACCATTGGAAGTTAGTCAATGTTATGAGCTACTGTCTCTGTATTTGTTGGATGATGGACATAAACAAATCTAGGCATCTATTATTTCTTACGTCCTCCTCTTATCAGGTCAATACTGAGAGAGCTATTCGCCATTCAATCCAAGACCGTCTTCCCATTATAGAGTAGTTGTGATAAATAAGGTACTCTCTTGCTTCTTTCTTATAACTTGCCTTTGCTCTTTGCTCTTTACTCGTCTTTTTACTCATGTTTTAATGATTAACCAGGTTGACAGGTTGATTACTGAACTCAAGTTGCCCCCAAAAGATGCATATCATAAGCTAAGGCATTTAATTGAAGCTATCAATACCCACATAACTGCTGCTTCATCAACTGCTGGAGATGTCCAAGTTATTGATCCTACTCTTGGGAATGTTTGTTTTGCAAGTGCAAATGCAGGATGGTCATTTTCCCTACAATCATTTGCTAAGTTGTATGTTAAACTCCATGGCATTCCATTTGATGCCAATAAGTTTGCTTCGCGTCTTTGGGGGGACTACTACTTTGATCCTGATACCAGAGATTTTAAGAAGAAACAACCTGCCAGTGGGGCAGAAAGATCATTTGTCCAATTTGTGCTTGAACCTCTTTACAAGATATATAGCCAAGTAATTGGAGAACATAATGACAGAAGAGTGTGGAAGCTACTCTTTCAGAGCTTGGTGTGACTCTCAGCAATGCAGCCTACAGGTTAAATGTACGGCCTCTACTGAGGTTGGCTTGTAGCTCAGTTTTCGGTACTGCTACTGGCTTTACAGACATGCTGGTTCATCACATTCCTTCTGCCAAAGCAGCTGCACTTAAGAAGGTTGACCACATCTATACTGGACCTAAGGACTCAACAATTTATCAAGCTATGGAAGATTGTGATCCCCATGGCCCCTTAATGGTTAATGTGACAAAACTGTATCCTAAATCTGATTGCAGTGTTTTTGATGCTTTTGGTAGACTATCTACAGTGTAAAATTATGACTGGGCAGGCTGTACGTGTGCTGGGAGAAGGCTATTCACCAGATGATGAGGAGGACATGACAGTAAAAGAAGTAACAAAACTTTGGGTTTATCAAGCTCGTTATAGGATACCCATAAGTGAGGCCCCCCCTGGTTCTTGGGTGCTGATTGAAGGTGTGGATTGCTTCAATTATGAAGACTGCCACCCTTTGTAATCAGGACTATGATGAGGATGTCTATATATTCCGATCCCTTCAATTTAATACTCTTCCAGTGGTGAAAACAGCAACTGAACCTTTAAATCCGAGTGAACTACCTAAAATGGTTGAGGGTCTGCGAAAGATAAGCAAGAGTTATCCTCTCGCTATAACAAAAGTTGAAGAATCCGGAGAACACACAATATTAGGTACTGGGGAATTGTACCTAGATTCGATCATGAAGGATCTTCGGGAGCTTTACTCGGAAGTGGAGGTGAAGGTAATGTAGAATTTCATTCTTTGTTACTTGTGTTTTATACTAAATATACTGCTTTTAGTTGGCTTAACTTGGATTTTCCAAATGGTAAATTCCCAACTTTCAAATGGACACAGGTAGCAGATCCTGTTGTCTCCTTCTGCGAAACAGTGGTGGAGTCATCTTCAATGAAATGTTTTGCTGAAACACCCAACAAGAAAAATAAGATTATCCATGGTACGTAACTTGCCTAGTAATTTTGGTATCACAGTCATATATGCTATAATAATTCAGTTTTCTAATTCAAATTTTCGGTGCTAGATTGCTGAGCCTCTGGAAAAAGGACTTCCAGAAGATATTGAGAATGGTGTTGTTAGCATTGACTGGCCTCTAGAAGAAACTTGGGGACTTCTTTCAGACTAAGTATGACTGGGACTTGCTTGCTGCAAGGTCCATTTGGGCGTTTGGGCCTGATAAACAGGTGATGTAGAAGTAGAATGCTTAGCACTAAGGAGTCGAGTCATCTATATGCCTGATTAATACATTCGGAAAACAAAAGTTACGTTTTTGTCACAAAGATTAAACCTGCTTTCTCTAGTTTGATCTGTTCAGTTTTAGGTCGATATTAACTATCAGTCTTATTTGATTTTACTTGGCTGACATGATTTCAATAGTATTTTAACCTTTTCTAATGTACACTTATATGACAAAGATCATAAGGCTAGATATGATTGTGATAAGATAGCTCACATGTTATATATGTCATGTTCGTTTTACATGTTATTTGGTCGGATTGTGAGTTAAGTTGGATGTGTTCAGCCAACCTGTTCAAAAGCTGCATAAAAAGACTCGTTTGGTTTTAGGTTTATGTGTTTAGTGGATACCAGCTGTCGAATTGGCCCAACAAAACCTAACATGTCAATATTTCATTTGCGCCCTAAAGTAGCGCTTTTCTGCAGCTGTAATCTAATTTTTGGATTCATCCATGATTGGGCAATCATTTCCGCTATTTTCTTTTTATGGGTTTCTGAAATTATATGAGCTTTTTGGTAAAACTGTTTCCTTCATGTCTAATGTTGTGATTTTCAACATTTTGGAAAATGTTCAGGGACCTAACATTCTATTGGATGACACACTATCAAGTGAAGTGGACAAGAGCTTACTGAATGCCGTAAAAGACTCCATTGTACAAGGGTAAAGCCATTATTTGTCGCTTTGACTATTGTGATTTTTCATCAGGTGAATTAACTTGGTGTCATCATCAGGTTTCAATGGGGTGCTCGAGAAGGACCCCTCTGTGATGAGCCCATTAGAAATGTAAAATTCAAGATAGTTGACGCAAAAATCGCTCCTGAGCCGTTGCATCGTGGAACAGGTCAGATCATTCCAACTGCTCGTCGGGTAGCCTACTCAGCTTTCCTCATGGCAACTCCGAGACTCATGGAACCAGTTTATTATGTAGAGGTAACTACTTTCTTCATTCCTCAAGCTAAGTCGAATACAGAATTTTGGATGTTTTCACCCATTTGAGGGATGGTTCAAATGCAAGTTCTTTAAGTGCTTAAAATTGGTCACTTGAGCTGAAGTGGTGTCTGCTCATTACATTGCGAACATTTGAGTGATCATTGATTGACTGTCAAATTTCAGCCATATGTTATTTTGGTTTAAGTTATCCATATCGATGCAAGAATGTTCTTGTACATTGAACACCGTCACGTGTTTGTTGATCTTAAATTTTTCAGAGACAAAGAAACTGGAGATAATTGGGAGTGGTTTCTACACCGATTAATGTAATTATCTGACTTAATCTGGTGGCTGTTATTCAGATACAGACCCCTATAGACTGTGTTTCTGCTATATACACGGTATTGTCCCGCAGGCGTGGCCATGTTACAGCGGATATTCCTCAACCAGGGACCCCAGCCTATATCGTGAAGGTCAGTTTATCGAAATGGTTTAAATGATTACTTTCTGTATAAATTTTCTTGGAAGCATTACTATAGCTGAAGAAGACCATCTTGCGCAACATTGCCACAGTATTTGACAGCAGAGTTCTGTTAAGACATCATAAAAAAATGTTCCTTCCAAATTGCATCTTCCTCGGACATTGTTGAAACAGAATTTTTTATTTTGGTGTCACCTTTGGTCAGAGTTAGGCCTTTTCTTAAGTTGAATGATAAGTCCATATATTTGAAAGCTTCTCTTCTTGTAGTGTTGAGACCCTCTCCAGCCTCTAAATATTTTAGTGTTGACTAAGATTATCCATAATATGTAGTTTTCCTGTATTTGTTTATGGCTTCTTGTGTTTCCAACTTTACTTATTTGCAATTTGACATTGTTATCCGGTGAATTTTATTTGATGTCTCTTTTCATGGGGCTTTAGGCATTTTTACCTGTGATCGAATCATTTGGCTTTGAGACAGACTTGAGATATCACACTCAAGGGCAGGCATTTTGTGTCTCTGCGTTTGACCATTGGGCTATTGTTCCTGGGGATCCTCTGGACAAGAGCATAGTTCTTCGACCACTTGAGCCTGCACCTGTTCAGCATTTGGCTCGTGAGTTCATGGTGAAGACACGGCGTAGAAAGGTGTGACCTCTGCTCTCCTCATTCCATATTTTTACAAAATATGCTTGAAATGATTCAATTCTTATTTACTTGAGTGAATTGGTTTTCGTATAGATGATTAGTTCAGGATATTAAAAGTTGTGGAATTTGTGTCGTTTATTCAGGGCATGAGTGAAGATGTGAGATTTATTAGCATCAACAAATTCTTATTTACTTGTGTGAATTGGTTTTAGTATAGATATATTAGTTCTGGATATTATTCTTTTTTTCGTGTCATCTGTGAGTATCAAGAAATGAGAAGAATATCATATGGATTATTAAAAGTTGTAGAACTTGTGTTGTTTATTCAGGGCATGAGTGAAGATGTGAGCATCAACAAATTCTTTGATGAGGCTATGGTGGTGGAGCTTGCTCAACAGGCTGCTGATCTTCATCAGCAAATGATCTAAGGCTTCTGTAATAATCTTAGTTATGCAGGTCAAGTTTTTGGATATGTCCCTAATTAAAGAGATAATTTGCAGCTTTTGGGGTGATATTCATGCATCAGGGGAGGTGAAGGATCATTTTGTTGGATTTATGTGACATCTGGATTCTAATGACACAGCATGGAGGACTTGTGGAGATATATATTGCTGTATGTTTGATTCAAGGCAACCGGATGGAAAGCAGATATGGTGATTCTTAAAGTGCAGTCCCCCTCCTTCTCCACCTCTCCTCGCTTATCTTTCGAAATAAAAAATCCATGTACTGGTGATGTATTAACATTTTTTTTTTTTTAGTTCTTACTTTTCCTATGGTGCAATTGATTTCTGCGACAACTTTTTGTGCATCTGCTGCACAAGGTGATGTGGTTGGAGCACACCGATCAATTCTTGACATCTAACTTTGTTCGGCTATGTTGGATGTGCAATGGAAAGTAATATAATGTTGTGTTTAGGCTTCCAGAAGCACATGATGTTTATATTTAGGGTTAAGTATACTTTACTCTCTTATAAACTTGTTAGGGTCTCGATTTGTCTATATACATATATATATATATATATATATATATATATATATATATATATATATATATAGTGGTTAAAGTCGATCATTTGTCAAAAGTTTAAGAGTAGTGCATTTAAACTGTTCTTATATAATTTTGAGGTTAGTTACAATTTACTCCCTACAATAGTATAAAATTATATTTTAGTACACATAATCTCTAAAATTTTTACTTTATCACCTGTAAAGTGGATAGAATGTTCGTATGAGAAATTTTAGATTCTAACAATTTTTGTTGTTTAACAGTTCAATCAAGACAGTTATGAATTTTCATCATCTTGACAATGATTTTTAATGGATCGTTTAAGAATTTTAAAATTGAAATTAACACAAATTTGTTATTTAGTAAAATTGTTATTTTATTTTTTGTTTTATAATCACGGAAAATCATATTGAAACAATTTTATGTTAGAATTATACCTTTTCTAAGTACATAAAAGGAAAGAAAGTCTTCACGGGTCCTCTCTCACAAGGGGGTAAACTGTAATTAACCAAAAAATATTTCTATGCATAAATTCACACTCAAATTTTAGTCATGATTATAACTATAGCAATTAAAGAGTCGAAAATGATTGGAGAACCACAAAATAGAAGGAAACTCATGAAAGCGTTTTTTTTTTTTTTGTATGTGCTAAGAACATGTACAAATTCCACATAATCGAAATTGATTTAATATGATTTTTCAAGATTATAAAATAAAAAATAAAGTAATAATTTCATTAAATATTTAATTTATATTAATTTCAATTCTAAAATTCTTAAACGATGCATCAGAATTCATTGTAAGGATGATGACCAAATTGATAATATTTTAATTGAACTATTAAACAACAAAAATTGTCAAATTATGAAATTTTTCATATGGGCATTTTATCTATTTTACCGGTAGTAAAGTGAAAATTTTATGGATTATAGGGGGTTAAATGTAATTTTATACTATTACAAGGGGTGAATTATAACTAATCTTAAAATTATATGAGAGTAATTTAGTAATTTTGCACAACACCTAAATTTTTTATTAATGGTTTGCGTTGACCGTTAGTTAGAAGGGACAAAATATATAAAAATTATTTTAAGAGGGTAAATCGAGACATAAACAAATTTAAAGGGGGCAAAGTGTAATTAACATTTATATTTAATTTGATACTTGACATTTCTCTCTTTCGTTACATGATACATGCACTTGTTGTATCATGTTAAGTTAAAAGAATAGAGAGGCACAGTCACATCCCAAATTTTGAATATTAAATAAATTTGTAATTTAGAGGGTGCGACACCGGTATATCCTTTCAAGATGATACAAAACCATTTATTATGTTTATAAATAACAATCACCCAAAAATTTATAAATAATCTATATTAATACAATCCCAAAATATTTACATAATTTTAAACCATCAACAAGTTTTAAACTTGGAAAGGAAGTACGACTACAACATCATACTAGAAACATCAACCCAGATATTTGCTCTGCTTGGCATGGTTCATTTTCCCCAATTGCTGCACAATGTACTCCTTGTTGGTATTTTTGCTAAAAAAACACTTATGATTTATCAGTGTTAATCAACTATCCAAAAACTGTTTCTTATTTCCTCAAAACCTGCAAAATACTTCCTGCTTCCAACCTTGCGGCTTTGCAAAAGATTAGTGAATCATCAATAAAAAACAAATAGGAGAGTAGAGGGGTTATTCTTAGTAACTTTCAATCCAGTAATCTGATTCTTTTTAGTAACTTATTTTAAGAGTCCCCTTGCCGAATTTCTCTATTAGGCTTAATATACCCACACTTTTCGTCATTGATATTCACAGAATAGATAAAAATAGAAATACATCGATAAATTCAATTGAACCAAGTACTACAAAAGTCCATTTTGGACATAATACTTAGAAGGAAGACTACTCTAGATTATCATACGCTTTAGACATATCCAGCTTTAAAGTCATGTACCCCTTTTTACCATTCCTTTTGCTATTCAAAAAATCAATGAACTCATGTGTAATTAAAATATTATCTAAACTCTGTCTGTTGGAATGAAAGCTGACTGATTGGAATTAATGCAGTGATGCAAAAAAGGCTTTGTTCTAGTAACTAAGATTTTAGATGTAATTTTGTAGATAACATTATACAAACTGACAGGTCTAAACCGAGACATACTAAGAGGATGATCAATTTTAGGAATGATAATCTGGGAGATCAAAGTTTCATGAGTAGCTTTAAGCAGGTTACAGTGAAAAAACTTTGATTGCAACAGTAACATCCAATTTGATGATGTCCCAAAACTTTTGAAAATAAATTGGGAATATTCCATCAGAACCTGAAGATTTATTTGGATGCGTAAAGAAAATAGCGTCTTGAATTTATTTTTTAGTTACAAGTTTAATGAGCTCATTGTTCATTTCAAGTTGAACCTCCTCCTTCTGATAAGACTCACACCAACTACCATCATCCTTTTGCAACTTGGAAATCTGGTTTTTCCTTCTTTTTTCAGCCACACAAGCATGAAAATACTTGGTGTTTCTGTCCCCTTCTGCTGGCCACTTCACTCTAGTTTTCTAACTCCAAAAAAATTCCTCTTTCTTACAGGCTGTAGTTAGGTTGCTTTTTAGACTTGCCAAAATTGTCATCTTACCACTACGCTCACTTTCTTAAGCTCCTTTATTTCCTTGATAGTCTTGATATCTCTGCTTGCATGTCATTTTCTGTGACATGTTCCACTTGAGAAGTTTAAGCCTGTCGGACCTAATCTTCTTGTGAAGTTTGTAGAATCTAAAACCGGCCTGCTTTTCACTCCAAGCTTCTTTAATGGCCTTACCCACATCTTTATGATCCAATCAGTTTTGGTAAAAAAGAATCTCTTCTTAAACCTTCTCTTCATAGGATGTATGTCTAGCAATAACATACAATTAACTTTCTCAAAAAGGTACCTCCATTCCACAATACTCAGCATCCTATCAAGTCTTTCTTTAATTTCTCTCTCAGAATATCAACCGTTACACTAAGTCCAAGGAACAACCTTAAATCCCAAATCCACTAACTGATTGCCCAAAATAAAATTCCCGAAGTCTTTAAAAGATCAAGTATCTCTCTTATTACCTCCCACTTTTCCTTATTAGAGACTATCATTGAAATCTCCATTGATAATTCAATACTTGCCCCACAGAGCTTTCCTAGCATTGATGATGTTCCACTATCTGCTCTTTCTAGCTTGATCATCTATACCAGCATATACCAAAATGTTCCACAATTTCTTACCACATTCCTCAACATTTTCAATGTGATATCTGTAAACCAAACATTCTCTGCTACCACATTTTTTTTTTCCCAAAAAATTGCTAACCCTCTTGATATTCCAACTTGTTCTAACAAAAATAAAATAAAAAATCATCAAACTTAATTTTCTAGTTAACTTTATTCATGAATTTTTTTGCTCTTAGTTTCACTCAAAAACACCATAGTAGGAAAGTAGAGCCTAATAATCTACTTGAGTTTGGGGATTGTCAAGGACTCTCCACACCTCGACAATTTCACACGAATACTCTCATTTATCCTCTTCTCTTCCAACTCTGAATAATCTTGTATTTCTTCCGGATACCATTCTTCTCTTTCAAATATTCCCTTTATTCTCTTCTAACTCTGGTTTTGGATTGAACGGGAATGTCCACAATCATTCCATAGTCATCAATAGTGGTTAAGGCCTTTCAAGTTCTTCCCATAGCTTGGACTATCCTTTTCCAAGATCTGCCCCCTTTGTACTTTTCAACATTTTCCTTATTGTTTCTTTTATCCTTTATCTTCCCCTTTTCTGAATCACAGTCTCTTTCAGTTTCCTTGTCTATCCGCTCTTCCTTACTGTCCACATTACAAACTAAGTTTGCCTGCCCATCTTGAGAACTTGTCCGAGGAAGTTTAACACAATTTTGTATTCCATCTTTAGGCAACATATCAGATTTATTTTCGTTGGGATTTCTCATAGCCAATCCATTATTCTCCATTATCATCATATCCTGACTAATCAAGCGACACTTATCTCTTCAGAAATATTATCTCTCTTTGAATCATCAGAATATACCTCTTGATAGACTGACTTGTTAATTCCTAGTCCCCCTCTTCATTCAGCTGTATCTTTCTTCCAATTATACCTAATTTTCTGAATTCTCCACTTTGTTCTCATTGTTGTATCTAATAAAATTATCCCCTATGGTACCCTTCCATACAGATCCTTCATCTTTAGAGGAACTATTTAGAGGTTTATTAATCACATGTTAGCTTTCAACCAACCCCTAAATTGTGGCACAATGATACCCTCCTTCCTATTACCTTTCATAGTGCAACTTCTTTCATTATATCCTATAATCCCACAATTGTAACAGAAATCTGGACAGTTCTCGTACGTAAAGTCCACCCATCTACTGTTTTTCCCCATATTAATCAATGTTCCTCTCATCAGAGATTCAGATATATCAATTTCAGCAAGGACCTTGATATGCCTGCCTTCTTTCCCTCCAATAATTGGAACAATTACATTCAACATCTTCCCTAGTACTCTTCCAATCTTAGTACCTATTTTCGTAGTTAGCCAGTGGATAGGTAGGTTCCACAGTTGAACCCAGATACCAGTAACATTAAAAGCATCATTCTTATCTTCTATTCTCTTATCCCACTACTCCAGCACCAGTAATTGGTTATCCAACACTCAAGGTTTCCCAACTAAAGCTCTAGATGCATATCCTTGAGGTTTCCAAAAGTAAATTGAAATAAGTTGACCCCCAATTGAATGATCATCAAATTCTCAGGATACCCCATCTTCGATTAACAAAGTTCCTCAATCTTACAAAGTTAACAGCCCTCCTCCCCCATAACCTTTCCAATGAGGCTTCTTTTGAAATTTTCAATGCACTGGTTAGTTTCCTCATCCTCCAAATTCACCCTTTCCTTTTCCTTACCAAAAGACTTTACTAACTCCTCAACCATGACAAATATTCCAAGGGATTCCAAAAATACCAGAGAAATGACCCTAAAAGCAAAATAAAACAAGACCGAAAAAGAAATTAAAGAGAAATCTTCTCAAGAGTAACAGAAAAACTAACACGTACAACAGAATCAAAGAGAGATCCAGGCAGATCTTAAAGAAAATAGAAAGTGAAAAGCAAAGAAAATAAAAATAAAAAAACCCTAAAAACCAAAACCAAAATAGTAAGGAGGGAACTTGATTTTTAATATGTTTTTTATTAGATAGATCCCAACATTCTACTGGATGATAGTGATACACTACCAAGTGAAGTGGAAAAGAGCTTACTGAAGGCTTTAAAAGACACTATTGTACGTACAAGGGTAAAGCGGTTACTTATCGCTTTGACTATTATGATTTTTTATATGAATTAACTTAGTGTCATCCTCAGGTTTCAATGGGGTGCTCCAGAAGAATCCCTCCGTGATGAGCCCATCAGAATGTAAAATTCAATATAGTTGACACAAAAATCGCTCCTGAGCCGTTGCATCGTGGAACGGGTCAGATCATTTCAACAGCTCGTCGGCTGGCCTACTCAGCTTTCCTCATGGCAACTCCAAGACTCATGGAACAGTATTATTACATAGTTTCTTAATTTATGAAGCCCAAGTCAAATGCAGAAATAAGAACATAGAATTTTGGATGGTTTCACCCATTTGAGAATGGTTTAAAAAGCATTGCTTTTAAGCGCTTAAAATTGGTTACTCGGTCTGAATTTGCATCTAGATCTCGAGTGAATTGGTTTTTGTATGGATGATTAGTTCAGGAGATTTTTCTTTTTTCGTGTCTTCTGTGAGTATCAAGAAACGGGACGAATATCATATGGATTATTAAAAGTTGTGGAACTTGTGTTGTTTATTCAGGGCAACATTGAAGATGTGAGCATTTACAAATTCTTTGACGAGGCTATAGTGGTGGAGCTTGCTCAGCATGCTGCTGATCTTTCATCAGCAAGTGATCTAAGCCTTCTTTACCAATCTTGTTTATGCACATCAAGATTTTTTTTTTATGTCCCTTCTTAAAGAGAGAATTTGCAGTTTTTGTGGTGATATTCATGGATCAGGAGAGGTGAAGTACCATTTTGTTGGATTTGGATTTCTGACGAAACAGCAGAAACTGAAGTGTTATCATCTAACTAATCATCTTAAAAATGCCATTACCTTTTATCATTTTACAGGTACAAAGAGAGATTAGATGGTGTCAGTTTGTTAGACCTGCCATAGATATTGGTTTGCTTATTTCATAAATTGGAGAGAAAACAAAAAGAAATGATCTTTGTTCTGTTTACTGTAAAACAATTGTGGAAAATATTTTTCAGAATTTTTTTTGTTGTCAAACACTGAAAAATATTTTCTAATGTAAAATATTTTTTAATTTTTCTCCCTCCACCTAAAAATAACTTAAGAAAATTTTAAACCCAAGTTTTTTTTTTTAGTTTAAAAATGACATTAAATCTCAATTGTATCATTTACAGTATAACTTCATTTAATAAATTTATTTTCATTTTTAATTATTTTCTCTTCACTACAGGTCTAGAATAATATATGTATATTGTGTTTATTTTATCACTATATTATATTATATTTTATTTTAATTTTGAAGAAAATCAATTTTTGTTGATCACAATTACTTGTAAAGTATTTGTTATAATTGTTACAAGTTTTTTATGTCATATTTATAAAATTAATGATGAAAAACCTTAAAAAATTATTTTTTAAAATATTTTCATTTTGTCAACCAAACAACCGAAAAATTATATGTAAAATGAATTTTTTTAGATAAAATGTTTTCAAAAAAAACTTTTTCCTCAAAAAAATATTTTACATCTGAGCGAATGGACCCTAAATGTTTGCTAAGATAAGAAAAGAAAATTCTAGTGGATGAAATACAAGAAATCCCCCTTTTTTTTTATCTATCTTGGCCGTTGCTTCCAAAATGACAAACTTGAGAAAAAGTAATATCTAAGTAATGAATCTCCTCTTTTTCTATAAGTTGGATAGATCATACTACTACTACCTAAACTTTTGAATTTATCATTTAATCGAAGTGTCAAATTACCCTTGTGAGTTTTTCATTAGCGAAGGAAGGATATGTTTGGACGGCCCAAACAAATTTCCTTACTTTGCCGACCATCACATTCTCCAATCTGAGTTCTTTGGCCCACCACATTAATGTATTTGACCCAACGTAAGGCAATCCGAGCCCACATGTCAGCTGCGACCACTCCACCCATGCATGCAATGTAATCAAACATACTGTGTAACATGGTGGCAGGGCAGCTGCCGTTTGCTCTCTCTCTCTCTATATCTTCTCTTTGGGATGCCTCGAGATCTTGGTCATATATTATATTGCCCCCAGCTGAAATACCTACTTCATTTAATGAAATTATCATTAATCAATTCTTGGTCCCAAAATTTCAGTAAAATAACATGACATTATAATGGCAATAACCTCCCATCTTAAGATATAGCAAATTGTGGAATTCTTGTGCTAAATGACGCAAGTCGTCCCATCTTGTCCCTAAATTTGGGCACCAACTTTATCATCTCATTCGTATATTTTTGTCGCTTTTGAATTTTGATCCAATTTCCCACGCCAACCCCTTTGAAAGGTTTAACTAACGTTATAATAAAATGTAATTTAAATGGTAAAATATTTTTTTTATGATATATTGATCATAAATTCAAATCGTTAAAAATAGAAAATTGGGTGGTTTGAAAAAAAAATTAGCGAACGTAAAAAGTGGATTATTTTAAAAAATGAAAATAACGAATGTATATTTTGTTTAGGCATGAAAATGCTAGGGTTGATTAATGAATGTTTGGATGATTAAATTGTTTGTACGTAAACTAGCCGGAAAAGAATATAAAATTGTTGCAAAATTGGTGGACATTCAAGAGTTATTTCATCACCACGACATTTAATTTAAGTGATCTGTTTGAGTAGCTAAAGGTAAAAAGAAATACAATTTAATTTATAAATAAAATTAACAAAAATAAGTAGTTTAAAAAAAAAAAAAATTAATGAATGTATATTTCGTTTAGGCATGGAAATGCTAGGGTTGATTAATGAATGTTTGGATGATTAAATTGTTTGTACGTAAACTAGCCGGAAAAGAATATAAAGTTGTTGCAAAATTGGCGGACATTCAAGAGTTATTTCATCACCACGACATTTAATTTAAGTGATCTCATGAAATAATGTAGTAATTAATAGTTATTCTTAGTACGGACATTCCCTTAAACTCTTTCAGACTTTTGGGTAGATGACATCACCATACATAAACAGTAGCCAGCAGCCACCGGAAAACGCAAAGAGATTGTCGAAACTAATTAACTAAATCGACTAGTGTACTTTCTTTCTTTTTTTAATAAATAATTAAAGAACGAGAAGAAGCCAAAATTGATGTTATTTTGAGAGTATTATTGGAATAATTTTATATTACTTAAGGTATAAAAAAAGCTATTTAATTAGCCTCGTGGGCTGATGATTTCTGTATCAATCAGTATCTGCCAATTACTAATGTCTAATTAGAAGAATACTACTAGTGATTAATGAAATATTTTATGTACAAAATCTTCCTGGTCCTAAAAAATGGCAGCAATTCAGTAATGCTGTCCAGTTTCTCTATTTACTTTCTTGTTTTGGTACTACTAATTAATTTCTTCATGCACTAGTTGTGGATTGGAGGTTTTCTCCTTGCTGGAGAATAATCCATCCCAGCTATGTCTAATATATCCGGATAGTGATCGAAGGCTGTCTCCGGCTGGTGCTGAGTACAACGGTGATGAATTAACCGAGAAATTTTCTTCTTTTCCACCTAGATTGTTATTTTCTTGATGACCATTCTTTCCATTCTGTGCACGAAGCATGGAAGTATGTTAAGAAAGTGAGGAGAAAAGAAAAGTTTCTTTTTTTTTTTTTTTTTGTGTGTGTGATGTAAATTATTATACAATTTATGAGAAATTGAAACCAACCTCTGAGGTGGCAGTGGTAGAAGTAGAAGAAGTATTTGTCATAAGTTTTCTATTTGATCCTGCAAACAGTAGAAAAATAAACCATTTTCAGAATTCATTCGGGCATTCATGAGACACAATGGAATATATATGGTGGTAATTTGATTTTATAATTTCTCAAAATAACATTTCCATTAATCAATGAATACATGAAAACCATCTCCTCAAATATTGAAAATCAGCCCACAAAAGTTAGACCTCCATTTTTTTTTTTTTTTTGGGTAACTACTAATACTTAAAGGACATGGAGAGAGTTAATTGTCCAAATCAATTAATTTATTATCTTGAAAATATAATGTTACTCATACTGCTACACCTATATAGCTAGGAAGAGAATAAATTAGTGATGCTTAGGGTTGTGAATCTTTGGTCCATAGTAATCTTCGTGAATGCTTGGTAACCAATGATGGGATTGCTTTGCAACTCTAGAAGAAACTCTTGTGTTCTTGGTACCTGATTCTGATCCATGACTTTCCAAGCTAGGGTTGTTCGCCTCTCCATTTCCACGATTACTTTTACTCAAATCACTTTTCTCTTCCTGCATTAAGAGAATAATCAATCACAAATTGTTAATTAGAACTTCAAAACAATGATTAACAAAAAGGATAAAATAATTCTTGAAAATATTGGATTGATATACTCACTTGGAACTTATATTGTGTTCCTGATAAAGAAGATCCTTTCATCAACCGTGTACTTTGGGCTTGATGATCAACTAGAACTGACAGAAGTAAAATAGAGATTAACATAAACTTCTTCATTTTGGGGAAATTCTAAGGCTAGCTTGTAAAGAAAAAAGTGTGGTGCTAATTATTATTAGTGGAAGAAAAGAACGCAGAAGATTGACAGAATTTTGGAAGTCTTTTTAAGGTTAAGGTATAGGAAACAGAATTTGAGGCTTCTTGGTTTCTCAAATCTCACCTTCCTCCTGAAAAACTCATTAAAACAGGTGAATTGTCTTGAAACATGAGGAGGGCCTGCTTGGGATATATATACAAGATATGGGTTAAGACCCCACTTGAGTTATCAAACATGGCTTCATATATTGTGGGATATATATGTTTTTTTGGGTTCATTTTTTAATAGTAATTTTATTCCTTGAAAAAGGTTCTTAAGATTTGTGATAAAAAGGGGCTGAATATACAAATTCAAGTCGTTGTTGGAGGGGAACAAAATGTCCACGCAAAATAGGGGGCTCCATTTTCTTGAAACTGAGAGAACTTAATTTGATTTACTATACACCAACAAGACAAAACTACACAAGTTGCTAGCAATGAAATGTACAGAAAGGTGTAAAAAAAGTACAATATTTTTTGTATCTTTTTGCATATTACTGCCCTACACAGCAAGGTTAGGGTGTCTCACTTGTTGGGTGGGTGTCCTACTCTCTCTTCAATAACTATTCTTAGTTTCTATCAAGTGTTTGCCACGAGGCACAAACATCCCACATTGGTGAAATCCCTCATCTTACTTTTCATGAATCCATGCAAATTGTATCAGTATATGCCAAACAGCCAACTCTCTCATATGTCTGAATGATTTGCCAAGTGCTAAACCTTCCACTGCCCCATGAATATCTATTTTATGGTGGTCTCATCATGCAAAGTTCATTCTTTTCAGCTCTCATCAATTGGACAATTACCTTTCTTTGTGGATCTTATCGTATGGCCCCTCATATAGTGTCCAGGTCCAATGATTAGAATCCATCAATTGGACAGCATGAAAAATGAAGGAGCTATAGACTAGACAACAACCTGATGGGATTATTTTAGTGAAGCAATAAACTTCTTAATTTACCTAGGATATGACTGAGACCATCCCATTATTTATTTGCAACAGTAAATGGTAGTAATTGGGGTTGTGAATTGATTTAAATGGTAAGTAAGGTGACATGACATATGAAAGGATTTATATTCGATCTTTGTTAAATTCAATTGTTAGAATTATTATAAATCGTTAAAAAATATGTTGATAGTTTGTCTTGAACTTAAAAAAAAGAGAATAATCTACTCTTTTACTAAACTTTTTCCTTACAAAAGTAATTCATTGTTAGTCACCCTACATTAAAGTTGTTCAATCCTCCATAAATTAGGGGAATCTATCAAAAAAACTAGGAGTGCTTCTGTTTTGTGCATAATCTGACAATTATTATTAATCATTTTGTATTGTGAACTTATTACTAGAAAAAAAAGTTTCCATAAAAAAACAGGTAGTAGTTGGCATTTTTGAAGTATGAGCAATGCAAGTTCGTTCCTAAAAACAGTTCCCCTGGTTAGTACATCAACTGGACTAGTCGACACTTAAATTCCCCTCATTTTTTAAAATAAGGTTTGAAACTCTTTTCTATATATATATATATATAATATATATATTCAAGTTTCAATTGAACCGTAGGTGCAATCTAACTCTATTCTAAACGAGTAAAATTTAAGACCCTTTAACAAAAATATAAAAATAACAATATAGTGACTTCAAAAAGCAGGTGTTTTTTACTTTTATTTTAAGTAAGTTGCTGAAATTAGACTTGAAAAAAACAATTTGAGGAAATTAGCCTTTTTCCAATTATATTTAACAAGGTTTGAAAATTTTTTGTTTTGTGTGTTTTTAGCATTTGAAATTGTTAAAACTCTATTTTTTTTTTTGTCTAAATTAATATTTTAAACTCCAGAGTTCTCCATATATATGCTATCTAAGTTCTGCAAATATCATCATATTTGAGAAATACTTAAATAGACATGTTTTTTAAATTCAGTTTGTAAATTTTATAATATAAATTAAATATTATGAAATATAAATAATATTTTCCTATGATTTAATTCTAACAACAAGATTTACCGATAAGAATAAATACTGAGTCTATGTTAATATTTTTCTTTATATTTACCTGAAAAATAAATTTAAAAAAGAAAGAAAATTGGCCAACGTATAGGGGCAGGTGGGATAAGTAATGAGAAGAGTCAAATTGTACGTGCCACGTCACCAACAGAGGGGGACCTAGCCCACGTGTCGAATATTACAAGGAAGTAAATGCGACGGCGACGGGAGGACAGTCGCCGGTCACCGTCGCATCCATACTCTGCTGGTACCATTGTCATTATCTGACGTGGCTGGTCTTGTCTTTTTAGGCGCTCCGGTCATCTTCTAGATTTTTGGAAGAGCCGTCCACGTGGATGTCCGCGTCTGGGTCCCATCGGAACAGTGACGTGGCGCAGGCTGGGCCACGTGGATGCCGATGGCTCACGGTTTCTGCTTGTTCTTTAGGTGGCAGAAAAACACCCCATGGGCGACTTGTCAAGTTGGGTTTTTCGTCAAATTTCTAGTCGACCTAATTGCCAATCTTTTCACTTATTTGAGTACACGTGCATATATATATATATATATATATATATATATATATTTTTTTTTCATTTTAACCTCATTAAAAAGTTCTAGGTCTTTTTTTTTTTTTTTTTTTTGTGTGAAAAAAGATCCTCTTTAATTTCAATTTTTATGTTACCTTTAAAAAAAAAAAAAATCATGCGTTTGCTTTTTGTTTGTTTGTGTTGCTTATGAACATCTAGATTAAAATAAGAGATTGGAAAGTGATAAAATCTTGTTAAAAATCATTCCGTTAAATTTAAAAATATATATAATACTTTGAGATGAAGGAATAGTTTCATTAACCTCTTTTCTTCTATTACGCCTTACTCTAATGATGAAGTTTTTATATGAATGCCATTCAGAATATACTGTTATGTCAATATTTGATTCATATTGAATCATATCACTAATATTATCCCATATTACTTAAATAGGTAATATAAATCAATAATTCATAAAATTATATTTTCAATATGAATTTAATTTATAAAAAAAATTTCAATAAAGCAGTTGTTAGTGGTGGCAGTGGAAGAAGTCCTTTGGCATCACAAAAGGCATTGGAGACCTTCTCAGCATCGTTTTACAAGTCAACGTAGTACTGCACCGCAATCCTTAATTTCTTCCGTGTACTGCACCGCAATGATAAACACAATTCAACTAACAATTGACTAAGTGTGTGATAGACATTGAATAAACTACAACCATGTGTGATCAAGTAACTATTCACATTGTCTGGCCTTCAAAAACAAAGTTTTGGCATTTGTTTAGTGATTATTACGGGAATGAAACCATGTTCATAACAAAGACAATATGACCTATTAAATCTTTTCTCTAATTCAAATACTAAACAAACCACATGTATCATTAGTAATTTCAAATGAATTCCACAAAAATCAAATGATCCGACAATACATTACAACTTGTTTATTAATGTTTCATGCCTTGCATATGATTCAACAAACTACATAAAAAACGCTATTTCAACTTAAAATGACATTTAACATTTTAACAAATATCTCACCAGCAATATCATCATTTTAAGAGAAACTTATATTAACACTGAGTGAAGTTATGCTCTTTTATTCTGATGATGATGTTTCAAAGCTCTAACTATTCGCCTAATTTTCTCGATCGATCACCCTCTTTAAACCAACTTTCTAGAACAATTTTTTCTCTACAAAACTCATTCTCTCCTTGGCTCTATAACATAACAAAGAAGAATCTGTATAGTACTCTTGTGCATATTGATACTTAATTTGACGACAAGAATTATGGCAATTTAATAAATAAGTGGAAGACATTTAATTTTTTTTTATTAAACTTTGGAGCTGATTGCACATTATTCTAATTAATAGTACGAAGTGCAAAAATGTCATTCCGTCATCATTGCAACAGACTTGGCCCAAAATACGGAGTGATATTTTTTAATTTTGAGAGTAACTAAGCAAAATTAAGGTAAACTCACGAGACGTAAGTCAAAAATAAGGATAATTCCACATGGCAAAAAATTAGTATTTGTGACGGGTCGGAAAAAGCATTGTAACCGTTCAAATGGTGTCAAAGTTGCAGACAACCGTCAGATTAGCGGTTTTAATAGTTTGAGGAAAGCAAGAAAAAAAATTAAGAAACCGGCGGAATGAATGGTCCCATTCAAAATATACAAAAGTTAAAATATTATTAACACTTTGCCTCCTTTAACTAAGTACATAATTATACTTTACCTACCTAAACTAAAATAGTATACGTTTTATATTTACAGACGCTATTCATTTATTAAGGGTCGTTTGATTCATGAAATGATGTGGGATTTGATACCTAATTAACCCCACGTCATTGTATGTTTGGCTTGTTTTTGATATTGGGATTGTTATCCCAAATAATTGAATTAATTCATTATAAAATGGTAAAATAATAGAAAATTCTACATTCTCTTTTAGAAAATCATTAATTTAACTTTAAAAACTTGTACAATATAAGTTTTTATTAAATACATAATGTTGTACTGTACAACCAGTTAAAGCACAAGAAAAACTGTAGAATTTTTCTAAAATAATATCATGGGGAGATAGTATTAGTTATTTTGGAGTGAATCCTATATGGGATAACAAATATTTGACTAATTTACCTTTAATAAACTTTATGATCCTACATTATATGATGTCACATAGGATTATAGGGTGTATTCATGGATCAAACATTTGCTTCATGTGCCCAAGGTTTGACTCAGACAAATTTTATCGAATCAAGAGAAAATTGACTTGATACTCGATCTTTTTACATGAGTACCTGACCTAATACATTTTATTATAATTTTGTGTTCTAAAACTTAAAAAAATAAAAACAATTGACTACCTAATTACACATATATCCCTAAAAATGGGTAGGATATGAGAAAAAGTCATTTAATATTATGGGTGAGCAATATTCAGTTAATCAAATTTGAAACTAATTCCGAATTTAAATTCGGTTAATAAAATTGATTAATTTTGATATATTTTGGTAAAAAATGAGTTAATATTAGGTTAATGAATGTGAAAATAAAACTTAGATTTTTTGAATTTAGTTAACCGATTACTGAATTCAATAATAATAATAATATTATATTATTATTATTATTACATCTCATATATTAAATAACTTTAAATGTAGTTTATTGATAAAATATTTTAATTTGTTTTATTTTTTTAACTTTATTCATACAGGGTTAAATGCACTAAACCCCTAAACTGCAACACAAATTACACTTTACCCCCTTCAACTTTTTTTTATAGGTACTTAATCCCTCATTTTTCTATTAATAGATAAAAATACCCTTACTAAGTAATTATTTTTATTTTTCTTTTTTTCATTATTCTTTCCCACTTTTTTCCTTTTGCCTTTCTTCATTTTCCTTCTTTTATTTTTTTTCCCCTGTCGCCTGAATTAGCTATTTCCTTTATTATACATAAAGAATATAACTATGACTAGAACAGATAAGTAGACGGAGGTAAGCATCTGCAGTTGCTCCCCCGGCTCTTGCATGGCATTTAATTATCTTGCTTGGCATTTAACTGCAGTAAAAATTTGAGTTTATCCTTAAAAAAAACTAAATTACATATAGTGTGACAATTTTTGTAATATTTGTAGCTGTTTCATTTAAGTGGCTTCTTATTTGAGTCTTAAAGTTTTAAAAATTTTTATGCATTACAGATTCCAACATTCTTGGAATTTGGAGGGTAGACCCCCGTTAGGAATTTGGAGGATTTGTTTAGAGTTTTGGGTTTGACACACAAGTAGTTCTAATAGGGCTAATTAGATTTAGGTAACGACATGACTTGCAATGGTTATTTGATTGCTACTTTATACTCGAGCTCAATTTTTAGAGGTTACCCACTTGCAAAAGTTGCGAGTTAAGGTTTCAGTAGCATGTCCTTGCACGGCTCGGCTCGTTCTTTGAGCCTGCTTCTAATTCAATCACACATAACTAGAGAAAAACAGGGCTATGGAGTATAGCCAAGTAAGGACAGGTAAGGCATCGGTTTTTGGTACACCTCGGACCAAAGATCAACACACTTCCTTGGGACGGCAAAGACAAGAGAGAAATAAAATAGACTCGAAGCCTCCCTCGCAGCAGGACGCGTTAGAAGTCATTTCAGTATGTCTTTTTTTTTCCGATGAGGGAACTTAAATAAAAGAAGGGCTTTCGGCACTTCTGCTATCCGGCTAGCTATTAAAAGCATCGAGAAAGAGTGCTGGAACAACTACCTTCTTCTGGGCCGACTACTACGACTACACGCCCATCTAGTGCAGTGGCTTGGAAACAAGCTACCTTGACCATCTTCCGAAGTTTATATTTTCTATGATCATCTCTATTTCAGGTATTCCGAAGGGATGAAAGGGGAGAAGACAAGAGGTATAGGTCTTTGAAAGTTTGGGGGTGAAGCGGTGAACTCAAACCAGGTAGCTGGAAAGGTTTTAAAAGAGATATTCCACCTCAACCAGAATAAACCGTAGATAAGATTTTTTTTACTCACTCAACTTCGAACCAAGAGGAAGGTTGATTACTAGACCAATAACTATGGAAAGTAGGTAGTAGCAGAGACAGAGGTCGAAGCCAATGGAATGGGAGTCAGAGGGGAGTCGTGGCCTTTGTGTGAAAGCGGTCGGAGGTCTATAGATCCTTTTGTTTCCGTAGCTAAAAGATCTTTTCCTTAATTAATTTATACATAGTTATTATATTCTATCAGATCCAATAATTTAATTAGTAAATTTGGTGAATCAGTTTTGAAATCGAATTAGGTTATTCTGATGACCAGACAAAGAAGAAGTCAGTCGAGTTTCATTTAACCCAGCGGTTCAACCAGTAAACCCGGAAACCCGACAAGATTTGAACAAAGTCAATGGGTTTGTTTTCTTAAGGAAAAAACCAAATTGTAATTGTCAAATTTTAAACCAAAAATGTCTTATGTAAACTTTTATTTATTATATGACTCATTTTTATTTAAATATTTGAAAAGATAATTTCTTATATGTGTTTCTATATACCATTATTATATCTTATAGTAAATATTTTTCAATTATGTATATAATATAATTTAGAGTTAACTATTTTATTCTATTTTATTAAATTTCTGTAGAGAAATGAATTATTTCAAATTCAATTATACTTAAAATTTTTAAATAAAATATGTTTTTACTAATATTTTCACCATATATATTATATTTAATAATTTACAGATATTATATATTAATAAAAAAATATATTTGAGCTACCCACCAATTAAACCAGTAACCTATTGAATCACCTCTCTTGCCGAGTTCCTCCCTGAGTTGGGTTTAGTAATCTAGACAATGCAATGCAATTTATACTAAACTAGTAAGCAACAAATATGTGGTTCTCTAATTTGTTGTGATAAATATCTTGGTTGAGTTTGACTCACAAACTTAGCTATTAGATACGAGCACAAAACACTTACTGGATATAGATTCAGACTTTTCGGGTTTGTCATATGAACACTAATAACTTTGGAAAAAACTTACATAAACCGGGTTTTTGGACTTCACCCGTAGATCTTGCGGTCAAGATTAAATCTTATAGAATCTTGCTTACATCAGCTTATATCATAGATTCCATAATATTTAATCCACACCACAAAGTTTATAAGTGGAGTCAAAGACCAGATCTACCTAAGTCTTTCCCAATAACTTTAAGATTAACTCTTTCCTTGACCAAGGAAACTGATAGAAATGTTTTACTTCATCTTGTCGGTTGTAGCATACTGTGATACCTCTCCAGCAGTTTGGCATACAGGAAGGCCACCCTAAAGGTATGATTAAAGTTAGCTGATCAAAATAATACAAGTTGCTCTAGTATAAAATTTGTATCCTCGAGTGCTAAACTACGAAAAGTTGTGTGCCCCTAATGTTTTTTTAATCATTGAGAGATGTTGGATTAACATTAATGTGATAAATACTTAAAAGAATAAGTGATTTAACTATGCTGGAACCTAATAAAATAAATTTAACTTAAAGGAAAATCAAGCTAATTTAAAGAAAATTAGTCCTAATCCTATATGTTGAGTAATCAAATTGAACTTAAAAGACAATTACTGCATGAATTTTTTTTCTCTTGATTACTCTCTCTTTGTTGGAAATTTGCCTTCAAAACACACTTTTAATAAATTTGAAGTTCCCTCCAATTGTGTTCTCTCCTTTGTAAAATCTTAGTCTCACATTGGAACTTTGTGTTGGATGTTTTCATATTATACGAGTTTGAGGTTTTGTCATTGTGCAACTTTAGTTGGGAGCCTAGACTATGCATGGTTGACGGTTTGGGATTTTCCTCAAATACGCACGCTCAGTGTGGTGCGTGCGTATAGTTACTTGTTTTTGATTACCTATTCGTTTATTAATTACCTATTTTTGGTTGCCTATTCGTTTACTAATTACCTATTTTGTGAACTTGACTTGTTTATAGTTCCTGCTTTTTCTCTCAAGACTGATGGGTTTTCTTTTTTCTCTCCCAAGTCACTTACCTTTTCTCTCAAGGCAGTAATTTTCAAATTCTGGCCGAATTTTATTGTGATTTAGGAACTATACTCTATCACTATAAATAACCTATTTTGTGAACTTGACTTGCTTATAGTTCCTGTCTTTTCTCTCAAGGCAGACGGGTTTTCTTTCTACTTACCTTTTCTCTCAAGACAGTAATTTTCAAATTCTGGCCGAATATATCACTATAAATAAAAGCCTTGAGGACCTCTTCAAAATATTCGAAAATCTCTTTTTTTTTTTTTCTATTCTTCTTGGGTATGGAGTAGTTCAGAATTAAACTCGAAACTTGCTTGCGAGTGCACGCGATCAGGGTTGCCGTTGAATCCTGGAGAGTGACCGCCCGGTATTCCCATCTGCATCAGTGGATTACGATCCTGTGAGGGGCGAAATCACTTTCAAGGACAGTGATCACACGCCTCGGCAAATTCTGTTATGTTTTGATTATCATTCTGTCCATTTTTTAACATCTATATGTATACATTTTTTCGTTTTGCAGTTGAATATGCCATGTGGTTTTTTTATGGGTAAAGTAGGTCGATAATTGATTGGGATTTTAGAGTCGACCTTGACCAATTTCATCCTCCATTGTATAGTTAATATGGTTCATGTGTTTGCTGTCTTCATTTTTATTGTATGCATGTGTCTTTTTTCTTTTTTCTTTTTTCTTTTATGGCGATGAAATTTTTTTGAAGTGCACGTTCGTGTGTTACTTGAGTGTGTAATTTGCAGAAATGTGAGCAGTTTTGAGAATTTTCTGTGGTGTATTGATGAAATAGTGTCACGAGATGGGCATTTTATGAGTTTAATTAATGTTTTCAGCTACTCATGTTGTTTAAACTTTAGAAACTATGAGAGATACTTATTTGCTTCATTCTAGTTGACAATTAAGAACACTAAAATTGCCTTACCAACTTAGCAGCAAAATTAGTATGTTGTTTAGAGAAAAAATATGTGGTTTAAACTTATCAGCAAAATTACCAAGTTCAGAATTATAACATGAGCATCTAAAATGCATGTGTTTTAAAGCAAATCATGAACTTTCATGTTCGGGTTAGAACTCCATCTTTCTGCCTTACGTAACTTGAATTTCTTAAGATAGCTTTATCTTTAAAAAAAAAAAAAAAAAATCTTCAGCACTTTTTGGGTGTTCACTGGAGCATTTCTGATTATAAGGGGTTAGAAAAATTGTGACAACAGTAGAAAATTTCATTGCAAAAATTCTTGGAAAGGAAAATTACAAGGCAATTTCGGATAATTGCGAGCAATTTTATTGGACATAACGAAGAATAAGAATGCATCGAATATCTGAAAATCAAATTATTGTTTCAGATCATTTCACCATGTGCTCATAATGTTGTTGTTTCTAATCTGTTGCAAGAAGTATTATATCCATTATTGAATTTTTAATGGTCTCATATTTACTATTTTCTTTGTATTTACTTGTTCAACTCATGTTGATATAGGTCAAAAGTACTCTATCAATCACAATTTCATACTCATCAATTTTTGTATCTCTTTTATTGTCTAGATGGTCATTTTATTTTTCAACTGGTTAGAAAATACTGTACAAGTATACAACATGATTTGACATCAAGACATGGTTATTGATTCTTTTTCTTTCTTTTTTTTCAATTCCATTGTTATTTTTTCTGTATAATTATCCTGTCTTGATGAATAAAAGATTAAAGTATTTGGAATATTATCCTATTATATGTTCCTTTTCTCTTTATACTACTTGATTTTAATTTTAGGAATTATTTTTTATACAATTTTAACCTTGTTGATCAAATGGATAATGGAGTCGAGGTTCCACTAATAATTGATTTTTTGGGGCCCGTTAATCAATTGATTGCATCAGGTAAATTATGGAATTAGGCCTAATTTTTTTAACCAATTTCATTTTTAATTCAATCAGGTTGAAAATTTTGTTAATTAAATTCAGCTCGGTACTGCATTGAGAATTTTCATTAACCGAATTTATTAATGTATAACGTGCCTATAAAAATGCGACTATATGTAAGTTACTATATTAACAACGACTATATCATGTATTTTTATTTTATAGGTAATAATTATACCATTTAATAATATAAATATATATGAAGTTATAACTATTATTAGTAACTCATTAATACAGTTATATATATTTTTATAAACAATAGCTACATATATTTTTTTTATAAACAATAACTAAATAAAGGAAAAAAAAAATACAGATTTGTTTCGTTATCTTTGTAATACTGCCTACCACAGTACACAACTACAAACATTTTATAATTTTAGGGCGCTTACCATAGTACACCCATACAAACATTTTATAATTTTATTGGAGCATTAATGGGTAACTTTTTTTATATTATATTTTTTATTTTATTTTTACTATTTATAACGTTTGTTTTGATTGAGTTATTGATTATCCCTTATGGCGTATCGAGAGGTGATTGAGTTTGATTTTATTTATTGTTATTATAATAATATCATCATACACCGAAATTTTATTGAGCGGTGCATGCAACGCTATTGAAACTTGAATATCCCATATGGCCTATTTCGAGTGGATGGTTGAGTTTGTTTTTATTTTGAATCTAGTTATTGCAATAATATCATCATACTCTGAAATTTTATTGAAATTTTATTGAAGAGGTGCATGCAACGATATTCAAACTTGAATAGCTATGAAGATATAGCATTTCGAGCATTCAGCAGAAACAGTGCATCGTAACATAGATTATAAAATTATATTTAATTGGTACAGGACAAATTATAATGGAAAATTTTAAATATGTTATTTCCAAATTTTAGCATTAAAGTTAGACAATTAAATTTTGAGGAGGAAAATATAACATTTCAATTTTAAATGAAATGTATATATAAGTTGTATAATTAATATATCATGTAAAATATATTTAAAGATTATAGAACATAGGAAAGTCTATGATGAATTTCAGAATAAGTATTTATAGCTTACAGAACACTTGAAATTTTATATAACATTTTAGATTTAGTAACATTTACTAATTTTTATACAAAATGAAATCAATTTTTTTTATTGTATTTAGTGGTAAATCAGAGTGCATATATGTATTAACAGTGTATGCACATATTTTAATGAGTATTAGATAAAGAATGAAAACATCTACATATAATTCAATAATATATCATGTGAAATATATTTAAAGGTTTGATTGTTCTTTATTTTATATTTTAATTTTTTAAATCATATTATTTATAGATATGTTTTGTTGTTTATAATTCATAAAAATATTTTAAAGTGATTATTTCTTATGTATAGTAAACAAAACCATTTCTTCACTCCAAAGTACATTCGAACAATTTAAAATGTATAAAAATAGTTTAGATTTTCTATTTTGTATTGAAAGTTAAGATCACAAGACAATGAGAAGTTGAAATAGAACTGTCTTATTGTTCATTGTTCCTCAAAAAAATAATCATGTTGACTTGTATTTCTTTATAATTAAATATTTTAAAAGAAATCGTATGACAAAGATAAGACTTCAATAACATTTCTAATGCATATGTGGGTGTAGAATAACGTTATAGTATTATACTATACAAGTCCTTAATGAGATGATTTTTTCAACAGAAATTATAAAATTTTTCGTCTATAAAATACTTCAATCCCTCACATTCTTTCCATATTTTTTTAACTACTTTCACGTTGAGTCTCTAACAGTTGAAAAATCACAGTTTATAATGTTACTATCACTCTTTTCCATTATAAAACGTGACACTAATTCTTGGGAAGAAAGAAAAATAACCAGCTAACTCAAAAATGACAAGAGACCATATAAAATTGGTGAAAGGATCTATCATGAAAATTAAGGTTGTTTGACAAAATTAGCCGACAAAGAAACATTTTGTGTTTTCTTGGAGCTGTTTGAGGCTAATGGACCACTTTAACGTCTTATACTTACAAAAAACCTTTTCTTTGCCGTCATTTCTTTGATATTTGTTTTTAGATGTATATACAATTCCTTCTCTATTATTAATGTCTTTTCTTTGAATTCCCACCAAATCATTGTACAACTTCAGTTCCATTTATCTCCAATTTTTTAGCAAGAACTTCGATACATAATAATTGTCAAACTGGGGACTAATCTACAAGCTTCTCATGTTATGTACTAATACATTGACAAAGAAGAAGTAGAATTTCAACTATTTTTTTCTGCGCAAACAATGATTTACATCTGGCAACAAAATTTAGTTCGATTATTGTTTGAACATGTTAAAAGAAACAAATTAACATGAATAATTGAAAATTTTTGTATATCCGGTCCATGAAAAGGTCGAATTTTGAAGTGTACCACTCCTAAAGTTCACAACCTTGTAATTGGTTTTAATTATACTAATCTCCTCTAGAATTTTATTATGGTTTCAGATAATAAACGGAGGTCCATATAAATTTTTTTTTTTCTGTTGATAAAAAAGAAATCAAAAAAAGCAAGCTCCCTCGTTTCCGACCTATCAAACTCTAAGAAAAATAGTAATGTATTGTTAGTTCTTTAAAATTAACAAGATCAAATTATTGATACATATAAACAAACAATCAACATTTAATTTTTAATAATCTATATCATCTTATTTACCGTCTCGATGAACACTATTTGAGTGCTTAGTTTTTCGCTACTGGATATCTTTCAGTTGTCGGTTGCCACACACTTCTGACTCGAGGGAAGTTATGGAAGAACAGGCGACTACATCTCTCAACTGGATTGGTTTAATTTTCTGACACCAAATCAACTTGAAAATTTATTGAATGGTCAGTCAGGCTCACGCGAAGAAACATGCAATTATTAATAGCTGAATTAATTAAGTAGAGAATAACGGATCAAAGGTCTATGATTTTTATTCATATATAGGCATTTAATGCGAAATAGTAGAGCATGTCGGATTTTTAAGAGGTTACAAAATTGGAAATATATATGCCTTTGTCGTGGTTTGTGCGTTGTAATCCATATATGAGAAAATACTGATTCGATTTTAGATTCTACTTATAAATTTTATAATTAATTAATTTTTATATTTTATTTATAAATCTTGTGATTAAAAGTTAAATTTTATAAAAGTTTATTTAGGCATACCAATTAATTTCATAAATTTTATAATATTTAATTTTTAATACAAAATTTACAAGTAAAATAAAATATCAATTTTATTTAAGTATTTTCCCATATATATAATTCAAACAATCAGTTTTTTGTTGTCATCTAAATTAAAGGAAGTTTCTGATCATTTTTACTTGTACAACATTAATCAATCTTCTCATAAATATTCAAATATTAGATTAACAATTAATTAGTCTCCCATTTATCGAATATTACCGATCCTGAAATGATCACATTTTTGTGAAACGTGGACCACATTGTACTATCTAGCGGCATGAGCAACTTGATCATATGATCATGTATTTGTCTTGCATTTTTTGGAGCATGACCCCACCTTCGGACATGTAATCCATGGTTCGAAGAATTGAACAAAGTTCCCTGAATCTTCTCACATAATTTAATTATATAACTTATTATACATGTGGAAATTTGTATTCAACTAGAATCTACCATCAATAAAGGTTGTCTTAATTACCAGTTGAAAATCTTGATATTTATGGCTTTATTGATACTCGTTAATGGTATGGGGTTGGATTTCATAAAAAGAGTGTTAGTATCCCAAAAAGAATTCTTATATCAGGTTCGTTAATAGTATGGGGTCGGATTTCATAAAACAGATTGTTAGTATCCCTAAAAAGAATTCTTATATCAAGTAGTTTATTTTTAAATTATTTCAATAGTAATAACTAGGGGTGTTCACAGTTCGGATAAATCGAAAAAACCGACCAAACTATTTTAGTTTGGATATCGGTATTCGGTAAATTGGATATCGGGTTATCCAATTAACATCCAATTTCAAATATTGGGTAAAACAGTTTGGAATTGGATTCTAAATTGCAACAACCGAAGTACCGAATAACCAAAAGTTTTATTTGATCATTGGATATTCGGTAATTGGTTATATCCCTTTAATAAATATAATTCTTAACTTCTTCAGTCTTAAAATTAAAACTTCTTCTGTCTTCAACTCTTCGTCCTTTCTACGCAGTCTCTCAGTCTCAGTCTCAGTCTCAGTCTCAGTCTCTCCATCTCCGTCTCACTCACCGGCGTCCATTCTTCTTCAACGCATCGGTCCGTTCTTCTTCGTCTCACTTTGACTCAATCACGCACCGCACAGAAGATTGGCAACGCATCTAACCACAGACAGCATCTACAGTCAAAAATTAAGGTTAAATTAGTTTATAGATTATTTGGGTTAGATTAGTTTAAAAATCTCTCTTAATGATTGCAGAATTCGTTTTATTTGATCTTATTTGACTTTTTATTTTCAAAAATTAGGGTTTTTTCAGAGTATTTGATTTTTTTTTTTAATTTTTGAAAGACAACTTATATGAAGTTTTAGTTAAATTAGTTTAAAAATTTCTCTTAATTGATGAAAATAATTAGACAAATGATTGTAAAATTCATTTAACAGAGATTATTTGAGTTTTTATTTTTGAAAAATTAGGGCTTTTTGGATAGCCAAAAGTCCTGTTAATTAATGTTGAGTATTTGGATTTTCATTTTACTTCAGAAAATTGATTACATGTTGCTGAAAATTTTGGATTTTATTTGGGTGAATTTTGGATTTTATTTATGTTTGGGTTTTATGTTTTTTGCTGAAAAATTGATAATAATTATTTGGGCTTTATATTTTTTGCTAAAAAATTGGAAAGGCAAAAAACTTATCTCGTTATACATAATTACATTACATGTTGCACAGTTTTTTGGCATGTCCGAAGAAGTTGACAACATATTACAATGGAGCAAGAGGAAATGAATGTACTGAAAATGCAGCTACTCAACCTTCAAGTCCAAAGAAAGTAGAGTTTGGAAGTGAACACACACAAAGAAAAAGGAAAGAAATAGCACCAAGGTCTAAAGCATGGATCCATTTTAGAAGATTCTTAGTTGATGGTCGTTGGAGGGCTGAATGTCTCTATTGTCATAGAGATTATGCGGCTGAACTACTAAGGACCTTCCCTTACTCCCTTGAATAATCAGACGATAAAGCTGTAAACAAAATCCATCGAATAAAGCTATACTCAACAAACTATATTAAGCTATCAATCGTCTGTTAAAGGGAGTAAGGGAAGGTCACTTAGTAGTTGGACTTTTAATGCATGTTTCTTGTCCCCAATTTGTTATGCCCTCACGCTTTACAGTAACGAGGGACTGTTATGGACTTTATTTTTATGAGAAGGCAAAACTGAAGGACTTTTTGAAAAATTCAACCCAAACAGTTTGTCTTATAACAGATACATGGACCTCAGAGCAAAATATTAACTACATGTGTCTCACTGTGCATTTTATAGACAATGATTGGACCTTACAAAAAAGAATATTAAACTTTTGCCCAATTACTAGTCATAAAGGTGATGACATTGGGAAAGGTGTTGAGAAATACTTGCTTGAATAGGGGATTGATAAGGTTCTTACGATTACAGTTGATAATGCTAGTTCAAATGATGGTGCCATTTCTTATTTGAAGAAAAAAATTTTAAATTGGGGAACTTGTTTGCTTGGCGGGAAGTATCTTCATATGAGGTGCATTAGCCCATATAATTAATTTAGTTGTAGTTGAAGTTCTTAAGAGTTTGCAATTACAAAGAGGTGAGGCTTTAGTTTGGATATTATGAGTTGCAACACTTGTTATCAAACTTTTAGTATGATTTGTTTCATCATCAAAACATGATTAACATAACTGAGGTTCAACAGTTGAGGGTTTGAAAGAAATTAGTTTCTCGGTACAACGTGTTAGATCTGCAGTTTGGTACATTAGGCAATGTCCAAATAGGTTGCAAAAATTTAAGGAATGTGTGGAAATGAAAAAAATAGATAGCAAGAAGTTATTGTACCTTGATGTACCTACTAGATAGAACTCCACTTATATGATGTTGGATGCAGCTCAAAAACTTGCAAAAGCATTTGATAGGTTTGAAGATATGGATCCTCGTTATAGGAATGATCTTGAAGAGGATGATAAATGTGGGGTGCCTAATGAGAAGGATTGGGAAAATGTTCAACATTATGTGAAATTTTTAGAGCACTTTTATGATAGATATAGCTTACTTTACAAATTTCTGGCTCATTATGTGTGACATCAAATGTAGTTGTTCATGAATTTAGCGATGTGTTAACTCTTTTGAATGATTGGGAACTAGATGAGGATATATCTCTAAGTATGATGGCAACAAGAATAAGGAGTAAATATGATAAGCATTGGAAAAAAATTGAGAAAATGAATCTGGTTCTCTTCTTTGCTGTTGTTTTTTATCCTCGATACAAGTTTAAATTTGTTGATTGGGTTATTAAAAAAATGTATGGGGTGGATCATATTGTGAGACTTGTGAAAGATGAACTTGTAAAATTATTTGAAGAGTATAAGAGTGTGTATAGTTCTAAACCTTCAACTTCTGTTTCTTCCTTAAGTGACCAGATGGATAGCACATCAGAACAAACGGAAGGCAAAAGGAAAAAGGATAGAAATAGAATAGAGTTCAAGAAACAACAAGGTGAATCTGGTAGGTTAGATGCAAAAAATGAATTAGAGCAGTATCTTGAGGATAGACAGTCTCTAAATTGTGCCTGATAATGATGATGATTTTGAGATTTTAGGATGGTGAAAAACAGATGGATATAGATATCCTATCTTAGCACACATGGCTCGAGATATATTGGCTGTTCCAGTTTCTACTGTAGCTTCTAAGTCAGCATTTAGTACCGGTGGTCCGATTCTTGACTCATTTAGGACTTCTTTAACTCCTAATAATTGTGGAAGCTATCATGTGTGCTAGATGTGTATAAGAGACAGCTTCCACAATTCCGGTTGCTTTGTAGAGGAAGACCTACATTTACTTGAGAACATTGAAAATGGTAAACTTTTTATAAATAATTTCTTTCAGTTTTTGTTATTTATTAACACTTAAGAAATAAAAGATTTTCTTTTCTCTCATTTGCAGGTTTGACTACTACTACAACTCCGGATTCTACTATTATATACTCTTTGCGCATGTTTGACTTATAAGGATTTTTTCATATGTGTTAATGAAGTATTTTTGTTGAATGACTGAAATCTAGAATGTTGTTTTATTATTAAAAAATGTGCAGCTTTGTGCTTCAGGAGTTGGGATTTGCAAGTTGCAACTTGGAGGCTCTCACCTGAAGATTCAACTTTTTGGAAATTAGATTGTTCTTTATTTGCCACATTTTTGTTATGATCGGAAGAAAATTTAGACAGAATGTTTTGTGTGTGAGACTTTCTTTTTTTGTTGGGTTGAGATGTTTTTGTTATTACTTGTTGGAACTTGGAAGTTGGAACTAGTTTGTAAGTTTTTTTTAACTTTGAAGTTGGATTTGAGTCGGTGGGCTATGGAGAATGGGCAGTCTATGGCTACATCCTACATGTTTGACATTTCTGTGTTCTATATTGAAGTTTGAATATTGAATTTTATATTTCTTTTATGTGTAGAATTTGGTGAATTGGTAATTTGACAAGATTGGTGTAGAACTGAAAGTTGTGAAAAGTGAAAAGTTAAAATTTGATTTTTTTTTTTTTTTAAATTTACAGGGATAAAACTTCGGATAAAACGGTTAATACCGATATCCAAAATACCTATTTTAAACTTCGGTTATATAACCGGCCGAAGTTTAAAATGGATTAGAATTGGATATTAATTTTTTGGTAAATAACCGAATATTAACTAAATTTTAGACACCGAACAACCGAATACCGACCAATGAACAGTCCTAGTGATAACATAGTTTCCAAAATCTACAAGTCCACAAGATGGTGGTAACTTTGCGAAAGTAACCCGTTTTAATATTGTTATAGCCCGTATTGTATTCATAGTTATGTCAGATTTTGTTTTTGACATATTCTTCATGTATTGTTCATGTTGTTTTTGACAGATTATGTTGGCAAGTAATGTTGGCAAATAAACATTAACGAATATTATAGAATATTGGAAATAAAGAATAATTGTAAAAAATGATTAACACTTTATAATTCCTTAAATAAAAGGTATATAAGGAAATAGAATATATATATATACTAAAAGAAAATTCTACAGTCTCGTTGAAGGAATCATTTCTTTTGCTTTAGAAACTTGTACAATACATAATACAATATGCTTTGCAAACTTGTACTGAAAAAGTCCATAAAACCAACGGGATAGTTCTTTCAATGGGATCACAGAATTCCCATTAATATATCATGTCAAATATACTTAAGATTAGATCACACGTGGTGTTTTACGATGAACTTCATATTAAGCATTTATACTTTACAATATGTTTTTTTGGAATATATTAGATTCAGTAACGTTTGGTAATATTTGTATAAATGCAATCATAATTGATAATATCTGTCAACCTAATTTCCAATTTTTTCACTAATCCAAATATATATGTTCTTCTCATTTAGCCTTATTATGAAGTTCTAGGTATTTTTTTCTTTATTTTTTGGGTGAAAAAGATACTCTTCGATTTCAATTTTTATATGTTTCCTCATGGTTTGTTTGTGGCTTGATTATGTAAAGTTAAAATAAAAGATTAGGAAGTTCTACAATCCGGTCAAAAAATCGTCCCATCACGTATAAAAATTGTGTACAATTTTTTTAAAATATTGATAGTACATATACAAGACATTGAAGACACAACGACATGATTTCTAAAAAAAGAATTCAAAAAATTTTATCAACAATAATTAACTTCAAAGTCACCATAATTTCCTTGAACAGGATGCCAATGTTAATATATAGTTAGACTCGTACACTAGTGTTCATTTAATAACTTCCATATTTATGGTATCATTAAATATCTATTCATCTATATACATAATTCAGTTATATACCATCATAAACACCTGGTTATAGTATTTAACTTGAGCACATACTTTAATAATCTCATAAACTAATTAGTTTATTTTCTCATACTGATAATTAATCATATTTTTACACTATCTAATAAATTTTAGTGGTAGGATAAATAGTAATATGATATAATTCTGGGAAAAAAGATTTATAACCAGTTAACTCAAAAATGATTGGTTTGGTATTACTATCGTGACTTCGAGGGTCATGGTGATATTATTGAGAAACGTTTTTATCAGAATATTTTTGTTTCTCACTTCAGTCTAAATTAGCAAGAATTTTTCTGTGGATTTTCGGAAATCTGTTTCATGTAACTTGGCAAGCAAATTGTGAGTCATGTATACAAGACCCTTTACACGTAAGACTTATTGCTCATGCAATTTGGGATCCTCATTTTGGTCAACCGGCTATGGAAGCTTTTAGTTGAAGGGGTGCTCTTGGCCTAGTGAATATCGCCTAATCTAGTGTTTACTATTGGTGGTATACAATCGGTTTACACACTACCCCTTGATCAATTATACTGCCCCAAACCTCAGTTCCTGGAAAAGCACGCGTTGGGAAGGGAGTAGCTATATTTTTCATTAGAAATTACAATTCAGAGTAAAGTGAAGATAATGTATTGGCAAAAAAGGAATCATATAAAATTGATAAAAGGATATATCATGAAAATTAAAAATTAAGGTCGTTAACAAAATTAGCCGACAAAGTAACATTATGTGTTTTTTTTGGAGCTGTTAGAAACTCTTACACTACTGAGAAGAAAACTTTTCTTATTTAACTGCTCTCATATTCTTGGTATTTGTTTTCTCATGTATTAATGTCTTTTTTTGAAGTCCCACCAAATTTCATCTCCAATTTTTTAGCAAGAACTTCATGCGCAATAATTGACAAATTAACTCGAGAGCAATCAACAAACTTCTCTTATCATGTAATCCATTGACAAAGAAAAGAAAGTGGAATTTCAACTGCTTCTTTCGTACCCAAGCAATGGCATCAGGCGACATTTGGTTTGACTATACTATTTGAACATGCTAAAAGATATATATATACACACATATATAAACACACAAAAATACACGTGTAATACTCCTGGTTTATTAAAAAATTTATCTTTTTAAGAATTAAATAAATAATCGTGAAGATAACATAGACCATAAAGTATAAACATTTTATCTGTTAAATTTTTAAGGATAGTGTATATATTTTCGAACATATATTTAATATCTTTGCTTTTTTTTTTTGTAATTATTTTCACTTTTCTTTATTTTTAATTTTTTTCACTGTTTAATGTTTGTTATTTGTTATAACATTATACATCAATTCCATTTCTTCTAAAAAATTAAACAAACTCTCTTTTGTGAGAACAATATATTATATTATTTGCATCTTGTTTTTTTTTCTCCTTAGATCATAATATCCTATAGCAATACCACCAATTACTTGATCGTTTTAAAGATAAAGATATTTTTCATAGTATTGATCTTTTCAATTATATTTGTATATGCTTTGTCATTAGTAAAAGACAAAATCACTATCAAATACTATGCATCATTTTATAGATGAAGTATTGATTTTCTTTTATTAATGCAAATTATTTACATGAAGGGTATGTTTGTTTGGATTAAAAATATTTTTAGGAAAAAAATTTTCAAAAATTTTTTTTGTGCCAAACACCGGAAAATATTTTTCGATGTAAAATATTTTCCAATTTTCCTTCCTCTGTCTGAAAATAACATACTGAATTTTTGAGTATAAGTTATTTTCTGGATAATTCAAGAGTTACATTAAATCTCAATATGATACTTACTTTTGAATTTTGTTTGTTAAACTTAGTTTTGTATTCAATTCTTTTTCATTAGATTTTATAAGAATCAGGGTTCCACACTAATATAACTATTATTATGCATATTTTACTATTATATTGTACTATCATTTAATTTTGAACAAAATCAATCTTTTATTAATCACAATTACTTGTAAAGTATCTATCACCATTGTTATAAGTTTTTTTAACTTGTATTCAAAAAATTAACCATAAAACCGTTAAAATTTTTTATTTCAAAATATTTTCATTTTGTCAACCGAATACCGGAAAATTGTATGGAAAATGAACTTTTTCATGTAAAATATTTTTCAAGGAAAATATTTTCAATCCAAATGAACACACCCAAAATCAAATCATATATGAATAATAATTACAAAAATTTAATTATAATTTCAAAAAATAAGAAAAAATGAATCTGATTAAAATGTAAAGAATGAATATATAAAAAATTACTATAAAAACTTAAAATTTAATTAAACCTAATATATTTTTCATATTATCGATAGGTACCATAGTATTTTATAATCAACATAAAAAATTAAAATAATAAGTTGTTCGCTGCTCTGAAATGCAATAAATGTTAATGAAAAAAATCTTTTATCTTACTATAAAATACACACAATGCTAAAAAAAAAAAAAGAAATTTCTAAATATGTCCAAAATACATGCTATTTTAGTGAGTTTATAAAATTTTTTATAACAATTAATTATCGTTAACATATTGCGTAAATATTTAATCATACAGAGAATATATTATGTTGAAATTCTTTTATTAGGGAAAATATTTACATGAGATCAAGTAATATATGGTAATAACTACAATATGATTAATTAAAATTTCAAAAAATAAGAAAAAAAAAATGAACCTAAGTAAAATTAATGTAAAGAATAAAGACATCAAATTAAATAGATTAGCTAATCAAATTAAATATATTAGCTAATATATTCTCTGTAATATGGATAGATATCGCGCAATATATTAAAATTAGATTATCAAAAGATAAAATAGAAGGATGTTCTTTTACCTTGCTTTAAAATGTAGAAAACATTAATGAAATATATCCTTTATCTTATTGGAAAATGCACGCAACTCAATTGAAAAACATGTATTTCTAAATATATCAAAAATAATATACGTAATCTTTATATAATTTCTATCACAATTAATTTTTTTAACATATTATGTAAATTATGTATCAAAAAAATCAAAAAAATATAAGTATTTTTCAATATTTCTTAACCTTATGATAACATTCACTTTAAGACTTAATTGACATTTTAAACTCTTCCTTTCATTCTAAATGGTACTAAATGTGGTTAACTAAGAAATTCTATTTTGATATAGTATTTTGCTATTTTAAAATTTGTATTTATGAAATATATAAACAAATTTAAAGATAATAAAAGTGTGTGAATTTTATTTTTATTTTTGTGCACTTTTCTAGTTAATTCCTTGTATCATTTACTTAGATATTTAATCTACATTTTTATTAAGCATTTCGTTAAATAGTATAAAAATTGTATTGAAGTTTTCAAAGTTGATGTGTAACACAATGTATTATTTTAGAATATTTAATAGTATAATTTTACTTGAATAATTTAAGTTACCTTTTACATTACTTATCTACTTATTTTTTCTATATGTCATTCTAATAATTTATACGATATGCTTATAGTTCTTGCAATGATTATTTGACATTATTTTTGGCACGCATTGTACCATTGGTTGAACTTTTTTACCTTGTCAATAGTTAAATCTAAACTAATATTGTTTTATCAAATATTATAATAATTGGCATTATAGTTTCTAAAATTGACAACATATACTAGTAAATATTTAGAGTACTCAATACTATAATTATTTGCATAATTATGTGTTGTTTATACATTACTTAATTATTTATTTATGTATTTTTCTGTATTAGCATTACAAATTATGCATAAAATTCTTGTATGTGTTACAATAATTGTTTCAGAATATTTTAAAGATTGCATCGTTGTATCATGTGTTGAATTTATTTTCTATTTCATCAATAGTTACCATAAACTAATATTTTACAAAATGATACTATTAAAGATAAGGATTTTGTAATCAAACATTACTATTAAAGATATATAAATGAACAAATACTTTTATCTCAATTAAAAATTTTGAGTTTTCTATTTCACTCCAAGCTTTAGTTTCGTTGTTTGGTTGATTTTCTTTTCTTCATACAGGGAAGGAAAAAATAAATCTAAAATAATTGAAATAAAAATTTAAATGAGATACGAAAAAAGTGTTTTACACTCCATTATTTTTTCACTTTCATAAATATTAAATTTTTATTTGTATGATCATAATTTGGTGATTTTTAAGTTGGAGGGAAACTTTGACATTAAAAAGTCAAAGGTAAGCTTAAACTGGAAGAATCTATTAGCACTAATAAAATTGAAAGGAGATCCAACAATTTAACTTATCTATTACAATGAACAACTAATTAGTTATTATACATTGATCCTAAATCACTAACAACTTTATTTTGTAACCAAAACAAATATATAATTAATCACATTATAATGTAGTCAAAAGTTTTATTCTTTTACTCAAGATAGCTATAGATGTTATTGGTATATATACATACATACATATATATATATATATATATATATATATATATATATAAATTGAGTCTAAATAACTAATATACAAGAGTATACTTGAATAAATAGTTAGAGAAAAGAAAATAATTATTTGTGAATTTATAATATATATATATATATATAAAATAGTTATAAAAGATTTTTTTGTCTAGGAATAAAACATAAAACATTTTGAATATACATAACAATTATAAAATAATATTTTTATTTATTATTTACTCAAGTATAAATAATTTTTCTAATCTTAAAAATTTATACTTTCTTATTGTGTTTTTATGTCAAAATTTCATAATAATTTAAGTAAGCAATAATTTGAACATATATAATAATTACAAAAACTAGATTTATTTGTATTTTGCTCAAATATAAATTTAATTTTTTTACAAATAAAATTTTTACCATCTTATTATACATTTATGCCCAAATTTTCACATAAATTCAAAGAATTATGTTATAGCAATTTGAAATATATGCAAGAAATAATGGTAGTATTATAAAAGATAGATAATCTTATTATATTAAATGTAGAGTAGTTTAGATAGGCCAATTATATTTCATAAATGGCATGTTAGACATAGCTATTTAATTAAGGATGTATTAAACGAGACAAAAAAAAAGGAAAATTATAAATTATATATCTCGAGTAGGATTATATGACTAAAAAATAGGTAGTTTGGTTAGAAGAGAAGTAGCTTAGTTATGTTTTTCTATGAATTATATTTCATTAAGGGCGGATATTTTAGATATCACATAAAAGGAGAGAAACAACTCACATTTAGATATAGGTGTTATATATATATATTGTATAAAAGCTCTTAGTTCAATTAAGAGTTTTCTCATTCTTATGTGGCATAGCTATATGAAGAGAATCAATGGGTCACAGGGTTTACCAATTTTCTATTCAAGTATTCACCCACTAATCTCTTATCAAATAATTAAAAAAATTATATTTCTCTCTCTTCTAACAAAATTTATGTTTTCTTTTGATCTATTTATTCTTTTATCATACTTTGTTAATAAATATTAGAATCGATATATTGATATTTAATCAATATTTGAAAATAAATTCAATTAAAATTTTCCTTTTTCCTAGGTGGCTTAGAAAATTGAGGAAAAAATTAGGTAAAATAATTTGAATTTTTTCAGGCTTATGCACCGGTTTATAACCTTACCTATTTTTTTAGGCAAATTTTTAAAAATTTACTATGTTATTTTAGAAAATAGAGAACATTTATTTTAGTTGTATATTGATCCTTACAAAGAGAATGAGTGATAAGTTTAGTTTACAAATAACGTTTACTATATAAAATAACATAGTAAATATTAGAATTAGTGTATGATATTCAATAAAAAAATTTCTTTTTCGTAGTTGGCATAGACAATTGAAGACGAAAATTTTGGATCAAGAAATTTGAATTTTACTGGGTTTATGCACCCGTTTGTAACCATTCCATATTTTTTTGCGAACTTTTTAAAAAATTTGCAATGTTATTGATTTTTTTTAGATAAAATGTATTTTATATAATTATATTTTTACAAACTTTTAAAATTCAATTATATGTTATGTTATTATTTTTATTATTTTTCAAACAATTTAGAGAAATAATAAAATTCCCATACAACTGCACAGGTTTTATCTAGTTAATATGGAAATTGCAAAATGTTGTATTCAAGTCCATGAAAATGGTCGAATTTTGCAGAGTAATTATGGTCATCTCTCTCCTGAAGTTTGATATCGCAGCAATGTAATTGGTTTTAATTATACTAATCTCCTCTAGATTTTTTTTTATAGTTTCACAGAATAAATAGGAAGTCCTTGTAAATAATTGTTTTTTTTTTTGGGGTACAAAAGAGGAAACAAAATAAGCAACTCCTCTAAAAAAAATTTAGGAAGTATGGTAAGCTATTGTTTTCTCTACGCTAGATCATACTACCAATTCATATAAGAGACAACTATTAAACCTCTTAATGAACTAGTCATCCTACTTACTGTTTCAGTTAACCTTACATATTATCATTAACTAGTGGTCAGGGCACACCTAATCTGTGAGCAAAATAAAAGGAAAAAATATATTAAGAAAAAAATGGTAAAAGTTAAGGAGAGAATTTTTTTGGAAGTTTTTAAAAATTTAAAATTTTGATTAAAATATTAATGATAAACTAAAAAATAACAGACACCAAAAGGTCGTTCAAACTTTATATGTTGTATAAATACCTTTAGCTACTGCTAATAAAGCAATAACTACAATAGCTAATAAACCAACTGCATTCATATATGATATCGCTCCCAACTTAGTTCAGAATAATGTTGGGGAGATCATGAGGGCAATGAACGTGACAAATAAGGGTTTTCCCCCAAATTTAATTGTCTAATGTTAATACTAACATTTGAAAATAACTGATGTTCAAAATTTTCCCCCACCATTATTATTACTCCAGTAGTGATTAAGTATAACTCTATGTTTGCAATGCTGGAGATTATGATACTGCCGTTTTTTCTGAATGCTCAAATAGCTATACCTTCATAGCTATTTTACAACAGAAATGGAGAAAAAAATTAGTTGGCATAACGGAAAGACTAAAGTGCTCAAAAGATAACGTTAGCAACTAAAGTGTTAACGTCGATAAATTTTAAGAAGGAAAAGTGTAATGAACCCTAATATTTATATAAATGCAATCATAATTTGTTATTTTTATTTAATAGTAAATCGGAGTGAACATATATCAACAAACATTTTAATATGTAGTATCGGATTAAGAATAAAACATCTATATATAAATTAGTGATTTAATATATCACGTGAAATATATTTTGAACATTTTAGTCCTTCCGTTATGCCAACTAAATTTTAACCATTTTATCCCTATTTTATTCCAATCTTTATTTTTTTGTTTATTTTTGTTTAAATGAATCAAATTTTTATAAGAATTAGACTTAATTCACGTAGAAAGTGATATGAATAGATTGGTTAGAAGTATAATTCAACATTTTTATGATTTTTTGGCTGAAATAAATTAAAGAAGATGATAAAATCTAACCTACATCATTTATAAGTACGCATCTTTTTAACTACCGATCAATTATAATAGTTTTATGCTTGTTGATTAGAAAGACTTCTTTAACTTAAAATTTTGCTAAATAAAAAGATAAACTCATGAGTGTGGAAGTTTGAATTAATTTCTATTTTAAAATTATTTAGGTCAATCAAAATAAAAAGGTAATTTTTTTATAAAAAAAAAAAAAGAAACAAAACAAAATGCATTATTATTTAAGTGTTAAAAATATAACGTTAGGGACTAAAATGTTAGTGAAAATTAAGTTTAAGGGGGTAAAGTATAATTAACCAAAGGGTATATTTATGTATTTAACTAAAATTCTAGATGGTATTAGAGTTGACTGTTAGTTCAGGGATTCAATTAGTACTCAAAAGACAATGTTAGAGACTAAAATGTTAGTAACGTTAAAGTTAAAGGAGATAAATTACAATTAACACTTAAAAATGGCCTCTATTTTCTGTAGATAATTATTGTGCCGTTAGAATTAATTGTCTAAGTCAAGAAATAAAAATTTAGAGTTAAGATGGAAGATAAGGATAGTTGAAATCAAAAAAGAAAAAGCAGTATGCTTAATTACCTTTGTTCATGTCATCAAATAAGGAAAGGTCGTAGTTTCTTAATGGATTCAATGCCACAGATACAAAAAATGGTCCCTCATGGTTCACGTTGACTTGGGCCTCCCATCTTGGATTCCATTCGGTTCCAATATGATGTTTCTCATATCGACTAAGAGCCCAATTTTTGTCAAACCCTACTCTCATGCAAAGGCCTGATCAATGATGAGATCATCATTTAGAGTCCAATAGAAAATGTTGTCACTGCATTAGAGGGTTAAACCTAAATTCAGTTTAGCTCCTGAACTAAGAATGTCTATCACTTGTCACATTGAACTTTAATTTTTAATCATTTTATCATTTAAAGTTTTTGTTCTCTAACATTTCACTCAAATTATGATCAAAATTATAAAAGAAATGGAATAATCGCGAATTTTATATACATATCTTTAGTATAATTTATGATATTTAACAAAATATTTTAGCTTATTATGCCTCTTAACATTACACTAGTAACCCAGTAACCCGTAAATGTCATTTTAACAAAAAATCAAATACAATTAAATTTACTTTAGTACTTAAAAAATATAGAGTTAATGGGATTATGCACCCCTGAATTATATGTTTTTAGTACTTTGCACCCTCGACTATTAATTGCAGCACTAAAATACCTTACACTTACAATTTTTTGGATCTTAGTCCAATTACTTGGATTCCAAATAATTGAGGAATTGAATGACAAATCTGCCCTTTTAATCTTATGACCAGATTTCATGACTATCCAGGCTTTCTAGAATCATCTTTTTTCTTTACCCTATATTCCTTGTTTTTTCTTTTCTTTGCAAACAAATAAGAAGAAAAAACACTTCTGTTCTCTTTCTCTCAGTTTCATGAAAACTCTTTCCTAAAACTACTTGATCATCACATGTGCTCTCTTGTTCCAATTTATGTTGGCTGGTCAAAACAACAAACATGAGTACATGAATATATATATATATATATATATAGACACAATCAGTACATGTACAGATGCAGAAAATTTCTCTTGAGCATTTAATCGAACACATGCCGTGCACACTCAAAAGCCATCTCTTAGACAACAAATACACACGCTTGTCCCCCAATCAAGCCCAACCGCTAATGCCTGATGGGTTGGGTAGGTATTGGGAAATGAGTGTACACTAACCAGGCCTTTGTTCTTCCTTGGAGAAAAGGAGTACTAAGTTTTTGTTCTTGAGAATGGCTTGAACTATGGAGGCCTTGGTCATGGTTTTAACCTAAACGTGCTCGTTGTTTTGGATGTTATCACGGAGTAAAAAGTTGAAGATTGAAGGAAAGAGTATGGTTGTGGAAGGTGGTGGTGAAATCAAGAATGGGTAAATTGTAGCGGGTTAATGAGGAGGAGGCTGCAGGTTATGGTTTAGTACTGTTATGGCTGGTCCATTTGAGGCGGGGAGGGAATGGAACAGGATGGGCGTGTATAAGGTTTTCTTGGAGTAAACTGATAGCAAGGAAAATAGAAGAGGTTATGTGCAAGGGTAATGTTGACACTTCAAAATTAATAACGGTGCATATGGTCTTTTTGGTCGATGACTGGCCAACACAATTAGGAAAAATTTGCTGAATTCAGATGATTGGATTAAAGTGTCAAAATTTTTATGTATCTGACATCATAATACTGTAATTGATAGTTTGGGATACAAAGTGCTAAACACGAATATTTGATGGGGTTAAATGCAAAAACCCCCTCTGAACTTATACTCCAATTGCAGTTTAACCACTCAACTTATTTAATAAACACTTTACACTATCTTTTATGTTTTGAGATAAGTTAGTATTTAATAACCCCTATTATCTTAATTATTATTGTTTTTCTTTTTTTCTTCTTTTTTTCCTTTTATTTATTTTCTCATTTTTGTTTTTCTTTTTTCTTTTTTCTTTTTCATTATTCTCTCTTGCTACCACTAAATAATTACTTTACTTTTAATAATTAATTAATTAAAGTCCTAAATTTTCACAAGTGTGTAAATAATTTAATTTATAAATTAATCATCATTTAATGCAATAAATATAATACAATAAATATACCTTGTAGTAATATAAAGTTTGGATTAACTATTAATAGTAAGATTAATAAATAAAAAATAAAAATTTTGAGCTAGAGGAAATTAAAAAAATTTATAGTATACAAATAAAATTATAGAATGAAAAAATATGTACAACATTTTATTTACGGTGTAATATTTGAAAAAAATAAAGTAAGAAAATATTACGATTGCCTAATTTAAGGGATTTTGGAGTTACGAAAAATTCAACAAAAATATAATCCGTGAATGATATGGCACCAAGGTCGAAAAAATTTTGTTAGCATACTTAGAATATATATTTTAATTTTTTTTTTGAAAAATTATTTTCTCTTTTTATAGTTTGTTTATTTGTTAATTATAGCATTTGTAAAGCTCATAAAATATATATTATACTATTTAATATATGTTGCTTATATTAAAAAAAAACTTATTTAATCTATAAATTATTTATAAATATGTAAAAAAATAAGAGCTTTTAACTAACAAATTACTTTTAGTATAATAATTTAACAGTAGCAAGAAAGAATGGATAAATAAGATAAAAGGAAAAATATGATAGTGAAAATAAATAAATTGATAAGAAGAGAAAAAAATGAAAAAAAATATATTAAAATAATAAGGGCAATTTTGTCTCAAAACATAAAGAAGTAGGAAAATACTTGGGCAGACCCGGTCTTTGGTTCCACTTGTAGACCCTGTGGTCAGGATTAAATCTTAAAGAATCTTGCTTACATGATGTCATAGATTCTATAAAGTTTAATCCACACCATAGGGTCTACAGGTGGGGTCAAAGACTGGGTTTACCTAAGTATTTGCCAAAGAAGTAAGGGATAGGGGTAAAGTGCTTATTAAATAAGTTGAGGGGAGCAAAGTGCAACTGAGGTGTAAGTTCAGGGTTTTTTTTTAGCATTTCACCCTATTTGATGGGTGCAAAATGCTATTAATCCAAAAATATATAACCTCATTTGGTTGGCAGAAAAGTAAAGTTAACAAAAAATGTGATTTATCGGAATGTTATTCTATGAAAAAATATTCCTTTTTTATATTTGCATACTCTTAGGAATCTTGATAGGAAAATTAAATAAATTCACGTATCTGTGTTTGATTAGTAAATAATGTATTTCATAGTTCATTACATTACCAAAAATATCCCCTACAAATATGATGTGATTTATTTACTTTTTATTTTTATTTTTACATCATAATGCAATCAAAATTAAGACCAAATTAATAATATCATGACTTTTTTTTTTATTTTTTATTTAATTTTCATTTTCCTTCTAATTTTTTGTATCTATAATACTAATAATAATAATAAGACTAATAATAATTGTAGTAGAATGGGAAAAGAGTGAGTAGGGTTAAAATGTCTGCCTCTTTATTAGGACTAAAATGCTAAGGAAAGTAAAAGAATACCAACAGAATAATAGAATTTAGAATCTAGATATTGTACAATAACTTTCCTTATTTTGAAGAAAGATTTTACTTTCCCAATAAACTAAAAATTGAACCAAATATTATAATTTTAATTGTTATGTGAACAAGTAAAAGTTCTGTCTTGGTCTAAGGATCATTTCTCTTCTGCATGTCTATGTAGTTTTGAAAAATCCAAACATGTCAGAGATAGATAAAAAAGTAAGAATTTCTCGGATTCCCGCGTGATACACTTTGAATCGAAAAGTTTGATTAATTCCAACAAATTTTCTTTTTGAATGAGAAACTTGCTCTTCAAAAAGTTTGATTAATTCCAACAAATTTTCTTTTTGAATGAGAAATTGCTCAAGTGGGATCTTCTATATCGAAGATATATTCACGAAATTGTTCCAGATTTATTGATTGACATTAATTTTTTTTTTTAAATTTACTTTCTTAATAAAAATCCTTACCAACCAAATTAGACTTAAACTTAAGCTGTTAAGGTGGTAAAGTGCATTAAGCCATTAATCTAAAAAAAAAGGAAAATACAAAATCCCAAAGTCACCAAAAAAAATTCCAACATTATATGAGTGTAAGGTTTCTATGACACTTTTTGATGTGATATTTGTGTGGTGTTATTTAAATGAGTAATATGCGATACTTGTATGATATTATTTAAATGAGTAATATGTGACAATACTATTTAAATCATTAACATGTATCCCTAAAGCTAAAGCAACATATATCACCAATCTAAATGATTTTACATAAAAAAATTTCACAATAAACCAAAGCAGTTATTAACTTGTTCTTGATTAAACAAATGTTTTGAAAATCGGATCGGACCGGTCGGTTTGACCGGTCATTGTTAAAACCGAAAGAACCACCAGTTCTGTCCAACTATATATCCAGTCTATCAAGCTCAAAATCGGACAGAATCGGTAAAAAATCGGGAACCGATAAAAAATCAGTTGAACTTGTTTTGGTGATTTTTTAAATTTCAGAATAAAAAAATGATTTAAATAAAGAGAAAAATTAAAAAATCATGAAATAAACTCTAAAATGGAAAAACATTGAACACACCAAAATCTAAACTATTAAATTATTATTTTTTTGATCTTTTTTATACTTATTTTTGTAGAAATTTTAGTTTTCTTATTAGAAATTTAATTAATATTTTTGGATATTAAGACTATAATTCTCCAAAAATATATTTTACTTTTATTTTAGATTTTATATAAAAATATTTTAAATTATTTTAAATTATATCACACTTTGATAAAAAAAAACTTAAATTAGTGAATCGGGACATACCACCGGTTCAATAACCAGTCCGATTTTGAAAACATTGGATGATACGGCAAGCACAAAGCCTCAAGTTTCAGCGAAGCATACAGATACAGAAGTGCAAAATTGACGAACCACACATTCCTCTGTCCACACAAAAACAAGAAACCCCCAAAAAAGAAAAGAAAAAAAAAAAGCAATCAACATTTCCTCCTCTTCTACTCTTCCTCTTGAAATCCCCCATTTGTACATACGTGGAGAAGCCAGCAGAAAGAAGAAAGTACAAGAAGCCCCCAATACCAGCATCAGACTTCAGCAGAAGTTGTAACTGATAAGAAAAAGATAAAGAATGGCGTCGGGCTTGGCATCATCACCTTGGATGATCGGAGTTCAAGATCACTATAATTCTTTAGTCCCGAAATACCCTTTTCTTTCTTCTTCTAATTCTCAGTCTCGTCCTCCTCTGCGATTCTCCTCCGCTCTGCACTTTCGACAAATTACGGGGGCTACTAGCTCCGCTGTTGCTCTTGAACCGGTAACTCCTTTGTTTTCTACCCTTCCTGTCAATTTATTACTATTATAATCATATGTTTGTAGAAAACTATTGAAATTTGAGACCCAGAATTTTGATTATTGTTAAATTTCATACGGACAATTGCAATTGCTTTTTTTCTTGGGGAGGGAATTTTGAGTTTTGACCAATTATGTAATGTAGCATTCTAACACAATGTGTCTAACGGAATTATAGAATTTTACTAAATTTTTTAGTTCAAAGATGACATTTTTGATAGGGAATGTGTTGACCAATGTTGTAAATTTAACTTGGGAAGTGCACAGAATCAATATGGTTAGCGAACTTTTTACCTAAACAAATTAAAGACAGACAAACTTAGAGCAATTCCCATTGGGGCAGAATCATTTGTTTAATTTTCTCCTGCAAATTATGTTTCTGGGGCTATTAACTATCAGTATCTACTTCAGGAAGCTCGAACTCAATTGAAGGAAGGCTCAGAAGAAGTTGACTTGTTTGCATGCCCGGTTTGTTATGAGCCATTAATAAGAAAAGGTCCTTCAGGATTTAACCTGTAAGAAAGATCTAATGACTAATGCGTGCGTGCAAATACATTTGGAAATGTTATGTGTTCTTTACGTAATGACTTCCATAAATCCAAGATATTATGTGCAGGCCAGCAATTTATAGATCTGGTTTTCAATGTAGAACGTGTAACAAGACATACTCGAGCAAAAATATTTATCTTGATCTTACTGTTACCGCTGGATCAAAGGATTATAATGAGTTTAAACCAGCAAGAACTGAGCTATTCAGGTATGAATATGCTATCATATATGGTATGGAGAAGTTGTCTATTTCAACAGAGTTATTGACACCAAATTGCAGCATTAATGAGTTTAACTCCTAAACCGATGAACATATGATTTTGAGGCTAATTTGTGGTGAAAACTAGTGAAATTATGAGATGCTCCTCGTTTTGAGTTGTGAGATGACATTTATGTGCCTGCAGTCTACTACCTAATGTGTTTTGTTGGTTTGGAAAAGTATAAACCCTTTATTGATTGATATTTATGTTTTTCCTATTTGATAACCACCTGCTTCTCTGAAAGACAAAGATATTCCACTTGAAACTTGACATAGATTTATGTATCACTCATTTTAATGATTGGTGTTCTTGCCTTCAATAGGAGTCCACTTGTCTCCTTCTTGTATGAGAGAGGCTGGCGTCAAAATTTTAATCGTAGTGGTTTTCCTGGTCCTGATAAAGAGGTAAAATTTCTTTGGTTTTTATTTTTCATTCAATGTGTCTTTATAGGTAATGAGCACTATGGAGGATTTTCATAAGAAAGTATACCGTGAAGTTTAGTAATGAAACAGGAGAAAATTCAATTGAAACTTCTCCATTTTATTACCATGAAAGAGAAATTAGGAGTATTCCCTTTCTGTCAAATGGATAAGGAACTATAGAACTGGTCCGTAACTGAAGAGTTTGTTGAGGAAGAAGTTATTCTGTTAAATGCACTTGGTGCTGTTTGGCATATTTGTGTTTTAGATAGTGCCAAAAAGGGTGATTTCACTCTTGTATCAAGCTTAAGAAAGCTTATGAAGCCAAGAAACAAGGAAGGAAAAAACACAACACTGCTATAACATATCCCTGTGGCTTAGTTAGAGTCGGTCATAAGCTGATGTGAATATGGATACTGTTCACTTAGTTTTCATGGAATAAAATTCGCAACAATATTTGTGCTCAAATTCAATTGCAACAATATTATTCCATGCAGTTCAAGATGGCACAAGAGTATTTCCAACCTGTAGAAGGAGGTGTCCTGGTAGATGTTAGTTGTGGAAGTGGCTTGTTTTCGAGGAAATTTGCGAAATCAGGGGCTTATTCAAAAGTTGTTGCTCTTGACTTCTCAGAAAACATGCTTCGCCAATGTTATGATTTTATCAAGAATGATGATTCTATTTTGAACTCGTAAGTCACTTCCATTAAATGCTCTCTGCAGTTACTGCAGGTTCTGAGATAGGAATTATTCTGCTTCATATGTTATATGGATCTAAAATTTTGGTTAGAGAACTTCTTCTTTTTTTTTTTTAACCTATTATGTTTGAAAATATGTGCATCAATCTTGCTCTTGTGACATCAGATGTCTCCCGACTCCCCTTTTCATCTGGTCTAAATATCCATTGATGGTGTTCATGCTGGTGCAGCCTTGCATTGTTGGCCATCTCCTTCTAATGCTGTAAGTTCACTTTGTTTTAGCAGCATCTCAAATTGCTGTAAAATCTTCAGTGTTCTAGTACATGCTTTTCCTGTTTAATTGTTGATTAAGAAGCTCCGCATATATGAAAGTTAAATTGTGTAGATATACTAAAGAGAGCCCATAATCAACTGTTTCTCTATGCCTTCCTGGTAAATTTATATGTATCTGAAAGTTGATTTAGATTGTGCATTTATGTGGATTATCAATGCTCATAGGGCTACCCACATTACTTTCTAGTTCTTTTGCTTCAACAATAATACTCAAGATGATAACTTGCAATAATTTAGCATTTCATTTGTCAGGTTGCTGAAATCAATCGTATCTTGCGAAGTGGTGGTGTGTTTGTTGGAACTACTTTTCTTCGCGTCAGTTCATCAACTCCTGCATTCGTGAGGCCTCTCATACAGGTAATAATTTTCTAAGCTAAAGTGAATGGCTACCTCCACCCTGTTGGTGACAATTGTGAACTTGCTAACAACTTGGGATATTTTTTTTTTTTTTTTTTTGGATGAACCAATTAGAAGTTACAGTAAGATAGTACTAACATTTTCCACCTGAAATAGCAGTTAGTGAACCAATGGACAGAAATACACTTGCACAGGCGTTTGATCCAGTAGCAAACTCCATCGTGCCCGTTTCATTCTTAGGGGATTTTGGAATGCTACCTAATACCTCCCTTCCATACACATTTTGATGATTTAGTGCCACTTATTTAAATTTATGTCCTCTATGGCAGAGTGCGCAGAACTACAACTATCTGACAGAAGAGGAGATCAAGGACTTGTGCACATCATGTGGTCTTATCAACTATACCAGCAAAGTCCAACAATCCTTCATCATGTTTTCTGCACAGAAACCTTGAAATTTACCTTATTTTAGCGTTCGAAACTAGATGTTTGACTCTAGAATCCTTTCTTTTTCTTCTAATGCTATGTTATAATGATAGATGATTCTTTTGGTCTGACAGTTTTGGCAGACATTCTTGTTCATTTGATGTCTAAGGTACTTCAACCCTGTGCGTCATATACTCAAAAATGTATAGGCCAGATGGTAATAGTATACCACAGGTGTAATATTGATAATCCAAATGATAGGAATTTTACTATGGTTAATCTTTCATATATCATCAGTCATCGGTGTAAAAAAATTTTTACACTATCGGATATAGATGTATGCAATATGTCCAAAAATAATATTTAAAATTTAAATGATGTACACATTATATGTATCTACACCTAATGATGTAAAAAAAAATTTACACCAAGGATGCATTAAAGTTTAATCCTTTTACCATTAACTCATTATATGTAGGAGTACAATAACTGTGAAATTAAAGTTCTTCGGTGGAGTATGTTAGTACGAGGCATTGATAATGGAAGAAATATTTAGGTATATCGGTTTTTGACTCCACTTGTAGATTAAGTGGTCAGGATTAAACCTGACTTAAAGTATCTTACTTACATCAGCTGATGTCATAAATTCTATAAGGTTTAATTAACACCATAAGGTCTATAAGTAGGGTTAAAAGTCGGGTCTACCTAAGTATTTGCCTTGATAATGGGCCATATGGTTACATCTTTATGATGGAATACAGTCCGGGTATAGATTTTTTGCCATACTCGGAAAAATTTACCATATCGAGTTCCATGTATGGGAACTCTTAGTTGTGCCATTCTCTAGATACTGCTACTATTTAGCAGGGTATGCTAAGAAACTTGTAGACATTTACGCTGTTTTTGGGGTGCTATACAATGTCATCTCCATAATTCCTTGTCCACAGAATGAATTGCAACAAAGCTATTTTCATTAAATATTGATTTATGGATCACAATTCAAGATAAATTATTAAAATCAATTCACGAATCAAAATCTTATTAAATTATTAACTTTACTTTTACATACTGACATTATTTCTTTTAGTAGCATGTAAATGATATTTTGCACTGAGAATAGTTTTGAATTTGTGGTTTTACCTTTTATACATATTCTCTTGGTTTTCTGCTTGTCTTGTTTTATCTGTTGATTTTTTCTGGGTTAATAGCATTCTGTCCCCCTGAGGTGGGTAATTATATTTTATCCCTCTAATTATAGAAATATATATTTTGCCCCTCATTCGTAGCATTCATCCTTTAAAAATTTTAAAATATCAAGAAAATTTAGTTAAATGATTGAAATACCCTTAGTATGATATTTTGATTTTTCATGTATATAATTGATTTTCGATAGTTATAAAAAAATTATTAAAAATAAAATATAATAATATATTGATATGTTTGCCTTTAGGGAGTGAAAATATAAGAAAATATTGAATTATATTATATCCGATTTTTACAATTTGCATAGTTTTATAAAAAAAATATATTTTCAAACAAATTCAAAATAATATAAAATGAAATTTAAAAATTTGAGTAAGAAATATATTGATATAGACTATATTGAAATATTATATAATTTATCTAAACTTTTTCTTATTTTTAAATAATTATCATATCACTATCAAAATTTAAATATATACAAAAACAAAATATAGTACTAAGGTATTTTAATCATTTAACTAGACTATCTTAATAATTTTAATATCGGTAATAGATGAACAGTGTCAATGGGACAAAGTATAATTACCCCTAGTTTAGGGGGCTAAAGTGTTATTAACCCATTTTTTCTTTTGGTAACTTAGATCTTTTGATTCGAACTAGGGAAGTAATTTAAAGAGCCCATGTGGTGGAGGAGTGTACAAGCCAATAAAATTACCAATTTTTTTTGAACAGAACAAAGTGGTCTTTAAAATAAGAGACTTTCAGGGCTGTGCTGAAAGATCCCCCCTCGTGCGGCTCAAACGCTGATCCATTCTGTTTGTTCTTTCCCTTTTTTCTTTTCTTCCTTCCACCTCCCACCCTCGTGCATTTCTGTATCTTTGACTTTGACCACACTAACAAAAATCTTTGAAAAAACTTGAGGAGCTCAGGGCTTAAGGGAGGTCCGACTGATTTTCTGTCCCAATAATTGGGGACGGTTTGTGGCTTGGATTCAGCCACAAAACCATACCTTGCAATCTAACGGTTGAGGTTGGTCCACCTACAAACCCATTTTACAGTTTGCAAACTCTTTTTTTTTCCCCCTTTGAAACAAAATGTACATAACACTTGTAAGTTAATGACAATATAAAAGAGAATAAAGTTTTCTCGTTTAAAAAAATGAATAATCTTTCATACACAGTTAATGTAAAATTTTATTTTATATCGACAGATTTAAATACATAACACTAATAATATAAATTAAAGATAAGTAATTGATGTACACATTTGTTATTTTTTATTATGGTTTCTGACTCTGTGTTATGATTTAATTACAAACTATGAGACTTGCATCTCATATTAAAAATTTTAATGTAGGATTTAAATCCTATACTTGCAATTGGATCATAACAGAATTTAATACTTCTAATGCGGAATTAAAGTCTTATACCTTACAATTACTCCGTACTCATAACAGTCCGCTATTACACTATGTATACGAGGGTTTCAGTGGAGTGACAAGAAGTGGGATTCAATCCACAAATAATGAGAAAAAGCCAGCAAAAAGATGAAGAACATGCAAGCAAATTAGAGAGTTGAGGGGAATATTTGACAATTCCGAGGCTTTTAAGCACTTATATTTTAGGTTTTCGACAAAATGGATCTGTCATATGAAAGTCAGTTCATTGGATTCTTTGCACGTGAGGTTCATTACTAATATAAATTGCTACCAAAATTCACAAAAAGAAAGTAAAATTAAAATAGAAAAAAAAAAGTTACTTTGTGATAATTAAGATTGCGAACGTTGTTTCATTAGAACACAGTAAATCAGGCGGGATTAGCTACCAATCAACGAAGTATTTGATCAGTAATACTAGTATATAGTGACGTGACGATGAAATATACTTCTTTTCGAATTACTAAAAAATAGTTAAAGAGATAATTTTTTTAATTTTTTAAACATATAGTAGCCCAAAGTATTGATTAAACATGGCTGTGAAATCCTGACAAATAACAACTTGCGCGTCAACTTAATCAGAAGTTGAGAGATAATGCCTGTTTTTTTTTTTTTTTCTTAAAAAGAATTTATGGTGAATTTTCGGTGACTCGAACCTAGTTTTATCATTTGAGATAATGCCTGGTCTTATTTGACCTTGAGCTCTTTGATGTGCTGCTTAATTGTTGCAAAGCATTTGAGTTCGCTAAAATTAATAATATTAATCTTTATTTACCTTGGTTTCTTCTACCTTAAGTCTGAGATTACATGGGATAGAACGCGGAGAATGTAGTGGACCTGTTAAGTACGAAAAACCCTGACCATCGGCTTTCTGAAGCTCACATTTATTCCAGGCAGCAACATATTGCTATTGGTCGCACACGGTTTTCCATGAATGATTTCGGCTCCTTTTTTTTGTCAAACTTTGTATTTTAGATGATATTGATCATGAGATTAGTAGTAAAACAAAAGTATAGCTATATGGGACTTATTCGCTTCATTGTTCTGGATATTCGGTCTCACTATTTATACTAATCTCCTATCTCATATTTTGAATGTTTGTCACATGTGTTCTGACCTTATAAGTATTGTCATGTCAAAATGTGTGACAGGTATACAGAATATAAGACAAGATTGATATAGACAGTGAAACAAAAAAATTTATGGTGAAATACATATTGCGAAATGTACGTAAAATGCATATACTTACTTCCAATAAAATTGTATTTTTTAAAATTAACTTCTAGGTTTCCTTAATTAGAAAAATAAATCAAGAAAAAAGGGACCCTTCAATTTCCTAAAGAATGATAAATCCATGAATTTTTTTTCTTTTTTTAAAAATAAATTTATGGCCATACAGTACTGTTTTACCTAAATGGGTGGCACCTTAGCTGTGATCACAAAGGAAGCAATACAAGATTTGAAAAGGGAATACAAATTTCAAATCATAGAAAAATCTGTCGAGCTTTCAAACCCCAAGATACCCCTTGATTAAGTTCAAAGGTGGTTTGGAACAAACAATAGTGCCTCAAAATTAGCAAATTAATGAGCTAATCTGGTTCAGTTGCTGATTAATATCTCAACTAGCTAGTGCCAAATGAACTGTATTTTTGTCTGTCAATGTTTTTATAGGCTATCAATCAATTATCAAAGCATGCTATTATTTTAGCACAAATTTATTTGTGAATTGGTGGAGTAGTTGTGCATTGCTGCCACTTTTGATTTCCCAAAAACTGACTTTCCTCGTACATGTCTGGTTTCTGCCCTATGATTTTGTGATTTAAGTGATCAAGTCAATATATAACAGCTGAAACAATACATATATAATCTCTTGTTCTTCTTCTTTTTTTTTTTTTTTAATAATTGAAATGCATATAGTCGTTTTTTTTTTTTTTTTTGTAATAAATATCGTCGCCTTTTCATTATAGTTAGACACTTTCTTTTTCCCAGGTGATCAGATACATGCATTTTCCTTTTTTTCGTATTCTTCTGTTCTTTATTTATTTATTTATTTATTTTCTGTCCTTGGATTGCTCGGAAATTCTACGAAAACGAATCAGGTTTATTAAAATTAATAGTTAATTGGATAACTAAAACAAAAAAATTTAGTTCTGGAGCTCTGTTGACAAATGTAATGTTGGTTCACCGATAAGTTACAAGTTCCTTAGTGAAATTTTATTTATTTATTTTGTGTTACTAACTGGTTTCATTGTATTATTTCAGTGCCATCATGAAATATTGACTTTTATTCTCACTCGCTTACTATTTTTACAATAACTTCCTAATCATCCCGCTAAACTGGGCTTTATTAGTTCTCTAATCATAACTTAACGTGAGCAAAGTCAAGAAATGTATAAAACGTGATAAAAGGGGGATAAAAATCGTTCTCATCAAATTGGTTTAGTCAAAAACTCAAATTAACCCTCAAGATAAAAATGTAGTGTTCCGGGCACTAAAAATTTACCATTACTTTCTGAATCATATAATTTTCGGTACATGAATTCATTCTCACTATGCTCCCAGTATAGAAGAAAAGTAGATTTTTTTAAAGGAAAAAAAAAAAAAAAGATTCGAATTACAAAATTTAGTACATAAAAGTAACCCTCGAAATCGAAAATGACTACTAGACAAAAAATATATATATATTTCCCAACCACATATTTTGTACGACCAAACATAACCCCCATACCACGATGCAACATTCAGTAAGTGGACGGCCAGTAACGTTTTTAAAAAAAAAAAAAAAAAAAAAAGACTACAAAATCACATATATACAACCAAGTAAATTGAGGACAAATTCCTCTTTACTTCTGGCTGAGTTCAAGAATCAAGGCAAGGCAACTAGCTAGCTCCGTCCTATTTCACCGAGAAATGAGATTCGAACAAAAATTAATTTGTTTTGGTTAAAAAAAAAAAGAAATTTATGGGGCTGCTCACTAGACCAAGAACTTGATTTAATTTAAGATTCAAGCACTCAACACAAGAAGATTATAAATTTAGTTTAAGGGGAGAAGTAGGCTATGGGAGACACGGGAACAAAGGAGCGCCCACGTTCTCCTCATATCTTTACTTTCTTTCTTTATTAATTGCTCTCTCTCCTTCACACACATTACACGCACTAATTAACAAAGGACAAGTGATGTGTGGGCTCATATAACAAGTAAGACGGTAAAATCACGTATAAAGTTTAAAATTTAATTTTTGTTGTTTTTAATTTTTTTGTTAATAAATAATTTAATTATAAACTGTTAAAATATATGTCAATATAATTTACCTTGATTCTAAACAAAGGAGTAATCAGCTCCTAAACTTTTGAATGCCAAGACAAGTGATATTCTTGACAAAATATTGTGTGTGTAATGATCAAGTAATAAATATATATACTCCCCTCTCTTGTGATTCTCCATAAATACGGTAACATCATCAATACCCAAAAGCCCTCTCTCTCCATCCTTCTCATACACACAATTTTGGCCTTGGATTCGCTCATCCACTATCCACTTGTGCAAACGATCATGGTAGGTCATGTATCCTCAAAATATATGGAACGAACTTCTTTTCTTTGATTTTTTTTTTTTTTTTTTGGGTTTAATTCATATTTAGATTTTTAGGGAATTGAGGAGGGTTCAACTTGATATATATGATCCTATATATATTTGTATTTTTAATTGTGTAGGGAATTCAGAAGCCTGCATGGTTGGAAGCTTTGTATGAGCAGAAATTTTTCATGCCATGCTCATTTCATGAAAGTGCGAAGAAGAATGAGAAAAACATTTGTTGCTTGGATTGCTGTACAAGTATTTGTCCACACTGTGTCATGTCTCATCGATTCCATAGGCTTCTTCAAGTTCGACGTTATGTGTATCATGACGTTGTTCGATTGGAAGACCTAGAGAAACTCATCGACTGCTCCAACGTTCAGGTAATCGATCAAATGATAAATTAATACTATGAAAATTAACATGGTTAATTAAAATTCTACTACTTTTAACTGGATAATCCTTCTTGAATTTCCCAAATTAAGCATGATCATGTCTATTGAGCTTATAATTCTTAGACAAATTAATGATTGAACGAATTACCTGACAGGCTTACACAATTAATGCTGCTAAGGTTGTGTTCATCAAGAAAAGACCTCAAAACCGGCAATTTAAGGGGTCTGGGAATTTCTGCACCTCTTGTGATAGATGTCTCCAAGAACCCTTTATTCATTGCTCTCTTGGTTGCAAGGTAATTCTAACTTCTATATAAGTCTAACTCGAATTTGATTTCTGTATCTCTCGCATACATCACATCTCACACACACATATATAAGTGTACGTAGCTAGGATCAAGTTTAACTACCATTCAATTAGCATGAAAATTTACAAAATTCACTTGCTTATACTAATAATTTAATGCTTAAAATAATTTTGCATCTAAAAACCTTGGAAATTATGGTGATAATTAAGTAACCAAATTAATTTTATGTTTATTTTTAAAAATTAATATCAGGTTGACTTTGTGCTTAAACACTACAAGGATCTCTCTCCGTTTCTAAGGGCATGCAAAGTTTTGCAGATGTTATTTGTATGTGTATCACTTAGTCCTGATTTCTTCATTCCACAAGACTATGGTGATGATGAAATAACAAACGAGACCCCTCATTCAACAGTTGTGGACTGTGACGAGCCAATGAGCTCCTCATCGGGCTCTTCCGGGTCTGAAAATATGAGCTTTATGTGCACCGAATTTGTGAGAAAGAAAAGAAGTGGATTATACATCTGTGGAAGATCAGATAATAAAATTACACATGATGAGGACATGGCTACAAGCATGATGAGTAGGAGAAAAAGAGTTCCCCAAAGATCACCTCTTTGTTAGATTACTTCTAAAAATATTATAATTAATAACTTTTAATTTACTACTTAATTAGTTCTTTGAGTTTTTGACCGACTTGATCGATCATGCAACAATTGCCGCAATCCTCCCCACCTCCCCAAAACCCTAAGAAAAAAAAAAAAAAAAGAATCATTTACCTTTGATTTTGGGGTTAATTAATTTAATTACTTGGTCGGGCTGTTTTGTCTTAATGGCATCACGTGATTAATTCCCAATTCCAAGTTATGGTTTTGTACATTTTTTTTTTCTTGAGATTTTCACATTGTACGATTCGTTCTTAATTAATTCAAGTCATGATTAGATATAGAGCCGGTTTTGTTCTATTCATCCTTAGTTACTGCCATTCCATCCAAGTGAAAATTCCAAATTAACTGTTAATGTTTCCTTCAAATACAATTTATAAATAGGGTAAAAAAAAAAAAATAAGTATGATTGTTTTATCACGCATGAAAATTCCAAATGTACCGTCAATGTTTCTTTTTTAACAGTTTATTGAAAGTTGTTTATAGTTTTTTTGAAATTAAAATATAATTTTTTTCAAAAGAATTTGTTGATAAAAATTGAAGAACTTTTTTTTATTTTTCATATTTAGAAAAGTTAACAGTTGTTTTCGAAAGCAACAATCAACCTATTTTTCCAAATGTATTTTTTCAATTAAAAAAAAATCAAACTTATAATTATCTTCATAAGAAATGAGAACAAGGCAAGTTGGATAAGTTCATCATTATATATATATATAGGTTTGAGCCCAGCTTAATCTCAGCGTATCTTAAGCACATAGGAGGTCATTTGAATTGCAGAGTGATTTATGTGCTATTTATGTGGTTATGTTCCTTAAGGTATAAGTCGATCACTATATAGTAAGAGGATATTTTTCAATGTTTATATGGTGTCTAATTTCAACTTAAATGTATATTGATTATCATATTAATTGTTACAATTAATTAAACTTTAAAAAAAATGTCATAAATGATGATTGAATAATTAACGTCTGCTAATATGGACAATTTGCAAATGTGGTACTATACATGCTAGAATCATAAGAGACTAAAATTTTAGTCCCCACTCCAGTTCCTACAAGTGAATTCCTTCTATCATTGTTGTGGGAGGATAATCATTACATGCCACGGAATGGAGTGATAAAGCCTTTAGAACGTAATCCAGAATAATTAAGCTGCAAAGTAAATCCCCATAACACAATTAGGGGAGCACGTAGGTACAAATGTTTGTCCTTTTTGTACTACTGAATTAGTTTTACCATCTTTGATAAGAGCATTAATTTGCTTTGGAAACTGACCCCAACTGCAATTCCTCAAAATTTGTTGCAGTCCAATGCAAGCAAGCATTGATGTTTTTTACTGTTAGAGATCAATAAACATATGCTAAGTGACTTAATTTGCCTATGGCCTCGAACGTTCATTTGTCTTCTTCTCGTAAATTTTGCCTGTAAATATCAACCGAGACATGTCCTATCTCAATATATTTGTATGATGTGATAAAATTAATAATGTATTATTAATGTTTTAAATAATAAATACAATTTGATTGAACATTTATAATTAATGAATTAATAATCAAATATAATTTTATCAAGAAAATTTGTTTTAAAAAGTGATTATAAATTTATGAATATATAAATTATTATTTTTATCCCCATATACAATTATCGTTGATTCTATTTTATTACCCCAAAAAAATGTATGATTCTGTTTAAATTACTTGTCTCTAAAACTTATAATCTTTGTCTCCTTCCTATTGCCTAGGCCTTTTTGACCTTGACCATGTACTTATCTAGTTATCTCCACCGCGTATATTGTTGACCAGTCAAATCATGAAAGGGTGGAAAATCTTATTGATACATGCAATTTGTGGTAAAGAAAATCTCCAGCTTGTACTTATACGCCGTTGAGTTTCGCAGTTCAGAAAGGTAGACAAAAGAATGGAAAAGTTTTTAATAAGGAGGGAAGAGAAGGGAAGAGAAAATAAGGGAAGGAAAGTTTTTTTTAAGTTATTTGAGAGTTTTGGAAGAAATTTTTTATTAATATTAATATTTTATTAAAATATTTCTCTTTTTGATATTTTAGTATTATATTTGGAGGACAAATATGATATTTTATAATTATTTATAGAGTAATTAAACTTTTCCTTCCATCTCCACTTATGGAAGGAAGTTTTCTTAAAATTTTATCCCTTCATTTCCCTCATTTTCCTTTCTTTTCCCTCCAATTAAAACTCCCAAACAACCTAAAAACTTTGATAATTTTCTCTCCCTTTCTCTTTTCTTCCTTCCATTTCCTTCCATCCAAACTCACCCTTAGGAGTGGCAATTTTAAATGCGCCATGACAACACAATACACATACAATACTAAATTAACAAGTTTAAATATAACCCGAATTTAATTAGATTTCTAAAATATCGACCTGTCATCGGTTGTGTCGTGTCAACCCACAGGTTGACCCAACAACTATTTATCTTATCGGGTACCCGATATAAACCTCGGGTAACTCGAATGACCCATTAATTAATTTGGAGTATTTATGAAAATTTGACACAATAATACACTCTCTAATCGCATATCATGTCATTCGGGTCAACGGATTAATTGTGAGTTATCGTGTCATCCGGATAAATTAAATAACTTTTGTATTAATATAAAAAACTTAACAAGTTAATGGGTCTTGTCAGGTCAATCCGTTAATAAATTGATCACGACACGAATACTTAATGCGTCATGTATTAGTTGAAATTTTCTAGCTCGAACCCGATTCGATAAAAATTCGACACGATAAGAACTTGATACAACCATTAACACCCCTATTGCCCTTTCTCCCTCCCCTTTTTGGAGAAGATGTTAACGACTACACATGTTAAAAAGATGAAAAATTCTACAATGATACTAAGGTTCTTTAAAAACTGTTAAATTGGTAGAAAAAGAAGAAATTATAAATAATATTTTGGTTGCCTTGGAATCTCTCCATAATGAAAATAGAATGGTTCAAATAATTCTAAAATTAAATATGGTGAATTAATTATTCAAAAATCTCCAATTAATAAAAATTTTAATTGGGTTGATACTGTTGATTTTTTAATAATTGAAAAATTATTCGAGAAAAGAGATTTGAATGGTGATAAAATATTAGCGTTTGGGGCGAATAAATTTTCTAACAGTTGTGGGAGTGATTTGTTTGAATTATTTGGTGGTGAAAATTGTTTTCAAAAGAAAAGGTATGACTTCTTATTTTTTGGGAATATGGTTAATTTTGATGAAGAAAAATGCCTTGGTGTCTTTGAGAATAAATGAGTAAATATGTATGAGTTCTTTGATCAAGAGGAGTTAGCGTGAAATTATTTGAGAAGTACAAGATTCATCCATTATAACGTGTAAAAATGAAGATAGAGAATCAACATAAGATTGAATTACACATCGTCGACACGTGTGTGGAAATTTTATTGGAGATTTATGCTCGTGATGGAATTGGAGGTGATGTTTCGAAGAGCTTGGTTTAAAAGAGGCAATGTTGGAAGACTAAACCAAGCCTAGAATTTCCTATTTAATTTTAGTAATTTTATTGAAATCAGTTTTTAGTAGTTTAATTATTTTAAAAGTCGATAATTATTTAGTACTTACTATCCGGTTATTTCTTACCAGCTAAGTTTATGAGTCTATATATAGGATACATGTTGGACTATTTTTTTTAGAGAGTTTTAAAAATTTATTGAGAGAATCTGACGAATTCACTGAGAGTTTCTTTGTTTGAGATATTAATAAAATTATTTTTTTGAATTTCTTCCATATATTTTTATACATGATTATTTTATTTTCTTCAATTTCTAATTTTATAGTTGGTAACAGAGAATTCTAAAAATTTAGAGTTCTACAAAAACTTATATATATAAATATTTAAAACCAATGAGATACCCTAAGCGCACTGTACAACTTCGTAAAAAAGATTATTTAGTTCATAGAATTTGAAAATTAGGAAGGGCATTTTCATATTCATACCATGCGCACGTAGTGAGCGCTTGTAAAAATGAAACTCAAATTACGATCCGTAGTGCATACTCTGTGCGCATATAAGTTTTAGAGAAATTTTACGATTCCTTTTAGTGAATAATTCTTTTGTACTTTAATTGTTATATAATACAATATCATATGTTTAAAAAATTTATATTGTATAAAATTTTAAAATAAAAAAAATAATTCCATAAAAGAGATTATAAAATTTCTATAAATTTTAATCCGTACAAGTATATAATCCTAAAGTAGTCATAAATTTCAATATGTTTTGGGACTTGAAACCAAACTCAAATAGTTTAGGCGTACGACCATTGTTTTTATCAATAGTTATCCAACATGCGATAGTTTACAGTTTTGAAATTTGAAATCAAATTCAATTCAGAACATATATCTTTCATATAAAATTAATATAGATTCTTATTTAAAATTTATTTTTATAATTTTTTGAAATAAAAAATTGCTAATTAAATTTTATAATTCATGTTTTCTAATTTTTATTTCTCAATAAATAATATTGTTAATATATTTAATCTTTCTTGATATATTGTTTATCTTATGTAAATTACTAATTTAAGTTTTGAATAACTTATTTATGTCAAAGCAACAGTTACAAGAACCATTATATTATTTTATAGGCAACATATGCATTAAAAACAAATTAGGTATGTCATTGGAGTATTATCTTCTGTCATACAATTTATTTTAAAATAACTATCAATATTATAATGATTATTATGTTCTAAAGATTTTTAACATTAAGGCAGTTCTCTTTCAATTGTCTCATTGTATAACGATATTAATGTTCAATACAAAATATAAAATCAAAAATAGTTTCATACATTTTAAATTGTTTATTTACTTTAAAGTGAAAAAATAGTTTCAGCTACTATACATACGGAATAATCATTTAAAAAAATAAAAAAAAATTATGGAGCACAAACAACAAAATATACATATAAATAATATGATTGACAAATTAAAATATAAGGTAAAGAATAATCAAAATTTTAAATATATTTCACATGATATATTTTTGATTTATAGTCATCCTTTTTCTAATACTACATATTAAAATGTCTGCTAATATATATTCACTCCTATTTACGACTAAATAGAAATAAAAAATTATGATTGCATTTTGTGTAAATATTACTAAATTTAATATGTTATAAAAAAAAATTAAAAGTGCTACAAAATATAAATACTCAATCTGAAGTTCTCCACGTGTAATCTATTCTTTAAATATATTTAGTATGATATATTAATTATTTATATATGTAATCTATGAATCACTTTATATACCTTTCATTTAAGAAATTAAAAGTGTTAAACTTTCTTTTTATTATTGTTCATTGTTCCCAATATTCTTTGTTATTCATTAGTGCGTATTTGACAACATAACCTACCAATACAACCAGCCAAAATAACATCATATAAAAAAATAGAATTTGAACAATATATCAAAAACAAAACCTATAAATACAATAAGGGATATAACAATATTAGAACTTAGTAAAGTTTTAACCACCTTGTTGAATTGTATGTTACGGAAACTACCGTATGACTAACAAAATAATTTAAAAATAAATCACCTGACATTGGAATTCGTTTTAGGGATACTAACACTTTTTTTTTTTTTTTAATGGAATCCAACCCAACTTATACTATTAACGAGTCAACTTAAAAATAAACTAATCGATATAGTAATTTCTTTCGAGATACTAATACTCATCTTTTATAAAATCCAACGCCGTTTATACCATTAACGAGTACAATAAAATAAAGTACAACGCTAACTAATTTGCTAATTGCACTCGTATATTATATGGCTCCCAAGTTGGGAAGATTAGGAGTGTACTGAACATAAAAATATGTAAGAAACAACATATTCAAATTTTTCCCTACATTATAATTATATAGTGCTGTATCGGTTAAATATAATTCTATATTGGCAATGATAGAAACTACAATGTCTAACGTCTTCGTTCATATCGTATCTATTTAATTTTAAATAATGTTGTATGTATTTTCTCGATGTATTATGAGATTATTGTAATAACAACAAACAAAATCAAGTTCAACCAACCCTTTCTTGAGAGGGAATAGGATCAAAATCCAATACCAATAGGGAAAATAAGCATTTACCCTTACTCATGGAAATGAAAAAAATAAAAAACCTTAAATTTTAAATCAACATTATTCCATCAAGAATATGAAGCTATTTGCCCAACTACAACTTCTAAAGGCCCCAATAAAGTCCAAGAAGTTATTATTCAACTAATAGTGGGCTCAATTGTAGGCCCATTCCAATGGCCCCAATATGACCATATTACACAGAATGATTGGTCGTATACTCAAATTACTGGATTACTAAACAATAATATGTATGTAAAACACCCCAGTTGAATATTGATGAACTACCATAATTAGAGATAATAATTACTTTAGGTAAGCTTTAATCTTCTATTATATTTTTTAATGTTACATTACAACACTTAATAGGATGATATATTTGTATTTGCTTCATCCATTTTAACTGTTGTATCAAAAATTGATGAGAACGTCTACTTATGATAATACAACGTTGTAAATTAGTTTCTTAGTCAACATTCAAACTAGATTAGATTTTCCATCTATTGCAAATAAGCTACATATGAACTAATTGCCTTTTGCTAATTACGTGGGAAAACAAAGCTTCAAAATAATTTGACTTTTCCCCGTATATTACTTAAGGCAATTAAAGAACGTGATAAATGCGTGACATAGAGAAGGCAAAAACCAAAAGAGACGTGAGTTCAATGGGGCGGGGAACTATATGTAAACAAGTAATTATATGTCTTCAAATTCTCCAAGGGATAATTAATCCTTACGGCTTACTATTAATAAGTCTAGAATGTCACAGTCATCTAGTTATATTTTCTGCATAGGCCATCAAATTTAACTGTGATAACATGATTTACATTACCCTCTTCAGTTTTTATTTTGTATTCGTTCAATTTAGAAAAATGCTTCAAATACACCAAATAAGAACAACATGGTCCATTTTATCCAATTTATTTCTCTTCCACCCTTTCTCTTAAGATCTCGTCTTTCTTCCACCTAAGTTAGTTGAGGGAGTTTATATGTACATTACATTCATGTTGTGCAAATTAAATTGAGAACCTTAATTACAACAAAGTAAAAGGAAATATTAATCATATTCAACTTGTTGGTTGACTAAGACAGATAACAAACTTGAGAAGCTTAATTTAGTTGAACATTATAAGTAATTAACAATTATGTAAATTCCCAGATGTTTATACACTCGTATATATCATTACTACCTTTGTGCATAGTTATACTTACTAGATTCGCGGAACACTTCAGTACGCTATACAGATATGGGTATACGGTACTCATATTGTTAAAAATGTAATATACTAAGGGTAAGCTTAGTTAGTACGTTATTTTGGTACGTGGTATGATTGATTAAGTTAGTTGATACGTTTTAATATACCATTTTAAGAAAGTTAGGATACCATACAAATATATATAAACTTATTAAGATTTGTTAAAATATTATTGTAATTAGTATCAATAAAAGTATTAGTCTAGTTAATTAACTTCATATCAAATTGAATTACTATGAATGTAATTCGTAATTAGTATGTTTGACCTTGATTTTGTTAGTTTGTAGGAGGGATACTTGATCCGTGACAATAAGAATAATTTTGGAAAAAAAATAAAAATAAAAATAAATAATTTATACATGTAAGTAAAAGTCAACTTTTAAAGCAGTTGATTTTTAAATGTACAAGCAGGTAAAACGATAATATTTAAATAAAAGGAACTAATTTAGCATTAGAAAATGACAAAACTACAAAAAGTTTAAATTTAATTAGTCAATCTTTCACGAATTAAGCGTAAAAATAGTTCGTCAAATTTGATGAATCAGTACGTATACTACAATATTCCAAATCACAAAAATACCACAAATCAAAATACGTAAACTGATACGCGATACATAAAGCTACCTAACCCTTCTCTTGATACTAATTTCGTAGATGGCAACACCTAATACAAGTAGTTTGGTTGTCAAAAGTCATATTTTGGTCTTTGTCCTTTGCGACATGGTTGATTGAACATGCGTGCATGATTTCAACCTTAATTGGCACGAAACCAATGACAATGGAACACCGCACTGATCACAACATCATAAATTACATAAAACTAATGTATAAATAATGAAACAATAATTGAAAAAAAAAATAAGATTTCAATTAGTACATTAGGATGATGAAATGCAATTGAAGTGAGGCAGAATCAGTAGACAAGTATATATATCTTCCATTTTTTTTTGGCATTCTACATAATAGTACACTTTCCATAAGAAAAAAAATTAATAAAAGAAATAAAGAAATTAATTAATTAATTAATTAATCCTTTCTCCAAATAAAACATATCAATTTTATCCTTCCCCAGTGCCGATTGAGACGAGATGATCATGATGACGATTCACTACCAGATTTTTCTGCATTCATAGAACTCGCAAAATGTCTGCAAACTGAGCAGAATCAAGAGTACCACAGTGGAAACCAAGGCCAGACATTTCCAAGAAGCATACAAATTCTTCTTGAACCGTCTAACAGTCCTGACGAAAAGCTTCTTATCATAAAACTTGTTAACTTTCTCAATTGCAATCTCAATATTCGACTTCTGATCAGAGCCCGCGTAACATCTTTTCATCCCATTAAACTGCTCGGCAATTTCATCATCCGTCAGACCTCCCTTTAGGATCACTCCATTTTGCTTCAGCAGCCTGACATCTTCTGCAGTGTCTATAATCCCATTCATTAAATTTACGTATCTTGCATACGAGAAATTCGAGGGTCGATTTCGACATAGCAGCTTCGTATGCTACCAAATTTCTCAAGATAACTTCAGTACTCGAGTTTAAATTCATGACTGGGAGATATAGAGTTGCTTCCTCTACAAGAAACTTGATCTCGTTGATGCTCCCAATGAAGGGTTTGCATTGCACCTTAGCGTAACGCCAGAGGTGGGATACTGATGGAATTGAGATCTCGGAATCTTCTGAATTTTCTTCGTGAATTCCTAGGTTGCTTTTTCTGAATATCCCAGAAATAGTTGACCAAGGAATACTCGAGACAACCATAACGGGCTTAAGAAGGTCTTTGGTACGTTTTGTACCCATGGACTCGACTAAGTCCAAGATTGCATCTAGATTGTTGTGAACAATGTCGGGATCTTCCTTCTTACTTGAGGAGGAGGACGAGGTGATCGACGATGATGGAGAATTTAATGAATTCCCAGATTCTGTATATAATGGTACCCTTCGAATTTGATCATTTATTAAGGACTCCGAGACACTACTAGGAACGTTAACAATCATGTGATACATCATGTCTAACAAATGAAGTGGTCTCCGATAACGATCTTGATTCATTTTGTCAATTGAAAATTTAACAGGAGATAGTGTATCACATAATTGAAGTAACATCGCGATCAACTCGATATCTTCATCCTTCCGCTGATTATCAGAAGTTGAACAGATATGAAGAGACTTACGAATCTCCTTCAAAAGGACAAAAGGAATTTGATTCTCGAGCATCATAATATCTCTAGTAATAATAGTGTTGTCCAACAATCTCCTATCCGTGGTCTCATCTTGTACAAGATAAGAATGCACTACATGGAGAAAGAAACAACCATCAATTGCTACAATCCAAGCCAACGTTTCTTGATCATAGTCCATAAACTTATTGTAACAAGCCCGAATATAGGGATCCATTTCCTTCAATTTATTGATCACAACATGTTCGAAATTGAGAGTTTGTTCGGGGGTTGAAATTTCTTTGAACGTAGCAGCGAGCTTGTACCTCTCCATTTGATAAAGTTCGGGCCTCAAATGGTGGTACGGGCCCAAAGCTATGAGTTGAGGAGTATATGCTTCGGGCTTTTGAAGGCTCAGTGTTTTTGGGATCGCAAAAACAGAAACGGGTGGGAGATGGTCGATATTGATAGCAATTTCATTCCTGAAAATATTGCTGATTCGTTCAACCCAACCCCTTGCGCTAGAGCTTAAGGGAACAGTACCCAATGAATTTGTACGTTCCATTTTTTTTTTTTTGGTGGGATTTGAGATGATGTGAAAATGTTTGTTTGAAAATTGGGATGCAATATTGGCTCGTGATGGCATAAATAGGAATTGGAGGAAGCAGGCCGCCGCAATAATTTTGTGAAGGAATTGATTGGTTATTAGATGGATGATGTTGACAAGTATTATGGTGCTGTGGTCATACTAGAAATTTGACATGTTAACAATATGGATACATTCACTTAGAAAAATAGGGAAACAGAAAAGCTATGCGCTAGAAAATAAGGAATTGACTATTAGTGCTTCGTTTAAGGTTTGCATTGACCACTGAAATGAAGACAATTACAAAGATTACATTACAAGAAAATGAGTAATTCAGGGATTTCCTATATTTTTAAAATAAAATAAAATAAAACTTTGGCAAGTGATATTCATGCAACAAAATAGCAGCATGAACAAAATTTCTACCATCACATAAAGTTATTACAATTCAAGAAAATTTTTCAATTTTATTATATAACCTTATCTTTTAAGTTTTAGACACTTATGGAAAATATTTAGATAAATTCGACCATTGATTCACCCGTAAAATTTATAAGTGGGATTTAAAATCAAGTATACCTAAATATTTTTCATCTATTATTATGAGAATAGTATTTTACATTATTTGTTTAAACATGTTCTTCAATATTTTATTTTATTAATCATACAGTACCTCTCATAAAATTGTTAGTTTTAGTTGCTATCCCGCTTATTTTAAACTAGTAAGATCAAAGTGAATATTCAATGTGTGTGCAACATAAAAGAAAAATGTATCAAAAAAAGCGTAGAAATTATGAATTAGAAGACATTAGAAGTTTAAATATTTGATGGGCATAATAATTAAAATTAAAAGGTGAAAGACACTAAAAAAAACCTCAAACTTTATATAAAGTACAGATAATATGTTAAAAATATCTCAAATAACTATTGTCAAAATAAGGGAAATTCTTATGCTAAGGACTCAATCTATGTAAAGCCACATCGCTCTACATGTCCTCATGAATCTCTTATAGAGTGATGTGATTTTACATGAATCAAGAAATCTATTACACTATGTCATTAACCTGATTTATATAAGATTTTTCCGTCAAAATATAGTTGTATCTATTCACTTTAAATACATGTTAGAAATACCCATTATCAATAAGCAAAGAGTATGATGGGATATAGTAGGAAATTTTATTTTAGATTTGAGCAATTATTTATAATTGCTTCTGAATTAATTATAGCTTTATATGTCTAACATGGAAGGCCCAATTTGTAAAAAAACTAAATATTTATTATTTTTTGATAAGTGAGTAATTTACTCTATATGGAGAAACAGTGGCGGAGATAGGGTGGGGGCAGTGGGGGCAGCCAACTAAAATTACAAAAGTACACTAGCAGTTTAGAAAATTTAAACTTTATGTCCACTAATCTGAATACATTACAACATGTAGTGTTATTTTTTAGTTATTGAAGTTTAAGTATTACCTCGTACTACCAAATGTAATTAATTTCTAATGTTTATTTTAATGTTGAGATTTGTAATTAAATACAACTATCAATAACACCAAATACAAGTGTAAAAGAATTACGACCTAAGAGTTATTTGTAATCTTTCTTTTACCCATTTACTATTATTTTGTACTTTCCTATCTTTGATTTTATCTTTGATTCTAATACACAAAACTCAAGTAATTTAATTTTCATTTATTTATAAGTTATGAATGAAGAAAATAAAATGAACACTCATTTTGCTGTTTTTAATAGTTTGTATAATTTTCAATTAATAAAATTAAATAGATAAATTATTTTTTATTTTAATTAATTTGCTCATGTTGAGAGAATATATTCTTAATTGAAATATAACATGTGAATTATAGTATGTATTTTGACTAATTCATTGAAATTTCAATTCAACATATTTATTTTAAGTTTATTTTGGTATTTTTTCATTCATAAATTTCTAATTTGTTTAGCTACTTGTTATAAACTTTTGAAAAGTTACAGTTATTTGTTTTAAAAAGACATTTCTGGCAATGGATTATAATTAAAAATTACAAATAAATAGTCATTTAATACCTAAGATGTAAAAGATTAAAATAATTAGAATAAGTAAATCGACAAAAATTATAACAAAGAAAGACATGACTTACATAATGAGTTTTATAATACAATTTTGTAAACTTTATTATCTATTAATATGTATACAACTATTTTAGAAATATAAATATAAAATTTTTACGCTAATTCAGACAAAATTAATATCCAGAATTATATGATATTTGCTCTTACTAAAGAATATTTCTGACTATACCCCTATGGAGAAATACCATTACTCTAGGAGCAGAGTGGTTGTTTTGGTCCAAAATAAAATTTTTCGATATAGTTTAGTTGTAGTGTTGAATTAACATTGTCAAACGCACAATATTATATAGTTGTAGTGTTGCATTAACATTGTTAAACCTACAAGATTGGATTCGCATTTAGAAAATGGATACCAACATGATCGGCCCACCAAACGGTCAAAATAAAACGGCATCATTTGCGGATTGCTGTACAGTGTACAGCCGCAGTTGAAGTTTCAGTAAAGCGTGCTTTTGTTCCACCTGCGGGACTTGCTACCTATTTCACTAAAGGACTAAAATACTTCAATTATTCAGGTCAAAAATGTTTTTTTAACCCTTTCTGGCGGAACTTTGGTCACTACAATTAACATCGTAAGTTCAAACAGCTGTTGAAAAAATAAAAATCTGTGGAAAATTATTATTATTTGTATTATTATTATTATTCAGGGATAATATTTTTTGAGACATCATTTCTGGTTGAATTTTCTTTCAAAACCACAATATTTGTGTCAAAATCCTACGTTTTGATAATATAATATACTCCCTCTGTTTCATTTTATTTATCGTTTTAGACGTTTTGTCAAATTATCGATAGTTTTAAGAATTTAATTAAGGTAATAATGAATTTTTTCCAACTTTACTCATGATGGCATATTAATAGATAGAGATAATCTTTAACTCGTGTTATGGGATCTATATAGGCCGATGTCGCATATCGTTATCGGAACAGTACTTACCGTTCCACATACAATTCGATCAGGTCAGCTCGGACTCTGCCAAGTCTTAATATTAAAGTAAAAAAAAAAATACTTTAATCACTTTAAATTATCTTAGTGCAAAATTAATTTAATTTAATTTTTTTAAAATTTTTGTATGTTAACAAAAGAACAATGAAAATGAAACGGAGGATGGACATCCACATCGCTGATTGCTGATTACATTCGTAATTTGTAACGTGCAAGTCATGACGACTCATGCTATATATCTTTGACTAAAAAAACATATGGTAGTATATATTGAAATTAACTGCCACCAGTGATCCAAATTTGGATGCGATTTCATAATTATTTAAACTTTCTAATAATTCTATATTTTCCTATGGATTTGAGGAGTTATATATGATCGTGAATTTTCTTCAATTAATTATTCTTTGTTCGTTGAGAAAGAGTACGTAAGCGATTGTATCACATTGGATACGGAACCAACTTCCTAAGTTTCCAGGAAATTTCTCATCAGAAGTAAGCCAAAAGAACAGTTTAAACTTTTATGTCTGTTTGGATGGATAAATTTGGGAAAAAATTTTAAAATTATTTTATTTTTTAAAATGATTTATAAGAATAAAATGAATAAATTTTAAATTCACCAAAATTAAAATATGTGAAATGAAAATTTTCAAATAACTTTCTAATTTAGGTGGATTTAAAATTTATTCAAAAAATAAATGTAATTTCAAATTCTTTCCTACATTCATCGATCGAAACACAACGTTAAAGATATTCAAGCACAAGAAGCTATTAGTTGTGTCATGTGAATCAGATAATTTCTGAGAAATTTCTGAAAGGGAAACGTTATGCAGGCTTGAAAATGATGGATTAATGCAGCTAGAATATTGAACAATATATAATAACATCATAAACGGAAACTGCTCCCACCGAAGGAACTATCCAACAGAATTTCTTGGGTAAATCGCGGTAGATGTAAATATGGAGTATGTCTTGATTACTTAAATATGACATTCTTTAAAATAATTGAAAAGTAAAGAGATATCATTATTTTTTAGTAATCAAACGGATTAAAATACTCATTTCATATTACAAAAAAAATAGTAAATTTTTTTTCGTAATTATAAACCCACTTTGGACTTAATTTCTTGTATTATGATAACGATCTATATAAGAAATTTTTGACTATGGCCTTATTCACAATTACTTATTAAAAGTTATAAATTAGAGCTTTTTTTAGAATTTAAAAAAAAAAGTTTTAAAAAAACAAGTGTAGAATTGCTTATAAAAAGAATTTTTAACTTATTTAAACATGTAAATTCTTGTGTGTACTAAGGTATATAACGTATCAAAATACAAAGTGTGTGAGCCTCATAATGGGATCTATTGTGGGCCTCATTCAAAGTCTACACGCTTCGTGTTTAGGTGCACCACCATACATCTTGGTGTATAAAAAACTTACTTATTTAAACATGATAAATAAAAATATTTTTTTCAATTTTTGTTCACGAATTATTCAAAAAAGTGAAATTTCAATTGGAAAAAAAATTATAAACAGCTTTCAAAAAATTGTTATGAACAAGGCCTATATAGGTAACAGTATCACATTTTCCTAACATTAAGATGAGTACAAAGTCTATAATGAAGTCCTTTTCCCCTTTTAGCTCTTAACATTTACTTGCACTTTTTGCTCCTTAAAGAAATTTAACAGGAAAAAGGAATATTTCAATAATCCTCTATTTATCTGATTTTGCTCAGGGAATTGTAACATAATCTAAATCGTCATGCATATGCTGAGATAATATGTTTCCATCGATAATCATCAAGTCATAGCTTTGCTCCTAAAAGGCACGAGCTATTATTCGCAAATATTTCAATTGTAAGGAATCAAAGAATGACTTCGAATGCAAAAAGCATAAACTTAAGGTTAGAATTTACTCGAAGTTACGTCTCATTTCGCCTATAAAAATTGTGATCATGAACGAAACAGCATTTTCTCGGCACATGCCAAACTATCTAAAATTTGAATACATTCTAAACCATAATTTAAAGCAAAATTTAATTGTTTGACTTTGCATTTCAAGTTTTACAATAGTTGATGATACAAAAAATGTTTATTTAATAGAATAGCAATTATGTATATATACATGTATTCATTTTTAGTTATATGCGATCAATTGATCTTCTCAATCTGACCCTATTAAAATCAAAGACTCCGACTATGAGGTCAGGAATCTCTACCTGTAAATAACATCAGATAATAACATGTAAACAACAAAATCTCACCGTACATCAATTCAATAATAAACAAAGAGACAATACAAAATTTAAAGACCATATTCAGAGAGATCTCTATATTTCTCTCACTATTGCACCTCATGCGACATCAGTACTCTTTAGTTCTTGATATTTGTTTCTTTATACAATTTTGCTCCCCCAACTAAGAAAATTATGCTGAATTTGGTCAAGGCATAGGATCACAGTGGTTCAGCTACAAAGTCAAGCGTGTGTGAAGACAATATCCTTCCGTTGATGGTCATAAAATAATAGGTTGATATGATACGCAACTTCTAATCTATTATAACAGCGAGTTTCAGTTAAATGCTTGATTTGCATTTGAAGTTCTTTCCACTCTTTTAATTATTGACATTCCTTCAACACATTTGAGCGCTCGCTATAGTAAGAAAAAAAGATTATTATCATAATCTCGTGTTGGATTAAGGTGGTGGAATAATAACAAAATCTGGGTCATTTAGATGTGACTAAGGACTTGCACAGTGTCGTCCATGTGCCACGAAAACATTGTTTCGTTAATGATCATCACAGTACTTGTCGATAATTTTTTCTACCTTCTATAAGTTCTAAAAACTTCGTTTAATTCTTGATTTTGCTTAGGACTTCATGGATGTTCATATTTTGATATAAATTAATTTCTCTTAGGCAATACAGTTAAACCAATCTTATGAGTTGGGCTGAAGATTTTTCCGATGAAAAATAAAAAGCTTACAAATGATAATATTTTAATATATTATAAACTCTTTTAAAGACTTATCTCTTATTAATAAATTTTACTCTGACTCTATTAAAATAAAAATTCTTTAAGGAATGTGTAAGTTTGAAACATCACGTTATCCATGATCCTATTACTACTCATAGAATATATGTATATGTTCAAGAAATTTCTGTATCGTACGTGAATTACACGAAAAGAAAGGCCATAAAGCTGAGACTAATCGCAAGGCATCCATCCACTCACGCGTTAATACCGAATATTCAGACATTGTTGAGCGTGCGTGCATGCCAAACTATGTACTATCATGGTTTGTGGCGTATCAATGAGAATATTGACGTGTGATTGCTTTGATTATAGATATTCTGGTAATTGGATTATTTAAATATATTCGATTTTTTATTTTATTTATAGATTCTGTGATCAAAATTAAATTTTAAAAAATTTTACTTACATCTGTTGAAGATTCTCTAAAATTTAATTCATATTACAGGATCTACAAGTAGAGTTAAAAATGGAATATACTTAAATATTTACCTCTGGTAATTACTTACTTGATATATATATATAAACATCCTCTTTTTGGCCAAAATATTTGTAGTTCTTGATTTATTTGAGAAGTATAATTACGCAGAAATGTAAAGAGCTGAAAGAGTAAAAAGGTTTACGTGAGCAGTTTTATTACTACTAAATACTAGTAGTACAAACTAGATAGTCCCCCTTCTCGGAAGCAGATTTCCACTTTCCAATCCAAAACATTACATCCTTCTAATCGTGAAAGTCAAGGGCTCATGGCTCACGTTACCTGTTGAACGACCACTGAGATGGAGCCCGCAAGCTTAACTGGAAGCCAGCTGAAACCACGCATGCATGCAGTCGATTTCATGCAAATTTGCAAAGTTGACTAAAAAGAATCTTATAGTGAAAAAATCTTTGTAACTCGTTTTATAATATTGAGTGGGTATTTTAAATCGTTAAATAATTAAAAAAATTAAAAAATTATTTATTTATTGATCATTTTAATAGTTGAAATACTTATTCTATATTGAAAAATGAAGAACGTAAACTTAAATCCTTACAACTATCTGCCTTTAAAAATATATTATTGTTAGGTTAATGACCATCACGCATTTTGAATTATTTCCACGACTTTGTATGTCTTAATTAATTAAATTCTGGATACCAAGTTCATCAAATTAAAGTTAACATTAAGAGACATGATGAAGCTAGAATTTGAAAATTCAATTCTAGGAGGAGAGAGAAAGTGAAAGAGCTGAGCGTCAGAAGTGTATTTGATTATCTGAGTTTCGATCTCTTTTTAGTAGCACCCCAACTCCTTATTTATAGAATTACATAAGGAGGCATAAGGCTATCTGTGTGTTAGTCCAGCTGAAGCGGAATTACATAGTTGCCCTTAATAAGGCTGCCACGTAGGCGCTTCTAGAACAATCTGCATATCACTAATCCACATCATCATTAGTCCCCTCGGTTTGGTGCCGAGCCTCACGGATTGGGGCCGAGCCGACAACGACTGTTCATAGTCCCCAACCGATGACAGCCGTGACTTCTATACCGAACCGAGATGGAAACCTTCGGAGCACCTACGTAATCCATTGCCGACCCGAGGTCATACGACCCTTGGCTCCTCGGCGGGTCGTAACTGCAGCATTAACTCCCAAGGGTGACATTTTCGTCGAGTCCCCATGCACTGAATTCGCATTTATTGCCCTGTATTATTAGCCCCGATTTTGCTGCAAAATGCTCTCGTTTTATGCGCCATAACGCCGGCACCACGTCTCAATTTTCACGCCATATCCCGTTTACCATGCCATAACGCCTCGCTTTTCCGGCCTAAACGTCTTTTTACATTTCGAAACCGTCAATTTTTTTCCCCAGAAACACAGAACATTCTGGAAGAAAACTCACCTATTTATACCCCCATTCATCCCCAAATCTTTTTTCTTCTTCTTACTCACCTTTTTCTTACTCACTTTTACTCTATTTTCCTATACTTACACTCCCTCCCTTTTTTACTCTCATCCCCCAGAGACTTACATAGCTTTTCTTCCTTCGCCCTCTGCCGTTTCACCGTTGCCGATTTCTGACCGTAGCTCTACGCCACCACCGGACACCACTAGGAGCTTTTTCTAAAAACTCCCACACGCCCTCAAAACAGAAGATTATGGCCGGTACGTTCACTCCCACTTCTCTTATTAGCACACCGGTTCCTCCTTTTCCGGTAAATGCCGTTGACAGGATGCTAAATCCTTTCGAAAAGAAGCGCTTCTGGCAGCAGTGTCATTAAACTTTCCTTCCGATCCATTTTTTTCTGAACCTCCACAAAACGACCACCCTAACATTCAAACCCAAAGTATATCAAACTCCCTTGACCCCGAGGATATCAAAATCCTTAGGGATCGGTGCCGTTTTTCCAAGAACGTGCACATCAAACTCCTGACCCCTGAGGATCGAGGCCATTTGCCCCCACCTGGTTACCTAACAGTCTATTAGGAACAACTCGAGGCAGGGCTGAGGCTCCTCATAGCCCCTCTCCTAGTCAACTTATCGAACCACTGGGATATCAGCATATCCCAACTGACCCAAACGCACTTCGGGTCATCGCTGGCTTCACCTTCTTATGTAGATTACACGACATCCCCCTCTCCTTAGACACATTTAGGATGATGCTGAAATTATCCCCTACAAAGAAATTTTTTTACATCTCTCCCCGAACTGCGGGCAAACTACTCACTTTGGTAACCCATTATCTATTCATGACTGAAAAAAGTCATTTCTTCTTTGTCGTTTACCTCAACCCTCCAATGCCCCGGAGTCCATGGAACCTTATAAAAGAAAACTTAAAAACCAAAAATGCCTCTACCCCGGACTCCCTCCACGCCCGGAGGCTCATCGAATCCAACTTCCGGATAAACTTCAATAACCAACCTGCCATCCTATTGAACAACATTTTGGCCTGGGCAGGACTATTTCCTACCCACGATATCCACCCAAGCTACGACCCTCAACAAGGTCACTATCACCATTTCCTGCTTATCTCTTACTTTTCTCTTTTTTTTTATATTATTTTTCTGACCTTTCATCTTCAGAAGAGTTCGGAGCATTCCTCAGGGGGCTGGTGTCCACCACACCTGCCACCGGTGCGGGCATTTCAAGCCAGCCTTCTTTATCAGCAAACGGATCCTCATCCGCCACCATCAATACCCCATCAGGGAGTGTCGAGGCTACACCTTCAACCTCTGCACCCCTGAATCAAACTGAGGCAGCCAGTTCACCAGAGAGGCAAGCCGGGAAAGTTATTAGCTTTGGCGCTTCGGCCCACTGAACCCGAGCCAACTCGGGTTACAAGGAAGAGGACTAGAGAGGCTGCTGGCCTCAGGGAGGGTCCTTCTTCTGCCATGACCCTCTCTTCCTCGTCGTCGCCCACGAGGTCCATGATTTCAGTAATGAGGGTTCGGACCCCAGGGACTAGCTCGGGCAACGTCCCCTATCCAAACAACTCATCACTTCTTATGGTAAGGACAGCCGGACCTCATTTGTTCCCATTCCTTAATCTTTCTTCAATGTCATGAATTAACACTTAAATTTTTCAAGTGATAGAAAATACACTCCCAAGGAGGAAAGAAAATCTGCAGGGTCACAGGATGTGCCCTGGGGTCTGCTGTCTGTTGACCCTCTTCCAATTCCTTCTACCTCGGAGAGCTCTGATCTCTTACCCACCCCACCGATCGATGTTAATGATCGGACCCAATTTCTGAGGGTGGCTCGGGAGCAGGCCAAAATGGTGGCTTTGTCTCGGGATGTGGCCTATGTCAAAAGGTCTCACCCCTCAACAGAGGTTAGACGAACTTCACGTCAGCCTAATGAACGTAAGTCTATCTAACCCTTTGTAAAATTCCTATTTCTTGCACCTCGGATTTCATCTTTGCACCTCAGATTTCATCCAATCTCTTTTTTTCTTTTGCAGGCAGTCACAATTTTACCCGCCTTGGCAGATCGGGAGGCCTCCTTCAACTCTGCCTTTAACTCTCTGAAGCAAGAGTTGGCCCATGCAAAATCCAGCGTGGATCAGGCAGTTAAGGAGGCTGTTAAGGCCAACGAGCTGAAATGCAATATCGAGGCGGGCAAAAAATATGATGAGTGGAAGGCCGAGCTGACCAAGGTCAGGGACAAGCTTCGGCAATCCGAGATGGAGAAGAAGACCCTTGAAGTGGATGTTGGCGATCAAGACAAGAAGGTCGCAGATCTGGAGCAAAGGATTCTTCAACTTGAAGAAGAAGCTCAGCTGGCCGAGACCAAGTTCGCTTCTCGGGAGATGGAGTTGCGGATCGAAGGCAAGCAATCAATTTGTAGCCTCGGCTGAAGCGGATGAGATGTTGAAGGAATTTACAAAAAAGGTCTTCTCCATGGGGTTCACACTAGCCTATGACCACTTGGTGAAAAATCCTGACTTGTACGAGAGGCTGCCATATGATGCTTCCGTCACCGAGGAGGTCATCAATGGCGTACAAGCTCAATTCAAAGCCCCTGCTTCGATTCTCGGAACTTCTGGAGCAACTCTGCTGATCCAGGGTCTGAACCCCGAGGCCGAGTTTGAGCCCGCGAACCAAACTTTCACCTCCAGTGTCGAGCCTTCCACTTCTGATGCCCAGGCAGATGTGATTTTGCTGTAATAATTAGGAACTCCTTTTGTAAATAGTTAGGAACTTCTTTTGTAATAGTTGGTCTTTTTTAATGAAATTGTTAAGTTTCGGTAACTTTTTTGCCCTCTTGGTATGATCCTCGGCTTCCTTGCTTCTGGCCTTTTACTTGATTTTCAATTTTATCATTTCCTGCACTAAAAATAGAAGTTTTATCCCTATCGGAGATATAAGCAAGTAACAAAACTTCCCATACTTAAGCACTTCAATCATAAAAGATTGTCGAAGACTTCCTTTCTTTCTGTACTTAGGCTTTGTTCGGAACCTTCCGAACTGAGGCAAAATGTTAAAGTTGGTTCCTTATGTTTGCCTTAGCCATTTAATTTGAATCATAGTCTCTAAATTTCAAAAGATGATGCTTTGTTTAAACAAGGCAATCAAGCCTTTTTGAGGATAGGATAAGAGACTTCAATCTCATTGTGCTTGGAGGGGGCTGCTTAGTTTCTACTCTTGCAGGAAAACTATCTGGCCTCAGCCCTTGAGAATGGGACTGCTAAGCCTCGGCTCTCAATCATTTACATTTTTGTTCAACTGGATCTGAAACTCTTAGAGTTGGAACAGTTCGAACATCTGACAGTGCCTTGTCCGAACCTTTGAAGGTTGGCGCGGCTTTATTTTTTGCTTGGGGGGCTACTAAACCTCGGCCCTCAATTATTTGCTTTTTTGTTCAACTGGATCCACAAACTCTTAGAGTTGGAGCAGTTCAAACATCTGACAGTGCCTTGTCCGAACCTTTGAGGGTTAGTGCGGCTTTGTTTTTGCTTGGGAGGCTACTAAGCCTCGGCTTTTGAGGGGGGATTGCTAAGCCTCGGCTTTTGAGGGGGGATTGCTAAGCCTCGGCCCTCAATCATTTGCTTTTTTGTTCAATTGGATCCGAAACTCTTAGAGTTAGAGCAGTCTGAACATCTGACAGTGCCTTATCTGAACCTCTGAGGGTTGGCGCGGCTTTGTTTTTGCTTGGGGGGCTACTTAAGCCTCGGCCCTTGAAGGGACTGCTAAGCCTAGACCCTCAATCATTTGCTTTTTTGTTCAACTGGATTCGAAACTCTTAGAGTTGGAGCAGTTCGAACATCTGACAGTGCCTTGTCCGAACCTCTGAGGGTTGGCGAGACTTTGTTTTTGCTTGGGGGGGCTACTAAGCCTCGGCCTTTGAGGGGGGACTGCTAAGCCTCCGCCCTCAATCATTTGCTTTTTTGTTCAACTGTTGATCCGAAACTCTTAGAGTTGGAGCAGTTCGAACATCTGACAGTGCCTTGTCCGAACCTCTGAGGGTTGGCACGGCTTTATTTCTTGGGGAACTACTAAGCCTCGGCCCTTGAGGGGGGACTGCTAAGCCTCGGCCCTCAATCATTTGCTTTTTTGTTCAACTGGATCCGAAACTCTTAGAGTTGGAGCAGTTCGAACATCTGACAGTGCCTTGTCCCAACCTCTGAGGGTTGGCGCGGCTTTGTTTTTGCTTGGGGGGCTACTAAGCCTCGGCCCTCAATCATTTGCTTTTTTGTTCAACTGGATCCGAAACTCTTAGACTTGGAATAGTTCGAACATCTGACATTTGAAAAGGGACCTTCATTATATTCCTTGATAATATTTCTTCAAATTTATAATGTTTCACATTCTAGGAACAAGATCCCCTCTCATATCAACCAACTTGTAATAGCCCGAGGTGTGAGTTTCTATTACACGATAGGGTCTTTCCCAATTCGGATCTAACTTTCTTAGTCTCTTCTACATGGCTTGCTTCATTTTTTTGAAGCACCAAGTCTCCGCACCGCAGATACCGATGCTTGACCCTGGCGTTGTAGTGCTTAGCCATGACTTGCTTGTACTTGGCTTTCTGGATGGATGTATCCAATCTTTTCTCCTCAAGTAAATCTAAGTTAGCTCGCAGGGCTTCATGATTGGATTCCAAATCATACAAGGATACTCGAGCCGAAGGTAGCTCAATCTCCGCAGGGATAATAGCCTCGGACCCGTAGGCCAAACTGAATGGAGTGTTTCCATTAGCCGTTCGAAGTGTGGTCCTGTATGCCCATAGGACACTGGGCAATTCCTCAATCCAAGCACCCTTGGCTCTTTCAAGTCGGACCTTGAGTCCTTTCAGAAGGGTTCGATTGCACACTTCAGTCTGTCCATTTGCTTGCGGGTGGGCGACCGAGATGAAGTGTTATTTAATTTCGAGGTTAGCGCAGAAGCTCTTGAAAGGTTCTCCTTCGATTTGCTTCAGTCCATACCATTATCAGAAACGAGCACGGCAGGGATACAAAACGGACAAACAATGCTTTTCCAAAAAAACTTTTCTATCGCCTTTCCCGAGATTGTAGCTAGAGGTTCAGCCTCAATCTACTTGGTGAAATAGTCAACGGCAACTATTAAGAACTCAAGCTTGCCAACTCCTCTGGGAAGTGGGCCTAAGATGTCGATTCTCCACTGAGCAAATGGCCATGGGCTTGGAATAGGAACCATATCCGAGCCAGGTTTAGGGTATTGGCGCGTGTATCTGACACTGATGATACCCCCGTACCAAAGTGTTTGCATCAGAATGTAAAGTTGGTCAGTAGTACCCAGTCAGCAAGACTTTGTGAGCTAAACTCCGAGGACCGATGTGGCTTTTGCATATGCCCTCATGTACCTCTCACAGAACATAGTTAGCTTCAGAGAGTGCGAGGCATCTTAGCAGGGGGCACAAGTATACTTTTTTATACAAGATTCCGTCAATAAGGATATACTTGGCGGCTCTGTATTTGAGCCAATCTTTCTAGCCTCAGCAGGATCCTCGGGAAGTATCTCGTTATTCAAGTAACTTATTATGGGTCCCATCCAACCGAGGTCCGTTTGAACACATGAGACTTTTTCAGAGAAGTCAACAGACCTGCGTTATCGCAGTTTTACCAAAATCTCTTTTGTTAAATGCGAGTATATTGCCGAGGCTAGTTTTGACAGAGCATCGACGTGTGTGTTTTTGGTTCGAACAATCTTAATGATGTCTACTTTTTTGAATTTTTCAATCTAATTTTTGACCTCGGTTAGATATCTTTTCAAAATCACTCCTCGAGTCTCGTAGTTTTCTCAGGCTTTGATTTACAACTAACTGAGAATCTGAATGTATCTTTAAGGTTAGAGCACCCATCTGGTGGGCCATTTCCATCCCACAAATAAGGGCCTCATACTCAGCTTCGTTGTTGGCTGCCTTGAATCCGATTCTGAGGGCATAAGTGAGATAGTCCCCTTCTGGAGATCGAATTATTATCCCTGCCCCATCGCCTTACTCCGAACTCACACGAAGCTCCATCAACATGAAGCTCCCATGGAAGATCTTCTCTTATTTCTTGTTCCCTTGCAGGATCAGTCACCGTGATGAGGTCAATCTTCTCGATGTCACAGTTTTCTGTAATGAAATCTGTCAAAGCCTGAACTTTGATTGTGGTCCGAGGCCTGAATTCTATGTCAAACTCAAACAGCTCTACAGACCACTTTAGCATTCTGCCTGAAGCATCTGGTTTGTTCAACATATTTTTCAAAGGAAGGTTGGTCAAAATTATTATTTTTGTGACCATGAAAATAAGGCCTTAACTTCCGAGCCGACACCACCAACGAGAAGGCTGCTTTTTCAATGGGGGTGTAGTTCTTCTCTGGACCTTGAAGTACTTTACTTACAAAATACACAGGACATTGGTTACCTTGTTCGTCATGCCTCCAGAGAACCGAGCTGACTGCCGGTTCGGCAATCAAGATATACAGGTATAGCGGTTCTTCTTTTTATGGAGAAGCGAGTTTCGGTAAGTTGAACCTTGGCCAAATATTCTTTAAGCTCTTCAAAGGCTTTACAAGCTTCTTCGATCCATTAAAAGCCCTCAGTCTTTTTTGTGAACTCGGAAGAATGGCAGGCCCCTTTCTGCTGATTTGGATAAGAATCGATTTAGGGCCGCCATTCTACCGGTTAGTCTTTGAACCTCCTTCACCGAGGTGAGAATTTTCATATTAATTATGGCTTGCACCTTTTCAGGGTTTGCCTCGATTCCCCGGTGAGAGACAATGAATCCCAAAAATTTTCTCGAGGGGACTCCAAATGTACATTTTTTGGGATTCAGCCTCATTTGGATGGATCTTAATGTCTCGAATGTCTCCCTTAGATCTTCCAAGGTTTCTTCATAGGTTCGGCTCTTAACCACCATGTCGTCAATATATACCTCCATATTTTGTCCTATCTGGAACTTGAAAGTTTTATTGACGAGACGTTGATATGTGGCTTCACCTTTTTTGAGTCCGAAAGGCATGGTACTATAACAGTACGTGCCTCGGTCAGATTAACCATCAGAATGATGAAAGAGATTTTTTCTTCATCTTCTCTAGCCATATATATTTGATGGTAGCCCTTGAATGTATCTAAAAAATATAGAATGTAAAATCTAACAAATAAATCTACTACTGTATCGATTCGGAGGTACGGATAACTGTCTTTTGGACAGGCTTTATTAAGGTCAGTAAAATCTTGGCACATTCGTCAAGACGAATCTGATTTTATTACAAGGACTGGATTACACAGCCATGTGGGATACAATACTTCTCTAATTAATCTGGCCATTAAGAGCTTATCCATCTCAGCCTCGATTATCAAACTGCGCTCCGGATCGAAGAGGCGCTTCCTTTGCTTCATTGGTTTACATGTCGGATCCACTCCGAGTTTATGGTCAATAATTTCCTGAGGGATGCATGGCATGTCCTCAACGGTCTAGGCGAATACGCCCTTGTATTCGGCTAATAGCCTGAAGAGAAGGCCTTTAAACTCTGCTGGGAGGGTAGCACAGATCTTAATTTTTTGATCAGGGAGAGCTCGGATCTAATGACACCTCCTCTATTTGAACCTCGTCTTGTTGGTTTATGTACTAAAGGCAACAGTGTTGGAATTAGAAATTATACTTATTGCCAACGTTAAATGAACCTAAAGGGTCACACACTAAGAGTAAGCATTGGGTTAAGTTAATTGTTGACTAAGTTCGTTGAATAAGAATTTGTGTCTAGATTCAATGAACGAGAATTATTTACTAATTACATTGGATTTACTGGATTGTCCAGTTAAATAGTAATTATAATAATTCGTAAGGAACTATATCTGGTTACTATCATACGCGTTTATATACCTAATACGTGTGATAGAAGAATTCTAATCAAAGATGAGTTCTTTGAATTTAGGTTAACCGCTATATATAGAATATGATTCTTTAGGGTTCGTAAGGTCTAACATGCGACTCATTAGTAACACACAGTCGGACGAAAAACCCTACGAAATAGTTCCTAAAGCACTGACTTCGCCAGTAACTGTCTCTTATAAGAATCTTGCTGTTTGGGTATCGAGCATCAAAGGTATATATATCTAAACCCTAGACGATTTAATCGGAACGCATGGATCCTCTTATAGGGATTTCCGGTGTTTTTCCGCTGCGTTAATTTTATATTATGGCTAGGAAATCCCAACACGTCTTGGGGTTCAACTTTTGCTTTTCCCTTCTCCTTGGACTCTGGAGGTTCGGGGATCTCAATAGCTCCGCGTTGGGGCTGCACCTTCTCTTCTTCTTTCCTCTGAACTGTCAAAGGTTTTTCAACACCATCCCAGGTGGATGAGGTATCAAAGGTTTCCAAATAAGCCTTGTCAGTAATTGACATCGTTTGCGATTGGAACCGCAAGGACATCATATAACAGACGCTCGGGCCTCCTGTTGGCTGTCAATAACTGTTCCCTCAGATCCATCCCTCAACATGAACTTTATCCCAATGTGAAACACAGAGGGAAGGATCATGTAGGTGTATTTCGTGGGTCGGCCCAGGATCATATTGTAAGAGCTGTCCCTTTTGACGATGACGAAGTTGGTCATCTCAATTCTATGCTTCGGGGGAGCTCCAAGACACAATGGGAGCATTATCTGCCCCTCGGGTACTACCGAGTCTCCGGTAAAGCCAACCAATGGGGTCTTGAAGGGTTTTATCAAAGAATTGTCCATATACATTTTAACCCAAGCGTCCCAAAAGATTATGTCTGTCGAACTTCCAGTGTCGACGAACACACTGTACATTTCGTATCCAGCCATATTTACGTGAATTACCATAGCATCATTATGTGGCATTCGGCTGGGAGCGGGGTCTTCAGAGGTGTATTCGAGGGACATAAATGGCTTCAGTCGCTTCTCTCGATCCTGGCCAGAGGGACTGTTTCGGGCATAGAATGTGATTTTTTCCAGGTATTGTTTGAATCTCCGGTCGCCGGGCCTCCGACAATTGTATTTATCACCCCGGTGACACGGATCTGTTCGTCTTGGTTTGTCGGGAGATTGTTCCTGTTTTGGTCACCTCAGTTCTGTTGACGAGGCGGCGGGCGAGGTTGCCCTAGATTCCTTTGATTGGTTGTGTTCCTTTGGAACTCTGCCGCAGTTCGGGAGATGAATGCTGTAAATGTCCTTCCTGGATGGCCTTCTCGATTTCAACCTTTAGGTGGTTGCATGCTTCGGTATCATGGCCATGTTGACCATGAAAATCGCAGTACTTTTCTCGATTTCTTTTGTCCGGGGCCGACACCATTCGAGGGGATGACTCTAAAAGGCCCAGGTGTTGTACTTGGAATAAAATTTCCCTCCTCGATGCATTGAGAGATTTAAAGTCAGACCCGGGATGACTCCTTGTTCCTGGGGGTTGGTTCCCGATATTGTTGCCGGGGAAGACCACCCGGTTCGCCAAAGGTGTGGCTCTGGAATAGCTCTCACAACCTATCAGCGATCCTCGGCTTTTTTGATGATGAGGGGTTCGGAGTCTTGAGAACTTTTTCTCTTTCTGTATCGTAAAATTCTTTTTTTGTCCTGTTCGACTCTTCACCCCGTATGAATTCTGATGCTCTATCAAGATGTTCAGAATAGGAGTTCGGCATCCTTTTAGCCAGCTCGGCATTGAAGTTTCCTGGTTTGATACCACTGCAGAAAGCAGCTACCAGAATTCTTTCATCAATATTTTTGATTTGGACCACCTCATCTTTGAAGCGGTCCAAAAATTTACTAAGTGATTCCTCAGACCTTTGCCGGATGTTCATGAGGTGTGAGGTGTCTTTTTGTAATATTGATTTACTCCTAAAGTGACCCAGGAATGACTTCGCCAAGTCGTGGAAAGTGGCGATTGAGTTCGTCGGCAACTCCTGAAACCATTTTTGTGCCGGACCTCGAAGAGTTGTTGCGACCAACTTGCATCGGGTCGCGTCACTGTAGCCATACAGGCTAGTGATTGTCCACCACGTGTTGCAAGTGATCTGACTGATTAGACTCTCCCTTGTAGCGATCGAGGTCCGGTAACTTGAATTGCGTTGGAAGAGGTTCAAGTTTGACAGAGATCGTGAATGGATCTTTATCAATCTCTGCCGTAGCAGGAGCATTCAGTAGTAAATTATTTTTTCTCAAAATCTCTTGGATCTTATTTTCGAGGCTCTGCTCTTCGAACTATTTTAAAACAACCGAAGAGGGTCCTCTCGATCCTGATTTTTTTGAAGAATGCGCACCGAGTCTTTCGCGCATCAGTAATTTTTTGCTTGTTGATGAGTGTGACTCATCTGATTGCTCGTTCGAGCGTGACTTTGTTAGTTTATGACGTAGATCGATTGGGCTCATGGCATCAACCGGTTCTTTGCCAGGTCGTCGGCCGGGGTCACGCTTTTGTTCAGTTTGTGAGGTGACTACTGGGTTCGAGTGCTCAAACGGAGTTTTGCTCTCGCTCTGTTCCACGAATGCTCAAAAAGCACTCGAAGTGGTCAGCAGTGTACTTCAGGACATCGTTTTGCTTTTTCTAAGCCTCAGTTGGTGTATCGATGTTTTCTAGTTCGTCAGTATGCACCACGAGGTGCTGATTGCTCGTTTCGGCATCTTTACTGACAGTTCAGCGTGTTCCACGGTTCTTCATCCTCCTCAAAAGCAGACACAAACAATTCAGAAAATTGAAAATTGAGAATTGATTGGAAGTGATGGAAATCTGTCGATTCCCACAGACGGCGCCAATTGATGAAGCTAGAATTTGATTCTAGGAGGAGAGAGAAAGTGGAAGACCTGAGCGTCAGAAGTGTATTTGATTATCTGAGTTCCGATCCCTTTTTAGTAGCACCCAACCCCTTATTTATAGAATTACATAAGGAGGCATAAGGCTATCTGTGTGTTAGTCCAGCTGAAGCGGAATTACATAGTTGCCCTTAACAAGGCTGCCACGTAGGCGCTTCTAGAACAATCTGCGTATCGCTAATCCACATCATCAAGACACGTTTAGGATCTCACTTATTTAATCAAAAATTGCATATCATGATTAATGAGCTGATTAAGTTTTTTGTGTGGTATGTGGTTGCTTTGACTTGCAGCCACAACTTTCTTATTTTTTATTTAATGGGATTAAACCTTGATTTGTTTGTTTGTTACGCGATTGCTTTGACCTCTATTGCATTTTTTATGTGAAAAAACAACTTACACTTGTCCAATTGGAAAGTCCTTTGAGTTTGTTGTGTACGGTTGAGACGTCAACTCAACCACATATTAATCGAAAGCCATAATTTCTATTCATGATTCATGTATCGCATTATTCATCTCTTCGATCGCCATGAGATTAGTCAAATTTTGAAACATTGTTGGTTTAATTTAAATTTTTGCGTGCTATTAGAGGTTTAAGGAAGTGTTTGGTTTATGGATATGAGAGAGGAGAATGAAAATCAAAATTAATGATACCCATAGATGTTGTTTGGTTGAGTACTATGAGAATCATTCTATGGGAATGAAAGTGTTAGAAAATCGCCTACTTTCATTCTCCACTTGTAACATGGGTTTCAAAATAAGTGACTCATTAACATAATGAAACTCATTCCTATGTTAAACCAAACAAGTAAGAGGGAATAATAGAAACCCATACTAATAGTGAGATTTATGATTCCCATTCCGATTACGATTCCAGAATGTGAACCAAACACCTCCTAAGAGTTTTAAACATGTGACTAATTTTGACTGGTTGTATTGTACAAAATTAATTTTCAACGTTTTAATTTGTTAAGGATAAATGGAGATTTATTCTTAATCCTGTTTATATTGGAATTCTTATTCTCCCATATGCAAAAAAGAGGATTTCTTCTGTTGTTCCTTATATGCTTGTACCGTGTTAATGAAAACATACATTCAAGAGAGATAAACTCTGAAAAAAATTAACATAGATTCGGTTTTTAAATCTCACTTATAAACTTTGTGATCAAAATTAAATTTTATAAAATTTTGCTTAGATCAACTGATGTCATAGATTTCATAACTTTTGAAAATCACATAATAGGGTCTATAAGTGGGATAAAAAATCAGGTATACCTAAATATTTTCTCTTAAACCCATTGTCTGTTGAATTGAAATCTTACAAAAAAATCATTTTGAATGTTACAGAATCAGATCGTAAATAAGATCGTAAGATCGTAAGATCCTATCGAAAATACAAAAATATAACTTTTATTTGTTTTTAAAGCTAATATTCAATGAAACTTATACAAATAAACATAATATTTTAATGTTCATCACAAAATAAGTTTCTTTAATTTAAATTTATAATTTTAATATTATATATTCATATTATAAAAAGTTCTGCATCATCATAAATTTAATATTGTTTTTTTAGTTAAAAACTAAGAAAAAAATAATATAAATAGTCTAAACTCATGAAATATAGCATTTGAAGGAAAAATTATCAAAACACTGACTCAACTTAGTAAATATAGACATAATTGCAAGATTTTAATAGTCCAACTAATATATAACTATAATAGCGTTTCTATCTATTTAAGAATTAGAATCGATTTTATAAATTTAAATCATAGAATTATAAGATCGTAAGGTACAATTGGAATATATACAGTCCACTGTCTGTACAAGACTTTTCCAAGTATTTATGGGTGCAATTTCTTTTAACTATTCAGCTTCACCTGGAAAAGGTCCAGCCCAGTACTTTAAAACGATCTAAGAACTTGTCCAAGTTGGGCTTGTTAAATATTGCTTAGAGCCTTCAACTTTCTTAACTGCCTAGCCCAGTAGTATCGATGGTCGTGACCAGCGGCCTGGTCCTTAGGGATGCTTGCAGCCCAGTGTGATTTACCCTCTTTCCCTCTTAATTATATTACGAAGCCATCAAATGGATTAGTAATAAGGTAATTTAGGAACGAAATATGATTTTTTAGGTTTAGCTTAATAAACTTTATTTAATTAAGACTCCTAATTTCTAAAGACTTGACTTAATACCAGTTTTCTTGAAAATTTGCAACACTTCCATGCGGTTATAATATGGATTATGGAGCATGGTTTTGTCGATTTATTTAGTAAACGGATTAGTGGACAGTATTTTAGGAATTTTGTGGCAGTGTTTTCTATTGGAACAAAAATATCAGTGGGAAGAAGAAAGAAATTAAATTAATTATATTTTGACTAAAAGTAAATTATGTAACTTGCCATATTATAGACTTAATTATAGGTTTGTTTTTAATTTGTTTGTGTGTCTGTGATGGCACTAGAATAGTGCCGATTGTCTCTAATTAACCTCAAAACGAAAATTAAGGTGCGTCTTAACTTTGTTTACGGGCTTGGTTTTTTTCTTTCTATTTTATTTTTTATTTTTGGTAATGTGGTTTTTTCCTTTTTTAGATTGGAGAATCCTTGGATCAACGGCAATAATTCATTGCCACTCACCTTTAAATTCTTTGCGTTGTTAGTACCATATTGAGAAATCGAAGAATACAGACTAGACCTACCTAGCTTCCATTCTCCTCTCACACAATTAGGATTAGGAATAGGCAAGATTTCAGTCCACATCATCAAAATTCGAGATGAATTGTCTGAAATCGAACCCATTTCTCATCTTCCTTCTTCCTCTCTCCTTCTTACTCTTGGCAAACTTCTTTTCCTCCTCGTACGGAGCATCTCTTGATCATAACAACCTTCAACAGGCAAACATTCCAGGTACCACGTGCATGCGTCCGTGCATGCATTTATATTTTACGTAAAATTTTATTCCTCATTTCATAAGTTAATGAATAGTACATTAGTTTGTAAATCCCTGTTGGATTTGACTTGTTCTTTTTTTTTTTTTTTGGATATTTTTAGAGTATCTTGATAGGAAAATACATCATTATCATGGGATTAATGTCGAAGGGCATACGAGGAGGATCGCCGAGGAAACCACCGGCGAGAATACCACGTATGACCTAATATTGGCTGCAGATAGAACCCACAGGAGAGATCCTACCGATCACTTTAATTACTACACTGGCGGTTGGAGGATCGGCAATCGACATTATTTAGCTGTAAGCTCTCAACTTTCAATTTTAGCCAAATTCTTGCTAACGAAGATTCATATACACAAAACTTGTGGGTCCCAAATGGACCCACACACTTGTGTACAGTGGAGTACTATTTAAGTATATTATTTTCGGGCAACTTTTACCAATTTTATGTACTACTTAAGTATGATCTAAATATCCCTCTTAAAGCATTTTCGTGCAACTACGATCCAATTTAATTTGATTTCTAAATGAATCTGATGAATCAAAAAAGTTTAAAGAGAGAAAGTTAAGAGATGTAATGTGATAGTATTGAACGTTATTATTGTTTTATGGTTCAAAAGAGTAATTCATTATTTATAGGTAATCAATCTATTAGATATGTTAGATTTAATTGGTTTGTTCATTTAGATTTTGTTGGCATGCTCATCAGTATAAATATCGAACTGATCTAATCTAGTATGATAACTAAATTACATAATTGACCTTAATAAACTATTTAATTACATGTCACGTGCGCTTATTCTATTAGATAGCTAATTTTTGTATCATCAAAATTATATTATTATTATTATTATTTGCCTTGTTGCAGTCTGTTGCATTTTCAGCTGCTGGACCTATCGTCTTTGCCGTTATATGGTTCGTAGTCTTCGCTGTATTCCTTCTATGCCTCTGCTGTCGTTGTTGCTGCTGCAGCAGAAAAAGTTACGGCTATTCTCCAACTGCCTATACAATCTCCGTCATTTGTCTTGCTGTTTGCACCATTGCTGCAATGTAACTCTCTTTTTCTCTCTAGCCTATTTCAATTATTCCTTTCATTTATTACCATTAGCTTGAAATGTGAAAATTTTGTACATTACTTTTAATTTTCAGAGCTGGAATTGCTTTTGTTTACATGGGCCAAGGCAAATTTGAAAGCAGCATTGTAAACACAAGCAGCTTTGTTTTGCACAAGGCGGATGATGTGATTGTGAATCTCAAGGACATTCTTGATAATCTTAATGCTGCCAAGAATACTAGTATTGGGCAATCTGTTTTACCTGATAATTTGAAGGCTCAAATCAATGGTATTACTGGTACCATCGAGGGTGTAACGACTAATTTTCGCAATGTCACTCAGAAGAATTCCCATGACATAGAGAATTTCTTGAATCCCATGTACTATCTGCCTCTTATGCTGCTAAATATTCAATCTTCATCACATCTTTAATTTTTTTTTTTTTTTTGGGGGGTCTCGGGAAAAATTTGAACTTTCATTTTGTACAGGAAAATTCTATTGATTGGTGTTGCTGCTGCTTTGCTCGTCTTGTCTGTCCTCGGATTCTGTAAGTTTTTTCTTTTTTTTCCCCATTTTTCAATGATTTGAAAAAGGCTAATAATTATCAATTCTCACATATCTCATAATATTAATGATTTGTTGTGACAGTATTTTCCGTTCTTGGGCTGGGATGTTTGGTATACACGTGAGTATGATTTTAACTTTGTTGTAATATGACCGTATATAATCTTCCAATCTCCCATTAAATAATGAAGCTATATTCTCTACCATTTCATGCAGCTTGGTAGTAATTGGATGGATTCTTATAACACTAACAATTATAATGAGTGGCGCCTTTCTCCTTGTGAACAAGTAAGTGAGCAATTCGTATTGGTAGAAACTTGTATGTCGAAGTTCCCGTCTTCTGTTTTACCTCCGTATCAATCAGACTTTATATGTATGATATATATTTTCTGACAATAATAATATTTATAAATTAGAGTACGTGTGTTAAATATTAAGAAGACGAGACAGAAAATTGATATATGAAGGGAGATAATAGCATTTCTTAACACTTAGGTGAGACTAATTTATCATCCTATACTTTTTGCTAGTTTTATTGGAGACACCTGTGTAGCAATGGATGAATGGCTTCAGAATCCAAATGCCCGTTCAGCCCTTGAAGAAATAATCCCAAAAGTAGATAACAAAACTGCTCAAGAGATCTCTTCGGTGACAAAGGGAGTTTCCCTCGGAACCGTCGACATGATTAATGGAATCATAACCAAGGTTCTACCATAAACGCCAACGTGCCCCCAAATGTTGGACCCCCTTTGTACTATAACCAAAATGGCCCCATGCTTCCTATTCTTTGCAACCCTTATGACTCTAAATTGGCCGATAGACAATGTGCAGCTGGTGAAGTCAGCCTCAAGGATGCACCTGAGGCAAGTTCCTTGACTATAACAAAAGGCCCTTTTACGTGACACTAAAATTTAAGGAGTAAAATATAATTAACGTTTATTTTAATTGCGATTTTTTTGTAGGTATGGAAGAAGTATGTTTGTCAAGTTTCAGGAGCGATATGCAAAACACCGGGCCGATTAACCCCCAATATGTACAACCAATTGTCCACCACGGCGAATGTCAGCTATACTTTGTACAAGGAGATGCCATTTGTTCTCGATTTGATAGATTCGACTTATCTTAAAGAATTATTTGGTGATATTAGCAAAAATTATTGCCCATCATTGAGCGTATCTACCGAATGGATGTACACTGGATTCATCTTTTCCTCAGATGCTATTAGTTGCTGTGATGTTTTCGTTGATCATATGGATATTCTACTCGAGAGAGCGAAGACAACGTTCATACACCAAAAAAGTTGATAAGGAATCCTCGATTGAAAACCCTTTCGCTTATAGCCAAAATGACTAATTTTGCAATGCTCAGATTGATTTGGTAGTGTAACATTTGTATTGAGTTTCACCATTTAGCTCCTAGTTAATGAATTTCTGATAATGAAAGAGAAAATGGGGGCAACAGGTGAAACTTTTCTTTCTTGTATGGTTTTTTTGAAGTGAAGTGAAGTGAATATACTGATTTTGTAGTGTAACAAGTATTTTCAGTTTCGCCATTCTTTTTTGTTTTTCCAGTTTGATAGTGTAATTAGATATGATATCGGACAAATTTATGAAGAAAATAACTTGCCCTGAATCTCTGCATTACACTTCGTGTAACAATATGTGTCCTCTCTTTAATTATCAGCGAAAGTGCAAATCTAGTTTATGTTAACCCTGAATGATGTGGGATAGAATGATTTTGGATTTTAAAAAATTCATAACGTTATATCATAAGTCATGCAAGAATTTTCTTGAATAAATGCTATAGCATAGTGGATGTGATGGTGATATTTACTGTATTAATCTTTGTTAAAAAATATGGGCTATCATCTCAAAATCAATTAGTGATATTAATTGGTTCAAAATTTTTTGACTAATTGACGTGAATATTTGTACTTTAACAATCTTTCTCCTAATGTGTGTTTATTTGGACGGAAAATATTTTCCTTGAAAAAGTATATTTTCCATATAATTTTCTGGTGTTCAGTTGACAAAATATAAATATTTTGAAATAAAATTTTTTTAACGGTTTCATCTTTAATTTTATGAATACAAGTTAAGAAAACTTATGATAATGGTAATAAATACTTTACAAGTAATTATAGTTAATAAAATATTGATTTTGTTCAAAATTAAATGATAGTACAATGTAGTAGTAAAATATGCATAATGATAGTTATATTAGTGTGGGACCCATATATTAAGAGAAAAACGAATGGAAAAGAATTGGAAACGAAAATAAGATTTACAAATTAAATTATAAAAGTAAGTATTTGAGATTTAGTGTCACTTTTAAATTATTTAGAAAATAACTTACATTCAAAAATTTCGTAAATTATTTTCAATTAGAAAAAGAAAAAATTAAAAAATATTTTACATTTTTTGTAAATATTTTCAATCTAAACGAACCCACCTAAGTTGCGAAAGATCTGAATACCTGCTAAGAATCCACTCGCAACAACACCCTAATCAAGTATTCTACGATGTCTCTCCAACTTGGCGCTCTTAATTCGATATTTTAGAATATTTAGTAGTCTAAATTTTAGAATTTTGTAAAAGGTCAAAAATGCTTAATAATAAACTCTTAGGCCTAAGTTGCGAGTTTTGGTGAGGGGAAAAAAAGGAAGAAAAGTATTACGCGGGACCGGACTTTTATTAAGCACCAGAGAACTATTATGCCCGTGTAAGTTCAATTTATAAGATATTCAATCAAACTATTAGAACCATTATTCAAAGAGAAAAGTGGAGAAAAATGTTTAAAAACATATATTAGTGCAGAAAAAATTGTCTAACTATTAGAACCATTATACATAGAGAAAAAGGTTGGTGGTTTGGGACTATTGAGATGTGATGCGATAATAAAAATTAGTAAAGAAGAAGAAGAAGAATATTGTTTTCCAATATTTGCTTTTTTTCTAAGAAATTATTTCCTATTCTTTTGCTGAAAATGAACCCAATGAGTTGATTGGACAATTATACCCACAAAGAAAACCTTATCTTTAGGACCTATTAATTATCAATTTATCATGCTTTCGTCAGAGTTAATAGCAAAATTGTATGAAATGACCTAAATTGTTTAGTACTCGCTAAAAGTATACAATTTTATAATTTTTTTTGCCCTTAATTAAATACTACATCTCTACTTCTCTATTGGTAAATAAAATTTTGTGTTATGTACCTTTCTTTAGGTTCCCTACCATGTGGAAAACTGTTGCGTTTGAAAGAATGTTGCCACCAAAATTAAATTCCGTCATATGCGCGTATACATATGACCAAATTTCCAAGTTTAAAGTTGGAACCAATATTTTGGTTCCTGGGCAGACTAGCAGCTTCTTCAAACCGAGGACCACATCAGCAACAGCCAACAACTAGCAAGTGGGAGATACTAGACCTTTACGTTATGATCAATCTAATTCAACCTTTTCCATAATTAGTAGTATCAAATAGCTTTGAATTTCCCGTGATATTATTAGGTGTGACATTTGTATGATTATTTAGATGACTTGTATGTGTTTGTAGAATAATATATGTCACTCATTTAAATAGTATCACACAAGTGTCACACTAAAAAGTGTTACAGGAAATCACACTTGCATAAAATTGTGAAAATCTTGAGAAAATAGGACCAAATTATAAATGGCTTAACGGAATAGAAATGTACTAGTCAATAAAGTGCAGTTTATGTAATGTTTTTTATATTATCTATTGGTTTTGAATTTTGTCAGTCACTTAGGAATAGAAAAATATGTGACTTTTTTTTAAAAAAGAAAAAAAAAAGAAAAAAGATATAGTAATGCACTATACAACTTACAAAAGAAAAATGTATACAAAAGGTTTAATTTCAATTTTGGGTAAATCAACTTAATGCACAAAAATGGCTTGTGGGCTCTAATGGGTGACAACTTGGGTAAACTGGGACCTGATTGACTGAAGCTCCTACTTTAGGCACCGATCGCCGATGTTGATTTCCACAATGTATTATATATCTATATCCCTAGTGAAGGGTCACGATCGATAGTTGGTTGTGTTTCATAATAGTCTAGCATTCACGTCGAGAGCTCTTCTTATCTTGGCTAATATTTTTCCATCTGTTGATGATACATATTGTGCAAATCCCAGCATTAAGGTCCTTTTTGTTCACAAAAGGTGGGGCATCGGGCATCGCGAGACTTGAATATTGATGCAGGAAGATATTAGTGGTTGTATCGATAATGAGTTTCGAGTTAAAGTACAATTAATCAACAACAACGAAATTAATTTCACATTATAGTTGATTTATGAGTAAGTTAGTCGTCCTACATTTATTTGAGAGAAGAAAAGATCTACCCAAAGATCAATCCAATTCAAATTATTTTCAACAGGTCTTGTAACACTTTAAATTGGTCTAATAATTTTTGAATGAAAATAACAAATTTAAAATATTTAAATTAAGTTATTAATAATTTATGATTTAACGTATTATAAATAATATAATATGCTCTCTCACTTTCAACGTGAGATAAAGGCATCACACATCTAACCTAATACTAGTTGATTGACTTGAATTAGAAGTTAATTTGATGCATCCCTGCATCTTAATGGCCTCGGTTGACTCTATTTTCCCTCTCATTGACGCAATAATTTTGGTGGCTTCGGAGACATTCTTCTCCTTCCGTGTTCTCGCCTAGTTTATTTCCAATCAATTGGTCAATTTTAGACAATTGGCAACTTGTAAGCTCAATTCTCACCTAAATTAATTAATGATGGAAAATATTTAGGTAGATTCAATTTTTTACTTTATTTATAGATATTGTGGTTAAGATTAAACCTTAAAGAATCTTGCTTACATCAGCTGATATCGTAAATTTTTTAAAAGTTAATCCACACTACATGATCTACAATGGAGTAAAAGATTGAATTTACCTAAGTATTTGCTATTAATGATGCGTAGATGATTGAATTGCAAGTACTCTTAAAAAACTGGGGCATTTACCTTCCTTCCTTCCTTCCTTCTTTCTTTACTATTCCCCTTTTTTTTTTTTTTTTTTTTTGACCAACCTCTTTAACTTTTGATCATGTATGATACTTGCATTTCCAGAAAAAATCAAATGGTACTACTAAGAAGAATAAAGATACTTGAATTAAAAAAATAAAATAAAATAAAATAAAGAAGAAGAAGAATAATAAAGATAATTTCCTTGGTGGTGGAGAAAGATTAATCTTATATTTAACGGTCTTATTTTATTGATGATACTTTAAGAAAGTTTTCCATAATAGTACTCCTCATTTTTTACAAACAAAATATAAACTATGATCAATAGAGAAGAATAAAACGTGCCACGTATAAGAAATTAATTAATATAGTAGTTTAGTCATGTAGTGATTGTTCCTTCCTTAATTTGGACTCTTCAAATCTTTTCATTACCTTGTTGTGCCATGTTGTTGCGTGAATGTTTCGAGAGAAAGTTGAGAAGAATTTAATGTAATGTGTTTGATTATGGCATATGATCTCGTATTTTTTGGTGTTATTTTTGTTTAGCTTCTTGTGCCTTGCGTAAAACGAGTGGAGTGAATTTCTATTTATTAACATGTGTTGCTTTTGTTTAATTTATTGTACTTTTTGTATAATGGTGGGAGAAAATCTTTATTTATAAAGATTTGATTTGAATTCCAACTCTTAATCAATCAGTTTTCGATTAATCAATCCCTAAGGAGAAATTATCAAAATTAAAACTTCAACTTTTCAAAAGACTTGGTCAACAATCAAGCCATGTGTCATAAAATGGAGCTGAATCCACTCATATTTTTCTCTCAATGCCATATGGTCAATATCTATGGGTCTTTTACACTCGTTCCGTGCCAGAATATTCTAAAGTCTTAAACTAAACAAACCGATTCATAGAAATACATAGGAAAATGCTTTTATGCTTCCTGACTAAGTAAGCAGTCATTTATATATGTGATTAAGAAATCGTATGTTACTGTATCAAGGACAAGTGTGCATGTTATATATGGACACAAGCAAAGAAAGTGTTTTATTTTAATTAGAAAAAGGGGTTAGTAACACTTTGTCCCCTAAACTAGATGGTAATTATACTTTGCCTCCCTAAATTAAAAAAATTATACTTTACCCCTCAAACACATGATTCATCCTCTAAAAATTTTATAATATATAAGTTAAATGATTGAAATACCCTTAGTATTATATTTTGATTTTTCATATATTTAATTTTGATGTTCAATACGTATAAAAGAATTAAGAAAAATAAAATATAATTTAAACAAACTAATATTATAATAACATATAATAACAAAATAATTAGGGAGTGAAAATATGATAAAATGTCGAATTATATTATATTTGACATTGTAATTTGCACAGGTTCTTCCAGTCTATTTTGGAATTGTTCTATCATTATAATTAAACATTCAAATTCGAAATAATATAAAATAAAATAACAAAATTTAAAAATTTGACCAAGATATATATTGATATTGATTATATTAAAATATTATATAATTTATTTTTTATTTTAAAATAATCATCACATCATTATCTAAATTTAAATGCAAAAATCAAAATATAATGCTAAGGGTATTTAAGTCATTTAATATGATATTATAAATTTTTTAAAAGACGAATTATATGATTGTGGGGCAAAGTGTAATTTTTTTAGTTCAAGAGGACATTGTCTAGTGTTGTTATTAACACTTAGAAAAAGTATCAAAGCAATTCTAGATTTTCTCCTCTTTAAAAGACAAAATTAGAAGGGAAATAAAGACTTCTACTTTTAAAATACGTGTTTTTCAATTCTTCCATCACAATTGATTGGACCGTGTGCGTGAGAAACAATTCACTGATTTTTTTAGGTGATAAAAAGTTTTTAAGAGTATGATATGTTAACTGAGAGTATGAACCTTAAAATTTTGGACAGTCTAATCACATTACTTATGATATGACTAATGACAATCATTAGCTAAATTGTGTGTGCTTTTTGGTTCTGCTATTTTCCAAGAATTTCTTATAGTAGAATTTATACCAAATTTTTTTTGTTGACTAGTTAACCAATACTAGCTAGTGATCAATAACAAAATTTAGTCCATCTAATTTGAAAAAAAAAAAAAATTATTTACTATTCACTCGATATTGCGTATTATGTAAATGTTAAATAATTAAAAAATAATAAAATTTTATTCTTTTTAATCATTTCAACAAACTATTATTAATACCACTCTATTTTATAAAATGAATAATTAAGATTTACTTTTAATTATTGTGAACCTCTTTGTAAACGTTTTGTGCAACCTCTTTGTGTTAGTGGAAAACGAGTAAGGTGGAAAATTTAATCCTACGTTTAAATGCAGAAGATCCTAATCTCCATGAAAGTTTCTCCCCATCGAGAAATTGAACTTTCCCAAAGAAAAGAATAACGAGGAAAAAAAACAAAAAAACAAAACCAAAACCGATGGGTTAAATCCACGTTAAATAGTTTGCACTCTCTTTAATCTTATTCAACGATCTGCAGAATCTTTCACCATATTATAAAATGTTTGTTCGAGATTCTGCCCAATCTTATATGTACACATCATTGGAACAATCTTCCTTATGATTTTCAAATTTCTTGGGACCTTAACTCCATTTTTTCTTTCTATTTTTTTATGAACCAAAATTTTCTTATCCACCAATAATTGTCACGAACACAGAAAATGCATTAACAAGCTCACATGGAGGTGGGGGATAAACCTAACATAGCTTTTGCAAATCACCAATTCAATTCTCTCGGAATTCGGAAGTTACGTTACATTGAAAAATTTTTATATGAATTCGATTTATGATAGGTGAGATAGATTTTTTTAATTCATATTTATTTACATCTTCATTAAAATAAATTTTTTTAAAGTGATTAAAATAAATATGGACTAATGAATTCATCTTACTCACCGCAGATCGAATTAATATAAAAATTTCCTCATAATATTAATGATAAATTAGGTTTTTTCCTTTTTCTGATAAAAATGTGATAAGTTGAATGTAGTACTAATTAGTGTTTATTGAACTAGCGCAAGAAAAATATAGTGTCTTAATAATGCAAAAGGAAAATACCCTACTATTATCTTTGATCATGATAACTGCACATGATTAGATGCTCTGTCCATGAGTTCCTCACAGGATCACACCAACCAATCTCGTAATTTATTTAGCATATAACCATCATTAATTTCCTGGCCACAAGATTTAGTGTTTAGATAATATGTCCAGTTTTAGGTAATACAAAATTACAGTATTTGGAATTATTTATTATTCGAAATATTATTTTGAATATTATGAGTTTAAATTATTGTAATAGCTCATGAGAGATACTTGAAGTAAAAATATAATAAAAAAAACGTGTTAGAAATTAGGGATAATTTCACATTCCTCCCCTAAAGTTTAGTATAATTGTAAGAATTTCCCCTAGGTTTAAAAAATTACACCTATATCCGCTGTTTTTAATTTTCTAGCTACAAAACCAATCCAAAGTGCCGACATGGACAAAAATCCTTATAAATACCCTAGAATGCCCTTGTCATCCTAAAAGTACAACTTGCGCTACTAAAAAGAAATTAAAAAAAAAAAAAAAAAAAACTCATTTTCCCAAATCATACGAAAAAGATGCAGTGCATCTCTGCTTCCCTGCCTTTAACACCAAATAAATAAATACAAACGGTTTCTCTTGTTTTCAAATCATAGCAACATCTTGCTTCCAAAACCTCGAAAACACTATAATTCACGACTTAAACCCCATCACAAAGACATTACCCAGATAGGCCCAGAGCATGGATCTTAAATCCCAACCACAAAACTGATTCTGTTCACTTCTTCAACTCAACAAACAACCATTAATCAAAATGACTAAAAAGACATCAAACTTGAATATTTCTTGTGGAGTAAGATGCCGAGGCATACCATTGACAAAGAGGGGGAGAAGGACAAAGGTAAGGCCACACCGTTAGATTTCTTTTGGGGGAAGAAAATAGGGTGAGTATGCCGTGTGGAAAATAAGATGGTGGGGCCACACCAAGAGAAAGAAGAAGAATTTGGCTATAGCCCATGGGTCCTAGTCTTCATGAAGTTGCGTGTATTTCGTATGGTGACTTGAAAAAGGGGTGATGAAAAGCCTGAAAAGAGAAGGGAAAGAAGGGAACTCGAGAAGAGGTCAAGAGACAAAGTTTTTTTTTTTTTGAGTAATAGAAGATAGTAAGTAATATGGAAAGGAAGGTTATTATTGTCATGCTTGAGTACTCATAGAACTTTTTTAATATGTATTCTTATACTGTAAAATTACAGAAATAAACATAATTTTTAGAAAAAATTATACATTTTACTTACAAAAAAATGCTGAATTACTTAAATTCAAATTCATATTACTTATTTTAAAACGAGTTCGAATCGAAATTGAGATTCATTAAATTCTTTGAGTTCAAACTCGAACTCGAACTCGATTTTTAAAACTCATTCAAATTCGAATTCTAGTTCAAAACTCATAAAAATTTTCAAATTTAGAGTGAAATAAAACACTTCTCGTATTCGATTCTGTTCATTTATACCTTACTTCTACTATATAGTATAATCAAAAAATTGTTATCAAATAATTTCTAAATAATTAGGCACTACGTCAACATTCCTAATTCCTAACAAAACAAAGAAACAAAACAAAGAAGCAAATAGTTAGGTAGATTCGATTTTTGGTCCCGCTTGTAAACTCTGTAATGTGGATTAAATTTTAGAAAATCTATGACATCAGTTGATATAAGTAAAATTTTTTAAAATTTAATTTTGATAAGCACAGAATTTATAAATAGAATAAAAAATCAGATACACCTAAATATTTTACAACCAATGAAGTAGTCGCACAAAATACCGTGCAAGGTGTGTATAGAAATGCATTGACAGAGCCCACATGTGCATCGCCCGTGATTGACCCCATGATCCTCCTTCCAGTCCCATGTCCACATTAAATCAATTTTTTAGTAATAGTCCGCATAATACGTGGTATCCACACTACAGAATGTGTGTCACTATAGATGTAACATACGTGGTAATCCAGTATTCTCCCTTCCAGAAAAAGCGGTTAATCCAACGGCTGAGTTTTCGTCTTTTTGTTATCAGCATACGGGTTTCAGTTTCCAACATCTTAACTACCACCTCGGTAATCAACACATTAAATTTTTATAATTTAATTTTATATAAAAATTTTTAATTTTTAAATTTATATATATTAATATTTAATATAAATTTTATTTTTATTGAACAAATTTTACTGAAAATTAAATTAAATTAAATTATATTTCAAATTATTAATTATAAAATTATTTTGTTTGATAAAAAAATTAAATTGCGATAAAATAATTAAGACAACAAGAGTACTTATGGAGTATGGTTAAGACTTTGGCTCATAGCTAGTAGTAGGTCCCGCATTCATTTTCAACAATTATTAGAAAAATAAGGTGAATCAACTCTCTGCTCGTCCATACAATTTGCAGTTTTTTATTGGAGAAAAATATGATTTTTAATTTGATCCCTAAAAGTTGAATCCAGCAATTTCGCCACAGAAAAGAAGACTATCATTTTCTCGGTGTAGAGAATAAAAGACATTAAAAATCAAATAAGGAATGATGGCGAAAATTTGAATCGGAGAGCATGTTCTGTTGTTTGAAATTAAAGGCTTATAGCACCTTGTTTACAAATTATTCAGTAAATACTATAATCCTCAATTATTTTTCTAGACATATAATTTGATGATAATAGCTACTTAACATATGTCATTTCGCTCTCTCGTATATATCCTTCCAAGATATCTATGAAAGAACTTATATAGTATAAAATTTATAGCTTTACCGAGAATGTTTATATTTATAATATATATATATTTTTTTGTAAATAAAAAAGTTAGGTTGGGAGAACTTGATATGGTTACCCAATTAAGAGAATTTAGCCACCACAAAATATTTTTTTCGTTATAACTCGCTGGGTCAAAATCCAATTTAGTCACCGCGGTCCCACAAACGCACTAATGGACTAAGCCTCACTAGATCAGGCATTATAGGTCGGCCACCACCAACCTATAATAACCTTAAATAATTGGCAAGACTTACGTTCTCAGTGAAGTACATTCATAATATTGATTACATAAAATTATTAACTTAAAAGTTTTAAAAAAACATTCTTATTAATTTGCTTTCAATATTTGGGTAAACAACATAACATGAATGGAAAAATCATAACAAATAATTTAAATCACTTGATTTCTAAAAATTCTCTCTCTATATAGTCGTAACAAATTTTGATCTTATAAGAAAAAAAAGGAAAGTAGATCTAACTTTAATCCAATAATTACATAATTTTAGTAGTCGGCATTGGACTTGATTTTAATTGCATGATGTACCTAAAACATAAAGTAATTTTCATTATCGAAATTGAATTGTCATGATATCGACAAGTCGTATAATATTTCCTACAATGGGACCGACTTCCAATTCCGCGAAATATCGAGGTGTAAATTCTAAATGGCACCAAAATAAAAATCAAAACAACCATAGGTTTTACAATTTTACAATTTATACCCTTTCCTTTCATCAAACCCCTATAAATACATAGCTGGAGTCGAGCAATGTTTGCCAAATTAGACTCTCAACTCCCTCCTTTTTGAAAACAGTTGAAAAATATTCTCTTTTTCCCTTTTCTCTCTCTACAGCTACCTTCTGCTAACCGGGTAAGGTCCGAACCGACCCGAAAAATATGGCAATCGCAACCCGGCGATCAAGTGGAAGCGGACCGGTTATCCGTTCACTCTCACCTTCTGGAAGATTCTACAATTCTTCCAGAACGCCGTCGTTTTCCTCCTCCTCTTCCAATTCATCGGCTTTCGCTTCTTCTACCGCAACCTTTTCAGTTCGCTCCTCTTCCACTCTCCTCCACAGATCAACTTCTCCGAATCGCGTCAATCTATACAATTCTTCTCCTTCTTCTGCCGCCTCCGTACGATTTTCAATAGACCGGCCAATTTCTCCGAACCGATCGATTTCCCTGGCGAACCGGAACAACCACGTGGTTCGGAAATCGTCTCATAAGCGGACTTGTATGTGCTCTCCTACGAATCATCCCGGATCGTTCCGCTGCAGCTTGCATAAGAATATTAGTAGCCACAGCAACAGCATCGGTCATCCCCAAACGGCGCCGTACAACTCGAACCGGTTGAACATGAGGAGGTCCGCAATGACGAATTCTTTGGTGAGGATCGGAACCGTGGAAGGAGATTTAGTGAAGAGGGCTTTGGCTGCTTTGATTCGCCCTTCTTCTCATCACCAGCGCCGCCGCGGAGATTTCCAGCCGAGGCCGAGCCGTCTCTCTGTCATGTCTAAACCAGAAGATTCTTGAGGAAATTATACATTCTGAGGTTTCCGGCGAGTTTTGAGAGTTTTTTCAACCGCGGCGGAGAGGATGACGTCAGTAGGTGGTGGAGGTCGAAGCGGAACGTATTTTAGTGTCTCCGTGACCGAACCCCTAGAGATCCGGCCACAGAGACCTTGTGTTCTTTGTGTGTATATATACATATATATTTGCATATACTACTGCAAATTACGGACTTAATCTAAAAAATTGCAGAGAATTAATTTGCAATCTAATTCCTAATATCTCCCCGTAAATCAGCTTTGATCTTAATATTACATTAATTTAATTAAATCAGAGGCTATTTGGAGATTAATCGTGTTAATTTTCAGAAATCAGATCCTCCATCATCATCATCATCATCATCTGTATTCACTTTCAAAGTGCCTTCCAACTCATCCTTTATCTTATGATAATTGTGTTTTGCGCACGGGATCACATTTTTTTTTCTTCCATTTTTTATTTTTTTGGGTGTTCTTTTTTATTTTAATTTGGACAAAAAAAATTGTCCAAACTTCAAAGTTCTTTATATTTGTTTTTTATTTGGTTTGGTAGATTTTGTGTTTATTGATTTGGTATTGATTTGGTCTTTGCATTCTTGTGTTTATTCTCGTGGCTTTTTTTTTCCCTCAGTTTATTGTTTATTTATATATTTGGTTTGTTTATTCATGTTTTGCTTATTGACGTTTTCTGTTGTGTTAGTTTTTCAGGTAACTCTATGGTTGGCAGAAATTGGTTGTCAAAAGGTGTTTAACTTTGACCAGTACATTGGGCATGATATTCTAAAGGCATTGGACCACAATAGACTGATAAATTGTTTTGGACTTGGGAATGAAAAAACCCCAAAAAGAAAATTCGAAGGATTTACTTTTCAACCAAAAATAATTGACGTTAAATGGTGAATAATTTAATTGAAGACATTGATATGTGAACACGAAATTAATTTTTCAATGTAATCTCAATGACTGTATCACAAAAGAAGTCTACCACAGTTACAAAAATAACCCACAAAATGTTCATGAAAAATTAAATTACAGTTCTATGCAGCATTCATCAGAAGGACCAATACAAACTAAAGAAACTTTTCTTTGTGCCAGAGTGCCGGTGTCTGTACAATTTGGTCTCATTACTGAAAATTTGGCGGTTGGGCGAGAAATTAACTATTGATTTACTCAACATGAATTAAGGATTTATTATATTATATTATAAATTTGATTTAAATTTTTTTTAAATATACTTATATGACGTGCAGATCTTATATAAAGTAACAGTTACAACAATTGACTCGACTATAACAGTCACCACAATTGACTCGACTAAGTCTTTTGGGTAACGAATTCAGAAGGCAATACTTAGTCTTAAAGTTTGTGTAGAAGGGGAAAAAAATTTTATGTCACTCAAAATAATTATTGAATATATTTAATAGTTATATTTTAATTAATAAATTTTTTTTATTTGTCAATGGAAGATTTATATTTTTAAAAAAATAAGAGGATCATGTTATTTTAAAAAAAAAATTACTCTGTATTCTAAATAATAGAAGAAGCAACAATTAAATATATTCAATTATTATTTCTGATCAAAATAAAATTTCTGTAAAAGCCATTTTCTTCCAACAAACGTAGGAGCTACACTTTCGTCCAATTTCAGCTTTAAGTGCCCCTTTTTTTTATTTATAAAAATTCATTAATAGTGCTCTTCATTCAAATATTTTTATATTACAATTGAAAAATAAATATCACATCTTATAATTAATTGTAGGGTAGTAAAAATCTTCCTTCCATTGGAAGGAAAAGTGGAGGGTGTTTAAATCATTTCAATTCCTCAAAAAATTCCCAAACAAGTGGTTGTCAAGTATTTCACTCCAAATCCTTATTTTTTTTCCCTCCTTTCTTCCCGTCTAAGCATACTGTGAGTCCTATAATCAAATTATAACTGATTTACTTATCTCATGAAGCAAATTTTAATATTGTATTTTCCGAAGATCTGAACGCTGAAAATTTAAACATATATAAAAGTATTAACCTTTTCGATCCATTTCCTTCACCACCGTGAACCTAAGTTAGATTCAAAGATGTTACACTTTTTAATTCTTGCGTTAATTTAAAAATCCTTTAATGTCTAAGTTTGTTAACATACTGAAGTTTGCAGTTGTTTATCACCTTCGTAATGAGGCTGTCCAACTTCTGCCTGCCCTTTAAATGTGAAGATAGTAGACGCATATATATTTCAGGTCTAATAGAATACAAGTCATATCGGAAAATGGGCAAGTTAACAGTGGCCTTTGGCAATAAGCAGAGGCCATTATAGATATTTGAGTGACTTTTTCGTATTCTACGACTTTGAGAAGAAAAAGTTATCTGTGTATTGTCTCCATCTCTTGCGGGTTTTTTCGTGAGGGACACTATCCCTTGCGTTAGGCCAGCTTTAGAAACGAAGGCTTCACTTATACTATGGATAAGGTTGTGATAGTGAGAGATGTGGAAGGAGGATGTGTAATGGGATTCTTTCTTATTACTGTTCTCCTAGGTACATTACACGATAAGAAATATTAAGGAATCATCTAATCGTTAAGTTGTCTATATTCGTTTAAGAAACTATTTCATTATATTTTAAAATATATATAAGTTAAAAAATTTTATATATAATTTTTAAAATTAACGAAATTAATTCTTTTACTAAAATTTTTTCTTTGTTTTAGCGAATATTTCAATATTGATATAGGTTACTGACAAATTAACTTTTGCTGATGTTTGGCTTATGAAAGTTCATTGACCCTTTATTTTGTCAACTAACAAGTTACAACTTGAGCTTTGCCATATTTAATGTTCGTTGACAAGTAATATTTATTTTAAGTTTATTAAAAGATTAAATGGAACTTGAAGTCCATTAAGTGTTCTAGGGTCTCTAATGTTTATTCAGTTAACAAAAGGTTTAGCCGGAGTAGAAATTGGTTTAAGACTCGGATAATTTTAAGCATCGGAGCTTTCACTATTCAAAACCCATTAAGTTTTATTTGGTGGAATATATAGTTCAAGTTATTTGTTTTATTTTGTAGTATAAAATGAAGGAAAAAAAAAAAAAAAAGGAAGTTGATGTGGGTCTTTGGTGTTTAGTGGACTTAGTTTCTAGTGTTTTTTTTTTTTTTCTCATTTTTTAAACATAAATTTCTAGTGGATTTAATTGACCAAAAGTTTGGCCATCTAATCTCCCAATAAGTCCTGACAAAAAAATTAAAAAAAAAAATCACAAAAAAATGAAGAAGGAAACATATTGAGTACCGAAAATACCCCTCTCTTCTTATATTATAAGCTTAAGGGCCCACGTATTATTGTAAAGTAGACGCAGCCCATATGCCAGCAATTTGAATCACGGGGCCAAACCGCCCTTGGATATACAACGCTAAAGTAAGGCCCCGCATGATCGTATAATAAACGTAAAATGGCCGAATTAGTCCCTCAACTTTTTACTTTAGTCGAAATAGTCCTTCAACTTTTATTTTTAGCCAAGATAAAACAGTCCTTTGTGGTGGAACCGCCACAAAAACCTCTTTCTTTTTTTTTTGATAAATTTCACATAAACCCCTATGGTTTAGTTGTTTTTACATTAGCCTAATTTAAAATTTTACAAAATTTTATGGCTAACTTTTAAAAAAAAGACCTAGTGGTTGACTAAGGGAATCTGGCTGTAGGGCTAGTGGGTGGCAATTGGTGTCTGGTGGGTAGGAGAAGAAGCTTGGGTGGCTGAAGGTTTGGTTCTAGAGTTGAATGGGTGATAGTTTCGGTTGAGAAAAGGGGAAGACGAAAGGGTTAGGATTTTAATATTTTTTTTAAAAAAAATTGTTTTGACGTTTTTTTTTCCTTTTTCACCCCTTCGAATAAATTTCTTTCTTATTTTTTCCATTTTTAATTATATAGGGGTTATGTGAAAAATAAGTAAATCTCAAGGGATGTATGTAGAATTTATCAAAAAAGAAAAAAAATTTTGTGATGACTCAACCATAAAAGGACTGTCTTGGCTAAAAATAAAAGTTGAAGGACTATTCTGGCTAAAAAATAAGTTGAAGGACTATTTTGATTAAAATAAAAAAGTTAAGGGACTATTTCGACTATTTTCCCCATAATAAAATAGGAGTGTTGCGTAACAGCTCAACTCCCAATTAATCTATAGCATGTAGTTTTCCAGTTCGACACCTTCCTGTGGGACCCCTATTAATTAGTATTCCTGCAATTTGACATGCAATGATTCTCTGTGCTACATTTTATTTTATTTTTTTATATTATTAAATGAATTGTTAAAATTAATTTATTAATTTTAATTTATAAAATTTTAATAATTTATTAAATAGTGTAAAAGATAACGAGATAAGTTATAGAATGAAAATCAACACCAATTTATCAACTTTTTGAGATTTGACAAAAGTTGGTTAAACGTCGTTTTAGTTTTACTGCTTCAATCTGTACAGCGGAACTTTCCAATCTGACTATAATTGTAACGATTAAATATGTGCAATCATCCCCCAATATGAAGTCAGGTTTTTCTACTTTAGGTTACTTTTTTTTTGAGAAGGGGGTGTGACAACCCATGTGCCGCTTGTAAACAACTCACAAGAAGCAGCAGGCTGGGCACGCAGGATGTTGATGAGATTAAAGAAAGATGATGACGTACGTTGTTCGATTGTTGTTTGTTTTCTCAATATATGACTTTATTTCTCATGTCTTGTAGTAGTAGTAATTAAAATGGTTATGAATGCAGTGTCTTTTGTTTTTCTTTATGATTTGAATCATTTTATATGATATCAAAGTTTTGGGTCATGAGAATTAAAAAAAGATGTAATTTTACTTCTTTTTTTTTTTTTTGGTGGGGGATTGAAGGAATAAAAACTGTGTGAACAATAAATTTTCAAATACAATATTTTATCATTATATTAAACACGTTATTAATTACTATTTCTCTAATATTATATTTCATTCTTATGAAGTCTGATGAGTGACTCTCTTTGTCGTCTTAAATTTATTACTTTTTAACACTAGTATACATTGTATAGTTATTTTCCTTGCAAGAATGTTAGCTTTATTCCGTTGAGTCATCCGTTTGTCTTTCCCACTATCAATTCATTGTTCAATTGCTAAAATACCTAAAATGTCTACGTCTCTAGAATTTTTTTTTTTCTTTTCCTGCAAAAGTTTTGAATTTTCCCACAAAAAAAATAAAAAATGTTTGGAACTCTATCACCCTATTTTTTTAGGACCCACTTTCTACATTTGATGCTTTACTAAAACATAACTTGGTTACACAAAAAAAAAATCTTTTATAATGAGTAAGTTTTGATTTCTCACTTTGCAGTAAAAAATAGGTATAAAATTGTTGATATAATTGAAATGTAAAGAATTTTATTATTTTTCATTCATTTAATAGTTACGATTCTTAACAATACCCATTTTATAATGCAAGGTAGACAGTAAAAAAAATTTCCTTGTAAGTATGTGTATTACCTCACGTTCTTTTCTGATTTTTGAATTAACTTTTTTAATGCTTTTCGTTCTTTCTTCTTGGTTCAATAGATCCATAGTATATATTGGATTGTAGAAGGGGAAATTAATGGGGGTTGGACCCTCAAGCCCATCCCTAAGATAGTGCGACTATATATATTGGGCCTCAGCTTCTTTCACTATCAAAGATCTAGCCCATCATATTTTTGCAATCCTTGTATCTTAGCATTAGCCCAATACTACGAAATTGGATCGTACAATGTTTAACGATGAGAGGTAGGCCTTTCCCTGTTGGTCTGGTCCATTCATAGACTGTAATTTTTTTCCAACGAGGCAAGTACAAGGATTTTATACCCAATAGTGATAGGTGCAAAATAATAATGATATGTGTGAGATATTCAATAATGACAAATATTTAAGTTGATTTAGTTTTTTACTTTACTATGTAATCAGGACTAAATTTTAAAAAATTTTACTTATATCAGCTGATGTCATAAATTCTCTAAAATTCATACTACATGGTTTTTAAGTGAGATAAAAAATCGAATTTACCGATATATCTACCTTGAATAATATGGTACTACTTCTTTGTTGACAGTCGAATACTAGAAAAGCCTATAACGACCAAGTCAAATTCGTGCCTGATTTCCTTTCATGTAGTATTAGAATGCAACGCATGCACTTCTCGTCGACAAAAGATTTTCCGTATCTGAATTCCGGAACTCCCCGGGCCAGGGGAACTGAGAAGTCAACTTTTTTTTTTTTTTTTTTTTTTGAGTCTTATTGTTGCTATTTTCGTAGTAATTTTCGGATATGTGAATTGGTTGTTGAATGTTGATACCTTAAAACGAACTCGATTCACAATGTAATATTGTAATAAAATGTATTGTCGCATACTTCACATTCTCGAATGAATATTATAAACTGTTGGATGTTGGATGATTAAAAAGTTATGAAATTCACTTATTTTTCAGTCAGATCAACGATTGTAATATCCACCCGACATTATAAAATTAGTAGGTCAAGATTTACTCATATTGTACTATGGAATTTCCCTAAGGATTTTTTTTTCTATAATCTTAAGAAGGTATCTCAAGAAAATTCATAAAGAAGATCTGAAGTAAATTTCCATCTACGTCATTAGTGACTTGTACCCATGACTTATAGCTTATTGAGGGAAGGTCCCTCAAGTTTCATTTACACTTTTTCGTCCCTAAACTATTTTCATAATTCATGAATGTCCTTCAAGAGAGTGTGTGATGTGTGTGTGTTTTGTTTTGTTTTTTTTGTTTTTTCTATCAAAGTAGTCATCCAATTATGGTACCCAAAAAATAAAAAAACTTGAGAGACAAAAGACTTAAATGAAACAATAATGTAGGAAACCTTACACTACTACTTGCAAAACAAAATAGTTTACAAAAAAATTGGGAGAAATCTATTGGATTAAAAAATAGTTGAGAATGCAAAAATTCAAAAAAATAATTTGAGGGTTCTCCATGAGATTTTGAAAATAGTTATGGAGTAAATTTGGAATTTTCTCTAATCAATTTCTTTATAAAAGTATTATCTCGACATAATTGGATCACAATATTATGTTACACATCTTTCAATTTGTATATTATGAAAAAGCCCTTTAAATATTATATACATAAACTTTTTTTCAAGTAAATAATTAATTGTTCTCTAACGCATTAAAAGAATATTACTTTATATATCACATATATTTTTACTATTCTATATTTATATAATAATCCATAATATATTATTAGTTTTGTAATTCTTTTGGGAAAAATAATTATAGGAGATATGATTGCTTAAAATGAAGATTTGGAAAAAAAATAAAGTAATTAAGATAAGATTTACATAGTTAATTGAGTATTTATTTTTCACTTCTACTATTTGCTAACATATGTCGATGTATTAGAAATTGTCACTAAATGCTAGACTCTCTCTATATATATATATAATTCTACATTCCCGTAAGAAACCATCTCATTGGGTTTAAAGATTTGTGCAGTACAAATTTTTAAAACACATGATATTATAATGTACAAACCTTTAAAATACAATAAACTGTAAAATTATATATATATATATATATATATATGATGTTGGCGAATAGATAAGTTGAGGATTGAGAATACCGAAATCAATCATACGTGCGGAATCAACAGATATCAATATCAAGTTAAAACGATTAATTTAAAGTTATTCGATTGTATAAGAATAAAAATGAGCATGTAGCTCAAATAATAATTAGGTCAAATAAATCAACCAACCATGTAAGTAAACTATTTATATTGCTGGGATGATTGCAAAGTTTAATTAAATTAGATTCGGTAAGTATATATGTAAAGAAGTTTGCCTTTCATATGTGAAGATAATCCCAACAAGCCATTTTAATCCCAAATAATCAATTACACACACTCTCTCTCAAATTATTCCATCTCTCTCATTCTCCTATACAATTTATTTCCTATTACATCATGCATCTTAAATTTAGTCTATTTATAAATGACCTCAATGAAAAGAATATTCACTTCTTAATACGAAATAAATAAATAAAAATTTCAATACAAGATATAAAATTACTTATGTAAAAGCAAATAAATATTTTGAAAAAAATTAATTACATATATACAACGTAATAAATTTATAAAACTACAAACTTAAAAAATCATTTATCAAAATCTATCTATTCTACAAAATCAGAATGAATGATGGATCCAGATGTCGTTCATCCTTCTAGAATGAAGTCAAGCACTTGGAATGTTTCCCACAAAGCCACCTCTTCCTTCCTAAAACTCTCTGCTTTGTCTTTACCGCATAACTCCCATGCCCGGCCAAGACCACCCCATCCCCCAAATCTTCTGCATTTCTTGCTTTTCGCTCCCTGTTCCTTTGTCCTCTAGTACTAGTATTTCTTTTAATTCAACCATATCACAATCAATGCTGTTGATCAACTCTCTTTTCTTTCTCTATTGTCTATCTGTTTCTTTGCACTGAATTCTTGAGAGATTAAAAGTACAAAAAAAGTAAAAAAATGGTGACCCTGAAAGCAGGGACTAGACCACCATGGGTGGGGCTTGGGGCAGCAATTTGGTTGCAAATAGCATCTGGGAATGCAAGCGGCCACTTTTCCTCTCTACTCGCATTCACTGAAATCTGTTCTGGGATTTAACCAGCATCAGCTCACCATGCTTGGGGTGGCTAATGATATAGGGGAAAATATGGGATTGATTTCAGGGCTTGTTTGCAACAAGTTTCCACCTTGGGTAATTCTCACAATTGGTGCTTTTGCATGTGTATTTGGTTATGGGCTTCTCTGGCTTGCTCTCTCCCGCACTCTTCCTTCCTTGCCTTATTGGCTGGTAATTACTACTATCATTTTCCCCTTTTTCTTGAATTTTTTTTTCCTTCTTTTCTTTTTGGTTGCCTCATTTTTTTACAATACCTTGCTCTTTTTGTTTCATTTTTTGGTAAAAATACAGTCTTTAATTTGCATGCCTATTGTTTGATTATATTGACATGTTTATTAGTCATCCTGTTGTGAATAGAATTATTGGATGAGATGCAATGATGGTTGTGTTTAACATTTTCTTGGGTTTTTTCTGAATCATATTTGGTATTATTTAGCTTTTGAAATGTAAAGTACAAGCGTTAAAGCGCTGGTAAAGGGAGCATAGAATTCTCCTGCAACTAATGATGGTCTAGTGATCCTTAGATTGTTATTTATTTTTATAAGAACGGTTTCAGTATGGAAAGGTGGATTGATGACTTTCTCTTTGCTTAGAATGGTTTCTGAAAATGCTAGATTTTCGCCTGACTCTGGAATTATATTTCCACAGTCTCTTATTGAACATGATTTTATGAATATGGTTGATGATATGGGGTGGAAGAGGTTGATCTAGTTTTCAATTTTAACAACTCAAAGATTTACAGACAGTGACTTTTGATTGTCCAATTGTCACAAAATTTATTATTTTTTTTAAAAAAAAAATTGATATTTTTGTTTAAGCAAAGTTCAATTTGTAAGTGCATGTTGTCTGCTTTCACTGTTGTTGAAAATTGGTCTTCAAATGTAAAGTTTGAGACACCAAGTTCATAGGATAGAGAGTTTTGCCGAGAGCCTTTGTGATTTATTGGCTGATTGATTTGTTAACCCCTGGATGGCATGTACGAGGATTCAAAAATTTCTAGTCAGCATGTATTAGTAACCTGCCTATGGCAGGACATATAAATTGATGCATTTTTATTGCCAAAGCAGCAATCATTTTTTTTGCATCAAAGCACATGTAGAAATGGCTAGTTGTGTCGACTTTGTTTTAATTCCATTGAGCGAGTGCTATATGGATGCCAAATTTTCAGGATTAATGTTCTCCACATAAAAGCCTGAAATCAGAAAAATATTAAAATCTGCTTAGTTTTACTGTAAATCATGATTGTAGTAGCATTTGGAAGATTATTGCTCAATAAAGAAAAACTAAAGAAGTAGCATCAACATTTAGGCTATACAAATTTATGTGCTACCTTTGGAATTTTAATTTTCTTCACTTCATTAACCTTGTCTGGTTTTTAGTCTTGTTTCCTTAATATGGTTGTTCATGAACTGTCAGTTATGGATTGCACTTTGTGTTGCAACAAATAAGTCAGCTGTACTTGGTTCAGCACGGCTGTGCTTGTGACTAACATGAGAAACTTCCCTTTGAGTCGGGGCACTGTTGCTGGTATTCTTAAAGGTTATGGAGGGCTCAGTGCTGCCGTATATACTGAAATTTACAGTGCATTGCTTCACAATTCATCTTCCAAGCTCTTGCTATTCCTCACACTTGCAGTTCCTGCTCTTTGTTTTGCTCTAATGTATTATGTCAGGCCTTGTATCCCAGCTGCGGGGGACGATACTTCAGAGCCTTCCCATTTCCTCTTCATTCAAGCTGCTAGTATTGTGCTAGGTGTTTACCTTCTTACAGCTACCATCTTAAACAATGTGTACCCTCTGTATGCTCCTGTCTCTTACATTTTTGTAGTAATAATGATACTACTTCTCATGACTCCACTGGCTATCCCTATAAAGATGACTCTATACCCTTCAGATCGCAGCAAATCAGCCTCATTGGGAAAAACTATTGGACATGAGGACCAAGTTCAAGGTTGATTACCATGATAAGACAGAGCCACTTTTAATACCATCTTCATCAGTGGCTAACCTTGGCAGTATGCATGCAAGTAATAGCATGTCAGAGGTCGATATGCTTCTTGCTGAGGGGGAAGGGGCTATAAGGAAAAGGAAGAGACCAAGAAGAGGTGAAGATTTTAAGTTCATTGAAGCTCTGGTCAAGGCTGATTTCTGGCTTTTGTTTGTTGTATACTTTGTTGGGGTTGGTTCTGGTGTTACTGTTCTCAATAATCTGGCACAGATAGGAATGGCTCAAGGTGTTAAAAATACTACTTTGCTGTTATGTCTCTTCAGTTTCTGCAATTTTGTCGGCCGTCTTGGTGGAGGTGTTATTTCTGAATTTTTTGTCAGGTTAGTTCTGCTTCCTGCTTGTGAGACTGCATCATCTACTCTTGTAAGGATCTTTTTAGAGATCAAATAAGAGAGTTTCCAAAACATACATGCAAAAAATTTAGCACAAGCAATACAGGCAGTATTTGTCCCTCCAGAAGTGCTACAAGAAAAGTATGCATGGTATTTCCAAACAATTTGTTGATATTTCCTGTCTCTAATTGGAATTTGGCTTGCAGATCAAAAACAATGCCTAGAACTATATGGATAACCTGTACACAAGTAGTGATGGTCATTACGTACCTTCTCTTTGCTTATGCTCTAGATGGTACTCTTTTTGCTGCAACTGCATTACTTGGAATATGCTATGGCGTTCAATTTTCTGTCATGGTTCCAACAGCATCTGAGCTTTTTGGCCTGAAGCACTTTGGTATAATAATCAACTTCATGTCACTTGGGAATCCTCTGGGTGCTTCTATGTTCTCAGGTCTCCTTGCTGGCTTTCTCTATGATAATGAGGCAGCGAAACAGCATGCTGTTACTTGCTTGGGGCCTAATTGCTTTAAAATAACCTTCCTGGTTCTGGCTGGAGTATCTAGCCTGGGGGTCCTCCTTAGTGTAGTCTTGACGAGAAGGATACAACCTGTCTATCAAATTGCTTTATTCTGGAGGTTCTTTCCAGATGCCTCAAAATTCAAACTATTGACATGACTAAATACCCGGGAACTTCACCAGAGTCACCAACCTTTGTTGCTGGAGCATTTTGTGCTTCTGCAGCTTCAGAGATAGTAAGTATGTAGCTTTACATAATATTGGTCTAGATAGCAACTCTTCTTACTATATTAGCTATATTAGGATAAGGATCTTAAAGTTTTCAAGAGCCGATTTCTTACTGAAGCGTCCGCATGTGTACGTATGCTACAGCACCCAACCATTTTATGCTTGGACGCTGTAATATATCTTTTAGATGCGTGCTTTACTGTATTTTTCTTGAAAGTGCAAGATCTTGATAATTAAATGTCATGTTACAACTTACTCTGCCTTTTTGTCCTTTAAACCTTTTACTTAAACAATTCACCCTTTTCTTTTGGCTAAAAATGTTTACCGTAGCTTTTTTGTGTGTAAAGTTGATTACCATTATATACTTTTTGTTTCTAATACTTCTTAGATATACACAGAGGTTTAATTTGGAGTCCCAGACTCTGAAAACAGAGGACTTGACCATAACCACAAATGTTTCTCTTATTTCTATGTTCAGTATATCCATATTTGTACATATAAATAGTGGAAGACCTACAGAGATGCCATTACGCTAGAAATTGATCCTCAAGTATATCTGTATGTCATGTGATCATAACGAATCATTAGGAAGTTGCCTAAAGTCATCACCAACTATTTTAGATACCTTGGCAGCTTCAGGATCCTGAAATAAACTTCGAGAGTCGTCTATTGATGCTTTGATGATATTCATGGTCACTTGTTTTGTATTAACTGAAAGAAGCAGCAACTTAACTTATGTGTGATGATAGTTGTTAGAATGTGAGTGAAACTAGATAGGATTTTAAGAGCATTCAATGTGTTTTACTCAAAAATAGTAGAACTTGAATGCTCCAGTTGTGTTGGTTAGAAGCCAAAGTTTTGCTGGTATTAATGGAAATTGACAGTTGTATTTCACCTGTCCTCTTCATTTCAAAGTACTAGAAGTAAACCAATGGACAGTAAACCACGACTCTATTCTGTAGAGCAGCGAAACAAAGTTATGGGCTTTCTTTAGTTGGTTGAGCTTTCTAGTGTATGTTTGTAAGAATATCTGAACTTAGAACCACCTTATGTTTACAAATGATAAAAGTTGTGATGTATAGTAATTGGTAGAAGTCTGTGTACACATAACTTGAGTACTGTACTGTTACTTGGTTGCATAAGCATCAGAATAAGGCACAATAATGCAGAAGGGCAGGATATAATTCCCGCAGTTTGCCTCTTGGAGAAAAAGCAAAAAAATTAGGGAAACTAAATGATTACAGAAAGCACAGAAAGGAATAATAGGGAACAAGGACACAGTTACTAAGATCAAATACAAGCGGATTGATCAAGGTAAAGATCAGTCCACTGTTGAGGGTAGCTTGCTTTCTTATCTGAGGTAGTAAGGCCTAAGAATTTATCGAGCATGAAGCAGATATCCGTGCCTGAAAGTAAGCAACCTCTTTCTGTAGCTTGTAGTCTTAACTTAAATATGCCAAGAATATATAATCTTTGTCCCATAGATGAGACCTGTATAGCAAGAATATGAAGAAGTAAAACTTCTCAATTCGGTTTCAAATCTTGAAACATTAAGGACCATAGTGAAGGCCCTCCATCATCAGCGTATCCAACCTTCCCCTCATAAGAGTGATTAAGCATAGGGCTCATATTCAGACCCCTTCCTTCCCATGGTGCAGATAAGCCAGGACTCCTGGTTGCGAAAGCATACCTGTCTCTCCCTCTTCCATCAGCAACTCCAGTTCTCATCGGGCTCCAATTTGCGAGCATCCACCTCTCTTGTAGTTTCCCATCCAGAGGACCTGATATACTAAGACATTTATTAGTCAGCATCATCTTCTCTTGCTGCACACTTCTGTCTAAAGGCCCTGACTTCATTACATTTCTGCTTGAGATCACTGCCTACAGCCTGTAGATTTAGTCTCTAGCTTCTCCTCCTTTGCACTACTAAACCGCCTAAGCGCTCCACTCCACTGTGTTGGATAAGCACACATATCCAACGCTGGCGTGTGATGACTAGTTGAATTCTTGCAGTGAAAAGCCCACTTTCCAACTTTCTTGGAGAAGAGCTTCTTTGTCTTGTTGAAAGCCAAAACAAGCCTAGAAATGCCATTTAGGCTTCCTCCAAGATTCTTCCTGACTAGCTTCAGTATCTCTAGGCGATGTTTAGCTACACTTACACCCAAACTCTTGAGGAATTCATGGTTGAAGTATATCAAATCTTCTTTCTCTAGCTCATTTCGGGTGAAAATTAAGCCGTATTCGTATGTAAGGGATGGCTCAAGATTAGTTCTTGATAACCAAGAGTACCAATCCATGGTGGCTATTGGGACTACTTGGTTATGGGTTCTTTCTTTGTTTGATATTTCTGAGCTAGATAGTGATAGGGACTCGTGTGGATATATATATACAAAAATTGCACCTAAGAAAATTAAAGAGGCCAAAAATGGGGCCAAAAAAGAACAAAAAGAAATTAAAGTGCAAGGTTGAAGAGTTAATTGCTTGAAAATGATATGAACACTTGCATGTGGTGGGTAAAGGTTATAGTTGCCTACATAATTTTCCTATTTATTGTAGCTTACAAATTTCAAATGGTAGTTGGGAAAGAGCTTGAAAATGGAGCATTCTATTTCTATCTTTCCTTAAAGTGGACTTTAATTTTGAGTTGTATCAGTTAGGTATAAGGGTGAATAACACTTTACCCCTCTGAACTAAAAACTTAAATTACACTTTGCCCCCTTGCAATCTGTCTCTTATTCACATCTAAAAAATTATATAAGAGACAGATAAAATTTATTTAAATACCCTTAGCACTATATTTTGATTTTTGTATTTAAATTTTGATAATGATGTGATAATTATTTAAAAATAATGAAAAATAAATTATATAATATTTTAATATAATCCATATCAATATATATCATGATCAAATTTTTAAATTTTGTTATTTCATTTTATATTATGTCGAATTTAAATGTTTAATTATAATGGTAGAACAATTCTTAAATGGGCTAATTTTCTGTTAAAAATTCTTCTTTAAAGATATTGTGTGACAATATATATATATTTTTATAAAATTTGTGATTTTTTTGATATCTCTTAACATTTTACAATTTTATATTTGTATTAACCTGTACAAATTTCAATATCAAATATAATATGATTCAATATTTTATCACATTTTTACTCGCTAATTATTTTGTTATTATATTTTATTATAATAATCATTTTTATTTTAATATTAGTTTGTTATTATATTTTATTTTTTCCTAATTCCTTTATACGTATTGAATATCAAAATTAAATATATGAAAAATCAAAATATAATACTAAGGGTATTTTAGTCATTTAACTTGGTATTATAAATTTTCTAAAAGATGAATCACGTGATTGGGGTAAAGTGTAATTTTTTTAGTTCAGGGAGCAAAGTGTAATTACCTACCTAGAATAGTTCAGGGGGCAAAGTGTAATTACCTACTAGGTAGGTCAGGGGGCTTTGCCCCCTGTTATTAACTCCTCAGGTATAATTGTTGGAAAATACTTTGGTAGACCCGATCTTTGACCCTCACCTGTAAACCCTGTAGCTAGGATTAAATTTTAAAAAATCTTGCTTACATCAGCTGATATCATAGATTCTCTAAGTTTAATTCACATCACAGAATTTACAAGTGAGGCCAAAAATCGGATCTACCTAAATTTTTGCCATAATTGTTTATTACAAAAGTTGCTTTCCGTTTGGTTATTTGCCAGAGATCTGAAATGTGGGCATGACCACAATAGCCTCCTCATAAATTTGCGTGAGTATCAAATTATGGCCATAGCTGAAAGTACATAACTCGAGGTGTGCAATCTTTGCCCAAAAAGCCAATTCAGTTTTCGTTTTCATATGTAATAATGAATTTGCCTAGAGGAGCAATTGAAAGTTGGCAACTACACTTTTTATCTAAAAAAGAAAGTGATAGTGATTATTTTTTCCTATTGTATTGTTTCATGCCTGATATTGGGGGAAAAAATTTTAGTAGTGGAGTTGGCAAAATGCTCAATTTTGCAATACTATTAGCGGTAATAAATTCTTACATGAATAAGATTTACGTACTTATTTACATATTAAATACAAAATTTGTAGGTCTGGTACGAATTTCATATGCTCGTATGAAAATTACACACTTTGTATCTAGTTGATGCATGAATCTTGGTATAACAGTACACTTTTTTAAATTTTCTCATCTCAAAATGAAGAAGAGAGAGATAACAACAGAAGGACATGAATGTAATTTATTTTACACATCGACATAATTCGTCAATTGGGCATATAATATGAATTTAAGGGAAAAAAATTTTGTTCCACTTACCATGTTTTTTTAAGAATTTGCGTTATATTAGATGACTGTAAGACGTTAATTTGCAGAAGGATTTTAATACAGAGAATGATAAATTGACACTTTTGTAATACTAAAAAGTGATATTGTATTTATTGGTTAAATGAATATAATTTCTTTTTAAAATTTGTTTGCAAATTCCACCTTCCCATGACGGGCTACTAATTCACTATTCTTGTTTTGCAGTAAAAAGGTGCACAATCGAATGGGAGCTGGGCTCCTTATTTGTTACCACTTATGATTGGGCATTTAAAATATAATCGACCCAAAATAAAAGTTATAAGTGCCCAAATTAGATGCAGGCCTAAGAATAAAGTTGACACAAGTCGGTCCATTGCCGTTGGATCCTTTAAATTAAAGCCCATGTTTGCTGGATAGAGTTTGTGCCATAGGAGTTTTTTGAGATTTTCGTTCAGAAACTTGTGGCATTTTTTCTTTTGTACCCTTACGATTATCTGGGGTAAAATGGAATTTTTAAAAATGAGGTAGTCCTTGACCTCACGATTGTCTATTGTTATTAGTTACACTGCGAATTAACAAAGGGATTCCAACCTTTGGTGCATGCATTATATTGAAATCTCACTAATAGTATAATGGTTTGGTTGTTCGATATAATATCATCCATGTAAAAACAGATGGTTCCTCACTTTTTGGATGGTTTTTAGGCAAATGCAGAATTTTCTCTAATCTACTACTTTTTGGCAAAATATGAAAGGGGGACAAACAAGAGAAGTTGGAGTTGAGGGCTAGAGTGAGTTGACGAACAAGGACTGCAAATTTGTAGTGATTCCCAAAAGCCGTCATACCCGTCATAAGGAGAAATTTCTACATAAATCGTATTTACGGGAAAGTATCATAAATTTTTAAATTCATATTAGTCTACATCACTTTACATCAGTCAAGTGAGTGATGTAGAATAATATGGACCAAAAGATCTATGACATAGGTGATATAATAATTTTTCCCACTCTTTGTACTTATCCAAATACAATCATAGTACTAATATTAGGATTTATTACTATATGCACCTTCAAATTATCACAAGTTTGAACTTTAGTCTCTAAACTATCGACTATAGCACATACGACTATAAAAATTTACCGGACATAAACTAAATATTAAGTTGAAAATCAATAATTTTTTAATATTTTTTGAAAAAGATTTTAATACCTGTAAGCTGTAATTTACACTTGTTTACTGAAATCTTTTATCTTTTCGTTAAAAATAATTATCTAAATCTTCTAATTTTCAACCGTTTAATGCACTACAGCAGTATTGCATAAGATATAAAATTATAATAATTGACAAGTAATTTAGAGTAGATCACAAATAAATGATACTTCAAGGCGCAATTTGTAATAACCAAGTACAGCTATAAAGTCCAAACTGTATAGTGTAAACGACATCAGAGTCAAAATTGAAGTCAATAGCTCTCGGTCTTCCACTAAGGAGAAGAAGATGCTGGGTATGGCGAAACTGAAGATAGCAGGGGCGTGGAGTGGTGCACTGGAATTGGATTTGGAAGAATGGACGGTGGCGATGTTGAGAGAAGAGTTGGCCAAGCGATCAGGCTGCGATGGAGGACCCCAGATGATCAATCTTATATCCGCCGGCAAAGTCTTATGAAAGATGGTGATGGAACTGAAAAACTCAGCCATTTGGGTCTAAAAAACAATGCTAAAATCTTGGCTTCCAAGGTCTCTGCTGATCAATCCAAACTGAAGCAAGAATTCTTGGCCGAAGAAGAGCGCGCTAAACGACTTTCCCGAATCAAGTTAGTTGTGCCTTATTTATATCTTTTTGTGAATTGTTTGGGTTCAAGATTGCATTTTTACTGTCTCAATTGTTGAATATTCGGCCTATAAATTGTGGGTTTCTTCTGGGGTTTGGTAAACGGGTTGAATTGATGGGTGGGTGGTTATTGGATGCTGAATTGAATGATCAAAGTGATTGGTGGAGAATTTTACCAAGGAAGAGATTATTAGTCTTTGTTTGCCAAACCATGCTAAACATGTCAGCAGTTCTGATTTTTAGATAATTTTCACCGCCCAGCAAAAATATCTAATTTGTTAGTAGTACTATTTGTTTTTGTGAATTAACCTTAGATTTTTTATATCTCTTCTCTATAAGAAGCTTTTTGGGTGATTCCAGTGTTTGTGTAGGCTTGCTGCAACTTCATTGGCACAGAGACATGCTGATGGATCGTTACCTGTTGAAAACTTCAATCTGGAACTGGAAAATCAGTGTGGAGAGAAAGTGCAGCTGGGCTCTGAGACCGACCAGCGGTATGACAAAAGATGAAATCTTTATATGAGTAGTGAATGAAGAAGAGTAGCTTAATCTTATAGACAATGGGAACACTAGTAATGTATTCACTTTCTTGGAGGTGGATGAGATAATCTCAGTAATCATGCTAATGCATTTGATTTATTTCTGGCAGAGCGATAATGATGGTTCTTATGCTGCATGCAAATGCTAAACAATTGATTAGAAAACAAAAATTTAGAGATGCATTGGAAGTGCTCATCATGGGCGAGGTTAGTATCTGAAACTCTTGATTATGTTCCTTAAGGGTTAAGTGGAAGAATTTTTTGATTTGTTTCCGTCTTTAGCAAATAAATGAAGCTGAAACAATTGTTTAACGTGTTGTCTGGGATCTTGCTGACTTGATACCTCAATGTATTCTAACTGCTGGTATGAAAAATGACTAACTCGAGTTTTCTCCATTCTTTAATGCAGGAGGCGTTCTCCCTATGCGATCCAAAGGCCATTGAAGTAAGTAAATCATTCTTTCATAAGACATTTCTTGTGTAGGTTTTCTTTGGTTTTTATTTGACGTTAAAGGATAATACTGTTCATGAACTTTTTTTTCATTGAAACTAGTTGAATCTGCATTTCTTGTGAAATTTAAGTTCCATATTCATTAGTACAGAAAACCATTCAAATTAGCAAGGTTATTGTTTGCTTGGAGCTAAAGCAGTATGAATTTCTTCTTGTTCATTTTTCCACATCTTCTTTCCTTTATGTCATCCTCTTCCCTTATTTTTCTTTCTTTAGTCATCATTTAGCACCTCACTTTGTGCCAAGTGTTGGATAAGGTTTGGTGTTCCGAATCGCTCTTGAACCTAGTTTTATAATAGTTTAAATTGCATTGGGATACCTAAAAGAGTGTTTCCCTTTGCCTTTTGTGAAGAAGTATATGCGGCGACTTCTTGTTTTGGTATTTGTCTAAATGTCCTAAGCTAACTCAAGATAATTCTTGGTTCTTATTTTCAGATGGTTGACAATGTATCCATATTACAAATAGACATGGTATGGTGCTATTTTATGCTCCGTGATATTAGCTGGCTCACAGTGGCTGGCCTACGCCTTGCAAATGCCAGAGAGGGGCTTGAGCGTGCTCATGGAAAGGAGTCCATTCGTCTGAGACTCCTCCAAGGAGGAAGGTGTCCTGAACTTGCCTTGTGAGTGGTTTCCTTTCGCATTTGGATTATGTGTACTCATTTGTTAATGTTGCAAGCCAAAAAGTTACCAATACCCATACTTATTGATGTCAATCTTTATATGTAGGTACCTAAGGCTGGAGCTACTAGAAGGAGTAGTAGCATATCACAGTGGTCAATTAGAAAATTCTAGGATGATGGATGGCCTTGAATGCTGCACAAATTAAATTCTTTCAGGTTGGTAGAAGTTGATATGTTAGCTGTTGATATTTTGCATATGTTGCTAAAAGTTAATAATGTCGGCAAAACTTACTTTGTAGAAAAAAAATCTAGCCTCTTTTACTAATAAAAGTTTTATATTTTTCTCCACCTGTTGTTAGAGGCTACTCCTGCAAAAATTCCTTTTACAGAATATATGTACAGATATTTAAGTTTTGAAGCCCCCACCGAATTCCTTGTATATTATTTAAGGAGTGAGATTTTTAGTTCATTTTTTTTCTCTCTCTTTCATAATGATCTGTGTCGGTCTTTTTTTCTTGACCAACTTCTCATCACATTTAATTTTTAACAGCTTCAAGTGTCTGATGAAGCCTTATCATTACTCATAGGCATGGGATATAAAGAACGGGATGCAAAGAGGGCCCTTCGCATAAGCAACCAGGATGTCGGGAGTGCTGTTGATTTTCTTGTTGAGGAAAAGGAAAGAAAGGATAAAGAAATGGGAGGAGGACGTACGTCGACAGAAGGAGATCTTGTAAGTTTTCCTTCTTGAGTACGATTGAATTTTGTTATATGTATCTATCCTTAAATTCTTATAAACCATACCCATTTGCAGTGAGCAAAAACGATATGGAATGACACCACTGAGAAAAGCTGTGGATCTTCAGAAATTGAATGAATTGGTCACTATTGGGTAAGAAACTACATACAAAGCAGTTATTGATATCTTACTTTCACAAGCAGTCTTTTCTTATTTTAGGTGGCAACATGATAAATAATAGTGATAATGGCTTCTTTGTTGCCTTAATCTCCACGAAAATCATCACTCCAAATATCTTTTGCAAGAAAAATAGTTTTATATGTAACAATTTCCTCTATTGTTGTTACTATGTTTGACATTCGGTGCTTCTATTTTCTAGCTATTTATGCTAAAGAGCAACTAGTCTCAAAGTTAAATATCTTTCAAACCCAATGCTTGTCTGTTAATAATCTACTTGTAGTTTCTAAATCACATATATGAATTGCAAATATTATCTTCTTTGAATTGGACTTGCTACAGACTCCGATGTCTTCTACTCCATTTTAGATTGGGCCTCCATGCTCTTAACAATCTTTCATTTTTTTTGTCTTCTCTTTATATAATGTGGACTGCCTGAGCCCAATTAAATAGTTGATATTCAGTTTGGATGATGCTGCAAACAAAATATCCTGACCATGATTAGTTACATATTTGCAGATTTGCAAAAGAGCTTGCTGCGGAAGCCTTGCGAAGAAATGAGAACGACACTCAGAAGTCTCTAGATGACTTGACCAATCCAGAAACTAATGCTGCCATACAGGTAGGTGTTGTTGGACTGCCTCATACTTTTAGCTTTTATTCTTTAACCATAAGTATTTGCCTCTCTGTTTGATTTGTAGGCTGATATTGAACTTAGGAAGAGCAAAAGATTACGTCGAGCAGAAGAATCTGCAATTCAAGAAATTGCAAACATGGGCTGGATTCCCGAGGGCTTCAGGTACATAGTTTATAACATATTGTCGTGGCATTTTGTATTTTGGTTTGTAAGGCCAGCAAGAGTTACATGTACTTTAGCCTTGGACACATTATGTTTTTAAATTTTGGCTATATAACGATCTAGAGGGTTGTAACAAGACCAAAGCACACTGTAGGATTTATCATTAATAAAGGCAAGAATTATGTGTTTGTTTATTTTGATTGCCTAAAGGCTACAGCTCATCTCTCTCTTTGCTTTTGTTTGATAGTTGCTGAAGCTGTTCGCATGTTTGGCACAAAGGAGAAAGCACTAAATTTTTTAATTGGACAACCCAATGAAAATGCTGCAGCAGCGGATGTCGGCAACCATGGCTTAGGTACTGAAGGCGGTATAGGAAATTCATCAAGTAGCAATGCATCTTCAAGTGGTGAAGCTGATATTGGAGGTCCATCAAATCAAGAGGAAGACAAGCATCGTGATGTGGAGATGGCCCTGGAAGATGAACTTACCACCGGATTGCAAAGTACTGATGCATTCTCAGACTATGACATAGATGTTACAAAAGAAGGTGAAGCTATCAATGAGTATTTGACTTTGCTCAACTCTGGCAGATACAGATGAGAAAATTTTCATCTCCAGAGAAGAAAAGTAAATTGGACTTGATAGAATATGACTTGAGCATTCTGTACAGGGATACATGATAAAAAGTACCACTAATTACTTCACCCATTATTCTGGTCCAAGAGTATAATATTGACTGGCTTCCAGTGTTATCTATTAGGTTTGTTTTACAGCTTTACAGGAGGTTTAACTTTCTTGCTAAAAGTTGGTAAAAGATTGTAGTTGGAGCAAACCAAACTACTACATAAACCTTTAAAGTGTCATCCAAAAGCTACATAAATGTAATCAAACAGTTGCATTCATAACCATTTCATAAGATGAAATCATCCCTACATTGTTTGCTGAAAATAATGAACAACACATCTGTACAAGTGTATAAAATGATAAAATCATTGATGTGATATGTAACAAAAACGAAATCCAAAGTGTCTAAAAGGTTGGTGAAATACTCCGCGGCCAGCCATGTTTGGCGTGTGTCCCACTGTGATCCATATACAAGGCCTAACTATCCAGCAATGGTAAATAATCCAAAAAGGCTAAAATCTTAATTGCGGCCCTTTTGGCACCGCTATATAACTTTTTAAGAGGAACAAAGTTTACACCCCTTGAATCTTAATTCTTAAATCACACCTCTAGTACATTAATGACTTGTATTATTCACATTCAAATTTGTACAAGGTGTGTATTCCGGCGCTTTTCAGATGCACGGTCTGGATTACTTGTCAATCTAAAAAACTTATTGATTAAATCGATTATTGGTTAACATAACTGAATCGGTAGCGGGTCGAGAATCTATGACTCACCGAATATCCAACCCGATTTATTTACAAAGTTAATTTGTAATTTTACTCATTATAACCTAATATTAATAGATATTTTCAGTCCTCTTGTATAATTACTAGTCAATTTTTGTTACTTTTTAAATTTTTTAAATAAAAAATTGTCACAAATGGTTCGAATCGAATACTCGATTATTCAACTTACTTTTAAAGTATCATATGATTGAATACTCTATGTATATAAATCGAGTACATAATAGATTTTTCTGATCGGGTCATCAACACCCTAAGTACCAAATATGCCAAGTGAATACTCTATGTACATGAATGAGAGATTCTTCTGATCGAATATAAGTATAACTGGGTGGGGATCGGGTACGACGTAAAAAGGTGTTTACCCGGTCATCAACACCCCTAAATGCCAAATATGCCAAGTAGCAGTAGTGTAGTACTCTTGGTTCGTGTTTAGTCGTCTCCTTGTACTAGTGCCACAGTCTGGTCGTGCACGCCATTGTGCCTTAGCGCAGTCCCTCTTCTGGCTTCCTTTACACGCCAAAATAATCAGTCCATCATCTTTTGTCGTTAATTTGGGAAGCTAGTGAATGATTTGCTTTACCGAATTCAACGTAGGGTGTATTGTTCACCCCGCCTGCTGATCCGCAATCTTTATTCAACCAGCTACTAGAACTCGCAGGTAAATCCAGCGGAACCCAAAAAGTTGTCTTTTTTTTTTTTTTTTGGTATTTAAGTGTGTGTACGTCTGCAATTTTACTTCAGTTTGGGAATGTAGGGGGTTGTTGGTGGATTAATTTTTTAGGTTCGCATATGCATTTTAAGAAGTCTTTGTTTGGCGCTTATCATCTGTTTGATAAAATGCCTCATCGGAAATTGAAAAAAACTTTTATGTTTTCAGTAACCATATCGTTCAGCAAAGAAAATCTGTATTCTTACAAGTATTTTGTTAGTATTAGGTCTCTAATTTGTTGTTCTGAACTTTTAGTATCCATTAGTATAATCTTAGATTGACCACTACTCAGTACTCTATATCGTTGTTCTATATTGTCAACAGGTACCATTTTGTTTTGGTGAGAATGGTGAATGGTGGCCTATATTATAAACTTTGCACAGTAATGTGTTATTGGAATGGAAAGATAACTACAAATTCACGTGGTATAACTTACAAAGATGCCATGCCAAAGGCCATACTAGTCAACTCAAGAATAAAATTCAATGAACTGGTAGACCAAATTTATGGCCTTACGGGTTTTAACAAACACCAATTTGAGTTGAAAATTACATGTAGATATCCACGTAACAATCAAGAGTACATAATGTTGCATAGTTCGCTATTCGTAGTGGTACGCGGTACGGGTACGAAACGGGGTACGGTTATTTTATAATTCGTAATACGTGGGGTAGGCTTAATCAGTATATACTTTCTTTCTGGTTCATGGTACGGTGACAATATAGTTGTCTTAAGAAATTTCGGTATATATCATGTATACAAATAAGTTATTACATAATCGTATTAGAATTTGAAATATATTACAATTTAGTTGTACTAGAATTTTAGATATATTAGAGATTTAAGCTTGTTTGCTTATTTTTCAATGATAGAATTTCGGACGAATGACGCTATTATGACCGTATTGGTACGCGAATGTATTGTGTTCGGGTACGCGCGTACCAATTCGGAAATCAGAGGGAGAAGAAGCGTATTAAGTAACATTGGTACATACCATTCTTGGTTGAAGATGATTATTCAACGAGTATAGTTCTTGCTGTGGCAAAACAACCTGGGATTAATTGTTTGGAATTTTATTTGGAAGCCTTCCCTAATAGTGTTGACAGGCAAGCAGATGCACCTTCGCTTGTATGTAGCAGCTGTTTTGCACAATTACCAACAAAAGGAATTGGATCGTCAAGTTATGATTTCGAAACACCTTCCGGTATTTGTGCCTTTGAGGATCAAGGTTCTCGTGGGGCTAGACTTGTACGTAACCATCCCACAAGTGAGAATGTGATTGGAGATTGCTCAATAAATGTTTGTTGTGGAAATAAAACAAGAGAGATGGTTGCAAATGAAGCTCATAATTGTGTCTCGGATGGTATTGACATCAGCAATGGTCGGTTAGGCATGTTGCCAGTGTAGAAGAATGTGGAGATGACGAGCATGAAGAGGTTGATATAGCCGATGAGGATGCACCAGCTCCATAGCTTGCTGATGTTGAGAAGGTAAATGAAGCTGTTTTTGGTGTATGCAAAGATGGGAAAGAATTTTATTTGTCATCTTATTTGGAGACTTTTCTATTGGTCAAGATTTTTGACAAAAAAAGATTTGCAAAATGCTATCAAGGCATATTCCATAAGGGTGCATCAAGAATTCGTGGTTGCATATTCTACGGCAAATTTATGGGTAGTAAAGTGTAAACAAGCACCCCAATGCTCATGGGGATTGCGTGCTTGTGTGCTTAATGGAACTTCCTTCTTTGAGATAAAGAAGTACACTGGGCCTCATACTTGCATCAACCCCATCATGAATAGAGATCATGCCCAACTGGATGCTGAATTTGTTGCCAGACATATTAAGGATTTAGTGAAGGCTCAGATCTCAATCTCTTCTGCATCTATACAAGCTGAAAAAATTTCAGAAAAGTTTAATTATGATATTTCTCTGAAAAAAGCCTGGATGGCTAAGCAAAAGGCAATTGTAGAACTTTTTGGAGCACGGGTGAAAAAAACTGGAAGAGGTCGTCCAAAAGCAACAAGTATCAAAATGGATGCCAATGAAGGTCGTGTTAGTTCAAGATGTGGATCATGCATGCAACTTGTACATAATAAACATAGATGTCCTAATAAAAAAGATGAGTTTCAAGGTAGAACTATCCTAACGTAACTCACTTGTGGACTAATTTCTCTTACTTTGCATGTGTTTATGTAAATTATGCTCTTCATGATGACTACTTTATCTTGTTTGTTTAAATTCTTTCACCAATGGAGCCAGAAGATACGGATTGATTTATGGAGTGCAGTTATTTTGCTATTCAAAGGCAGTGTGAAATTTCTGAATCCTTTCCTTGGTGCAACATATCATAGGACTCCTGGAAACATGTATTGCTCTGCTTTTGCAATTAATTTCTGTTAACCGATCATAAATACTATGTGGTTGCTGTGCAACACGAGTATGTAATAGCTATCATATTAATTATATTTTCAAGTTGGTTATTTTGTGGTTTAATCTTTTTTGTTTTGTTTTTTGTGCTCTTTTCGATTTAATAATAATAAAGCCATACAATGAAGATGAAAGAGAATGATCACAAGTAGAGGTGTAAAAGACTGTCACTCGGTGTTTGTTCAGTGTCTGCTTGAGGTGAAGGTTGAGGCAAGAGAATTAGCTGAATTTTTCCCCAAGCTGGCAGGTAGTGTTGGTATAGTTTGAGAATGTCAGATTGTCAAAGAGTGTTAAGCGAGTGTTACCTCCGTGTACCAATACAACATTTATAACGAAAAAGTTCATTTCCTTGAATTCTGATCAAAATGTGTTGGAATTTACATAGTTTCCTGTTAAACAATATCCTTTCCACAAATTTCTGCACAATATCTAAAAGTTGCACAAAATCAGAAAATTGTGAGGAGAAAACTTCAGCAATCAAATCAAAAGCAGAAATAGCTTGGAGACTGTAAATTGTGAGGACAAAACTTCAACACCTGGAAACTCCAGGTGTTGAAAAGCCAGTGACTGCATTTTCCAGGACTTATGTTGCAGATTCTTCTGAATCAAAAGCAGATGGAAAGACGGGGCCTGTAACCATAGTAATCTTTTCATCTGGGAAATCATCTCCCTCCACGTTTGCTTCTTTATAGTCTTTAGGTAGTAAATTACAGTTAATGGTATGCCACACTGGTCTTTCTTCCTGGAACAACCTGCAAATGAACAGGGCAAATGTAGGTTTAGTAATTGCAAATCTCCATATATCCTCAAGGGTATGTTGACAACTGCAGACTACCAACTATAGATCAACCTGGTAGGCCTAAACACTTGTTATAACTGGCAATCATGTGGCGATGAACAACTAACAGATGTCAAAGTCAAAGCACCTCCTATGGTAATAGTGGCCAAAAGGTTATAGAGTAAATTACAATGACCTCTCCTGTGTACTATGACTTGAAATAAGCATAATAGATAACTCCTCTGAAGTTTTGAAATTACATTAACTCCCTTCAAAAATCATACCATGTTCAATGAATGGGGAAAGAACGTTACGTAGGTAATAAAGAATGTTTTTTTATTCCAAAGTTATCTTCATAAATGTGGTCGATAGGGCAAAAAAGCAAAATTAATAACTTGAAAATGATGTCACTGTAATTTCATTTACTCATATAGACTTTGATAATTATGGCATACCTCGACACAGGTTGGTGTTTGTAACACCCCCGGGGGGGGAGGCACCGCCACCCCAAACAAAGGGAAAAAACAAAAGGGTAGCATAAATTTCCCCAAGAAAATAAAGAAAAGAATTGTAATTGGTATTTCATCTGTAGCACTAAGGGCAATGATGCCAATTACACGACTTAAGGTCACATTCGGCTATTTTCTTTTGTGGCTGATGGGGAGGGTAGAGCTGAAGGCAAGAGCATGCGTATGCATGTGTGCACGTGTTAGAGAGAGATTATGAGAGAGATACTTACGGGTGCTTGAAGAGGGTTGGGCATTGGATTGTGAGAGCATACTTGCAAGTTGATAATTCTGTTATAGAACTAATCAGAGCTCTGGCCTCTGAACAAACAAATCTCACCTGAAAATAGACTGCTTTAGGGTCCAAAAAATTACAGAAAGAAAAAGCTCATATGTTTCTACCTCTGCTTCCCGAGGCTCATTCGTTAAGTCACAGGTGGTTCCATTGGTAGCATGATATCTGCATGAATGCAAAGCATATTTAATTATTGACTAGATAAACATTTCATCTACATTGACCAATTCTAATTTAAATACATGTATCTTTGCAATGTCCCATGTCTAACAACTCAAACTTTTGAAGTTGATACCTTTGTGATGCATCTTTTGACCGAGGGTCTTTCACTGTTGAGATGTCAGACAGGTTTTGGTGGTAATTTGCGGTAGCCTCTGCATCATATATTCCCAAGATAAATTCTTGAACCACCTACAACACCCAATTATTATCAATTACTTGCACATTTAGCAACCCCAGTAAAAACATGAAACAAATGCTCCTGTAACCATTGGATTGTAGAGCCAGTATCAACTTTTTGCTTGGCTATATTGAATACTTAAGTGGCAAAACCAAGTAGCCAAAAGAACACCAGTCACAAACAAAGTTGAACTCATTTCAAAAAAAAATCGAAATATAACAACGGCAAATATTAAGTAACGAATTGCAAAAGGAGGAAAATGAGTATTAAAAACCTTATCATCCTCCAAATGAATTTGACGGAGCTTCTTCTGATAACAGAATTCATATGACCACCATCCCTCTTGCTGCATGCAGAAATTGGTCAATATTACCATATAGTTCATAATGGATGGAACATTTTTAACTAAGTGTGGCAATAAAATTCAACGGAAAGATAAAAGAAAGAAAGAGCAAGAATTTTTTCTTCTGTTTGAGATGTATCAGACCCTAAGAAAGCAACGATCCTTAAATACTTCAAGCAGCTCACCATGGTGTCCTCAACTTGATGCTTCTTTCAGTCTCCAAGATCATACTACTAGTATTCTGTTGGTTGACAGGCTTCCCACTCTTGGATTTCTCCACTCTAGGCAAAAAGCATAGAAATTTCTCTCCATTTTTATTAGGCATAACCACAGATTCTTGGTCATCATCCTGTCAAATTGAAACTTTTTGATGATCTTTTATGGGGAAATAAGCATTACCCACCTATTTACTTCAAAGCTATGCAACTTTCTCTTTCTGCAAGCTACTTGCGCAAAAAAATCATACATATAAAACAAAACTAAAACGAACAAGGAGAAGACAGGCAAAAATGTTGTTTTATCTAATAATGTAAAAGCAAACCAAATGGAACACCTCAAAGCACCAGATTTTCTTAAGATCAAAAGCACCAGATTTATCTGTTGACTTTCCTCTTTCCTTTATTTTTTCCTTTCTTTTTCTGTAAGTACAAAGCACCAGCTTTCCAAAGTTACAACTCTCTAAATTGTCTAGAAGTACTTTAATATGCAGAACACCAAAGACTAAAAACAAAATAGTGTCGAGAGCCTAAGCACTTACAGGGTGAAAAGGTGCATCTTCTGTATGGAATTCAATTTTCTATTTAGGTTCTCGAGAATTTCGACTAAAACTCCCACCTGATATCAATAATAGTACAACCACCATAAACTCAAAGCACGAATTGAATAGCAAGATAAAAATAAACAACTAACGAGACTGCCTAGTAAGCAAAAACAAAAACCAATTGCAGAAGTAGTTTCTATCAAAACCAAAACCCATGAAGAAATACAACATTACAACCCCGCATGACTGCCAGGACATATACTAGCCTTCTAAGAAGTAGTACAATCCTACAGCCAATCTATCCCAATTATGCCTGAAGGAATCTTGGCCTTTTTAGTAATTCACTCTCCGAGTTTTATGCACCTGAAAAAAACTAGCTATTGCAATAAATCAATCTCTGTGTCATTCACAAACTAATGACAGAAGGAACTAGACCGCCATAATAATAAATCAGTCTCCTGATTTTTCAAGAAGGGAAGACTTGATCTATTCTCATTTAACCCCGATAAGACCAGAACAACTCGTGAAGTGTAATAAGACTGAGCAAACTAAGCAGGATAATCCCAAGTCATAGTTTCATCACATAAATATAACTTTTTTTCATCGAATGCCCATTGCCATATCTTAGTGGAAAAAATTCGACATACTACACAACTACAAATAATGCCAAAACCCCATAAAAAATATATATATATATCATAACTTGAAAAATTCCCCCTAACTCGACTAGTCAGTCCAGATACGCTGAAGCACAGAGCTAATGAATAATAACCCAGTTAAAATTTTTAGTGTGGATCAAAAATTAACTAATAATTTGAGATTATCAACTCAAATTAGTCCAAATATCAAATATTCAAGAAAAAAAATTAAATCATTTTAGCATACCCAAGTCAGTCAGCTCAAAGGGAGGGCTAAATTTTCAAATTTAACAATTAATTAAAATTTTCGAATCAGATATGTCATTGAACTTGCAAAATGCATAATTTTCCAGCCAAAAAATAAATAAATAAATAAATAAAGGGAATTGTTTTGATAATGGGTACCAGTATGAGTTGGGAAAATTTGATCGGCGAAAACGGCTGCGAGATTGACGGATAGAAGAAGTAGGACCCACCGCCAACGCCACCACCACCGTGGCAGTCTCTTCATCTTCAGTTTCCTTCTTCTCTTCTGCTGAAATTTTTTGATTGAAGAACCCTACTATTTTTAATTACTAATTACTTTCTAATTTTTGAAAGAGGAAGAAAATTTAAGAAATAATCGGTAATTTCTAATTACAACCTGACCCCGTTCCACCAATCAAGGCTGAACACGTCAGTAAAGCCGGCAGTTAGGAAAAAAGATTGACACGTCATCAACTTTTGGACCCGTCTGATATTAGGGCACTGGTGTTGCCAAGGCTAATTTTGTTTAAATACCAATATTGCCCTGAAAGACAAATGTTGGGAGAGTATACTCTGTATGGTTACCGAGAAGTAATAGCTGAGATGAAAGAAATGTAAACTAATATATACTACTCGAAAAATATTTAGATAGATATGTTATTTGATCTCACTTAATATTATGTAATTATGACATTAAATGATATAAATAAAATTTTATAAAATTAATTTTAATCACATAATTTACAAGTGGATCCAAAATTAAGTCTTTAGTAGTATTTTCCTATACTACTCTCCATGAATTTATCATTATTGTTAAACAAAATTCTGGAGGATTTATAACTGCACATGTTACTACTCATTCATTCCTTGGTATCCTTTTAGATACCGTATCAGGCAATCATAATTTTTAGGCCTTACAGTTTGGTTTTGGTCCTATTCCAAAGATTTCAAATCTGGAAAAATGCCTAAAGCATATCTCGAGTATTTGACTTCTGAAGCTAGTCTAAATCCTACCTTGTGTCAAATGTATCAAATTTTGAGTAGTAATGATTGCCTATTTTGTATTAATGTGCGTCATTCTGATATTGATGTTTGTACCCACTCCTGTTTTACTCCTGTACAAACCTGGAAGCTGCATCCCACTTGGGTGCTGCAATGTTTTGTACGAGCTTTTTGTTTCATACCAGATTTTTTGGGCAAGATGAAGTTGCAGGTATTTTGTTTTTATTTGCTTCTGCTTGGCTAACCTTGACCCTCTGTTTTAACCCTTCAAATAGGCACTTTTTTGCGGGTTACTTCTTCGTGATCTTGGTTTCTCATTTGTAATCCATATCAACTCGTTCTTGTAATGTTATATACAAACATACACATCTGGCATCAATGTGTTGGAGTTGGAAAGTCTCTTGCACCAAAATTCATATATTAGCATGAACATTCTTATTTTATGAAATACTACTCCAGCATTTCCGCATCTTTTGCGGAAACTCGGTCGTTGAATTATGATTACATGCAAACCTATCATTCATAGCACCCATATTTTTCTTTTTCATATTCGTAAAATGGACTCTACAGGTGTGATGCATGGTTTAGCTCGTGCTGAAATTTAAAAGCATTTACTTGCTATAGACTAATGGACCTCAAACCTCTTTGAAATGACTGAAGAACTCAAAATGACGAAAACTGCGAACCCAAGATAAGGAAGAGTTCCGTGCACTTATAACATGAAATTACTTTGTACAAAATACTTTGCATCAAGCAGGTTTCTTGAAGACGCAATGGTCATTTGGTAGAAAAAGAAAAGAGCATTGGATGAGTAAAGCGTCAACTGAAATTCCTATTGAGCTATAATGTTCACAACGGACTTTTTAACTTCTCACCGTCTCTTTTCGAGTATATATACTGCTGCCAAACCACAAGATACCTGACCATAGGTCTAGGACTGGGGTCGGAATCTCACCAGATTTGGAAGGAACTTCGACTGAAGCTTTTTAAGTTCTGATCCAGTCACATAGCAGAAGTCCAAATACAGAGAGCTCAAATTCTTCAAAGGCTTCAGATACTGTAGACCCTCGGTTCGTGACACGAGAACAGGAAACGTTTAAAGATACCAGTGCAATCAGCCCTGCATTTTACAGGGAAGGCAGATTCAAAAGCAGAATCCAATGATTCAAATACATCAAAGTTTAATGTTTTATGGAACGGCTGAAACATGAAACAATATCAACAGATAAAGATGATGCTCTAACAGAAAATTAATTTCATTTTTCCTTGCAGTAATTCATCAGGTGGTATGAAGTGCGGTTAATTTGGAGAATGAAGCATCCTAACAGGAAGGATACTAAGCTGTTGCATCTCCAGTCAAATGAAAGTAAATAGGGAAAAGAAATATACTGGGCTGAAAGCCTGAAACACAAAAAGGCATACCACTTTACAGACAGTTCACAAACATTACATCATCACGCATTGAACTAGACATACTCTTTATGTTGACAGTTTCAATATCTCGCAAAGTTAAACCAATATAAGCATAAATTTCTGAGGCCCAAATAGCAGACATACCAGAGATAAAATTCAAAGCTTTATCTGTGAGGTTGGGATTCTGTGACAGGTTCAAAATCACCAGGGAAGTAAGATATTTGATATTCTTCACCCCAGCATCTGTCAATCCTCCACCACACAAGTCGAGAGATTGTAGATTTTTGAAATCTAAATTAGCATAAGATGAAGTGTAAGAATAGACAAGCCTAAAATTAAATAAACAAATAAAGAGACTGGAGATGAACATTGACATCGCTACTTATCGAGTACAAAGACATTCTTGTCTTAACTTAAGATCAGTTTTAGATTTTATTTTGTCCACATTGCTTTTGTCCTTGTCATACCTAAACAGGGGACACAATAATGGGGAAAAGGATCATTAAGACTATTTTAGATAACTTCACTAGTTATTCTTTTTCCTTCTCTTCCTAGTAAGTTAACACGTTATCTACAAATTTCCAAATACATGCTTTTGGACATTGCAACAGATGAATGCCAAACATAGCATCACAAAAGGACATGGCAGTTCGGAATGATATCAGCCATATGCATAAATGGTAATGGAAAATTGCAAGTACCACATTGAGTGTCTATTGATAATCAGAGATGTAGCTCATTACAAGTACCCTATCTTTCTTAGGTGTAATGTTACAACCTAAAAAGAACAAAACAGAGAGTAACTCAATGAGATGATAAATTGATCTTTAAATAGAACTCTATTTAAAAATTAAACCAAGGTAATAAAATACTTGACAATGGCAAATAAAACCTGAGAAAGATTGACATTATTTTTTCATCAACAATGCAGAACACTTCAACAGCATGCTGAAGCTCAACAAGAATCACAATTAGTGTAGAAGAAAAATGGCTTTCATGCACGAGCATAATGCCACTTTTCTCTTAGATGTGAAGACAAGACTCTGTAACATCCTAGATGAGCAGAACAGACAAATGGAAATGACACAGATTTCTGAACTTCTTCTGTATGAGAAATGAAAAAACTAGTAGTAAATGTCTCTGTTAATAACTTTCTCTTAAGGACCTACATCGTCCTCTAGCCTACAATGATACCATTGAAGAGTCCATTACAGAAACAAGGAAACTACCAAACAAGCTACACCTAGCAACCACCAATCAAGCTAGGCCAGAAGGATGAGAAAAAGGATTTACATGACAAGCAGTTTAATCCAGAGTCTGAAATATGAGCCCCGAATAGATCCAAGTGAGTCACTCCAGTCAAACCTGCACTAGGAAGAATTTTTCATTCAAGTTATCATGAAACAGTGAAGATATAGTAAACTCATCAGGTCATACAACCACATTAGAGATTTCTAACAGAGGGACACAAACCAGACGATTAGGAAAATTCCAAAGAGGAAAATGGGAATAGGACAAGAATCTCAAGAAAAAAAGTAAGCTATCTAGAGAGTAATTAACACTCGTAACATGATTGTCAATAATAATAGTGCTTCAAATCAGCCTATTAGTTGCTACACCCTATTCTCCAGGAGCAAGAGACAAGTAAAAATAATGGAATGAACTAATATTCACTGTCCCAGGAAATAGTTTAAGAAAAGAAGAAATTTTAATTGACTTTACAAGTCCAAATTCAGGATGTAATTCTCGTAACATTGTTAATGGGAGGAAGTGTTAAGTTACCACTAGACAGATGACTAGTTAAGACTCCAAATTAACTGGCATCAAACCTCTTCCAGAAGGATAAAACATAACAGGCCACTTTAGTGATAGATGATATGAGAATGTAATCTAGATGCTTTGGAACATATAGAACTAGCAGTGAAATGCTCGACCGTTGCATTTTTACCTGTAAGCATTGCAAGACCACGATCAGTAATTTGGGGAGCATCCAAATTCAGTGACTTGAGAGTTGTCAACGGGGACAATTTTTCCAAACCACAATCAGTTACTAATGTAAATGACAGATTTATTTCCTCCAAGTTGGTCAGACCTAAAATGTGTGAGCAACTCAAGTTAATAAGCCCTTTAAATTGACATATTCAGAAGGTGCATAATGAGTGGTATTATTGTTAAAGCCTAAAAAATCCAAATTATCAAATATCTGATCCACAATGTAGAAGTGGTGGACAGTGCTAACCCCTACTGTAAATTGGACAATATCCAAATATATGATGAAGACTAAAAATATATTTACTAGATCAAGCGTCTAGAAATCACAAATATGCAGAAACCAGACCCTACCAGAAAGATGACGAAGCCCATGATTACCAACTTCAGTATCTGACAGTTGCAGATTTCTTAAGCATAGTAGGCCTGAAATATTCAGATTCATGATCATTTGTATCATCAGAAATCTTCAGTCTCAAATTCACTCAAGAAGATGTGATTTAACAATTGGCAACCAATCTGACAAATAAAAGATTGTTTTATTCCTTAAAAAGACTCCTTTTCCATAAAATATTAACAAGAACGATAGCAATTTTGTCCTCAAGCCATGATCAGTATGAAGTTTATACAACGAAAACATGCACAAAGGCTTACAAAGACCTATCTGATGGAAAAAGAAAGTGAGATTGGCGAGGCAAAGTGGGCAGAGGAATGGGGAAGTAGTAGTTGTCAAGAGGATCAAAACAGTCATCTAGTGGCCTAAATCCCATAAACTGACTAGCTGGTGTACAGAAAACTACTAGCAGTCTAAACTCTCTACCTGAATATTAACACAGAAGTAAACAAAGACTCAAATTTTTTTGAATGCAAAGAACATGTCTGTGATATGGAAATTGGACCATGCATACTCTAGACACTCTCTTGTATAGACAAGTAACTACCAACTAAATTAGCAAGTCCTTCATCGCCAATCTGGCAGGAGTCCAAATTCAGACTTTCCAATCTTGTTAAACCTGAAAAAGATAAAATCACAAAGTGAAAATTTCAGGTTATGAATCAAATAATATACTCCATACATTCTGATATTTTTGTCAAATTTTGGGATGTTTGTTTTTTTCAACAGTGCAAAGTTTGTGAATATTTTGGCTTTGCTTTACATGACTACCCTTACTAACACATTTGTCTATTAAGTAATTGGCTGGCGCTATTCATTCGGGGATTGTTGGTTGTGTGGGGCCAGAGAATTCATACAACACAAATTGCAAAGCAGTGAGTGCTTTACACGCTCCAATGCTTCATTCAATTTGTGAGATTTACGTGCTCCTTTGAGCGTCCCCATGATTTTAGCACATCAATCAAAAGAAAAATGTGTTGGGCCATCCAAGTAACAAATGAAGGGTATAAATGTAAAGTGGGTGAATTTTTTTTGCCAAATGTAGAAAGTGACATAAATTTCGGGATAGACCAAAAAGAAAAGCAGGACACTTTCAATGGGATGGAAGGAGTAATGCCAACAACGAATTTCCTATGGAAACTACAAAGGAAATCTTCTGGTCACAGATTCAGCAAGATGCAATACTTGGAATGACATCTTAGAGGTTTTCAGTTTATGTAGCTTGTAGAGTATTTAGCCAGCAATAGTCATGAAATTTGCAGAATTTATAGAATTCTCGAAAATGTTGACCAAATTAAAATTGACTTTCAATAGCCAGATGGATAAAATGAATGGACTAGGTATGTCATGAAATATGTTCTAATGCAGCAGCAACTTTTGAGATAAAGCTATAAACATATATCTAAACACATAAGACAGCTCTCCTGCACGTATAGATTTAAATTGATGTTTTGGGACTCATTGCCAATTGGTTTTGAGATGAAAACCCGTATTCTTTAACATGGCATCAGAGCTAGTCTCAAATTTTCCTCATCCACACGTGTCTTGTGTTCTCTCGAGCCCATTCAAACAGGCTCTCTCTATCCCCAGGAGCTCAACCAAACCCAAGCACGGGTTCTCTCTCTAGCCCCGGGCACTCAACTACCTGGGAGCTCAACCAATCCAACACACGGGTTCTCTCTCTAGCCCTGGGCACTCAAAACCCAAGTCATGTGTAAAAGGGGGTGTTAAATATAAAATATCTCATATTGGTTAGCCTAAAGATCCTAGACTAATTAATAAGGCTCATGGGCCACAACACTAATTATGTGCTAATTGGTTTTGAGATGGAAGCATATATTCTTTAACAAATATTACAAGGGAAAATGGTAAAAGAAAGGGAAGAAATTACTTTTCAGATGCACCAAACATTTATCTGTAATATCATTGAACCCCAAATTCAACAGCTTCAAATGTTTGAAAGCTGCAGGATTGACAGTAAAACAGTAAGCTCAAATAGAAAGCTATCTTGCTTTTCGAAAAGAGTAATATGGTGCATAACCTCAAAAAATTACCTGAAAGCTTGTCACATCCATCATCAGAAAGAGAGCATCTGTTCAGATCCAAATGCTGCAGTGAAACAAGAGCTGCACAACATTTATAGGAAACAAATCACTGGTATCAAAAGGTAAATGGAAGTCAACAAACAAACAGGGGAAATCTAAATGATGATGATCCCACCATGCAGCAGCTTTACTGCTAAAATCAGAGGGGATGTTCTATATCACAAACTAAGTGAACTCCCAGGTCATGGTGGAGGTCAACCTAACCACATATCTCATGCTAAGGCTCACTCCTAAATTTGCTATAGAAATCACATAGATTATGCATAAAGTTAATGACATTGGAAAAAGGACAAGTCTCAAGCATAAGATAGGATCACTAAAGAAAGAAAGGTAGATAGGTTAAAATTCAGTTTACCTTATAGGCAACAGAAATCCATTATTGCATTTTTAAAAGCCAACAACTATGGAATGAAGGTAAATTCAATAACTCCATTCCAAGTTACAGCCGCTGGGGACGAATTGGTGTATGCAATGTAACATTTTACTGCATGCGAAAGCCTTTTCTTATTTCTCAAGTCATTATCACTAGCAGCAGAATATTTGCCAAACTCCACATAAACCATATTTGAGTATAATATGTCAAATCAATTGCAAATTGATCCACCTGCAAAAGTCTCTTAGGATAACCTATGTTACATGGACTCCTCTCACCCTCAGAGTACCTGTGTCATGCTGTATCGACATGAGTGTGGGTGTGGGATCCGTATCCATATGGATTATGTCAAATTTCAATTGGGTATTTTGACCTTTTTACCAAGCCAAAAATTATATTGATTTCAACATGGTTGTGACTTTATCACATGAAAGAACCGATAAGATAGAGAGGAAGATTAAATAGGTGGGAGAAACATATAAGGATTGCATATCAAATCTGTAAATCTTATTATAGTTTTATCCTTCTATTATCTTCTTTATCTCAGAGCACCATTATTCTTTAATGCTACGCATATGCGTATTTATTTTTGAAAAATGGGTTATAAAATAATGTTAAATTGGTTTATGTCATCAAATTGCATTGCTACTACATTAACTGTAGTAACATCTATAGGCATAAAAGACGCACCCCTGTACCCATATCCGACTCTTTTAGAGTGTTCCCGTATCCTCAATTTATGAAATTGATGAATCTGACACCTAGACATGTACCCATACCCGACACCCGTATCCGAGTTCGGGTAACTTAGAGGATAACTGCCATAGAATTCGTAACATCCTAAGATTAAAAAACAGCATACATTTTCTACATTCCACGTCTTCAATTTATGGTAATCAAATTAAATGCAGTAAAATACCACAATATTCATGAATCTCCAAATTCTACTATTGTTTTCTCTTTATGTTACAGACTAAAGGGTCAGGAAAAATGTAGGCGAAAACCTGAAATAGGATCCAAGCACGAGCCATTAACATTGCATCCCTCCACAGTGAGTGAGATGAGATTGCTCAAACCTGCCATAGGATGTGGTTTTATTAGGTTGACAAATTTGTGATAAGATTAATAACTGAATATATTGAATGTAAATACCACTGATATTACAAAAGGATTAATAGAACTTTATATTAACAAAATTAGACAATTAAAAGGAACCAATAACCTGCAATAGCTTTGTGAGCAAGGCTGACTTTCTTAGGGTATAGATTACAGATTGAGAAAAGGGGAAACAGACACGACACCCTCTGGAAATGATTCATCGAGTTCTACACTAACTAGAGTGTATTTGTGGCTGGGGAATAACACAACTCTAAAACTTCGGGTTGAAGTTTCTTTCTATTTATCAATAGAGCTATCTGTCAAAATGTTAAATAGGCCATGGTGGTAGCAAAACAAGTAGATTGTGATTTGGAGAAAGACAAGTGCTGAGTAGCTAATTGTTCGTTATTACTGAAATAGCAAATGACAAAAGTAAAACCTAAGACGTACCTTTCAAATATGAAACTCCTACATTTGTAATGCTGACAGATGAAATTTGTAATTCCTTCAAATTTGTAAGCCCTGAAGCATGAAAATTTGAAGATCAAAAAATTCCCCCCCAAATCAGAGCACCTGCAAAGCAAACCAGACAAAGCTTCCAAAGTACACCCCAAAAAAAAAAATACCTGCAAGAGATTCCATGTCGGAATCTGTAAAGCATTTACAACACCTGATCTTAAGAGACTTGAGCTTTGTCAAACCTATAAGAAGAAGGTTTCTATTATGAGATCAAAGATTTAAACTAACAACCTGGATAACACAATCAGGACTTAACAGCAATAAGAATTAAAATGAGTGTAGTTTAACCCCATCTCATACTATTTTGTGCTCCAAATCTCAAACTCCCTCCATCCCAATATAATTGTCACCTTACACATTTGCATAAAGTTTTAGGTAACTATAAATTTCTATCAAATATCCACAAATTCCCATATTAAGTTGAACTGACTTGACATCATTAAATGACAAATATTTTGTAATTGGAGAGTTTTAATTAGTAGGAGACAGGATAGAGAAGATAGAATAAAGCGATGATGAATAGATTATTGGGGCTCATTAGTTATTGGAATTAGGAATATTTGAATGTTTGGAAGGATAAATTTGAAATTTCAACAAAGCAAATCACCCACTTTAGGTAATGTGACATTTTTATTGGGACATCCCAAAATGGGAAGTGTGACAATATAAATGGGACGGAGGGAGTAACTTTTTGTTGCAAAAGAAAAAATAATAATATACCCACGTCAAGAAATATGAATACCTATTACTCAATGTATCATAGTCTGCTGGCCTCTTTATGGCATCGTGAGATTCCAAATATGTTTTCCATTTATACCATCGCACAAATTGAGAAATAATACATAGACAAAAACTAGATATCGCAGCATATCATGCAAATAGAGAAACAATACATAGACAGAAACTAGATATCTCAGCATACTCACGTGCTCATACATTTGGTGTGTTTTTTGTGTATTCGGAACACAAGGAAGAAGGGAATGAACATAAGGTAAAAAACCTCCATACTATGCGGCAGAAGGCATCCATATCACTAAAGCTAGAAACTTCAGAGAAGGCTAACCTTTTAGATAGACAAGTCCACCATGAATCCGAGGGCACCTATCAAAGTCCAACTTTGCCAAATTAAATAAGCCAGATAAAGCATGCATGCCTTCAGCAGTAAGAGCATTGCTTTTCTTAAAACCCAAATATACCAAGTTTGAAAGACCTGAGCAGAAGAAAACTTCAGTATTCTGAAGAAATTTATTTGACTTGACATGTAACACTGTCAAAACATTATTAAATTGAACCATTTCCACAAGCATGACACAGATAAAACTAAGATAAAGAATCCCAAAGCTGAAGAAACTAACTCTGTTAATCTTCAATACGAAGTGATCAACTCTAATAGTCCCTAGACAACCACTTAAAATTATTTGTAAATTGGCAAAAGAAGAAGACACATAAGAAGCAGATATACTATTAAAACTAACCACTTCATAAAGCTTAAATTCATGAGCATGTAGTGAAGTGGTAAATTAATTATTCATTTTTTTACTATATAAAGTAATTCAGGTATTGTGTGAAAGAAAAAAGTTGCTAATCAACCAGTAAATGAGGCTAGAAACTGAAGATGCCACTCCAACATATAAAGCACAGTCGTACAATACTGCCCAAATGTCAACTAACTCTAACAAAATTCATGTGTATCATGTTTTTATCCAAATGTTAGAAATAGCACTTAAACATCAACTAGGAAACTGATCTTGTAACTCCACTAACATGACTACAGATGCTGGCTAAATGTTCATTTGAATGGCTGAACATTAACTGCTCTGAAAGTTAATATCCAAAACTTACAAGAACCCATGTACATTGAGGATTAACAATGGCTTATCGTTATCTGTAATGGGTGAATGACAATCAGATACTTTAACACAATGAAATTCCATCGTACCCTTTGTGTGGCATGATTGTTTACACATCATATTCCATTGATTAAAGCTATATACACAGACATGTGCACATGTGAATGCACAGGGGGTAATTAGGTAGATACTTATGCATACATCTGGATGTATATGTATGTACAACCTTCGACCCAAATGGAATATCTTAGTTTGATCCGGTACAAGTATTGAGATAGTAAGAATTGAACTTGATAGTTTAATTAGTTAGCGGGAAACATGTGAGGTCAACTGTATTAGTGAAATGTAAGGAGATAGTGGGAATATGTCGGTGTCAACTGTATCAGTGAAATGTAAAGAGATAGTGGGGAAATTCAGTCATGTCGGTCCAATCATAACTGCATAAATATTTATTCTGGAAAAGTGGATTTTAGAATATAAAGTTTCCCAAGAAAAGTGGACAATGTTTTGGGACCGAAAAACATTCAATTTGAAATAAAGGGATTATAACCGACAGAATCACCAGCACATGTATTATCGTAGCTAAAGAAATGAAAATTCTATAAAAATATAGTTAGCAGGTCATTGAAGATCAAGCATTCCGTATCTCAAAGCACAAGTGAATCAACAGCAAATGATCACTGGATGCGCAGTTTCTTAAACAGAGCCAATTATGACAGAAACAAAGGAAAGTCAACACTGAAAAACAGTATATAAAAAGATAAAACTCACAGCCATCAAGTTGATTTAACCCATGTTCAGAGATGTTGTCAAGATTATCGAGAGAGATCGCTTGGAGGTTTGTGCAATTCTTAAGCTGAGCCAATCCTACATCTGTAACATCAGAACTAGAGAGATGAATAGAAAGTAAAGATGATCAGGATTACTTGTGAAGAGATGACATCCATCCAGCTGTCTTTCACTCCTGGACAATCTGCCAGGCATATGTCCTGTCACCATCAGATAGAACAATGAAAAACTAGGCTATTAAACAATTTAGTAGCCATAGAAGGAATGCATCTGCCAATCATTCACCTGCAGATCACATTCTCTAAAAGCTTGAATAGACCTATCTGAAAGAGAGTGGCAGGACACCAGATCATTAAATATCAACTGGCTTATATCTCTTGGCAGCATATAGAATGAAGTATAATTGTAAATTTCCTGAAAAACATCCAAAAGCCCATGAATTGGGTAAGAAAAATACCAGCATTAAAAAATAACAGGGAAGCCAAAGAAAACAAGCACCTGACGTATCTTGTAAATGCAAAGTTCCATGAGTGATGGACAGCTGCCTCCTCGTGGGCAATAACTAGCATTTGGAAGGAACAAGGTTCTCTGCTCTTTTGAACTTCCATTTTTGAAGTATGTGCAAGAGATGCCTCTAGTGAAGTCCATATTCATCAGCACTGTAATCTCTCTTCCAAGAACAAACGCCTCCCATTGAAGAATTTCCTGGCAGGCCAACCTGACATAACAAAGAGAACAATTAAATAAAAAGTCGCATACTAATCAGAACACCAATTCATAAGTATCCCAGCCTGTCCATCTGCATGACGATCAATAATAATCAATCCTCAACATGAAGCTATTCTTGGACAACATCAGCAATGGAAGTAATCAATTAGCATTCAGATTTGAGAATGACTTTTTCCTTTTTGCAATTAAAGTGGTAAACTGAAAGGGCAGAATTTGAAAGGATTGCAAGTTTGAGAACCATATATGCCCCATTCATTTCTGCCTAACCGAACTTTCCTTTTAAACATCATCAATTTTCGCTCCTTTCTCCACTACAACAAGGCAAATTACAACATCCTTCTCAGTCAACACAAGTCAATTTGTCTTACAGTCAAGAAAATAAAAAATAAAAAAAAAGCCGAATATGAATAATCTTGTCATCTAGTAATACATTTAACCATAAGGAAGACCATCTTCATCATGCTAAAGCCACACGAGGAGAGAAAAGCTGACCTTGGAAATAGTGCAAGCAAATGGACTAACAAGAATTACAAGAAAGAGATAAGGCACTATTGCTGAAAACTTCAACAGCAACTAAAACTACACTAAAAAGAGAGAATATTCTCCACCAGTTATTTACAGGAAAATTTTCCACTTCTTCTCAATCCGAAAGATATTGATCAAGATAGCTTCTTTGACCTTAAATACCAGTTCATCAGCTTAAAAAGATTATAGAGACGTATAATGAGGACACATTTCATACACAACCAAACCAATAAATGAATCCCACTCCAACATAAAACGATGAATACTGAAAAAACTGAACCATTAAGTGTCCCACTCTGTGCTCAAGAAGTATAGACCAGCTTTCTCGTTAATCATTATACATCAGAATCAACCAACTAAATACTCTATATACCCAGAAACCCATTTCTCAAATTGCAATCTCATTAAAGGTTTAGAGCAAATATATGCATCAGTTCTCCAAACAAGGAAAGGAAAAAAAATCTTGGTTACAGAGTTTTTTACTGCTAAATTGGCAACAAATATTCCACTTTTAGAGCATACCCTTTACAACAACAGAAAGGAAAAAAAAAAAAAAAAAACCACAATCCCACAATAAGAACTGATCAGAAAACGAAAGACCAACATTAAAAAAAAAAAAAAAAAAAAAATGAAGCAAGAATTGCATGCTAATTCATTCACGTGAAAACAGAGGAGGCATGGGAACAAACCTGAAAATAGTAGAATCTTGGAGGGATTGTTTCCTCTAAAAATACTGAAGAATTAATCAAGAATAGCTGTAAGGGAACTGGGCTGAATGATATGAAGGAATAGAGGGGGAAGGGAGTGAAACTGAAAAAGGCAAGAAAATAGCGGGGGGAGTTAAAAGGACTTATTAAAGCGGTGACAAAAGTACACAAGCGGTGGTGGGGCGGGCCTAGCCATTTGATGTTGCATGCAACGTGGCTCAATATATTCTTTCGAGCGTGGCATTTTGATTGATCAAATCTCTAATTCTGACATGGAAAGTGGTGGCTCAGTAAGTAGTTTGAGTATTAGTTGAAGACTATATCCCTTCAAAACTTTGTATTGTCTCACAGAAGAAAAAATTGAAGGAATAAGAAGTTTTTTTTGGTTTCTTTAGGGGCGGAGCAGGACTGGAGTGACATTCATTAGACGGAATTCTTTGTTGATAAAAGTAGAAGAATTATCATAATTATCATAACAGAGGATGATGATTTTTGGTAAAAAACGTGTTATTCACTGGATAATGTAAAATAAGTGTAATAAATTGAGAAGTAATTTAAAAATAATAAAACTTTTTTTTATATGATTAAAAAATAATAAATTTTTTTTTAACCTACTCACATTGATAAATAAAATTATCAATCAATTATTATAAATTTTTTTTATATATAAATCCATTTGATGACACTTGATTTATGTTAAATCCCCTCATCATTTGGCATTTAAAATGAAATAAAATAAAATAAGATAAAAAAAATTTAATATAAATTAAAAGATTCAAAATTTCCCACTACTAAGGGCTTCTGTACAAGATTTTTCAGATGACTATGCTATGCTATTGATCTGTCGACGCGACAGTTATCTACAAGTGAGGTGAGGTAATCTTTTTGTTTGGTTCTTATCTAATCAATCAAATATCTAAACAGTAACCTACTTACGTGTCTTTCTTCTCCTTTCTTCACTTGTTGCTGCTGGCACCACAAGTCGCAACTCCGAACACCTTTTATCCTTTCAATCCTTCACTTTCACAAGCAGCATACGGCCTGCCTTTTCCGATTTAAGCATATTCCTTGGCCATTCGTTTTTTGGAGGACAATGATAAGAAAATTTATGTTGCTTTCTTTTTCTTTTGGAGGATAATAACACAAAAATATATATAGGGTAAAATCAATTTTGGTTCTGAGCAACTTGGAATACTAGGAGGCTCTCATTTGAAACGACTAATCTGGATTAATTGGAGAAACATAACCCTCATTTAGTATCAACTACAAGGAAAAGAGACTTGACCAAGTTGATGGACAAACAAAAATCAGTTGAATAACCTACACCGAACTCCATCGCCTGCTTACAAACAGTGGCAAGCACAAAACAAGTGTCTTGATGATACATGCCTATGACAGAGGTCCAATCATGAGGCTATCACAGAGCGGGCAGTGTTCCGACCTAGCCCAATTCCTAATCCTACTGGAACAGAATCACTTTTCGAGTTGTTTTTATGACTACAAGAAGAAGAATGAACATGAGAATGATGGGTATTTGAACTCGTATTCACGTTAACTACAACATGGCCATTGCCGGTACTGCCATTGGTTTGATGAGAATGGCAGGCCCCATTTTGAAGGTTCGACGTGCTTGCCATCTGCATCATACTAATACCTTCAGATGGACCTGATTCCTTGTCACACTCGATGTCTTTGTTGTATCCATTAATCAAGAAATCTGAACAATTACAATCATCTTCTTGAAGCCATGATCATATGGATTCCTGAATCGCCCACCAGGCCCTCGTAGGTAACTATAGCGCATTGTATTTGCTACCTCATTTGTTGTAATGTTGCGAGAGATCTGCACAAAAATGAATTAACAATACAAAATAAGTTCTTCAACAACATAATACTTCTAAAAGAATGAAATCGTTGAAGTGAAATATAAAGCAAAACCAAAGCTAAGTCACTGCAACCCATGAGTTGAAAAATCAAAAGTTCACAAGACAGAGACTACTCTACTGAAATATCTTTTCTTCAGACAGGTACATCAAAAGCTGGAAGGTGTTTCCTGGAACATATGCTGTAATACAGAAACATACCTGAGAAGCTTGAACAGCAGTTAAGGTTGCCACTCCTGAGAAGAGGAAAAAATCAGAGACTATAAATGCAATAGCACCAATATGCTCGTTAGCAGCATGGCTCAACCATCCGCCAAGAGAAGATGGAGCGAGTGGATCAGTCAAGACTCCTTGTGATGTAAAAAGCAGTTGAATATAGCATCACAGGAATCAGGCAAATCATAAGGAAATAATACAGTAGGAAAAAGTACACAATATCAAGTAGAGAGTTGCACAAAAAAAGGCCAAACGAATGCCTTACTTGTAAGAGCAACACCACCAGTTATCACCATGGCCAAGATTTCCATAACAAGGAATAAGAAGAAATCCCATTTATTTTTCTGAATCAAAGTGTTAGTAACAAAAGGTCAGACCCATAAGAATTAGATGAATGTTTTGATTTAAAACAAGGTGTAGATTCAAAGCCAAGCATATCTTACGAAAAGGAGCAACATATCCATTAACATCTACAAAAGACAAATCATACATCCCACATTAATCGACCCAATAAGCTACCAAATCACCGACTTTTACTCCCCTCCTCGTGTCATATTCATAGTTCATTCAGATGACTTACAGTTTTCTGTCATTAAAGCCCCATACAGGCATAACTGTAATTAAGTAGGTATGTCCTGTAGTACTTGTAAGTCAGGTAAGATGGAATTTTTCTGGAAGGTCCCCAAGACTCATCAAACTTCAGATGCAAGTTTTTGCAAGCACATTGAAAATAGGACTTCCATCCATATCTCCAATGCTTTCTGATTATTACAGCAGCATTTATTATTTTCTGGACCAATAAAATTTCTTGTAGTTTTGATCAAAATCTTAAGCTGCAATGCAAAAAATGGCCAACAACTATGGTCACCATCCAGCTCTCTTTTCCTCAAAAAAATGGCATGCTTATGCTACATTTCTACTATTGGATGAAGTATTGAGTTAGATACAAGTTCAAAGGATACACATGCAAAAGGTAGAAGAAGAACCTTGCCAATGCAATTAGACACCCAAGGGCAATGATGGTCAAATTGTTCAACACAACGATCACACGTGGAACAGTGCTTTGCGCGAAGAGGCCTAACAATCTGATATGAAATAACCAAATTAGATTAAAAGCCATCAGAACAGAACTATCAATTGAAAAGACTCCTAAGGAGAGTGACAGTAGATATCACCTTGCAGGTAGAGCAAAGTTGAGCCCAATTGCCAGCAAGCAATGCAGGATGATTTATTTCCAGCTTCAGTAAAGGTTCCTAATAGAAAATTTATGAAATGAAAATATCAAAAGATTTCAATAATATTTCTCATCTGAAACTGCAAGTGACAAACATCCAGCATGAGCCTTAGGTTTGACATCGAGGAAGCATTGGTACTTACATGGTTACGAGTATGTAATGCAATAGATTATTAAGTATAATAGAGAATTAAGAATAAGACAAGGGAGCAACTTACATCATCTCTCATATTTTGAGAATCATGCCTATTCATCTTGATGTAACCTGGATCTTTGCTGCAATGTAAAAGCCCAACATTTTAAGTCCATTGCAAGTATAGGAATCGCTTAAGCTAATTCCTAGTACTCGACCTAATCAACAGATGACAATCATGAAAATTTCGAATGTTGGTGGACCTATCATTTCACATCACGTGTCCAATCAAAAAATTGACCAATGGAAAAACCAAAAAATAAAACATTTTTCAGTAACAAGAGTCTTGTCCTGTAACTGGAAAAGTTAAATACTTTTTAAGATTTTTTTTTGGACAACTTGGAGCAACTTTGATGAACATAGTTTGACAAATAAAAGAAAGCCTGTTTCTAACACAAACAACCTATCCAGTAGCATGTACATGGAAGTTCAGAGTACGAAAGATAGTACTCTAAGCCGCATACTATAAAAGAACAAAAGAGTACCTGCTGCACCTATAGAACAAAACTAATCCAGAAGTTGCTAATAAAACACCCAGCCAGGCAAGAAGAGCAAAGCCAGCAGTTAATTTTGGCAGATTTGGAGCTGCACTCAAGTGGAGGTAACATTGCGTATTAAAGGTAATATAATGGTGCACAGGTAAGGCCCAAGTGGGAAAACAACAAAGATTAGAAAGATACCCATGATTACTGAATGAGTATAAGTGACAAGTAGCAAAAATGCTATACACTCGGCAGAGAACCGGAGCAAGCCCCAACTTTGATAGTTTGCCAGGGTGGCTGTTCCCATCACAACGTTTATCAAGCAGCTTTCTAGCATTACCCTGCAAATCACAAGCTTTAAACTTCAGACTGCTCGGAATCTAATATTGATTGAAGAACTACCACAGATGTATTAAATAGTAAATTAAACATACAGGTACTGAGGAAATTTTTCTCAGGTTACCCACTGACAACAGTTGCAAACAAACAAACAAACAAATCAAGCCTTATTCCCACTAAGTGGGATTGGTTGAACGAATCCTATTACACCATTGTACCCAATCATGAATCATATCCTCATCAATTCCTAGACTGGCTATATCTTTCTAACAAGTTACTCACCAAATCTTTTTCGGTCTTCCCCTATCCATCTTCCATTAACTACTCTCTCTAAAATTAACTTGCCTGACTGGCGCCTCTACTGGCCATCTTAGCACATGACCTAACCATCTTAAGCGTGTTTTTGTTATCTTCTCACATCAATAGTTGCTACTCCAATCTTATCCCGAATATGCACGTTGTGTATCTTGTCCATCCTAATATACCCACACATCCACCTTAACATTTGCATTTCTGCTACTCTCATCTTTTGTTCATACATGTAATTACTGCCCAACATTCAGACCCATAAAGCATCGCTAGTATAATGGCCGTTCTATAAAATTTACCGTTAAGTTTTAAAGGAATTTTGTGATTGTGTTATATTCCCGACCAGCTTGTATCCAATGTGTAACATCTCTATCTATACCACCATCACTCTGAAGAACCGAACAAAAATACTTAAAATTTTCACTTGTGGGTATCTCTTGATCTCCGATTCTAACCTCTCCTCTATTCCTAAGTGCATTCTTGTTAAACTTTTAAATTCCATATATTCTGTTTTTGATCTACAAAGTCTAAAACCCATCCAACCAATTTAATTGCCATAAATATCAAATAGCAAAATACCCAGAGTTTAAATTATCTACAAAGCTATCCACACGCTACATCAATGTAAAAAGGATGCGATTCACACTAATCACACGAGGACTGATTTACAAAATCTACACTCTACATAGCAGAGTTTTTAGCCTACAAGATCATTTGTGCATTCTGTTTTCCACACGTGTAGGAGGTATGAAGCTAAGGAAAGGTATCAACCACCGAAAAGGTCATAAAAAAACTCATAATATTTTGGACTTGATGAACAAAATTGTAGTATATCAAATATTACAAATCTGATGGAAAATAGCAATTCTATTTGAAATCTCTAGCTTTCTAACGAACAGAACATGGTATGAAGAGCAATAAACAGGCGAATCAGTTGGGTGTAAATTGAACTTAAATGTGGTAATTTATTGGATACCTACAAGGAAAAAAGCAACTTGTCTGTGATTCTTATCAGAAGCAAGTTGTGCTGGTGTAAAGCCAGAATTATCTGTCAACATAAGATCTTCCTTCTTCCCAGCCTGTACCAACACTGTGCAAGCTTCTAAGTTACCTCTCAGATAGCAGCCCAATGTAGGGGAGTACAACCTAAAAGCGAAAACATTTTAAGAAATCATTTTACAGTCAAGTAGCATAATTTCTCATTTGTTAGTACTTTACACACCCACACTTTATCACCTGAAGCAGAGGAAAAAAAGGAAAAGAATCATGTAAGAAGTACCCTCTTTATCCTGTCTTCCCCTATAAGCATCCAGAAATAGCAGGAGACGTATACAGTCGGCAAAACCCTTGTACGCAGCCCTACAGTTTCCATTACATTCCCAAGGGAAATCTTAGCATTTAATGCTTATACACAACAATTATTACTTCAAAAATTGAGACAAATGACATGCGAGAAAACTATTCATAAGCTCTTATAAAACATTCCTGTTGATACCAGTACCAAAGCAGGTAGAGTATTCAACATCAGAAATTGGAAATATATTTTGAGAATTAAAGAAATGTGAAAAAAGATAATAACATCATTCCACTCATGCCCATTATAGAGTTGGCTGAATCTAAATTAGTGAACTTCAATTTTACATGGATAGCCTAAAGATTGCATTATTGGGAAATACTCAGGTTTCATAGCCACCAATAGAAAAGCATGTTGAACAGCTTGAAAGATCTCAGCAAATTCACATTTTAGGAAGATGTAAATAAAATCTGATAAACAGCAAAGAAATCAATAAGATTAAATCACTGATGAAAAAGTCTGCTACGTTGCCATGACTTCTGAGTTTTCAAGAATGGCAGACTTGGAGGGTCCAAAGGACATTCACTGGAGTTCAATACATTCATACCTAACTGTTACCATTTTTGGCAAAAAGCAAAAGGGAAAACGGTACAAAACCATCATGATAGATTAAAAAAAGAATACAGGCAACAATTTGTCCCTCAGATTAGAAAATAACAATTACTTTTGTTAAGTACCAGTGCAAAGGGCTCCTTCCATCATTATCTGGGACATCAGGATTAGCATTCCACTTTGTTACAATGTAATAAAGGAAGGATGTCTGACCATATTGTGCAGCAACATGAGTTGTCTGCAAAATATAAGACAGAAAAATTATAGGCAAGGATCCAAAAATATGATGTGGAGATAAATTACCATCAAAAAGCACAGAGATAATAAATATGAAAGACCATTCTAGTCTTAAAATACTTGAGTCACACACTTCTAAACAGTTCATGGGGAAAAGTAGGTGTTCGCAAACAAACCTGATAGCCATACATATCAGCTGCATTCACCCGAGCACCCTCTTGAAGTAAAACTTCAGCCACCTGGATTGCACCCCGAACTGCACTCCAGTGTAATGCTGTTTGTCCTGTATGATCTGCAGCATTCACGTCTCCCCCATGCTGCCAACAACGTGTCATAACATAACTATCAGTTAATATCCATAATCTCGATTTAAGCCATTGTTTCAACTCCAGCACTGAATTTTTTTTAATTCCAGTCCACCCCATATTCAACTCAACAAAGAGAAACATTTTTCCCTTTTCATTCATATGATCTCCTATAAATAGTTGAACTCCAAGGAAAACTAGCTTTATGATTAATATTCCGAATCTAGTACTAGTGGCTTAAAAGGCCAAACACTCTAGTTTTCAAGCTTCTATGATTATTTTAACGAGCTTGAAAATGCATTCAATTTTGGCCTGTTTACCTTTTGAGCTGAACTCAAACTTGCTTTTATCTAGCTCGAGTAGCTTGAATTTTATACACATGAATTTAAGTGGCTTGATTATTGATCAACCAAGCTTGAGTTCCTAACGAATCGATTTCTTGATTCGCCTCTTCAGCCCTAATAAGTACACCTACAGGGCTCTTTTCAGAAGAATCTAGTACCTTCAAATTCTAATCCTTTTAATTTGTTCCTCATTTTCCACATATCACGAGCTTGGCAACGTACTACGAGTGCAAATTTAACTAACATTTTCACAATAAAAATCATAAATCCTCTAACATTTTCAATAGCACCTTCACAGCTTTATTATACTCTCACACGACTATATCAAACAACCATACACCACCATTACAAGAACTGCAGATTAATTCACAAAACAAACATGACACAATATTTGAACAATTTGGGAAAATAATATACTTCAAGCACAATATTGAGCAGTTTTATGATTTGAAAAATGAAAAAAAAAAAAAGCTTGACCTCAATAATGTATTGGGCGGCAGCAGTGCGGTTATTGAGGGCAGCCCATTGAAGGGCGTAGTAACCGAGGGAATCCGGCTCGGAAACGGAGCAGCCCTCGCTCTCCACCAATCTCCGCAGCTTCTCCATATCCCCATACGCCGCAGCCGTGTATACATCGTTCCTCAAGCTCTCCTCCTCTATCTCGCCGTTGGCCATCGTCTGCACGGCGGAGGCCGACGACGACGATTGACCATGATCCCTCAATTCTTCCACCTCCTCCACCACCTCGATCTCCGATGACATAATAACAATAACAATCGAAAAATTCTTCGAGAAATGCAGAAAGTCAATCGATCGACAAACGCGTATATATGTATAATTACGAATTTCCATACAAATGTATGGGGTTTTTCGAGGAAGGAGAGACGGAAGGGAAGAGAAACAAGGGGAGGGGGGGGTGATGGGGTTGACTGGCTACGATGATTGGCAACGTTGGGAACTTTGTTTCTGAAGATGGAATGAAAACCAAGAACCCAACTGAAATGCCTATGGATATTACGGGGATTTTTGCTTTTTATTTTTTATTTGAGTAAAATACATTAATCATTACCAAATTATTAAATTATTGTTCATCATTCTGTTGCATACAGTACAAATTTTTAAACACATAATATTATTTAAATAAGAGAAGTACAAGAGAATATTTTTTAAAAAAAATTATAAAATTTCTCTAAATTATTAGATACAAAATTATTATAATATTTATTTTATAAATTTAGTAACTCCAAATACACTTTTAAAATAGTTCTATAATTAAATTTATAAAATAAATAATTTAATAATATTATGTGTATCAAACTAATAATTTAATTTAGTAATTATTGATGTATTTTACTTTTCAGTTTTATTTAGATAAATACTAAGGAATATTTCGATTTATGATTAAGATATAAATCTGTGAGGGGAGAGACTGGGGATCTGGGGCACGGAGAAGGGGAAAGGGGTGTAGGAGGTGGCGTATCTAGGGGCGGCAAGGGAGGGAGTGGGGATCTAGGGGAGGTGGTGGGGAAGGTAGTGGATTTAAAGGGAGGTGGTGGATTTAGATGTAAGGGGAAAGGGATGGAGGCTGAGGGGCTGATGGGTAGGGCAGGTGGCCAGGTAGGGGTGGCATTGGAAGTTAGATAGGGTTGTAAAATTTTACATTAATTCAATTTTGCCTACTAGTTTTTGTTTTACTCCCTCAACTTAGTTTTGAAAAATTTCAGAGTAAGCTCAACAATTTATTTTAAATAATTTTCAATATTTGAATAATTTTACAAAGTTATGTCTGACTAAATGGTAGTTTTAACTGGTGTTTTGAAAGTCAGACCGGACCGGCCGGTTCGATCGATTGGACTGCGAACCGGATTGAAAGAATCACTGGTCCGATCCAACTACATATCCGGTCTGTCCAAAAATCGGACAGAATCAGTAAAAATCGGGAACCGAGAAAAATTAATTTTTTAAATTTCAGAATAAAAAATGATTTAAATAAAGAGAAAAATTAAAAAATCGTGAAAATAAACTCCAAAATAGCAAAACATTAAACACATCAAAGCCTAAACTATTAAATTATTATTTTTTCATTTTTTTTATATTTATTTTTGTATAAATTCACTTTTCTTATTAGAAATTTGATTAGTATTTTTGCGTATTAGAACTATAATTATCCAAAAATAGTGTTTCACTTATATTTTAGATTTTATATAAATATATTTTAGGTTATCTTAAATTATATCACACTTTGATAAAAAAAAAAAACTTAAATTAGTGAACCAACCGGTCCGACCGGTTGAATCGCGAACCGGACAGGCCACCGATTCAATGGCCGATCCGATTTTCAAAACATTGGTTTTAACAGAGATAATTAATGATATTGTCATGAGTTCATGATTGACTAAATCATACACAAAAATTTTTAATTATTTAAATTCACACAATTTAAAAGTATGATGACCTTTTTAGTAGTTTGCTATTCTCTATACATATTTATATAGTTTTATTCATCAAGAGTTTTTTTAAAATTATTGTTTTTCTTGATATTTTTTTAAAATTTCAATAACACCCTTAAAAGAATTGGACTTTACTCCTTAAAATTTTGAAAAAATCATAAAACTATCCCCTTAAAAATATGTATGTACAGTTTTTACCCTTAAAGTTTAACTCCTGCGTCCGCCCTGTCCGTTGATAACTTTGATTAAATACATGAAAATCATCTAAGGTGGTTAGGCCAAGTGATAAGCCACTTTGACCCTAGAGGCGAATATGCGTTCGAAACAATTTGGAACCATCACATTAGGAAAGTTTATCTTATAGACGACCCGATCGAGACCTGTAATTAGAAAATGATAAATTTCCTATTTTAACCTCATATTTGCCCGATAAAATGGAGGCACAATTAATGTTATTGCCATTGCATTAAGTCATTGAAATGGGCAAATTACCTTTGCCTTAATAGCATCTCTTCATAATAAGAAAGGTATTTTGGTAATTTTATTAACCTTTTGATACGGAGTTAACAAATCTACCCGTGCAATAACATCTCCCTAAAATAAAATTCATATTTCCATGTAACACAAATATATCCCTGATACAAAATTCCTACATTTTATATAAAACAAAGTTAGAAGACTCTTATTTAAGGGACAGTGACTTTAAAGATGTGTGGAGTATAAATTTTTAAAACATATAATATTATAGAAAAAATTTATAATTTTTTTAAAAAAAATTATTCCTTGTACTTTAAATATTCATACAATACAATATTATATACTTTAAATATTTGTACCGTACAAATTTTTAAAATTAAAAAAATAATTATCTAAAAAAATTATAAAATTCTTCTTATAATATATAATATAAAATTTTAAAATATAATAAAATAATTAGGTTACGACCTCAGAAATATTTTTCCTTATTTAAATATCCCCACAGTTTACCTATACCTATAAATCTATTGCCTAAAAAAATTATAAAATTCTCCTTATATTACATAATATAAATTTTTAGGATACAATAAAATGAGTCTTAGAATGTTTCCTTATTTAAATATCACCTATACCTAGAAATCTATTCCCACAAGACTCCCAATCCTGTCTCTTCTTTGTCCGGCGACGAAAATACTCTGTGATATCTATCCAAAAGATTTTTTTTTTTTTTTTTCTTTCTTTCTTATGAGTATCTATGCACGTAGACTAGTAAAACAAGAAGATTAATATTGATAATTTGATATGGCTGATGAGCCTTCGACCCCAGGCCAGGAGAAGCATTTTTCTCACAATTTAAGAGTTTTAGCCATTGATGATAATATTGTCTGTCTCAAAGTTCTTGCCTTCAAACTTCAGAAATGTGGCTATCAAGGTTTGTGACTAGATGTATTTTTCTTAAAAACTTGTAGAAAAAGGGTTTATGAATTTTACCATGCACGACTTGACGACTCTTTTTATTTTTTCCTTTCTTTTATGTTTCTTTAGTGTTTTTTTTTTTTTTTTTTTTATTTGGGTGGAGAGAAATTCAGGGAGTTTGGTATGTATAGTTCTGGTTTTTCTTGGAGTAGGTAATTAGTAAAACATGGTGAAGGGTTTTGTTTTAATTAGTAAAACTTGTTTTTTTTTTTTTATAAAATAATAATAATAATAATTTCCCACTTTCCATGATTATTATTTCATGATTTGCAGTTACAATCACAACAAAAGCAGCCGAAGCTATTGAGATATTGAGGAATAACAAAGATGGATATGATATTGTAGTCACAAGTCATAAGGTCTGACATAGACGGTTTTGAACTTCTAGAGATCATAGACCTCGGGATGGACATTCCCGTAATAAGTAAGCTAATTATTATCACAACATCTTCTATTTCACATTTTTATTTCTATTCTACTATTTAATAAATTGTTAAAATTCATATTACAAGCATAAAAGATACTTAACCTAATTAATACTTAACTTAATATTTTGCATTTTCATTAGTATGAATCAAAGCAATAATAATAATGTTGTTCAAGTAACTTCTTGTTGTTGTTGTAGTGACTTCAGCAAACAATGACTTGAAAAACATCGAGAAAGGCATTAAGCATGGTGCACGGGACTACTTGGAAAAGCCAGTTCGCATAGAGATCCTCAGAAATATTTGGCAACATGTGATGAGAAAAATATCATATAATCCAAGAGTAAATAAACAAATCCCCTGATGAAAAACCCCCGGTTTGTAAGAAAGCTCGAGTCACCTGGACCCCAGATTTACATGCTAAGTTTGTCACAGCTATTCAACATCCAGGTGAAAAGGGTAAGTGTATTTTTCTATTTTTGTTATTCATTTAACATTACAAAATAAATATAATAAATCGTTGAATAATTAAAAAATAGTGATATTATTTTATTTCACTTATCTTAACGGCTCTCATACTCCATCAGGACCCTGTATCGATAAGTGACATACTCATTCGATATTTGAATCATGTATTTTTCAACAGCTGTTCCGAAAAATATTTTTAGAATCATGAACGATTGATAATAGCTAACTCTGACAAAATGTAGCAAGTCACCTTCAAGTAAGTTTTGCATGCATTTGTTCTTAATTATATCCTTGAATCTTTGGATTCCACATGAAAGTAGATAGGCAAATTATGATAGTCAACCTTGAAAGTATATGTTCATCTTCCTAATTAACTATTTTCTTGAATTTCAGAAATATAGGAGTGCTAAGCAAAAGGAAACAATGAGGCAAGAGATGAAGAATCGTTCCGATGCAAACAGAACAAGGATCTTGTGTGATACTAATGTCCATGCATCACCTTCCAAGAATCAAGGTTTTCATGCCAGAAATGATCAATCTGCGGAGTACGAGATTAAAAGTTTCAGAGCCATTATTCAGCCGGATTTTAATACTCCCGAGTATCAGCCAATTCAATACCAAAGATTGAATATGGTTAATGACTTTGAACAGCATCCCCATCAAATTCCACCATCTTCAGCAGCAATAAGCCATCATCTAGGTTACTTAACAAGAAGGAATGTTAACATTTCTAGCCAAACCAATTGGCTAATCAACAGAGTTGTACCATATTCATCATGTGCTTTGGCTGCTCTGACCAATCATGTTGGTACTAGCAACCAAATATCTGGAAATAGATGCAGGTCAAACGACCTTATTTTCTCAACCTGATTCTGCAGTGGGACTACCATTTCCAACTTCTTTGGAAGGTTATTCTAATCTCTAAATATCAATGTAGATGCTTTTCAAGCTTAATTATATAGTAAATTTTGTCCAACGAATACTAGTTCTGTTTCCTTTTAAGTGTTATTTTAGTATTTAACACAAATATTAAGATTACTATTAAATAGCTTAAATTTTAGGTAAAATTGATCCAGTATAACTATATTGTCATTTTGACTAATAATAAATTAAAAGACTCCCAATATTATTAATTACAAATTAAATAAGTAATAGAATTGGAAAGAGAAAATGGCAAAATTGGTAAAAAAAAAAAAAATTAATGTTTCACTGGACTTTTAAAGTGACACTTACAATGAAACGAAGTTTTTTTTAACTAAAGTGACACTTAAAAAAGAACGGAAATAGTAGTATTTAGTTTCATAAAAACATGATGCATCATGCTTTCTTTTATATAAGACAATGGTTCCAATTTTTATTATAATTTGATGCTACAAGATCTTTTGTCTCACTTCATATATTAATTTTCTGTCTCGTATTCCGTATGAAAGTGCACAGATAACAAATATCTAAAATATGAAACAAGAAGTGGAACAAGAAGTTAAGCACATATAATGTACTGAGACAAAAGATCCGGAATACAATTTGATATACAATGTTAACATTGTAAAACGTGCTTGTATGCTGTATTTTTTTTTTTTTTTTGTAGAGTTATATTAATTCATCAATCTCCAACCATAATCCCTCGGGGCATACTGAGGCAAGAAATCTGGCTACTTTTGATGGCAAAGGAGGTTTAGATTTCAGAGAGGAAGCAAGAGCTAATGGCCCTCAATTTGACATGCGAGGGCAAGTAGACGGATCAACAGACAATGAGCATCGTACTAACAACTATACGCGATTCCTTCTAAATGATTCAGATTCTCAAGATGATGATCTAAGTGCCATTGTATACCAGGTTAGTCACTTGTAACATCTTTCATTGAATTCTAATACTTCATATGGATACATTTTATTATTACAAAATCAAATACTGAACATTCATACCGAATTGCTATTTTTAAAAGAAAATACTTTACAAAATTATTTTTTAAAATTAGTTTATGTGTCAAAATCTTATTGAATGTACATGTCTTTGATTTTAGATTCTTAATCAAATTTCGTTCTTTTTTTTCGGATTTAATAACACATCAAATGATAGTGATTTTCGTTTATTACTTTATATTTGTTATTTTATATAGGTATAGTCTTCTTTCAATTATTACATCATTAGCTAAATTATATTGCAGTTTTCCGAGGATGATGCTCCTAACATATGATGAGGCCATGGCTTCTGGGATTGGAGGGAGAAGAACTAATCGTCACGCATAAACTGATTTATTGACAGTAAGTCTGGGGATTTTTTCTTATTTTTCCTTTGTGGATCTTATTATCTTAGTATTAACTCTAGTGTTTGAACACATCATCATAGCTTCTCGTTCTTGGCCCAACCCATTTTTGCTAGATCTCCTTTAATGACAAGGGCATTTTAATAAGATTTTCTATCTTACATCTTATATTATTTTCTGTTACATTATAATGAATTGTCATTATTAGAAAGTGTGATTTTAATGAAGTAATTTCGATAGTTTATTAGATAGTGTGACAAAAAATGATACAGAATATGAGATAAAAATCCTTAGCGATTTAATAATCACATCAAAACATATAATGTAACACCAGAATAAATGCATATCTCTTGAAAGACACAAAATAATTTTCATTATTTTCTTAAAATACTCTATCCATTTTAAAATAATGGTTACATTTGGTTGGTATATACGAACTACGAAAACTATTAAATTGTATTAATTTTATAAAAAAATAATTCAAATTGACTAAATTATCTTTTTATATAATATCTAATTACATAATTTCCTACAATAATATGACACTAAGTGTAAAAGTTAAAAAAATATCATTCAATACTTACTTGACCTACTTGATTTTCTAAAGTGACAAATAATTTGGCATAAGACAAGTTCATATGTATTTTTTAATTGTCTGTTTATCTCATAACTATCCTATCAAAAGAAGTTACAATGATACATATTTAAATAATATTTCCAAAATATTAGCTATCTAAACACAAGTAATATATTAATAGTTATTTATCAACGTCGTACAATTTATTTCTCAATATTATAATTTATATTTGATATAAATTACAAAATACTAATATATTCTTGTTAGTAATTACGGACATAAAACGTTTACATACTTTTGAGAATTTACCTGAATATACAATGATACATATCTAAATAATATTTTCAAACGAAACTAATATACTAATAGTTATTTGTCAATGTCATACAATTTATTTATCAATATTACAATTTATATTCGATATAAATTACGAAATACTAACATATTCTTGTCAGTAATTGCGGACATGAAACGTTTACACACTTCCGATAATTTATCTAAGAATACAGATGTAAAAAGTTTATATATTTTTTAGAATTTGCCTGTGAATAATCTATCTATATTTTATATATAAAACATGAGTAAGAGTTTGGTATGATATTATTATATATATTGTCAAATTTATTCTTATTTATATAATTAATTTCAATTGATATCCTTTGCTATTAACTATCTACTAACCACTTGTAATTCTCTTATTTCCACTTTCTACTTTTTTATTTTTTTTATAATTTTTTTTTTTAAAAATTACACACCTATTGAGTGTGTCTTTTTCACTAGTTTGTTATAATTTTACAATAGAGAAACAAAGATAAAATTTTGTTGAAACAAACCTATTTATGACATCATTTCAGCATTTCCTATAAAATTTTGAAAACAAACCTATTTATGACGTCATTTCAGCATTTCCGATAAAATTTTGAAAACTAACCTATTTATGACGTCATTTCGATAAAATTTTGAAACAAACCTATTTATGACATCATTTCAGCATTTCCGATAAAATTTTGAACCTATTTATGACATCATTTCAGCATTTCTGATAAAATTTTGAAAACAAACCTATTTATGACATCATTTTAGCATTTCCTTTATAAGACAATTCCGTTAATATTAAAGGGCCCACCAGTTTTAAAGAATTTTGGCAATTCTTCAGATGAAAGAAATCTCTTATGAAATAAGCAGTAAAAATAGGGAAATACTTAAGAAAGTATTTTCCTTAAAAAATATACTCACTTTTTTTTTTCTTTGGTAAGCAAATATAAATATTAATAAAAAAATCATTCATTGGACTTTTATCAATGTTGAAAAAGTTTGTATTTGAACTTTGTAAATTTTCAAAGTACAATAATTTTCTAATAAGATGGTAGAATTTTATATTTGAGGAAAAATATAGTTTAAAATAGTAGTTTTCTAACTGGTATATCTAGTTTGCCTTAATTTTTAAGTATTTCTCTTAAAAAATATACTCACTTTTTTTTTTTTTTGGTAAGCGAATATAAATATTAATAAAAAAATCATTCATTGGACTTTTATCAATGTTGAAAAAGTTTGTATTGAACTTTTAAATTTTCAAAGTAAAAATGATTTTCTAATAAGATGGTAGAATTTTATATTTGAGGAAAAATATAGTTTAAAGTAGTAGTTTTCTAACTGGTATATCTAGTTTTCCTTAATTTTTAACCTTTTTTATTTTCTTCTTTTGATATTTTTTATTAACCAATAATTTTGGGGGAGTCAGATATTATATGAACTCTGGAGAGATCCTACTACTACTAGACTTAAAGTCAATTCCTGTCAAAATCTTGCAAAAATTACTAACTAAACTACAAAATTGAATAAATTACTCCCCCACAAAAAGACAAAAATTCAAATTCACCCCACTAAAGTCTAAACCTTTTCACACATCGCCAAAAACCCTAGCCTCTATTTTATCTTGTACTATTTTCTTTTTCTTTTTTTTCTTTTTTTTTTAATTTTCAAGATTTGGACACTCCAAAGGCAAGCCAAAATCCAACCCTACTCAGCCCTCACTGCACGCCCCCCTCTTTTCTGTCTCCCTAAAAATCTTCTAATTTATCTATTTAAGGCCTCAATTTCTTTTTAATTTTCTTCTACCCCTTTCTCCCCTGTCCTCTCCCCTCTGTATTTTTTAGCTATTTTTTTTTTTTTCCGCTTGTAATTTTTTGTTGGGTAGGTTTTCAATGGAGCTCAGCAACTTCAGCTCTGATGCTATGGTGAAAGCTATGGTGGCTGAGACCATTTTAGCTGCTCAGAGATCTCTTGTTTGGCTTCTTTTGCTGGTATAATTCTTTAATCAATTTATAATCTTTTTGCTCGTACACATTATTCATCTTGTAAATAAAGTTCGAATTTTTATTATGTGGGTATTGCTTTTTTTTTTTTTTGTTCTTTTTATGCTGGTTTGAATTATGGGGTTTTGCTAATTTTAGTACTTTTTTTGGTGTGTTTGGTTAGGGTTTTACTGCCAGGGTGTTTGTTGACCTTTCTTCATTCACACACACAGCACTTGCAGATTTTGGGAACCAAAAAGAGAAATTTCTTGTGGGTTTTGTCGAAGTTTCTAGATTTTTACCAGAAAAGTTTTGAACGGGGATTTTCAACTGATTGTATTGATGTTAGATGAAAAGCCCTTTTTTTTCGGCTTGTGTGTTGTTTGTTGTTGGAGCTGATTGTTTGTTTCCAAAAGCATAGCCATGCTGTATATGCAAGTACCAGAAAGTGAATGGAAATCAATATGTTTTCCTTTTTATTCCATAAAGTTCCCTTGTTGCTTTGAAGTAAAATAGATGTGCTATTGAATTTATGACGAAGATTGAGGAATTCTTGTTGCGTGGAAATCCTTGCACATTAAAGATTTGGTCTTCGATCCATTTAAGAATTTTAATTCCTTGGATTTGTAAACATTTTGGTCTATGATTCATTTAAGTTTTCCCTTACACGAGGTACCCTACCTAGACGGTTAAGGAAAGATGGAAGACATCCATATTAGCTGATAAACTAGTTTTTATGGTACTTGCATGGTTGAGTGAAATCTTTTTTTCCAGTTTAGCTTGTTTGGATGTAGGTCATGTTAATTGTAACCTCATTGCTGTTGTTGAACATATCCTATTAACAATTGCCTCATTTGTTGAACATATCCTGTTATGTCTTTTTAGCAAATCTCAAGAGTAGATGTAAACTCAAGTTCTTACCTTTGTTTTGCTCGATCTCCATTTGTACCTGCAAAAATGAACATAAAAAATAAATCTTTTTCTTCATTAATGTAGTTAGCATTTTGGTTTTTTTGAAAATCATTTTGAGTCCATGCTTGTGCTTTCTTATATTTGGATGACCATCATACTGCATACCCTGCATTGCCTTTTTAAACTAGTCTGCTTGCATTCCTGCTCATCATTGTCAGTTGTTTTAAACCTCTAATTGTAGCTTCACTGCATGCCTTTGATGGTTGAAATTATTGTTATGTCTTCACTGCAAGCCGTTGATGGTTGAAATTATTGTTATGTCTACAGACAGGATCTCAGCTGAAGGATGTTCATGATTTGCCAGCATCTTTCTTTGCTGATAAAGGGTAATAATATATTGGCATTTAGATTACATGTTGGATACTTAAGGAGTAACCTCTGGACAACTAATTTACACGTCTACAGATTTCCTATGGATGAGCTTCATAAGAAGAAGAGGCCTGAACCTGAAAATAAGGATGCTAGTGACACAGACAACGATGATGAAGATGAAGAAGATGATGATGGTCAGGATGATGATGCAGGTGATGAGGATTTTTCAGCTGACGAGGGTGGAGAAGATGATGAAGAAGGGGATCCTGAGAAGAATCCTGAGGCCATAATGGTAATGGGGGCAGTGATGGCGAGGGTGATGACGACGATGATGATGGTGATGATGACGAGGATGAGGACGACGAGGGAGATGAAGAAGATGAGGAAGATGAAGATGAAGATGAAGACCAACCCCCTGCTAAGAAGAGAAAGTAAATTAGTATTAGGTGTTTATTCTGCTTCTTTCTCTTGGTTGGGTATGTGTAATAGGGATTAGCAAGGTTTAGCTTGTTTGTGTCATCTTAGAGTAGGAAAGTCACAGTCCTTGATTAGAATGAACTGCTTTCGTTTCAGACCTTTATAGCTTCCAATTTGTGGATTAATGGGTATTTTGGAATTGTTATTGAAGGTTGATTTTGGCGTTTTTAGTGATTGGAATTTGGTGTTTCTAATGACACTCCTGATTAGTGCTTCAGATTTGGTTTCCAAATGTTGCTGTTTTAATTATAGCGCTGATATATGCACATTCTTTTTTCTTGTTTTCCCCTTTTCTTATGAATATGCATATGGTATAAGTTAGCTTGCTGAATGCAACTATCAATTTGGGATGTTTGACACTAGAGAGGGGACGGGTTTAAGTTAGGTACTTATCTACAGAAGAAATACAGCTATACTTGTGGGGATGCATTTTTACCATTCTCATATCCACTGTGTAAATCTTTTTTTTTTTTTTTCCTATTCTGAATTGTACTAAATCTTACTAATGTACCTTCCAGTTCTTTTCTTTTGAAGCTTTAAGACCTTTACATTGTGTTGCTACTTGCTGCCCAAATTTATCCTTTCTTTTTGTCCCTCCATTTTCACTTAAGCACTAGATGAAGGTATAAATAATCACAGAAATGGTTAAATAAACTGAAATGTAAGGTGAAGTCCAGAAAAGATTTTCACAATCATTTTTATGTGGGTAAAGATACAAACAAACAAACCTCATTTTCATATGGGTAAAGATACAGACAAACAAACCAACCAAACTTTACCTCCACTAAGTGAGGTCGACAACATGAAAATACTTGAGTGTCATAGAGTTGCCTTTTTGGCTAATTTAAGGAAAAGTTTAAAATGCTCAATGCAGGAAGTACACAAAAACAGGGGTATCCAAATGTTTAACCAATCCAACGAGGAGAATAATACCAAACCACTAAAATCCTCCAATTTCATCTTAAGGTGCAGTAATACGCCGGGTAAAAACTGTAAAGTTGTAGTCAAGCATCAAAACGCTTGCTTTATTGCTGCATTGCCCCTGTTTCTTTGCTTGCAATCAGTAAACATCCCCACCAGAGTGAGAGGATTGAAGTTCCCTATACTGTTTATTTAACTTCTCTTCCAACTCAACTAAGCGTCAACATACTTTTTCTGCTCAACTAGTCTCATTTTCTCTGTTTGATTAGTATTTTTACAGTTTATCTTCTCTATTGACTTCTCTAAATCAGAAGTCTTCTATTTGTCTTCCAATCAAGACAACAAAATGGTACGAATGTAGCAACCTGATAAAAACCAGTTCGAGGCGGCTCGGATTGTTTTTAATTTATCCATACAATCCTCAAACTCCAATATATCCCATTGAGAGAAGGTAGCCAATAGATAATCTACACATTTGCTCGTCCCTCCAATATAGTCGTCCATAGAGATCGGCCAATCTGGTATAAAGCGTTGGGGCTCAGTACTAGAGGATTCCATTAGCTCTTTTCCTCTTTTGAAATCATTTACAAGTTCCACTGCTATTTCATTGCGCTTTGGAGAATCCATTAGAACAGTAATGGGAGGATTTCCTTTAGTTGGTGGATTCTCAACCTTAGGAAGAGCGTTGTCAATCCGTTTAGGAGATTGAGAAGCTTTACTTTTTCTAGTTGATACCTCTTCTTCTATTTGAGGAATCAACTCAGACTCCACTGCTATTTGAGGGTTTGGGATCACAAATTCTGAATTTTCAGAAATTACAACTCCCTATTCAAGATTTGTTGGAACTACAAGGGTCTTTTTCTTATGGATTCTCCTAACAATCTTCTTTTTCGAAGCATTTTCAGTCAACATGACATCCCTCAAATTAAAGCTATCCTCGTTTGAACCTTGTCTTGATTCAAATGCCATAGAATTCTTTTCAAGAAAAAGACGAAGAAGCTGAAAAGCTTATGCAAAATAAGAAGATTCAAAGAGGAATTTTCAAGAATTTACTTAAACCAAATTGCAGATTTGTTAAACGTAAACAAAAAAGATGTTTTTTTGAATATTTAATATTCAAAAGCATGAAAAGAAGTGACACCTGGATAAAAAGGAGCCACCCATATTTAATGAGGATTCTCAAAAGACGTGTGACGAAACTAGAATTAGATTATAAGAGGAGAGAGAAAGTGGAGGAACTGAGGAGAATTTGTAATTAGAATTAGTATAGAAAGCGTGTGTCTGATTCTCTGAGTTTCTATTCCCTTTTTCTTAGCACCCAAGCCTCTTATTTATAGATGTACATGAGGGGGCATGAGGCTATCACTATACTAGCTCAACTGAGGCTAAATTACATAATTGCCCTTAATGAGGCTGCCACATAAGCAATCAGTTCTTCCAGAACAATCTAAGAAAAATACTATGTGTTACTAATCAACATCATCAATAGTCCCCTCGGCTTGGTGCTGAGCTTCTCAGCAAGGGCCGAGGCAAAAAATGACCGTTCACAGTCCCCGGACGATGACAACCAATCCTTTTATACCGAGCCGAGGTGCAGAATCTTGGAGCACTCTCGTGCTTGTCTTGCCGATCTGAGGCTATAGCAACCCGTGAGATCCTCGGCAAGGCGTAATTGCAACATTAACTCGTGGGTAACGTTTTTGCTGAGTCCCCATGCACTGAATTTTTATTTATTGCGCTGCATCACTCGCTCCGATTTTGCTGCAAAATGCCTCATTTTTTGCACCTTAGCGCACGCAAAACGCCTCGTTTTTCATGCCGCAACGCCTCGCTTTTCCAGCCTAAATGCCTTTTTCATTTCAAAACCGTCAATTTTCCCCCCAAATTCATTGAATACTTTGGAAGATTGCTCTCTTATTTATACCCCTATTCTCCCCAAGTCACTTTTTCTTTCCCTTACTCATTTTACTTCCTTCCTTCAACTCCTCCCTCACTTATCACTCCATTCGTCCCTTTACTCCACCAGAATTTCACATACTCTCCCTTCCTCACCATCACCCACCTGCTTTCCTTTCCTCCGATTTCATCCGTTGCCGACTGTCGACTGCCAACCGTCACTCAACGTCACTACCGGATACCACCAGAAGTCTCCCAAAAATCTCACTGGCAGATCATGGCCGGTACGTTCACTCCCACCTCTCTCATTAGCACGCCGGTCCCCCCTTCCCCCGTAGACGCCACTAATAGACTGCTAAACCCTTCTGACTAAGCTTTTCTGGCAGCAGTGACATTAAACTTTGCCCCCGAACCTACCTTTGCAGAACCTCCTCAGAACGACCACCCCAACCTCCAAACACAAGACATATCAAACACTCTCGGCCCTGAGGACATCAAAATATTTAGGGATAGATGCCGTTTTTCTAAGAACGTGCACATCAAACTCCCTGCCACGGAGGACCGAGGCCACCTGCCTCCTCCTAGTTACCTAACAGTTTACCAGGAGCAGCATGAGGCAGGGCTGAGGCTCCCAATAGCACCACTCCTAGTCCACCTGTCCAACCACTGGGATATTAGTATATCCCAGCTGACCCCAAACGCACTTCGGCTTATTGCCGGCTTCTCCTTCCTGTGTAGATTACACAACATCTCCCTTTTCTTAGACACCTTTAGGATGATGTTAAAACTATCCCCTACGAAGGGATTCTTTTATATTTCTCCCCGAATTGCAGGCAAACAGCTCACTTCGGGTAACCCTTCCTCCATTCACGACTAGAAAAAGTCATTTTTCTTTATCCGAAACCTCGACCCTCCAATGCCTCGGGGTCCGTGGAACCTCGCCAAAGAAAACCTCAAAACAAAAAACCCCTCTCCCCCGGACTCCATACACGCCAAGAGGCTCGTAGAATCCAACCTTAGAATAAACTTCAACAACGAACTTGTCATCTTATCCAACAACATCCTTGCCTGGGCGGGACTGTTCTCCCTACCTATGACATCCTCCCGAGCTACGACCCTCATAAAGGTCATCACCTTCTCATTTTTTTTTTCTGACTTTTTTGTCTTCTACAAGGCTCGGAGCATTTCTCAGGGGGCTAGTGTCTGCCACACCTGCTACTGGTGCAGGCACTTCCAACCAGCCCTCTTCATCAACAAGGAGATCCTCATCTGCCACCACCAACAAGCCTTCAGGAAATGCTGAGGCCACCACCTCAACTTCCGCACCCCGAACCAGACCGAGGCCGAAAGTATCCCGGAGAGACCAGCTGGAGAGGTAACTCTGGCTCTTCAGATCACTGAACCAGAGCCGACTCGGGTTACTAGGAAGAGGTCAATGGAGGCTGTTGGCCTCAGGAAGGGTCCCTACTCGGCAATGACCCTCTCATCTACGTTATATCGCCCCCGAGTCCTCCGGTCCAGTGGCGTGGGTGAGGACCCCAGGGACAGCTTCTGGAAATGTTCCTTTGTCAAAGCAGCTCATCACCTCGTATGGTATGGACTGCTGAGCCTCAGCATTCTTTCCCATTTTTTATTCTTTTTTCCCAGTTGAGAGCTGACACACTTCTCTTTTTAGGTGATAAAAAATAAACTCCCGAGAAGGAGAGGAAGTCTGCAGGGTCACAAGATTTGTCGTGGGGTCGACTGTCCGTCGACCCTCTTTCGGTTCCCCTCACCTCGGGAAGTACTGATCTCTGACCCACCCCGTCGATCGACATAAACGACGGGCGCAATTCCCGAGGGTTGCTCACGAGCAGGCAAAGATAGTTGCTCTGCCTCGGGACGTAGCCAATGTAAAGAGGCTTATCCCCCAACAGAGGTTGGATGAGTTTCACGTTAACCTGATGAACGTAAGTCTGACTAACTCTTGAAATTTCAATTTTTTGCACCTCATACTTTAACTCACACCTTTGCTATTTTAAAGGCTATTACTATCTTGCCCGCCATCGTCAAGCGCGAGTCCTCCTTCAACTTGGCCATTAACTCTATAAAACAGGAGTTGGCTCACGCCAAGTCCGGTGTGGATCAGGTAGCATGAATGAGGCTGTTAAATCTAATGAGCTGAAATGTAATATTGAGGCAGGCAAGAAGTATGACGAGTGGAAAGTCGAGCTGACCGGAGTGAGGGACAAGCTTCGCCAAGCCGAGTTGGAAAAGAAGACCCTTGAAGTGGATGTCAGCGATCTTGACAAAAGGATGGCAGATCTAGAGCAGAGGGTTCTTCAAGTTCAAGAAGAAGCTCAATTGGCCGAGGCGAAGTTCGCTTCTAGGGAGGTGGAGCTGCGGATTGAAGGAAGAAATCAATTCGTGGCTTTGGACGAAGCAGATGAGATGCTGAAGGAGTTTACTAAGAAGGTTTTCTCCATGGGGTTCACACTACTTGTGACCACTTAGTGAAGAATCCTAATCTGTACGAGGGGTTGCCATATGATGCCTCTGTTACCGAAGAGGTCATCAATGGCTTACAAGCTCAATTAAAGCCCCCGTACCGATCTCCAGAACTTCTGAAGCAACTATCCTGATTCAGGGTGCAGATCCCGAAACCGATGTCCTGAACCTGCGAATCAAGCTTCCACCTCCTGTGCTGAGCCTTCCACTTCTGCTCCGTAGGCTGACGTAATACTGTTATAATAGCTAGGAATTTTTTATGTAACAGTTAGGATTTTCAATAAAAATTTCAAATTTTGACAACTTCGTCCTATTTATGAGAGCCTCAACTTTTCTTTACTTCTGGCCTTTACCTGCTTTTTAGTTTCTTTATTTCCTACATTCAAAACAAAAGTTTATGATATAAGCAGATAACAAGCGTATACCATAAAACTTTTAAGAATATCAGCATAGAAAATTTTTAAGAATATCAGTATAGAAAATTGTCTAAGTCTCCCTTTCATTTTGAACTAAGTCTTGTTTAGACCCTTCCGAGCTTAGGCAAAAGAACTAGGCTAGTTTCTTATATTTGCCTTAGCCATTCAATTTGAATCAGACCTTCCAGGGTCAAAGGAATAATGTTTTGCTTGAGTAGGGCTATCGAGCCCTTTTGAGGATCGGATTCTCTCAAATTGAGTAGCATTTTTCTTGGGGGGCTACCAAGTCTCTGCCCTTGAGGGAGGGACTGCTAAGCCTTAGCCCCCAAACTTTGCTTCTGTACTTAACTGGACCCGGACCTCTGAGGGTCGGTGTAGCTCGATTTTGTCTTTTGTTGAGTTAGGATCAGACCTCTGAGGGTCGAAACTACTTGCATATATTTGGGGGGGCTGCTAAGCCTCTGCCCTTGAAAGGGGACTACTAAGCCTCGACCCTTAACATTTGCGTTGATGTTGAACTAGGTCCGAACCTCTGAGGGTTGGAGCAGCCCAATTTTGTCTTTTGTTGAGCTTGAACCGAACCTCTGAGGTTGGTGCAACTCGAATTTGCTTGGGGGGGCTAAGCCTCAGCCCTTGAGGGGAGACTACTAAGTCTCAGCCCTCAATCTTTACATTTATGTTGAACTAGATCCGAACCTCTGAGGGTTGAAGTAGCTCAATTTTGTCTTTTGTCTTTTGTTGAGCTTGAACCGAACCTCTGAGGGTTGGTACAACTCCTTGAGCCCACCCAAATTTGCTTGGGGGGGCTAAGCCTCTCCCCTTGATGGGGGACTACTAAGCCTCAGCCCTCAATTTTTGCATTTATGTTGAACTGGATCTGAACCTCTAAGGGTTAGAGCAGCTCGATTTTGTCTTTTGTTGAGCTTGAATCAAACCTCTGAGGGTTGGTGCAGCTCGAATTTGCTTGGGGGAGCTAAGCCTCTGCCTTGAGGGGGACAGCCCTCAACATTTTCTTTTGTGTTGAACTGGATCCGAACCTCTAAGATTGGAGCAACTCGAATATCTGTCTTTCGAGAAGAGACTTTCATTACATTCCTTGATAATATTTCTTTAAATTTACAATGTTTCACATTTTGGGAACATGATCCCCTCTCATGTCGACCAACTTGTAATAGCCTGAAGTGTGAGCTTCTATTACAAGATAGGGGCCCTCCCAGTTTGGGTCTAACTTTTTAGTCCCTTCTACACGGCTTGCTTCGTTTTTCTGAAGCACCAAGTCTTCGAGCCACAGATACCGATGCTCGACTCGTAACGGCGTTGTAGTGTTTAGCCATGACCTACTTGTACTTGGCCTCTCGGATGGATGCATCTAATCTCTCTTCCTCAAGTAGGTCCAGGTTAGCTCGCAGGGCCTCATCATTGAATTACAAGGCACATAAAGACACTCGAGCTGAGGGTAGCCCAATCTTCGTAGGGATAACAGCCTCGGACCCGTAAGTCAAGCTGAACAGAGTGTTTTCGTTGGTCGTTCGAGGTGTCATCCTGTATGCCCATAAGACACTAGGCAATTCCTCAATCCAAGTGTCCTTGGCTAATTCAAGTCGAGTCTTGAGCCCCGTCAATAGGGTTAGGTTCCATATTTCAGTCTATCCATTTGCTTGTGAATGAGCGACCGAGGTAAAGTGTTGTTTGATGCCGAGGTTAGCGTAGAAGCTCTTGAAAGGCTCCCCTTCAAATTGCTTCCCATTGTCAGAAATGAGCACAGCAGGGATATTGAACCGACAAATAATATTTTTTCAAAAGAATTTTTCTATTACTTTTCACAGACCGAGATTGTGGCCAGGGGCTCGACCTCGATCCACTTGGTGAAGTAGTCAACCGTCACTACTAAGAACTCAAGTTTGTCTATCCCTCTGAGAAGTGGGCCCAAAATATCAATTCTCCACTGAGCAAATGGCCATGGGCTCTGAATAGGTACCATGTCTGAGCCGGGTTTTCAGGGTATTTGTGCATGTATTTGACATTGATGGCACCCCCGTACCAAGGTATTAGCGTCAGAGTGCAAGGTCGGCCAATAATACCCGGCCAACAAGACCTTGCGAGTTAAGCTCTGAGGACCGACGTAACTTCTGCATATGCCCTCATGTACCTCTCGTAGAACATAGCTAGGTTCGGAAGGCGTGAGGCACCTCAACAGGGGGCACAAGTAAGCTTTTTTATACAAAATTCCGTCGATAAGTGTATACTTGGAGGCTTTGTACTTGATCTTTCTAGCTTCGGCCGGGTCTTCGGGGAGCTTCTCGTTATTCAGATAACTTATTATGGGTTCCATCCAATGACGAGGTCTGGTTAGACACAAGAGATTCTTTTAGAGAAGTCAACAGACCTGCGTTCTAGCAGTTCTACCAAAATTTCTTTCGTTAAATGTGAGTATATTGCCAAGGCTAGTTTGGACAGAGTATCAGCATGCGTGTTTCTTGTTCGGGCAATCTTAATGATGTCCACATTTTTAAATTTCTCAATCCAGCTTTTGACTTCGGTTAGGTACCTTTTCAAGATCATGCCTCGAGCCTTGTAATTTCCCAAGCTCTGATTCACAACTAGCTGAGAATTAGAATGTATCTTTAAGGTTCGGGTTCCAATCTGGTAGGCCATCTCCATCCCACAGATGAGGGTCTCGCACTCAATTTCGTTGTTTGTTGCTGGGAATCTGAACCTTAGGGCATAAGTGAGATAGTCCCCTTCTGGGGATCGGATTATTATCCCTACCCCGGCTCCAGATTCACACGAAACTCAGTCAACATGAAACTCCCATGTGAGATCCTCTCTCATTTTCTGTTCTTTTGCTTGATTGATTATTCCTGATCAATCTCCATGATAAGGTCAACCTTCTTGATGTCACAGTTTTCTGCAATAAAATCTGTGAATTCTATATCAAACTCGAACAGCTCCACAGACCACTTTAGCATTCTGCCCGAAACGTCTGGCTTGCTTAAGATATTTTCAAAGGACGGTTGGTCAAAATAATTATCTTGTGGCCATGAAAATAAGGTTTTAGCTTCCGAGCCGACACCACCAATGAGAAGGCTGCCTTCTCAATAGGGGTGTAGTTTTTTTCTGGATCTTGAAGCACTTTACTTACAAAATAGATAGGGCATTGGTTGCCGTGTTCATCTTGCCTCAGTAGAACCGAGCTGATTGCCAATTCAGTGATTGAGATGTACAGGTATTGCAGCTCTCTTTTTTATGGAGATGCGAGATTCGGCATATTGCCCAAGTATTCTTTAAGCTCTTCAAAGGCTTTACGAGTTTTTTCGGTCCATTGAAAGCCCTAAGTCTGCTTTATGAGACGGAAGAACGATAAGCCTCTTTCTGGATGATTTGGACAGGAATCGATTCAGGGCTACCATTCTACCGGTGAGTCTCTGAACCTCCTTTACCGAGGTGGGAGTTTTTATATCGATTATGGTTTGCACATTTTCAGGGTTCGCCTCAATTCTCCGATGAGAGATAATGAATTTCAAGAATTTTCTCGAACGGATCCTAAATGTACATTGTTTGAGGTTCAGTCTCATTCGGATCGATCTTAATGTCTCAAATATTTTCATGAGATCTTCCAGGGTTTTCTCATAGGTTCGGCTCTTGACCATCATGTCATCAATGTATACCTCCATGTTTCATCCTATTTGGAACTTGAAGATTTTATTGACGAGGCGTTGATATGTAGCTCTGATATTTTTTAGTCTGAAAGGTATCGTAGTGTAGCAATACGTGCCTCGATCGGTGATGAAAGGGGTTTTTTCTTCATCTTCTCTGGCCATGTATATCTGATGGTAACCTTTGAATGCATCTGAAAAGTGTAAAATATAAAATTTAACAAATGAATCTCACCAGCTACTACCGTATTGATCCGGGGGTACGGATGTCTTTTGGACAGACTTTATTAATAAGTAATTTTGGCACATTCGCGAAGAAGAATCTTGTTTAGTTACAAGGACTGGATTACAAAGTCAAGTGGGATATAATACTTCTCTGATCAGTCTTGCCACTAAGAGTTTATCCACCTCGGTTTCAATTACTAAACTGCGCTCTGGACCGAAGAGGTACTTCTACTGCTTCACTGGTCTGTATGCCGGGTCCACTCTGAGTTTGTGCTAGATTACTTCCCGAGGGACGCACAACATGTCTTTGACGGTCTAGGCGAACACGTCCTTGTACTCAGTTAGAAGTCTGAAGAGAATGGCTTTAAACTCTACTGGGAGGGTAGCATAGATTTTTTTTTTCTGATCGAGGAAGCTCGGATCTAGTGGTACCTCCTCAATGAAGACCTCGTCTTGGGGCTCAATTTTTACTTTGCCCTTCTCCCTGGGTTCGGGAAGCTCGGCGATCAGCGCTTCTCCGAGGCCCCCCACATTTTCTTCCCCCTCCCTTTGACTTGTCAAAGGCTCTTCCAGGTGGATGAGGCATCAAAAGTTTGCAAGTATGCCTTGTCAGCGATGGACATGGTTTGCGATTGGAATCGCAAGGACATCATGTAGCAGGCTCGGCCCTCTTGCTGGCTCCTAATGACTGTTCCCTCAGATCCGTCCCTCAATATAAATTTTATTCCAATATGAAACACGGAGGAAAGGATTCTGTAGGTGTATTGTATGGGTCGGCCTAGGATCATGTTGTAGGAACTGTCCCTTTTGACGATGACGAAATTGGTCATCTCAATTTTGTGCTTCGGGAGAGCTCCGTGGCACAATGGGAGCATTATCTGTCCCTCAGGCACGACCGAGTCACCAGTGAAGCCAACCAGTGGGCTTTTGAAAGGCTTTATCAAGGAGGCATCCATGTGTATTTTGACCCAAGCGTCCCAAAAAATAATGTCTGCCGCTTCCGGTGTCGACGAACACACGGTACATTTCATAGCCGAATTGCCACATTTATATGAATTACCACGGGGTCGTTGTGTGGCATTCGGCTAGGAACGGGGCCCTCGAAAGTGTATCTGAGGCTCATGAATGGCTTCAATCGCTTCTCCCATCCTCGCCCGAAAGAATATTCCGGGCATATTTTTTCCTGGCATTGTTAGAGTCCTTGATCGTCGATCCTCCGGCTATTATGTTTATCACCCCGGCTACACGGATCTGTTCATCTTGGTTTGTAGGGGGATTGTTTCTGTTTTGGCCGCCTCGGTTCTGTTGACGAGGCGGGCGAGATTGTGCCGGATTTTCTTGATTGGCAGCGTTTCTTTGGAACTCTGCAGCAGTTCGACTGATGAACTGCTGCAAGTGTCTTTCTTGAATGGCCCTCTCAATTTCAATTTTTAGGTGATTGCAGGCCTCGGTATCATGGTCATATTGACCATGAAAGGTGCAGTACTTTGCCCTGACTCTTTTATCCGGGGCTGACACCATTCGAGGGGGTGGCTCTAAGAGGCCTAAATGTTATACTTGGTACAAAATTTTCCTCCTTGATGTATTGAGTGGTGTGAAGTTAGCATCTGGATGGCTCCTTGTCTACGGGGGTCGGTTCCTGATATTGTTGTCCGGGTAGACCACCCGGCTCGCCAACGGTCCGGCTCTGGGATAGCTCAACTTATATGTGACCCTCAGCTTTTTAGAGGATGAGGGGTTCGGAGTCTTCATGACCTTTTCTTTTTGTGTATCGTAAAATTCTCTTTTTATCCTGTTTGACTCTTCACCCCGTATGAACTCCGATACTCTCTCTAGGAGCTCGGAGTAAGAGCTCGAAATTCTTTTGGCCAGATCGGCGTTGAAGGTGCCAGGTCGGATGCCGATGCAGAAAGCAACCACCAGAATTCTTTCATCTACATTTTTGATTTGGACCACCTCATCATTGAAGCGGTCCACAGATTTACTAAGCGATTCATCGGACCTCTGCCGAATGTTCATAAGGTGCGACGTGTCCTTTTGCAATATTGATTTGTTTCAGAAATGGCAAACAAAAGGCGGAAGGACTTCGCCAGGTCATTGAAAGTGGCGATTGAGTTTGTCGGCAGCTCCTGGAACCACTTCTGTGCTGGACCTCGAATAGTGGTGGCAAATAACTTGCAGCGGGTTGCGTCACTATAGCCATAAAGGCTTGTGATCGCTACCACGTGCTGAAGATAATCGGACGGATTAGATTCTCCCTTGTAGCGGTCGAGGTCCGGTGGCTTGAATTGTATTGGAAGATGTTGGAAGATGTTCAATCTTGATAGAGATTGTGAATGGATCTCTATCAATCTCTGCCGGAGCAGGAGTATTCAGAACTAAATTGTTTTTCCTCAAAATCTCTTGAATTTTATTTTCGAGGCTCTGCTCCTCGAGCTGTTTTAAAACAGCCGAGGAGGGTCCTCTTGAATCAAAGTTTTTTGTGAAATGCGCGCCGAGTCTTTCGCGTATTGGTAATTTCTTTGATCTGCTCGTCGATGAGTGTGACTCATCAGATTGCTCATCCGAGCGTGACTTTGTCAATTTGTATATATGATACGCAGGTCGGTTGGACTCATGGTGTCAATCAGCTGATTCCCAGGCCGTCGGTCGGGAGCGCGTAGTTGTTCAGCTTATGGAGTGGCTGCTCGGTTTGAGCGCTCCGATGGAGTTTTGTTCTCGCGCTACTCCACAAACGGTCGGAAAGACTCGAAATTATCAGCGATGTACTTCAGGACATCATTCTGCTTTTGTTGAGCCTCGACTGGTGTACCAATATTTTCTAGCTCATCAGTATGCACCACAAGGTGCTCGTTTCCTCGTCCTTACTAGCAGTTCGGCGTGTTTCACGGTTCTTCATCCTCCCCAAAGCAAAAACGGATAACTCAGATTATTGAGAATTGATTAAAAGAGATGGAAATCTGTCGGTTCCCACTGATGGCGCCAAATGACGAAGCTAGAATTAGATTCTAGGAGGAGAGAGAAAGTGGAGGAACTGAGGAGAATTTGTGATTGGAATTAGTGTAGAAAGAGTGTGTCTGATTCTCTGAGTTTGTATTCCCTTTTTCATTAGCACCCAAGTCCCTTATTTATAGATGTATATGAGGGGCATGAGGCTATCACTATACTAGCTCAACTGAGGCTAAATTACATAATTGACCTTAATGAGGCTGCCACGTAAGCAATTCCGGAACAATCTAGGGAAAAATACTATGTGTCACTAATCAACATCATCAACGTGACAGTTAAATAAATATCTAAAAGAAATATTATTTCTAGTCAATAAAGCTTGATCTACGATTCAAACTTTATCGAAGGGGTTTCTGATGATACAAAAAATAATCAAGCAAGACCAGAAGACATGTGATAACTTATGCTGATCTTTTTCATATGAAATTGATCTACCAGGCAGCTCGGATGGTTAGTTGCCGACCCCGACAACAACTCGAGCAATGAGCAGAACGAGAATATCAAACTAGCTCATCTACTGAATTATTTAAATAAATAAGCCGATCAGCTACTCGGCAAACATGTATTAAAAGAATACTATAAATACTAGTTAGTTATCCATTTGTAAACCACAAGTGATATCAAGTCAAATTAGGCAAATCAAACACAAAAGTTTGTAACTTTAAACTGTCACAGTCAACACAATTGAGAATTTCCCTTTTCACATCTTATTTCCTTTATTTTCATTTCTGGAAAAAATTTTGGATCGTCAATAAAACACACATCCACTTGTCACTATTAGAACACCATCCATTTGTCACCATCATTAGAGGAGGGGAAGGGTAGCCAGGAAGGCACTGAGAAAGGGGATTAAGAGGGTAGGGTAGGGAAGGGAGATCGGGAGATGATGAGAAGTAAGAGAATTGTGTCGTGCCAAATTTGGGTGGTGGTAGTTGGGTAGATCTAGGTGGTGATGATGGTAGAAGGTGGTGGATATAGGATGGGTTCTGACCTGGGGATTAGGGGTGGAAGTGGTGCCTGTATGGGAAGGAGAATAAGAAGGGAAGGGTTTGGATTTTTTTTTTATTTTTAAATTGGACTATTTTCTTTATTTTTAATTTGATCCCGATTTATTTTTTATTGTAGCTTTTTCACCTATAATTCAAAGTCACGGTCACGAATGTTAAAGTTTCACATTGATCGTGGCGTATCGGTCGCACATGAGACAACACGCACACTTTTTTTAGATAGTGCAACAAAAATTATTTAAAATATTTAAAAAATATATAACAACATTATAAATATAATAAATAATTTATATTTTTCAATCACAGTAATAGTCAAGACGTATATCTTATTGGTACATTCCTAATCAATATCACTATCATTTTCTTCATTTGAAACTTATTATGTTTATTCATAAATTTAATTTAAAATTACATATGTCATTAGTCTAGTAGTAACTATACCATATTGTACTCTAACTTTGAATACTACTACTTGCAAAAAAGATGTTGTGCTACTTGACAAAAGCTATTTCGCATATTAGCATTTTAAAAATTTGGAATATATAATTTTTTACAATCTAATTTATATTATATATTTTTAACTTTGACAAGCAGCATGACGTTAGTGCAATTCACTATTTAGAATCAATCAATAAAAAATGCCACTGATATTGGAGAGTAGTTAATTGAAAATTTAAATTCTAATAGTACTTTGCATCCATGTGGATTGATAGTCAAAGAATTCAAAGGAATTCCCATAAACAAAGTACATTAATTTTTTGTTTTATCGTTAAAACTAAAATATAATATATTCTATGAATAAGGACCATGTTTATCTAACTACAAGTGCAGTAAATTCTATATCAATCATGCAATTGAAGGAACAGTTTCAATCCAAAAATGGTATGCAATCTCATCATTGCCGTGACATTTCGAATGAATTGCATGTTTTTAGATTGACAGTTTTTAATATTATATTATAGATTTAGTTCGAATCGTCGTGCACAAAAAAATAGTTTTGGCTAATAATTCTTTTCCTATATTTATAGGTGTTGCACTTTCATTTTGTTACATGTATTTACCATATCAATACTAATAACCTTTGATATGATATGTGAAAAATGTGCTTAAAGAAAGTGTATATATATATAAAAGAGAGTTAGTTGAAATGTCATTATTACTGTGAAATAGTTATTCAGCCTACTCAAAGGTAATAATTTATTTTATTTAAATTTAATAAAATATTATGTTAATAAATTATGTACTCATGTTGATATATAGGTATGAAATCCAAATGATTATAAAGGAAACATAATTTAAATTAAAAAATATATATTATGTTAATAAATTACGTACTTATGTTGATATAGGTATAAAGTGCAAATGATTATAAACATAATACCGAAATAAGAAATACCATTTTATATGGTACTCAAGCAGATTGCATTTTTTAATATACTGCAAATGAATTAAAGAAGTTAACATTATAGGTAAATTGATGAATGTCTAAATTATATTTGTCAATATTTTTATCATTTATATGTAAATTTCTCATATCTTAAAATTGGTATAGGAAAATGGAGTACAACTCCTTTAAAAAATTAAACAAACATTGGATACAAAATCATATACCTTTATTATCTCAATATCGGAGACTATGCACGATGTTAATGTGTAAATTATTCATCCGTAGTATCTTTTGTCCTTAAGGTTGATTGGGGAGAAGAATGCATGTACGTTCGGAAAAATATCAAACCAATAAAGTTTAATATGTAAGTTACTATGGTACATAAATGTCACATAACTAATACTTATTTCCTATAATTAGTTTAAATTCATTTTTTGCAGGACTGAACTCTAAATATTTTCATGAATATTTTCAAGTGCTTATTTGACAATCGTGTCTCTTTTATCTCTTTTTTAGTGTATGATGTTATATAACATAATACTATTGTCATTGTCATTTGCTCATCATCATTTCATTTAATTATTAAAATATTTATACCATCAATTTATATTATTTATTATTTAAATTTTATAATATTTTTGCACCAGCATATATATATATACACACACACATATTATAGGGTTAGATTCCTCTCAAGTACACTTCTCTTCAATTTTTTTCAATGATCTATTATATTTAAACAACTAAAATTTATAAAAATTATCAAATTACAGTCATATGAATAGATCAACATATCTTAAAATCAAATTTATTCGTAAATGTTTTATCATTAAATTTGCACGAAATATTTGAATAGTGTAAAATGAGTCAAAATCAAGACAAAAATTGAAACGTTTAATAAACAAAAAAATTAATTAATTTATTTTCAAATTTTATATATTGCAATATATAATAAATTATATTATGAACAGATATGATTTTTAAAAAATATTTTTTAATATTGTTTTTATAAAATATTTTAGAAAAATATTTTTTCTAATTACTTGAAAAGAACCTAATTTGTGGCTCCTGAAAGTGTTGTTCAGATAGAACTCTTGGTATTTTATAACAAACTCAAAATCTTAAGACCCATTAGGATGGCTATTAATTTGGAAGACTTGAGGAGAGGAGAGGAGAGGAGATGAGCACGAAAAAGCTATCCCATGTTCATATTTGAAAAGGTATTCGACCCCGTTATATGCGCAGCTATTTTAGTAAAATTTTAAAGTGAATACGGCTTATACTTTCAGTGCATAATAGATATCATAAAATTTTTGATTCAAATTCACTGAATCACTTGAACTCATTAAAATGAACTTGAATCACTTTAACTCATTAAAATGAACTTTCTTACTATGATGTTGCCTGTGTGGGTAAATTTGAACTAAATGTCCTGTACCTACAGAAATTTGATCAATCTAATAATTTCCCCCTATTTTATTTTATGTGAAAAAAAAGTTCAGGATAAAATATATCTCCATTGAACTACAGGCCAGTTCCACAATGCCCCCTTAATCTTGTAACTGTGTTAATTTACCCCCCAAATTTTCAATTTGTGTCAACTTAATCCAGGGGTAAATGTTAAAGCCACAGCCATATTTCACACTAGATGGCAAAACTGCCCTCAATTGTTTTTCTCCATGCTTGCATTATGTGAAGAAACTGATCATTGGATCTCTTCATCTTCAAATCTATTTCTTCATGTCCCAAAAATCCATTTTTGAACTTGTGCAATTGGTCTTTTCATTTGACCTTATACGGAGTTTCCTTTAACTTCTTTCGTTTCTTATCTGGGAATAAGAACCCAAAATAATTTGAGAAAAATGGAAACATCAGAAAAGGACGAGAGGAGATCATATTTTTATTTTTTTTTTCCCTGGTTCTTTTGTTCTTTACTCTTTCTCCCTTCATCTTCTATTTATCTTAGGAGAGAGTATTAAGGATCCCTGTTTAATTATGAAAGAGGTTGGAGTTGGAAGGGCCTTCAAATATTTTCTTATTTTGTGGTTAAAAATCTATTTGCTGTTTGTTTTTGAAGGAAAACAAGGACGAAAAGATTTATTTGATGCGGCGTCAATTATGTGTCTATTTAAACAATTCTTGTTGCAAGTGTGGTTTTCTAAGCAAGTTTTGGATGAGAGCCTGAGACTGAGAGCAGAGACGGAGTGTGTTTGAGACGGTGAAACATTGGCTTTGACTTGAGGATGGGCAGTTTTTATCAGTTCAGGAAGAAAAATATTTAGGTAGATTCGATTTTTGGAATCACCTCTTATGTAGACTCTGTGATCAAAATTAAATCTTAAAAAATTTTACTTATATCATCTGATATCATAGATTCTCTTAAGTTTAATTCACATCACAAAATTTATAAATAAGACTAAATACCAAATCTACATAAGTCTTTGCCGTTAAAAAAAAGTAGCTGCAGCCTTAACAAAAACGGCTGTAGCAATAACATTTGCCTAATCCAGCCGTCAAATTTCCAACGGAATCAGCATGTGCATAGCATATGAAAACTTCAACAACTCTATTCTCTCACCTCTTTTATCACAAACCCTACTCCTCACCATGTCCATTGCATATTACGGCAGGATGTGAGTTTATCTTATTTTGCTGCCCGGATGGATTTCAAATTACATGGATAACGATTATGCAAGTTGGATGACCGAGTTACCAATGCTGATCACGTACATTATCTAGAAGGTAAAAAATGGCCATAAAACTAACAATTGTCTGAAGTCAAAAGTGCCCCACTCCATCACCTCCCACATCTCCTCAGATGATTTCTATTTCAATGGGGCATTTCATCAAACAGTTGGCATGTTCGCTTAGAATTCTAAGTATTTTAGTTTAATCTACATCTGCTTCAATCCACGTGTTATTCCAACCCAACAAATTGATCATTCCAAAACATTCATCATTTTTAGTCCAGCATACTCTTTTTGTTAGGAGGAAGAAGAAAAGGGGATGGAAGTTGCGGGAGGGATGCGGGTTGCTGTTGCCTGTGGGGAGATTTCGCAGGCAGGGGTTGTGGGTTGCAGGAGGAAGAACGGAGAGTTGGGGGAAGGAAGAGAAGGCAGTGGAGGCAGGAGGAAGGGAGAGGGTTCAAGAGGTGAACCGTGAGGCAGGTTGGGGGAAAGGAAGGGGGATGGGGGTTTCAGGAGGAGAGGAAGGGGATGGTTGAGGGGATGAACGGCAGGGCAGGCTGGGAGGAGAGAAGGGGGAAGGTGTTTTTGCAGGGAGGAGAGAGGGCTAGCGGATAGGGAGGGGGCGGTGGTGAATGTTGATGGGTGCAGATGGAGGAAAGGAAGGGGGATTGGGTTTTAGGAGAGAGAACAGAGGGCCGGTGAGAGATGAAATGGGCGGTGCAGGCAGTTAAGGGAGGGAAAGTGGTGACTGGTGAATGGCATATCGAAAAGAAAGAGAATGAGGGGTTGTGTTGGGTTGTGTTTGTGAGTTTAATTCCATCAATAGCCCTCATGGACATTATAATTGACCAAAACAACCTTTTTAGTCGATGTTTCCTATCCTTTGACCGTTAACAGAAAAGTTAACGGTTTCAGTTTACCCCCAAATCATAAGGGGACAGAATATAGGTTAGTAAATCACAAGGGGAAATCTAATCATTAGCCAAACTATAAGGGAGTTTCTTGTAATTTACCCCTTCTTTTTGTCCCTCCATTTTCACCTAAGCGCTGGATGAAGGTATAATTAATCACAGAAATGGTTAATAAACTGAAATGGAAGGTGAAGTCCAAAAAAGAACTTCAGAATCATTTTCAAATAGGTACTGTAAGATAACACAACAAATAAAATACTGGAGTGTCATTTCCTTTCTAGTTTATGTAATGAAAGGTTTAAAATGCTCAATGCAGGGAGTAAACAAAAACAGGGGTATCAAAACGTTTAACCAATCCAACAAGGAGAATAATACCAAACCACTAAAATCTTCCAATTTCATCTTCAGGTCCACCAATACGCCGGTAAAAACTGTAAAGTTGTAGTCAAGCATCAGAACGCTTGCTTTATTGCTGCATTGCTCCTGTTTCTTCACTGGCAATCAGTAAACATCCCCACCAGAGCAACCTGCAGGAATGAGAAACAATGTGGCTTTGCTGATGACAAAAAGTACTATTTTTTTATTCAAATCCAAGGTGGTGAATGACAGTTTAAATGAATACAAATGTGGACTTCAAGTTGGTATCAAGCAAAAAGTCAAAGATTACGTATGCACGAGTAGTAAGAACAGCATCTACTATGTAATCTACATCATCTAAATACAGTATTTCCAACTCAGAACATAGAAGCGAACAAATAATCATGACCAGTATCCTCCGTGGAAAACATGACAATAAGCTCACCTTAGGTTTTGAGTAAAGCCCATTGTCATTTGATTTAAACACCTACCTGATATCTTAAATATTACAGTAGACAAACAATCAAACACTTCCCTTTATTTCCTTGAATCCACACTTACCTCTTGTCCATTTAGCCATCAACCACTTACAGCACAAGGCCCCCCACAACATATTACCAGATGACAACATTTTATGAAGAATTTGACTATCCCATCACAACCATCAGTTTGGATAATCCTTGTTGTCACACCCTTAATCCATAAACCATTAGTATGTATTTTGTAGGCACTACTTGATTGCTGGTAATACTGATATTTGTCTGCTTATGACCCATACAAGTATTTATAGCAATTGTACATCTAGAAGAAAGAAGAAATAACAGAATAGTTCATTACCTTCAAATTTAACACCTACATTTCATTGAACAGGGTTTTTCGAGAATGAGACAAAAGATTTTGAAGGATTTCTTCCTTTCACTATCTACTTACAGGATCTTGAGTCTGATGTGGTAGAACAAGAAACAAGCAGTTCTTGTTGTGCTATTTTGCTTCCCCCTGCCGAGTTTTTCCCGTATCTCTTTCTTTCACTCCTTTATGTATGGGTCCATATGCTGCACTTACAATGCAACACTGACCAAAATCCCGTATAATACTATCTTCGTCTTTTATTTCCTCCTCAATGAGTAAAATACTTAGGTCTATAGGTGGTCTGATGAAAATTGAACCACATTACCCAACATGGTAGTTTAATCTTGTTTGAGACACCAAAGTGGTTGGTATGGTACAATCTTAAAAGGAGCCTTGCTTTCTCACTTTCTAACATCATCGTTGTGAAACCCACTACAAGAATCCCCGCATATCCATCTGTTCAGTACATTCTATCTTCACCCAAATTAAGAAAACAACCCTGAGCAGATGTCATAGATGGGAAGGAAGGCGGTTCTATTTCCCTATTTTCAGAAACAAAGTTATAATGTTAGATTTTTAAGTTTAATGTTACAAATTCAAGCAGAACAAGAAGACATGGTAACCCCACTGACAAACTCAAATGTCTGATTCATTCCGATTAAGCTTCCTTCCTATGAATCTGGAAGTTCTTCTCAGATACAAGGAAATGATTCAGTTCCAGAGCTAAAGATCGTAATTCTCGAACGAGTAATCGAAAAGATTCTGGAGCATCCTCGGGATTAGGTATTGTTCCTCCAACGATCGTAGTACCAAGTACTTCCTGGCGGGCTCTAATATGATCAGATTTATAAGTAAGCATTTCTTGTAAAATATGAGCAACACCAAATCCTTCTAGAGCCCAAACCTCCATTTCTCCTACCCGTTGTCCCCCCTGCTTTGCCCTTCCTCTAAGGGGTTGTTGTGTAACAAGTGCATAACGTTCACAGATTTTGGAAAACAAAAATTGGTCAATAGAAATGCATCTGAAGATTTCAAGACAAATGAAGAATGAACATCTAGGAGAATATACACTCAAATAAAATGCATGCCTTCCAAACAATCCTTTGGCACAACATTCGATCTGTATCCTGTCAAAATTTCTTACTTCATCTCAACTTTTATCCTTTGTTTCAATCATGAAATAGGTAAGGCTTAAACAGTTCAGTTGGAAACACAATAACAGCCAACAAACATCTCATGAATTCCAAGCAAGCAACAGAAGATAATCTAAAGCCGATCATTTCATTAGTCTGAATAAACATGTGGCTTATGACTGTGATTTGTAAAGGGAAACTAACATTCAATATGTAGCTCACTCATTGGAGCCCTTTAACAAAGTAAGTTGTGAATTCTTGATAATAAAACTGCAAAAAGACACCTTTCACATAGCTTCAGTAAAGAAACACACGCGCAGCTACACCACCAAAATCCACAAGTTTTCACATAGTGACTAGTCCCACAACAAATATATTAAGTTATAATCTTGCACAAAATTGCATGAGTCTAAAGACCCTGCAAACTACTAACAGTTACCCCCAATGTTATTCATCATAAGATGGACATCAATCAGTAAAATCACTTACAAAACCACACACATTGTATCCAAACGATGAACAACAGAGAAATTCAACCCTATAAACTCACATTACCAGCACTAACAATACAGAACAAAACAATTGGAAGATCAATCTACCGAAACAACATCCAAAATTTAAGTGCATCCCAAGTTGTAATCCACTTACAAGAATCTACTGAGGCAACTTTCCAGAGCGATAAATTGCAAACTTTGAGACTTTTGAATACGAATACTCAATCCCATTCTCCTTCAAGAATTCTTCAATTTTCTCCTTAACTTTTTCTGGTTCCGAGCTCTCACATTCAATCTCATAGCAAGTCCCAAAGTCATAAACAGTCTCATCCACCTCTAATTCCACACCATTCCACTCAAACACATTCCTCACATTCCTAAAACCCCCCAACCCCACAAACCCCTCCCTCACACCAAATTCCTCTTGGAATGAATTGTTGCCCTTTTCGCCACCCGCGAATTCACAGGAAACTTCGTCGGATCTTCCAAACACTGCAAACCCACCTCGGAATCCAGCTCTTCCTCGTCCTCTTCGACCCGGCTAATCCCGTCGACGATCACAGCTTTTGCCTTGAGGCAGATGAAACATTTCGGGGGCTGAGAGTTTTCGTAGAATCGGAGTCGGAGGACAGCCCGGCGGGAACTCAGCTCCCTGTCGGCGCCGTCGAAGAAGGTGTTCCTTTGGTGGTGGGTTTTGGTTAGGAAAGGGGAAAGTAAAGAAAGGACCTTTTGGTGTGCGGCGGAATCCGGTAATCTGAGCTTTACTTCAACCTCCATTTGCTTGATAAACGACGTCGTTATCAATCTTCGGAGGATATTAGCTGACGAAATACTATTTGTTATTCCTCTAATTTTAATTTAAGAAAATAAAAAAAGAAGGGATTTTTTTTTTTGTTTAAATAGTAATTGGGAATTTAAGAAGGGGAAAGGCCGATGCGGTATTGGGATTTGGAGGAGGGATTATGGGAGGAGCGGTCGAAGTGCTGAAGGAGAGAGGAGGCGGCAGGTGGTGGTGGTTGTGGTGGCAGAGGCAGAGGCAGAGGTGGAGGTTGATGAAGCGGCAGCGGCAGCGGCAGCGGCAGCGACGGCGCGTTTGCGGGAGTCCTCGAGTTCTTCTTTGTCGTCGAGTTTGACTTCGATCTTGCTGGCTTTCCTCCTCAGCATCTCTCTGTCTCTCTCTTCAAAATCAGCTCACCTCCAGTTTGCGTCTGCGTACTCGCTACAATATTCAGGCGTAAGCCCATTCAAAATGGGAATATATTCACCATCCTCAGGGTGGAAAAATGAAGTACACCATTTCATAGCCCATACCATAACAGGCCATGTTTTGAGTGAGTCATGAATGTAGGCCCAAAAATTGTTAATTCTCATTTTTACGTTTTGGTTTACATCAGATTGCCCGTTAATAAGTGATTAAGTATAACAATAATTGAACATGTGACTTTTTTATTAGGTCAGATCATACTTGAAGTATTTTTGTTTTTTAGGGTGAATAGCTAGTAGTATTTGAATGCAAAGAATGAAAGAATATCCAAGTTTGTATGTACTTTCAAACAACTCATTTTCTTTCGACTTGTAGATGTAGTCTCTTTTACACATTTGGAACCCAAAAGAGATATAAACTGAAAAGCTTGTATCCTAGCATTATATTTTGGGTAAGCAAAGATTTTGCAAGTTAACATTTCCCTATTCTTTTTGTCAAGAAAATGATGTTCAATTTGCCAATAAGTGATGCATATCACTTCCATTGGCAAGTTCGTGCACTCATACCCTCATAAGAAAATAATAAAATCAAAAGATATGTGCATTGTACTCAAATCACAGAGGAAAACTTCCCATATGGTATAATCTATAATGCACGTATCCTTGATTTGCTACCTTTTTAATGGTCCTAACCTACCATGTATATGGGGAGCGACTTTAGACTTCCCAATGAGAGAAAAATATTCAGTTGAGATTCCATATAATTTCGTTAAATTCTCAACTGTCATTAATATAATTATATTGTTAGTTTTAAAGATTAACATATAATATTGTACGTATAAACTTTTAAAATACAATGTAATGATTTTTTTAACGGGACTGTAAAATTTTTCATTAATTTCATTCCATCCCAAATGTTGGTATAAATAATAAATTATCTACTTCAAATACATTAGTAGTTTTCAGACTTCTTAATGCAAAAAGAAAAAATAAATAAATAAATAAATAAAATAAACCGTTTGGTCACGATAAAATGGCATCATTTTCAGCATCATTTTCGTTACTGCTGGTGGTGGTATGTTTAGCCATGTTTTTTCCAACGGGGCTAGCCCAAGAGCCGCAACAACAACTAGCAAAGTCATGATTTTAACAAATTGAATATTGCAATGTTTGGCAGCACTTCGTGCAGCCATCGGAGCATGCAGTGCTGATATTTTCAAGATTCTCGAGGGACGGGAAAAAGCCAATCAATATTCTTTAAGCAAGAGAATTGTTGCGGAGCCATCTTTAACATAGCAGCCAAGTGCGATCTCGCCAAGCTCCGTATTGACCCCAGAATCACTAGATCGATTCTGGAAGCATGCGCCAGAGGTGCGGCTTCTCCACCTACTCCGGCAGTTGAGGAACAAAGCAACGTGGATAAGGATCTTTCTTGGCAAAATCTATTTTAGATAAAAGCATAAGAAGTTCAAGGTCATTTATTGTTAATTATATGTCAGAGTGAATTCTAATTGTACTTGATAAATTACAGAAGGAACTGGATTAATCGGGATATTATCACCTAATAATAGTCCGTATTTCAACGTTCAGAAAGCAAACGGTTAAAAATATCATCATACTTTTAATATGTATGAATTAATCAAGAGATATTATCGAAAAATTTTATAAGGAAATATTTTTTTGATTTTAAAAATTTATATAAAAGAACAGATTCTAAAAAAAACTATAAAATTTTTCGATATTATCATCGAATAATAATAGTCTGAAATATTCAAAATATCGTATTCCGAAGATATGGAGACTCAATATATATGGTGAGTTTCATTTTATGGAGTATATTGAGTTTGGTACGGTTCACATGGATTTTCACAAATTGCATATGCTTAATTTTACACATTTAAAAAAAAGAAAAAAGAAATTGCACATCTTTGGATTATTCTTTGGTCACCATTTGGTCCAATTTATGTTTCACTGATCACTTCTCTTCACATAGATAGCTATCATCTGTAACGCGTTAAAAAACTAAATAAGTGATTGAAGAATGAAAGGAAATTTTTGGCTGACAACTATTTATATAGTGCAACGAATAAATTCGTGCAAGAAGAGAGACTCGACCAAATCGGACTCAAACTCGTCTAATTGTGAATAATTTTCCCTAATTCAGTGATACGTGGCCGGGTTTGCATATATTTTAGAATTTAAATTGGAATTGCATTATAAGACTTTTGAGTAGCTATTTTTTTAAAACCAATTAATCTAATACTTACTAATAACTATTTATGATTAAAACTCGTCTTAATATTTATGATTTTTGCTGAATTTGGTCCAATATCATTCCAATATTATGCTGCGATTAATGTGAAAAATTATCATTGCGACCGTAACTAATATTGTGACCTCAAAGTTCAAATCATGCTTGAAGCGATTACCATACGAAACACAAGTCGAATTATGACGAGGTTAATAACACGAAACATATAAAAAACTAATTAAAGAATGTCATTTAAAAGAAACCTGAAAATTGACTATAAATTAAATGAACATAAATATGATCTTTAAACAGAACATGGAATTTTAATTATTACAATATCAAGTGTCTGCATCTCTCATAGTCATTCTTTATATTTAACTCATGAAATTTGTGGCAAATTTTTTTTTTTTTTTAATGGTACCCACCGCCATATAAATACATTCCTCCTCCGATAAACCCCTCCACTAGTACTCCTACAACTATAACCATATATAGTCTCATCCATTGATATATAGAATCATGTCATTACTGAAATTACTAAAGAGGGTCTTGCTTTTCTTGAAAATTGCTTGCCTGGCACTCTCGGTATTGTCGGCCAGGAGTCTCTTGCTATTGGCTCCGGAACCAGCAGATTTAGGTGAAAGAAAGAAAATTTTGATTACTCATTTTGTAATGCCAAATAGGTATAACATTTATTGAGATAATTAAAAAGTAGAGAAATTTTATTATTTTTTAATTATCTAACCATCATTGCAGAGTGAATAGTAAAAAAAAATTCATAGATATTGTGGAATGTTAGTCAGCTCCTGGAAGTGTAGACGGATGCATAATCCAAATTTAAAAAGTATTCACAGGTGCTAATGGTGCAATACTTGATCATGGTTGTTGCCAAGCCGTCTCTAACGTAAGAAGCAGCTGCTGCCCTAAGTTGTTTCCTACGAATCCCACGTTTGGAAGCACACTGAAAAACTACTGCATTGCACCAGCGCCCGCAGCGATCCGCGCCGAATTATTTTTGTGACTCGGGCCATTTACGTGGGACAGAAATCTTCTCGCACTAATTGTAATTAAACTAGAATAAAAGAGTACATATAGCACTACATCAACTGTCCTAATAAAGCATGGCTTTTCTTTTCTTCTAAAAGAATTAACCTTAAAAAAGAAAATCATATGCCCATGGAGTATAATTCTGTGGTTCTGAACAGTTAGATGATTGAAAAATAAATTTTCTTATTTTTTAATTATTTAATGATTTAAGATATCCACTCAATAATATTTTTTAATTATTTAACGATTTAAAAAATTTATTCTGCATTGCAGAGTAGCAAAAACTTTTTCATATCTACGACTTTGACGCTTGATATTGAGCTCAACGGAATTCAACATGGATAGAATTCATGAGGAATCTTTTTTGTAGGTCAGGTCTATATCCATGTCAATTCGGGGAAAACTAGTGGGTACTAGGACATGCAACTATGAATCGTCTAATAATATGGATGACGAACAAGTTCTTAATCTTGTGTTTAACATTCCTGATTAAGTTAATAGATTTCATACACTAACATTTAACATGAATATCAGGTAATAGACTCCACTCCATTAACATTCAATAGAAACAGACAAACTTGAGCAAATGATCGATACAACTTAATTTGTAAGAAGAATTAAAACATAAAGAGCATTAAAATTGCATTAAACCCCAATATTTTAGCCATAAAGAGCATTCATGGAACTGTTTCAAGTTTCAACCCTCTATGCCGGCTTCTAGGAATTAAAATTTGGCACAATTACAAATGACATTTTGTTTCTTCATTAAGAATGAATTTTATCCCCTAAAAGTTTTTCAAATTTCTATTAATTAAGCTAAACTCTAACATGTATATTAATTTGTGCATCATTTGGTTTGGCCCCATACGTTTGTGCATCATACTCAACGTTGTTACCTTACTGAAACTGCCTTAGAAGTTATTAAGCAAAATAAATTAACATCTCAATTACTTTAAATGTAACATAATCAAATACTTGAATTAACTAAGATACCCCCCTCCCCCCCCCCACCCCAATTAAATAAACAAACATTGCCACATAACCTTTAATTAAAGAAGACGCTACAATTTCAAAACCTTAACTTCCTCAAGCCACATAAATGTTATCTCACTATCTTGTAATTATCCTAGTATATAAGCACACATCCTCAATTCCCACAAATTAATTAAGTTGAAAACCACCAAAAACCAAGTACTACAAACTAGTTGTAGTACCACCCCACCTTTGCAACATGTTAAGCTTGAAACGCAACAGTATTATTGTTGTTGTTTGGTTAATCACTTTGACTAGTTCATGCCACGGAACCATAGACCTAATTGGGGTCGGGCTTGGGTTCGGGTTCGGGTTGCCGTGCTTGCAAGCCGTTGTAAGTACACAAGGGTGCATTGAAGAACTAGTGTCCTCATTTTTGAGTCTTCAACCTCGTATTCTTAAGTGCCGCATGTTGTATAAGCTTTTATTAGTGTTGATGACAATTGTTGGCCTAAAATATTTCCTCTCAACCCATTTTTTCCATCATTGCTTAGGAACTTTTGCGCCGGAGTTGTTAATCAATATCCTTTGCTTCCACCTCCACCAGCTGTCTGGCATCCATGATCAGGGATAATATTGACGCCCTTCAAAAATAAAGTTACATGCATGCTACATATTGTTGGAAAAAAAAAAAAAAAAAAGATGATTTGATTCTCTTTGGTTTGAATTATGAAATATATTGGTCTAATTAATTTGAGAAATCATCCAAGAGAGTGAATAAAGTTAATTTATGGAGTTTTAATTTTTTTTTTAAGTTCTAATCCTCTTTTTTTTTTTTGGGGGGGGGGGTGAGGGGGTATTATTCATGTTTTGGAGTTTTTAATCTTTGGTGGTATAAATCACCAATTTAATCTTACGATGTTTGGATATAAGGAGCGACAGGTTTTATGGTATAATTTCTTATGTTTTCGAACATTAAGTTGGTGGGAATTGTATGGTCCGTTAGGGTTAGTGATGTAAATGAATTTAAGTTATTCCATATTCGAATTGAACTCGGTTCAATAATTGAGTTTGTTCGAACTTGATTCGTTAATAATTAAGTTAAATTTAAATAAAATTTAGCATTCATTAATTTTTTATATTTGGCTTGAACTCAATTTGATAAGTTAAAATTTTTAAATTCACATGTAAAAATTCCAAATTACTCGAGGTCGATTCGAGTTCAACTTGATAATGTTGATTTGAGTTAAACTCGAAAGATAAACAAGTCAAAATTGAACAAAATTTCAAAATAATTAAAACAAGGTGCGAGTCATTGGACATTAATTAGAGTGTCCGACTTGTTTACATTCATTTATACACCTACTTAGGGTATCATACCATTGTACTTTAAAACTTATATTTTACAAACATTAAAATCACATGCTTTAAAACTTGTAATATACAAATATTCAAAATACATGTTATTATACTGTACAAACATTATATTGTTCAAACATTCAAAATAACGATTTATTCTTCCCTCAATCATATTGTCCGTGTGAATTTTTCTTGGTGCTCGCCGGTCAGTATGATGTTTTTTTTCTCATTTTCTTAGTCCACTGACTACAAGCCCAACCCAAGTTCTTTATTCTGTGCTGCTGGTAAAATGTTCAACTAGTCCCGTTGTTTTTCATCGGCCTCCAAGATGTAGACGCCAGGTCCGTAAAAATGCTGCATAATGGCCCAAAGACGAGATTAATATAACAGATATAATTTGAGCAATCCAAAAAAAAAAATTCTAATTAAGCTTTGGTAATCTCCAATTAAAAATAGTACTACTAATTTGCTTGTTGCTAAAACTTTAGTTCTGGATAAACTTAAAACATCACTAAGGACAATTATGTATGACAAGCAGAAGTTATCACAAAGAAAATATATTTAACCTAATCATGTGCCTAAACCAATTTATGAGAGCAATATGCGTTCTTAAGACGGCGATCAATTTGTCTTGCCTATAGTTTTGGAGTGGGACAAGGACGGAGACAGCACTGAATGAGACTTCTTGCATTGCACTCCACTAGTTCCACCCATCCTGATTTAACCGTGCTGGATTTGAATAGAGGTGTAACAAGTATTAAACTTTGCTAGGTAAGAACTCGTTGGCGTTAGTTCGTAAATAATCAAATTACATTTCCACAAAATTTATCGTACATTAAATCTTTAAGTTTGAATATAAAAAAATCGAGTTACTTAAGACTGATGCATGTAAAAGTTGAGGTTGACTCATAAAACAAATAAAATACACATACCCTAATTAAACGGATGTCCATGCACGTGTATTATCTTACTTTTGTTATAAATGGATAGAAAGTAATGGATTTTCCTCCAAGAATTGTAATTAGGTTTTGGTACTTCTTTATCGGTTGCAGTTAACTTCAATCTCCCAAAAATTGTTATAAAATTCAAGGAATTCGGAAACTTTCAAACTTGCAAATGTAGACTCTGGAGCAACAAAATGTGATTATTTGCGTCCTAGTCTTTCTGATTAGGTGAACTTTTTGGAGTCAATATCGTAGGTAGTAATTATATGAACATATATCCATTCACGGGTACGTGTCCTGTAGTACAAGGGCTACATTATTTGACTGATTGTACTAAACACTTATTTGTTTGTCAATTAGCTCCGGGGCTTAAAAATAAGAAAATTTTTATATAGATTAAGGTGTATGGTTCTGCCATACACATTGTGGGCTATAATTACTTATATCTTTCAATTTTTTTTTTTTAATTTTAAAAATTAAAATACTTGTAAGGCCATACACTTAGTTCATATAAAAATTTTTCTTAAAAATATGCTAAATTGCTAATGTCATCTATGATTTTAACCAAATACCCATTTGTGTCTTTGAATATTCCTCCATGAGTTGACTCTTATACAAAATCTTTAAGTCCTAATGTCTTATGTATTTTAAATGGTAAATATTTAGGTAGATCTAATTTTTGGTCTCACTTGTAATTATATTAGTGATGTGAATTAAATTTTATAGAAAATATGACATCCGTTGATATAAGTAAGATTAAATTCTAACAACAAGTTCTACAGGATTTTGTATAAGACAAAAAATTAAGTCTACTTAAGTATTTTTATTTTAAATAGACTATGCCAAGAGTAAATCTAGATTACTCACTTCGCATTGTGGAATGAGTTTGTTAAAAATTAAAATGACTGAAAAAATATAAGTGTCTCATTATTTTCCATTTATCTAATAATATAAAATATATACTCTACATTATGTCCTAAGTAGCAAAAACTTTTTCCTAGTAAATAACACAGCCTAAGTGGTGGATGCCAGTGGCATACTTCTTTGGCTTCTCTGTTGTTTGTATCTCGGTATTTTCCTATAAGTACTTTTTTAACTATAAACAATAATGAGGAAAAGGGAAAACATCAGCTAGATTAGGATATTCAGATATCAACCAGTAGCATATATCAAAAGCTTAGTCAACCAATTTTGCTGCAGAAGTGCCCTTTCTTTTTTCTTTCATTTTTGTACTCACTTTGTTTCAAGTATTCCACGTTCTATTTGTTCACCTCATTACCATATAATCCTTTTTAGTTGGTAGTTATTGAGAAAAAAAATGAAGCATAAGGTACAAGATTTAATTGAAGCCGTGCACATCGTTCTTTCATGTATGCTGGTAATTCTAGGGGCATTATTGGGCTATGGACCTCTGGGACTAAATGCAACCAAGTCAAAGGATTCATTATTTAGAATTTTCCGCTAGTAATTCTGCACGAAAAATGTAATTTTCAGTTTCATTAGACATCTTTATCCAACTGGGAGATTTTTACTTTGACCCAATTTATTAGTTTACATTAGATTTTGTAATTTTAAAAATAGTTAGATGTGTTAGATGATATCTAAGAAAGTGATAGTGTGACAATTGTTTTAATTACAAAATTTATAAGTGAAATAATAAATATAATTTATTTAAGAATTGTCTTATCTAGAGTTCTAGACCAAACCAGGTGGACCCGAATTCACACCTCTCAAGCACCCAGTCCAACCGAACCCCATACCCTCATTTCAGCAATCCCCCTCCTCCCCCTCCTCCCAAAATTAAAATAAAATAATAAATAATAAATTTTTGTATGAATCGTATTTACAAGATACAAAATTTGTGAGTTTTACTATAGGACCAATTGTGAGGTCCAATGTAACACTCAATCGTATGAGTGCATCCATCTTGATCTATTACCCATATAAGAATTTACCTAAATTTGTAATGCATAACAAAACCCAATCTGTAAATCTTGAATTCTTGCACCCCAAAAAGATTGTGACCATACTATAAATTATGTGTAACTTTTTCTTCTTCTTTTTTCTATCTTAGGCATTTATAACTCATTAAATATTAACTTCGTTAATATTATCTTATATGCTTTTTAACCCTCTACCTTTGCTATTATAAACTTCCCAAGAAGCCCTGCCATCAACACTCTTGTAGATCCATCATATCTGAATTGGGGTGCAATATTTACAGCAACCCAATTCAACATTCTCCCTAGGGAAGTTCCATAACGGACATAAAACATAAATCTTGAACATTAATTTCAAGATTTAAAGATGGGTTATTTAGTATTGTACTACGTGGGATTGTGTATATGGTTGTCTTTGTTTAGTTGTAGCTCCAATTTTGTGTACTCTAAGGTTGTAAAAGACACAAAAACAAGGACAACCCAAGGTTTTGTTTTGATAGATGGTGTTAATGCCATTGGAAAAATAGATAAGGATTTCATTTGTGCCACCTTGGATTGGTGGCCACCTGAGAAATGTGACTATGGTACATGTAGCTGGGATCATGCTTCTCTTCTCAATCTGGTAGGTATTTTCCATCTTCTTATACATCATTTGCAGCTCTTTTATTTTTATATCTGTGTGTATGTATGTGTGTTTTTTAACACTCTACCTCTCCCCCTTTCTGAATGACTCGAACCCAAATCAATAGGTCGTGAAACATCTTACCAGTGCTTAGTATATGTGCATGTTGTTATGCTGAAGTTGTTGATGAATTTAGTCCATGTGAATAATTGCTGTCTTTGTGAGGATGGGAAATTTTCGTTTTTTTTTTTTTTTTTTTTTTTGGCCTCTTTTGATTAGAGTCAAAAGATTTTGGTTGTGTTCTGAGAGAGGTGTTGTCAATGAATTTCATATTATCCAAAAAGAATTTTTAGACAGTGCATGGATTACAAGATTCTTTTTTGAACCTTGCTTTGTTTTATGTGCAGGATCTTAACAATAAAATTTTCTTAAACGCAATCAAAGGTATTAACTTTTGTTGGCTTCTTTGATTACCAAACTGCAGATTGTAACTTCATAGTCCTATTATGGGGGCTTAAATTACACTATTTTCACATTCATTTTGCAGCTTTTTCGCCTTTAAAGATTAGGCTTGGAGGAACGTTACAAGATAAGGTCATATATCAAACTCAGAAATACCAACCCTGCAAGTCATTTGTCAAGAATCCCAAAGAGTTGTTTGGTTGGACTCAAGGGTGTTTGCCTTTGTCCAGATGGGATCAATTAAATGCTTTCTTCAAGAAATCTGGGTAAAAAGGATTAGTTTTCTTGTCAAGACAAAAATGATTTTTATTATTCATTCTAATTCCACAAGTTTAGACATAATAAGCTCCTTTTTTGCAATACAGGGCTGAAATCATCTTTGGTTTGAATGCTCTGAATGGGAGGAAAATACAACCTGATGGTTCAGCTGTTGGAGCTTGGGATTCTACAAACGCCGAAGCTTTTATACGTTACACTGTCCAAAATGGCTACAAAATTTACAGTTGGGAACTTGGTAAGATCAGTCACCATCAATGGTGTAGGAAAGACTTTACTCTTTCTGTTTTCGTGTAATTTGTGTGTGGAAAGGGTAATTTTTCAATCTATTTTGGCCAGGGAATGAACTGAGTGGGAGTGGAGTTGGGACAAGAGTTGCAGCAGATCAGTATGCATCTGATACAATTGTATTACACAACAGAGTGCAACAAATTTACAAGAATGTTGCAAACAAGCCAATTATTATAGCACCAGGAGGATTCTTTGATGACAACTGGTTTTCAGATTTTTTGCACAAGACTCTTCTGAGCAACTCTGTGAATGCAGTCACACACCATATATACAACCTAGGACCAGGTATTACAACAGAAAAAACTCTGAATGTGTCTGCATAGTCGAAATGGTCCTGTTTTGAGGTGAATTTTCTTTCTTGATTAACAGGAGTGGATGAGCACCTTATTGAAAAGATTCTAGATCCATCATATCTTGATGGTGAGGCTGATATCATTTAGTAAACTCAAGAATGTTGTCAAAAATTCTGGGACTAAAGCATCTGCATGGGTTGGCGAGGCCGGAGGAGCGTATAATAGTGGCCGAGACCGTGTATCCAATGCATTTGTATACAGTTTCTGGTAATCCAGCACTAGTAACTTCTGATGTATTCATGTTTAGTGGTTGTGTTCGATTGTTCTTTTTTTCTGATGAATCTGTGTGGAAATGACTTTTAGGTATCTAGATCAACTTGGAATGGCATCAGCTTATGATACAAAGACATACTGCAGGCAGTCATTGATTGGTGGAAACTATGGTTGGATACTCAATACTACTACTTTTGTACCAAATCCAGATTACTATAGGTAATGATACATATAACCCTGATTCACATAGATGATAGACCTTGTCATGACATTATCATTATTGTTTTCCTACTGTGTGGCTAACATCTACTTCCGCTCTCTCAGTGCTCTCCTTTGGCACCAGTTGATGGGAACAAACGTTCTAGGAACGAACTTCAAGGGCACGAAGAAGATTCGTGCTTATGCTCATTGTGCAAAGCAATCTGTAAGCTAGTTCCTACATTCAATCTTTTCAAGATAATAGATCAACTAGTACTAAACAGGGTCTCCGTCTTACAGAAAGGTATCACTGTGCTGCTGATCAACCTAGATGGTAGCACATCTGTCCAGGTCAAAGTGGCATACAATGGCAAATTACACGAACAAAGATATCTTCACCCGAGACTGAAGAATATTCAGTTACCTGGACACAAGAGAACAGGTTCAACCAGAAGAGAAGAGTACCACTTGACTGCTATACAGCTTAGCGTGGAGACCTGCACAGCCAGATTATGTTACTAAATGGAAATGAACTTACTGTGGATAAATCCGGGAACATTCCTCAACTGAAGCCTCAACCTGCAGATGCATCAGAGCCCATAACTGTGGCTCCTTACTCTATTGTATTTGCTCACATACCATACCTTATTCTTCAAGCTTGCAGTTAGATTGTAATTGTAAGTGAGAGAACACATGGTGTTAAAGGCTTGCAGATAGATGAGAGAAAAGATGGAGCTAAAATTGGTTCCACTGATAAATAATCAAATAATGTAGCATGCCATCCTTCAATTTTTTTGGAATTTACTTTTTACTTGGTAAGATAAGAAACACACTTTTTCATCATGTGGATTGCAATTTGCAACACTTTCCCTGTCCCTCCAAACATAAGCAAATTTGAGGAATGTCAGATAAAATTGCTCAATTTTTGGATTGGTCAATCAGAAAGTCATTGTTCCAGTGTAAGGCTTCCTCTCCACTGTTAGGGGGATACAGAAACACCAACATGTGTGTGTGTGAGAGAGAGAGAGAGAGTATTGAATAAGTTTCACTAGAATAAGGATCTATAGATCCAAATTAAGAATCACCTTGACAAACCTAATTACAGTGAAAGACATATACTAGATTTACAGGCACTATATGGTCAAAACGTGTATCCCTGAGTTTATCTTTTTAAGAAAAATACTACAAGCTTATAATATGTGTATACAAGACAAACAATTATAATAAGAAAAAATCACTTCTTCCCAAAATTGCTGAAGTGATATGTCAGTAATAAAGAGTTACTGATCACCTCTAGGACTTGATCATAGAGTCAATCTTGCTTTGAGAAAGTTTGTGGTTTACTGCTCGCAAATGCCAACCACACAATTGTACCCGTGAGGTAGAAGAAGATTGACGGAGCAAACAATGACAACTACAATCCATGCAAATAACAAAGTTTAGATGAAAATGTTGTTACACAGATTCCAATTAGGCAGTGGTCATATTCACACAAGGGGCAATGGTGACAGCAACTTACACTCCAAGAATGAGTTGAATCCAGTAGATAACCTGTTAGAGCAACACCAACAATTCCAGGTACTGCCCCAACTGTGTTTGTAATGCCCTGGGGATTCAAAAGTTCACATATATTATCTCAAACCATCCAAACTGGAATTTGTAGAAGGTTCTAGCATGTAAGTTGAATCAAACCAAAAGCACCATAGCCAGATTTTCCCCTTTGACTGGAAGGATGGGAAGTCTCTAACTGCCGCTATCCAATTTTTATAAAGTTAAACTATCAAAACATCTTGCGGAGAATATGAATGACGACAGAATGAATGAGAAAACAGAACCACGGAAAAGAAATTTTTCAAAAATTAGATGATGAAGTTTTGTGCCAAAACACAGGAATCCAAAAATGATTCAGTAATTTAGGGACCACATACAAGAGCAACTAATCAGAGGACATAATGCACCCATGATACTAATTTCTATCACATTACAACTACACTAGATTTTTTATTAGGTCACTAACAGGACAGGAGCAATAGTGTACAGTTTTGGGGGTTTTGTTAATAGCTATATGCTGCTGTAAAATGCCATAATAAAAGAGTCATTTCACAAGTCTGAAGTTGCAGCCCAATATTCCTTTTTCTTTTGCACAAAAATAAAATTGTATGTCTTGATTGCATAAAGGTCATGATTACACAACCTTACTAATGCAATTATTCACAAAAGTAATTTCAATATGTTCTGTCACTTACCAAAAGTATGCTTGCATACTCAGGTGAAATATCTTGATGGGTACAGTACAAACCTATGAGCCAGAAACAAATATATGAAGTTAGCACTTATAGTTAATAAAAACAGAGTACATTTTTTCTTAGTGCTTAAGTTTAAGCAACACAGCCAATCAATCAGATACCTGATAGGGCAAAACTTGACAGTGCTAAACCTCCACTGAGAATTATTACAACTTCCCATGGAGGTAATCCCAAATCAACAGAGGAAAGAATCATACAAGATGCGGGAGAGAGAAAAGAAATTGTTTGGCAAATTTTGCGCACCTGTTAACATAAAGCAAATAATTATTACAATTGGACTCGAGAATAGCTTTTCCAATGAACTGACACTAAGACCAGCAAGGTGAAAATAAACGAGCTAGCTTGCCAAAATCAACATGTGAAACAGGGTTTCCAAAGTATTTGAACTATGAGTCATGAAGTGATACAATTTCAGGGAATACTCTTCTCTTCTTCTTCTTCTTCCACACACCCCCGCCCCCCCAAAAAAAAAAAAAAAAAAAAAGTTTCCCTCAGTTAAGGAAGGACTAAGGACTACTAGAAACACAAACACAATAGCGATCAACCTCAAGACACGCATTCCACAGAAGGATTTTATGCATTCTCATGTTCAGTATAGATTATTGCCTGTGGTGCACTTACCGTCGTGGTGTCAACCCCTTTGGTAATTAAGTAGTCAGCTAATTGAGCAGCTATGCTGGTGACGAAGATTGAGGCTATCTGGCAAGGAGGAAGGACTGAAACCTGACACAAAGATACACCAAGGTGCTTTTACCAATTACTTTTTACTCATAAATGGTCCTTAATACATGTAATGATTTCCATGATCGAGTATAATAAACATAAATCCACTCTATAAGTGGAAGTTAGCAATGTATTGAGCATTTAGTAATAGAAGATGACACACCCCTGCAGCTTCCGTCAGGTTAAGGTTCAGCTCCTCACTGCAGGTTATGCAAGCTGAAACTTCAGTTTCTTCACAATATAAACCGTAGAAGAACAAAGAATTAACTGTAAATACAGATATCATGTTTGGAATTCATCAGAATTAAAGGGTACCTGAAATAAGTAGGAAGCCAGGACAAACAAGTATAGTGACCCCAACTTCCACAAAAGTGAGCATAAATCATGGCCCACACAGCTTTACTTTCGAAAAAGGCATTCCAGGGGACATCCTGTTATATGCAAAAATTACCAAGAAAGCAAACAACAGAAAATAAGGAATGTGGATCTGACAGCACATTCCTAACTTCCCAATAAAATATCCTTATAACACCCAATAACAAATTATGGGACTGAGTATAGTCTCATAAGTTTCTTTTATTTGTAGGAGGCTACTTGAAGACTACTGTACAATTTGGTCCAAACCACAGTAAAAGAGTCTGGTCCTGAAATTCTTTCAGCCCTAGGAGGCTGCTTGAATTCTAGAGTGCAATTTGGTCTAAAACCACTTTACATAAGAAGCTTAATGCCAATAGAAATGAGAAATTTTTAGGGATGAGAAGCATCAAAATTATAATGTTAAACCATTTCAAGACTTGAAGTATCTATAGTGCTCAATCATGAGCTATAACATTTCAAGTCTAAAAGACAAAGCCGACCACATTTCTGAAACATAGTTCAATTCAATTAAATGTAATACAGACATTTCAGACAGTAAGATGATCATTTACTTTCATGTGGCAAAAGACAAACGGCTCAATACCTTTAGTGATCCTCCCAATTCTTCAGTCAAGGACCAATTCAATGAGATATTCTTGGATAAGGATTGGAGCCCTGGATATGTGCAACTGTTATGAACCTTCAGGAAAGGATCTCAATCACAAATTTTAAACGCAATAAGCTTCACATCCAAATGATGATTTCCCTGTTTAAAGATCGTGCTATTTCTTTGCAGCCCAAATTTGTTTTAGAGGAGTAGCTTGTGTTACTAATGATAACAATTCCCCACCCCTAAAAAAAAAATGCAGAAAAAGAGAAAATAGCTATAAAGCATAGAATGAACCAAGTACATCATATTGATGCAATTTATATAAATAATACGTGGGTGTAGATGAAGTGATGCCACTTGTTAAATTCAACACGGAACTTACTCGAGCATAGACAATCATCACAGTGGTGTGTGTGATGTTTATACGTAGACACAACCACCAAGCATTAATATTGCAGAAAGAAATTTTTCATAAGTTGGACGCTAAGCCAAGTTCATAGAAGTTCAAAGCAGGTGGTATGCTAAAATGCATCATGCTTTTTGAGCAAGACACATTTCTTGCAGTTGCCCTTTACACTGTCAACTTGCACTCTTTTCACTACAAAGCTGGAAGATACCGAAATAGAAAGTGGAAAAGTTTTAACAGCTTTAATGCAACTTCCAAGTTTACAGTTCTATTCTGCTTTATTATCATTGCTATCATTGTTATTACCTTTTTCATCTCGAAGAGGTTTACAAATTTGAATGGTCCAGGTTAGTTCATCAAGTGATGCCTTGGATTTCATGTATTGGACCCAATTGGGTAACCATAAACACGATACAACCTCACATAGACACATTAACCACACTGTTGAGATGTAAGCTTCAATAGATTGACCATGAAGTTACTCTAACATGCTATTCGAATGAAATTTGAAATATACAATACAGCAAACTAGTTCACTGGGAAAAAGATAGAAAACAAGTACTGTGATGGTAAGCTGAAGAAACACAGATTTTGCTTACCTAACATGGATGCATCACCAGCTTAGGAGATTGACCATCCTTAACAAACTGAAATGACAAAAGCCTGCAAAAACACAGATAACAACCGTAAGTGGAAAAATAACATATCCGAATAATCTTCGTGTATAATGTACCAGTTAACGATATCCCAAGTTGAGCAAAAAAAGAAAAAAAAAATGTACAGTTGAAATGGTTATCATAATACATTTTGAACTCTAGGTATGAAAAGAATCTAAAAAATTTTCAATTTCACAAATGTGCAAGCTCAAACGGAGAAGAAGTTCTATGCATTCAAAGCCTCTAACGGAAAGCAATAACTTGTTATTACATCCTAACGGATAACTCAAGTACCATCACACTTAGTCATCATGGCAGACCAACATGAAAAGCAATAACCTAAATTAGTCCTTTAGCAGAAGAAAAGAGAAAAATGATAGCCCATGCTGAATGCTTACCAGGCAATGCCAAGCAAGCCAAATATGAGAAATACTGATTCCCATCCATAACTTTGGATTAATGGAGGAGCCAGATGTGTATAGAAGAAGCCTGTAGATCCGCAAAAGTAGAAATGAGTGCAAAGAAAATTTCCAAAAATAAAAATTTTCATGCAGCTGACAGTCTCCTAAAAAGTTACATGAGCCTCATCACTGAATGGAGGAAGAATTCTCCAGGTTCAGTAACTGCTGAGCATGCTATTTAGAAGTTGAAGGAGGCAGTTCAACTATGAAAAAAGTGGGTTAAATTGATGAAATAAAACACCACATTAAACTAGAGGTTGGAACTGCAAAATAATTTCACAGTTTAAGAGTTTTTTTTCTTCTTGTTTCCTTTTGGGTAGGGTTGGTGAAGTCAAGGAAGATAGTTTCAAGAGAAAGGAAAGAAACATACAAGGACTCTATACTCTTGGCATTGCCAGCATCGAACAAAAGTTAATTAAAAACCATGTAATTGTACAAATAAACCTCATTCCAGAAAGACACCAGATATACATGTGCTAAAGACAGATACATTTCAAGGACAGAAAATGAACTAGAGCATCGAAGTTAAATAAATGGAAACACATATGATTAAACACAATTGTATTCTAAGCGAAATTTACCCCAGGACACTTCCAAAACTTAAACCACCAAAAACAAATGATACTGCCCGGGAGCGTTCTTCCAGTGGTATTGACCTGCAAAAGTTTGGAATAAACTTGAATGTTTAATAAATGATGTTCAATAGTAACAAGAAGATGCATCAAAAGCGAGCATATCAGAAAAGGGCAGAAAAATACATAAAGAACAGCATAGCATGTAAAATTACACATATATAAAAGAAGATGCAACTTAGAATCAATGTACAAACACCAAAAAAAAGGCATGTCTCTAAGCCCTGTTCAGTGTCATGCATGCCTGGCAATCAGATCAGTTGCGGCTGATGGTGAAACACCTTCTCCCACACCAACCTACAATCAAGGATAAAAGATCAGTGAGTTGGTGGGAAGCAAACTGATCAGAAGGAAATTATGCCGACCCCCAAAGGAATAAATAGAATCAGCGCATGATACCAAGAGCACGACAAATTTTGGTAATTACTAAATAACTAAATGATGGACAACCTTGATTGATTAGTCCGTATATCTCATGTAGCTTCACAAACACAAATATATGCAAGTGACAACTGGAAACCTACAGCAAAGAAGGATTTATCAAAAATGAAATTACCAAAATCCTGGAAGCAACAAGTCCAGGCATGTAACCGGCAAGAAAAGGAACTAGTGCTGTGGCTAACGACCAGGCCAGGACTCCAACCGCAAGAACCTTTCTGCATAGGGAACGGAATAAATGAGTAAAACATAAAAAGACATTAGCAATTAGCAGAATAGTTTTACCTCTTTCTTCTAGTTAAGAAGCTTTGTGTTATTAACAAACTCAAACATAATTCCTGTTTTCGGAATTAATTCTGTGGAACCCACTTCGTTAAGCTTTTAATATATGTGATTACGTATACTTATATTAGAAATTTTTTTAACTTTCTACGATGCTTCACCTCCACCCGTTAAGTATATGAAGATTAAAAGGCCAGATTCAACATTTGGTATCTGAAGAAAGGAATACTAATCCACTTGACCACGAGAATTGGGAAATATTTAACTAGACCGTCTGCTGAAAACATCTGGATTTTTAGTTAGGAGGACAAGGGTCCTTTTTTCAACCCAATTCATAAGCATGAAATGAAACCCAGTTATAGAAAAAGATGTATGGTGAAAAGACCAAGATTTTTTGTTTGCAACCCAACCACAAAAGTTTACCATATTCTCCACCTTGTCCTCTGACTGTATAAATTTTTTTTTTGTTAGTCATCTGCTTCATCAATATGGTGTCAAAATTTGTATGTTCCGTCCAACTAATAGAGCTTTTAATAGGATCCTTCTCAGTTGCAAATTGGAGATCATCCATCCGCTTGCATGCAGAATGTAGATAAAACCATTTTGAGTGTTAGCGGGAAAAACAACTCTGATTGACTAACATGCTAATAATTAGTTATCATGTCAATGGCTGTAACATTTTTTTTGTTTGTTTTTTAACGCTTTTTAGATGCACTATTAATACGTTAACATACTAAAGCATTATCTTATGATGCTCGAAACTAGGTCCTTCAAAACTAACCTTCCACCAAAAATCTTTGCCAGCCACCCACCAGGCAACTGACTTAGCGCATAACCCCAAAAGAATGATGACTGCACCAGTCCCGCCGTAGATGAATTCCATCCAAACTGATGAGACATTGGAATTATAGCAACACTCAAGTTCACCTATTCAACAAGGCAAAAAGACGAACTCAAAATTTAACATCAAAATGCAATGAATTAAGACCAACACATTCTACGACCATCTAAACACCATCATCAATTTCTAACACGAATTGATCAACAAATTCCCACCAATCATCACATATTCAGATCATTCTGAAACACGATTAAAATAAATAAATAATCTAACAACAGAATTCCATATCAAAAAATTAATCATTTGAAGCTCTAATTTTCAAAAAAGCCCTTTCAAGTCTGAAAAATCACAAAAATACTCTATCTAAAGAAAGAAATAAGAGTTACCTTGTCCATGTTACATATCACAAAAGCTAGAGAAGTTGTTCCAACGAGCTTATATCTCTGAGGTAAATTCTTCCATGGTGGCCAATTCCATTCAAAATCCACAGTTTTACTCTCTTTTCCATCACCCAATTCATCCTCCAAACTCTTCACAAGCCCTCCTCCTTTCTGGCTCAACTCCTCATTAGCTGGAAACCCTTTAAGTTTTTCCTGGGCTTCTGCTAAATTCTCTATTTCTTTATCTTTTACTCTGCAAGAAACTTTGCATCTGAGGCTGCTCTGCTTGTGCTTAAAAGGCAAAACATTCAAGGGCTTCAAATAGCAGTTAAAGATTGAAGCTTGGTGGTGGTGGGTTCTGAAGTGCCTTTCATTGCAAAATTTGCTGTCTGCTCTCAAAATTATAAGTCTAGCCATTACTAGAAAATAAAATGAATGTTTTTTTCTTTTTTGGAACTGTGAAGAAACAAGAAAAATGTGTTGAGAGCCACTAAAAAAAATGGAGATTTCTGGGGACGTGAAGCGGAGTTGAGTGATTGTGTGGAACTGTGTAAAAAATGTCCAAGAATGAAGAAAGGGCCTCAATTTGCCACGGAAGTTGTTGGTTTGTGGCGCCCGTTAAACTGCTGAATTCTTGGAAGTTTTTTTAATTTCAATTAATTTCTTGGTTCAAGTATTTTAGATCTTTTCCGATCGGCCCGACTTTCCCAAATGCCCACCACTGGCCCATCTTCTTCTTCTTTCCGGTTGACATGGATAAGAACATTTAGTTTTGGGCTTATATCGTTCAGGCCTTTGGGCAATTTACTGACATATGTTATCGAGTTTTTAACGAATCTAATCGAGTCCACGTTATACAAACAGGGTTGCTTATTAAACAATATCGAATCAGAAGCTGAGTTGAATTTGTATAACACTCAGGAGAAGAGATATTAATTTAACGTAAAATTTGAAAGTAAGTAAAACTTTACTACGTGACTCGAAATATTTGATAACATCGATCATCTAAAATACGTGGCCCATAAACCCATTAGGTTTCCTCCTCATGGCCTCTCGTAATCATAATTATTACATTTGACCTGACTCAATGGTTGAATTGGAAAATTGATTTTAGTATCGGGTTGGATTGATTTAATGACCAGACTCGAGGAAAATCAGTAAATCGATCTTGGGATTAGATTGGATTGATTTAATGACCAAACTTGACAAGAATCGGTAAATTGATATTGGAATTGGATTGGGTAACTTACCAATTTAATTGGTAAACATATGAACCCAGTTAGGTTTGAAAAAACCCAACAAGTTTTTTCCATTGAAGGAAAAAACTAAATTTTTGTTGATAAGTTTTGACTTTGAAACTTCTTAACTAGAGAAAAAGGATTTTACCACTTAGCCATATTAATTTTTGCTCATTAAATGCCTTTTTATAGTTATTTAATATTCAAATTTCACTTTATGAATTAACTCCTAACTTTTCATCCGCACGGTATAAATATTCTTATTAGTAGCATATACATTAAATTTCTTCATTCATAAATCTTTTTACAAATATGGAAATGGTTCGCTAATTTCTTCAATTTTCAGTGCAACTGACAGTGCATATGCAACTAAATTCGCACAACTTTGTGGTAGTCGAATTTCTCTCCTTGGTCTTTTCTCTAGCTATGAAATATCTTTCTTCTTCTGGTTTAACTTCAAAGTGTCTCATTTACGTCTAACTAAACTGTAGAAGAACTTGGTTGAAAAGGACTGATATTGCCAATTTCGACCTCCGCCTACTTTCGCATACTCTTCTTTCCATCTATGTTACAAGAATTAAAAGACTTTTTCTTAGATGTAACATAGAGAATTCATCAAAATTTATATTTGTGCTAATTATAAATTTAAGTGATTTGGAATCAGGACACCATAAATGATATCCTTTCACCCTAGATGGATATTCAAGAAAATACACTTTTTACTTTTAGTTCCAATTTTTTCATCATTTACATGTATATAAACAGGATACCTGATCAGGCAAATACTATTAAATCATAAAAATTAGCAGGAGTATCTAACTAAACTTTCTTCGGGTTTTAAAGTTCAGAGGTACAGAAAGATTATAGTTGATAATGTAATAAGCGGTAAAAATTGCCTCTGACAGCGAAAAATCATTCGTCAATCCAACATTTGAGATTATACAATGAGCTATTTCCAAAAAAAGTCAAGTTCATTAGTTTCGCCACATGAGGTGTCATTCTCACGGTATGGTATTGAACAATTTATTCATTCTTACAAAATTTATTGAATTCACGTTTACAAAATTACAAGTCATTATCTATTCTAAACTACTTGATTTGTTTTTCTTTCTGTATCTCAACAAAAATTTTACATTTTTTGGAGATTAGAAAAACATCATTTTTTGTATTTCAAGAAATACACCCAAACTTTTTTTAAGTAATCATCAATAAAAGTCATTATATACTTGGCAGCCCCCTTAGATAGAATACGAAAAAGCCCCCAAAAGTCTAAATGAATGTAATCTAAATGATATCTTTTATTCTGTGGATTGTTCGAGATTTGAATATGCTTTTCAAATACACAATGTTCACAAAATTTTATTTTCTCAATACTTTGTCAGCAAAAAAGATCTCTTTTGTTGATTATAAACAGGCCTTTCTCACCCGCATACCTTAATCGCATATGTCATAATTTAGTGGTATTACTATCAAATTGATTTACAATAAAAATTATAACAGTATCTGTAACAATAAATCCTTAGAATATTATAATGTACCAAACTTGTCTACCTTCATGACCACAAGAACATAGCGAGTCACTTTTAGAACTTCACTTTCACACATGTATTTGCACTTAAGAGTTTTTACGATGCGCAAATAGATGAGATTTTTTTAAAATTTGAAACATATCCAATATTGATGAGCGTCCTCACCATATCATCATCAATTTTGATTTAAACAATACCTTTACCAATGACTTTACAAATGATGTTATTGCGCACTAAGAAAACCTACCTTCAACTAGATCATATGAATTGAAAATCAATACCGATTAGGACATTTATGATAAGAACAACCAAAACTTAAAATCCATCCATTGTTAGATATGAAATTATTATCAGTGGGTAAAAATAGAGTTTCATCAGTTTCGTCAACTGTAACACTGACCTCAGCGGTATCATTATTTTCTTGTTCATTTTGCTCCTTGTACTTTTCTTTATTTTTCAACTTAAATCATTTGGATTTAATGTGACCCTTTTTACGACAATAATTGTATACCATATTTTAATGTTTGGATTGGATCTTAATTTAGATTTTTTACTGTCTGTATTTCTCTTTTAAGATATGTCCTAATAAATAAATCTTTCCCTTAGATTCTAACTAGTTTCCCTAGTAATCTATCTATCTGATATTTTGATTTCAAAATAGATTTAATTTGTTTATAAGAGATAGTTTCTTTTTCATAAAATATTGTATCTTTAAAATACTTAAATGATTGGAGTAAGGAGCACAATAATGATAGGGTCTGATCATCAATTATACTATCACATTTTTCAATTTTAACTTTTATATTACTTAAATCCATAAAAATAGAGTCAAATTTATCAAGATGTGATAGTATAAAAAAACCTTTAGTCATACAAAGTATATACAGATTTTGTTCAAGGTAAAATATGTTCACCACTATATTTTTCATATATAAACCCTTCAATTTTTTCTACATGCCTTTGGACATAATTTCGGTGACTATTTCCCGTAAAATCTTATTAGAGATATTTAAAACAATATCCGATTTAACCCTTTTATCTAAGCTGACAAAATCATCATTCGACGTTTTCTCCAACTTGTTTTCTTTCCTTTGTCGGACTGTCTGTATCAACACAATTGTGAATTAGGATAGCATTCATTTTAAGGTGCTACATGCCGAAGTTGGCACTTTAATCAAATTTCTCTACATAAGACTTCATTACCGTCATATCGGCTATTAGAACTTAACATATCAAAGCTCTTATACTACCTTGTTAGGATACTGAGTCCCTGGAATTTGATTAAGATTTAATTTATCAAACCCTTAATGACAATAATAAAAATAATGATAAAATATGTGAAGAAAATATAAATAAAAAAAGACATAAAAAATTATATAATTTAATCTATGTTTACGGACATAGGAAAATAATATTTTATTATATAAAAAAGATACAAAATTTTGAAAAAAAATAAAAGAAAAATATTTATAAAAAAAACCCCAAAAACTAAACTGAAAAACAAATTCAAAGAACTAGTAAAATTATTTTTGTTCTTGCTTGGTGCACTGAATCAACTAGTTCAAACTTCCAATTAATAGATAAAACTTGTCAAAGGAGACGTAATTATTGAGACTAAACAATTATTACTAATTTAGTGGTATAAATTTAATAGCTGTCTCTTATTGTCTAATGGAAAAGATTATTGAGATAAATTTTTTATTACTAAAGTTTTAATAAGCGGACACAAATATTTACATACATCCGATTTTTAATTTTACTTATAAATTTTATAATTTGAATTAAATTTTAAAATAATATATGATATCAATTAAAATAAATAAAAAAATTTAAAATTTAATTCTGATCTAAAATTAAATTCTAATAACAAAATTTACAGACAAAACCGAACACTAAATCTACCTAACTATTTAGCCAAAACAACATAACTTGCCAGCCTAAGCAACAAACCTTCCACAGTTCCCTCTCACTTTCTACATTCAACACCTGATTCTGAAGCATATCTTTAATTTTCCAAATTTTTTGCTACAAATCTGTCAACTTGGTAAACCTCCAGTCCTCACCACCATGTCAGAAGGAGAATCAGAATTAAACCGTCCCCGGCTTGTTCAAGAATTGGCAGAGGATCCTGGTGGTGAACTTCCTGAGCAATTTGTATGCAAAGAAACTCCTTATGGACTCATAACTGCCTCCGTGCCATTGATGGATATCCCGGTAATCGATTTCAGTCTTTTGTCAGCTTCATCGGCCACTACAGACGACGAATTCGAAAAACTTCAATCAGCTCTCACTTCATGGGTCTGTTGTTTTCAGGTTCAAATTCACTGTCAAATTAAAATTTACCTGCCCCACTTACTGATCTTGAATTATATGTATTTCTTTGTTGATACTAAAAGAAAGGCTAAGAATTTCAGGTTATAAACCATGGAATAGAATTTTCATTGTTGGATGAACTGCGAGAGAATGGCAGAGAATTCTTTAAGCTTCCTATGAAAGAGAAGCAGAAGTACGCCAGAGCAGTAAACGAGATTGAAGGTTATGGACATGATATGGTCCTCTATGAGAATCAAACTTTGGATTGGACAGACAGGATTTACCTTTCAGTTAATCCAGAAGATAACCGAAAACTACAATATTGGCCTGAAAATCCCATAACTTTTAGGTAATTTTATCCTTTCTTTTTTCAAGTAGTTGAAGGAAGTGTCTGCATTTCTGATTGATTTGGTATTAGATTTAATATGGGTTTTGATCAGAGCTGCTTTTTTTTTTAAATTAAAAAAAAATAAAAAAAATAGGGAGGTTTTAGAAGAGTATACAAGAAGGCTAAAAGTAATAGTCGAAGCTCTCCTGAAGGCCATGGCAAAAACACTGGATTTGGCAGAGAACAGTTTTCTGAACCAATATGGGGAGAGACCAATAATTTATGCTAGGTATAACTACTACCCTCCGTGTCCATGGCCTGATCTTGTTCGGGGTCTGAAACCGCACGCGGATGGCACAGCAATTACCATCCTCCTGCAGGATGAAGAGGTCGAAGGCCTTCAGTTCCTGAAGGATGATAAGTGGGTTCGAGTTCCTATCAGGCCTCATGCTCTTCTAGCTAACGTTGGTGATCTTGTGGAGGCAATAATTTCAATGTTTAATCTTGTGACATTTTTATCAAATCAGTTGTAAACATTACTACTTCAAAAACTAATGTCGAAAAATGATGTTAAACATTTCCCCTTTAATGATTCTTAAACTATGGGGCAAAATGCAGGTAATGAGCAATGGAAATTTCAAGAGCCCGGTGCACAGGGCTGTGACAAATCACTCCGAGAAGGAGAGGATCTCTGTGGCAATTTTTTGTATACCAGAAGTTGGAAAAGAGATTGGACCAATAGATGAGCTCATAGACGACAAAAGGCCTAGATTATACAAGACAGTGAAGAACTACAATGAAATTTACTTCAAGTACTACCAGCAAGGCAAGAGGCCAATTGAAGCTGTTAAACTATAGTACTACTAGTTTATAAGATAACTCACCCTATTACAGCATGAAGTATCACTGAATCCAGTGCCTTGCAACGTTGAGTTGCTTCTTGTTGTTAATGATGTTATTTTCACCCATAGAAGATTCAATTTCTCTTTCATCATGTCAAAGAAAAGATTCCACTTCAGTGCCATGTAAAAACAGCAGCCAAAAAATAAATGCTATCAACATGTAGTAAATATTTAAGCTGTTCATTTACTCAAAAGAATATTAATGATGTTCCAGCACTTCATAAGATTGACAATTATCATCATCATCACCATCACCATTTAATCCTCTAGTCTATGGAAAAACTTCTCTCCACAAACCTAAACCTTTAAAATTTCATCAATTTGAAGCTACCAAAATGGAAATAAAGTTAGAAGAAAAGACTTTTTGCATGATCAGAAACACCAGCCTGAACATTCCAAAGTAAGTTGCAGGGCATTAGGAACCTATACATGCATGAACTTCAAAAGAAAGAGAACATGATGTCCAACTACCTCAATATACTTCTTGCCATTGTCCCAAGCACCACCATTCTTAGATGCAGAAATAGCTATCTGTATACCAGAGACCACAAAACAAATGATCAACTGATGAAACTAATAAATGATGGATTGCACAACAAAACCACTTTGGCTATAATATGCAAGAGGCACAATCAGATGGACTGACCACCTGTTTAAAGGAGTAATTTCATGATAACTAGTGACAAATAACTTCCACAATGCACCAGTCCAGCCGTGGATGAATTCCATCCAAACTGATGAGACATCGGAGTTATAGCCACACTCAAGTTCAACTATCTGAGTTTGCAAATAAGCAAAAAGATGAGCTCAAAATTGAAAATCAAAATCCAAAAAATTAGGACCAACATTTCCTATTACCATCGAAACATTATTATCAATTTCTAACAGAATTCATTCATCAAACTCCCACCAATTATCAAATATTCAGATCATTCTGAAACACAATAAAAAAATTACAGAATTCCATACCAATAAATTAATCATGTGAAGCTCTACTCTTCAAGAAAGCCCTCCCAAGTTTCAAAATCACAATAAAGAAAGGAATAAAAGTATGCACCAGTTATACTCAGATAGTTACCTTATCCATGTTACATATAACAAAGGCAAAAGAAGTTGTTCCATTGAGCTTGTCTCTGAGGTAAAATCTTCCATGGTGGCCAATTCCATTCAAAATCCACACTTTTACCCTCTTTTCCATCACCCAATTCATCCTCCAAACTCTTCACTAGCCCTCCTCCTTTCTGGTTCAACTACTCATTAGCAGGAAACCCTTTAAGTTTTTTCTGGTTTTACACTACTACTTCTTTATCTTTTACTCTGCAAGAAACTTTGCATTACTAGGCTGCTTTGCTTGTGCTTAAAAGGCAAACCATTCAAGGGCTTAAAATAGGAGTAAAAGATTAGAGCTTGTTGGTGGTGGGTTCTCAAGTGGCTTTCATTGCAAAAATTTCTGTCTGCTCTCAAAGTAACAAGTCTAGCCATTACTAGAAATTCAATGGTTTTTTTTTTTTTTTTTTTGTGGAACTGTGAAGAAACAAGAAATTTGAGAGGAAAAAAATGGAGATTTCTGGGAAGTGAAATGGAGTTAAGTGATTATGTGGAACTGTGTAAAAAATGTCCAAGAATGAAGAAAGGGCCTCAATTTGCCACGGAAGCGTTGGTTTGTTGCGCAAGTATATAAATCGCGACTATAATATAGTATTACGAATTTTTTTATTTAAAAAAAATATATCATCAATTAACTGATTTGATTTAATATTAAGTGATATATTTTTTGCTTTTAAACTAAAAGACACAACATATTTCACAAAATCGATTCATGTAAAAAAATTTCATATTAAAGTGATAAATTCTGAGAAATTTTTAGTTTTAATAAGTTTATTGGTACAATTACAAGTATTTTTATTTTAGACTTGATAAAATATAGAGGTTGAGAATTGAGATGATTTCAAGCTGTAGTGTGGGCTTATATCGTTTGGGTCTTTGGGCCAATTTAGTGACATATGTTGTCTAACTTTTAAAGGAGCCCAATCGACTCAAACTTGTACAAACAGGGTTGGAGTTTATCGAATCGTTTATTAAACAAACAGGTCAGTAAGAGATGATTAATTTAATGCTGATTTTAATAAATCAAACTGACACGGTATTATTCGACAGTCACTCAAACTTTGTCCTGTCCGAAAAATCCGTTGCCTATTGCCGCCTAACATGCCTAAACCTATTGGATCGCCTAGATATATTCCCACGTAATCAAACATAAGAAATCACAATAAATAGTAATTCTTTTTTCCAAAAATATTTAAATAGGCAATTTAATTTATAATTCTACTTATAAATCATGACATAATTAAAATGATGTTCGCGTGGATTACGTTAATATTATTTGATATCACCTCGTTTATGTAATTTGTTTAATAACACAAAATTTTAAAATTATAAATTAATCCTATCTAAATATTCTGGCCAGCCTCACGGCCCATGTCCGTAGGCACTTTACATGGTGACAGCGGAATTTCAGACGAGAACAAAAATGTACTAGTACTTATTAGACATATTTTACTATTATTATTATATTTTTTTACATTTTTTGGAAAATTACAGATAGAAGTTACACATAGTTAGATGATGAGTTTTTTGCCTAAATAATTATATTTTTTAAAATAATTCCCAAAATAACTCAATTTCAATTTTAATTCCCATAATAATACTTTTTTTTCCCCATTAATTTCCTATTCAACCAAAATGGCAAGAAATCTCACATAATTCCTAATTCTCTGTTACATATTAATTCCCAAATACCTTTCCCACCATCTCTTCTCCTCCATCTTCCCTAATCAAGCGGCTCTTTCTTCGCACTTCTTCCCATCTTCTCACGTCTGGCCCATAATTTTGTTGCTTCATGCGAGAAAATTAAAAGCATTCATCTTCATTTTAAAAACTGATTTCATGAACCTTGAAATTGTACTTAAACATGTATGAATGTTTGTGTTATATTTGCCGAATTAACTCATTTGCCATATAATATGTAGTCAATCTAAGTCCAACTTCGACCCCTTTATTGTCATATTTCTGGATTTTTCTGAACTAATATTTTATGTATAAAATTGAGTCTATAAACTTTCAGTGCTAGTCTTAATTTTGCTTTTCTGTAATTAGTTAACATGCATTTTAGTAGAACCTAGCAGTTGTGTTGAAGCTTTGGGCAATTTCTATCATTTGTTACTGGTTACATGGTTACAAATGTCAAGCCTTCAACCTGGAATTTTTCTATGTGATTACAATGATTGAGTTGTTGCATTTATTTAAAAAAAAAAACCCACATTTCATCCCTCTACCTTATAATAATTCAAACTCATTACCAATAAGTTATAGAGAAAATGTATTACTACCTAAATTGTACTTTATCGCTAAGATTGAGTTGTTGTATATTGTTGCTGAACTCTTGATTCCTTTTCTAGACTTTTTAGCATATCGATTTTCGGGAAAATTTCGTAGCTTAATTAATAAATTTGCAAGGTTTTTTATGTGCAAATTTGATTCTAGCATTCTGAAACTAGATTTTTTTCATAATTATGATGCCTTGGTGATTTTTATAACCGAAAGGTTCTACTAATTTTATGTGTGAAAAATGTGACACTTCCTAAATTCTTAGTAATGTATTAATATTTTACTATTTGTTGTGCTAAATGAGTCAAGACATTAATCTTAAAATTTGATCAATTTGTGATCACGTAAACTATATCTGCGCTTATATTATAAAAAAGGTAAAATGCAAATAGTCCTCTTTAGGTTAAGTAATTGCACTTTACCCCTTTGATCTTATTAAATGTTAGTGTTTGACCCCTTCGTGTTTTAAATTTTTTTGCAAAATGAATGGAAAACCGTCAAAACTAACACTGAATTGTGAAATGTCATAAATGCCCAAACCAATTTAAGTGCCCCATAAAGTATTTGGGTCAAATAAAAATAAAACGGGGTCAGACTATGAACAAAAAATTCTAAAAACCCCAACCTTCCCTTCTTTCCTCGCTCCACAACTCCCACTTGCCATCTCCACCACCTCAGCCACTACCTCTCCATTTTTTCTTCCCTCTACTCACCCCCAGCCACCACCTTCCCATCTTCTTTTCCCTTTCTTTCCCCTCGTTCTCGCCCTTCCTCCATCCCAATAGGCCCCCTACCCTTTCCTCCTCCCAATCCTCCAATTCATTCTCCCATTTCTCTCCCCAATTCTCATTCCTTCCATTCTCTAGATTCTTTCTTCCCTTCCTTTCCTCGATTTTCCCTTCCCTTCACCCGATCCCAGCCAGCCACCACCACACTCTCCTCCTCTCCTGGCCATCTAAGAAGCTGCCATATTCCCTTTCCTTCCTGGGCCATTACCAAACCAAAAAGCAGTAATGATGGGGAAGCCGCTATTAGAGCAAAATCACTAGAAACTTTCAAAGCAAAATTGAGGAGCATCGCAGCTATGGTGTTGTGGGTTGGGAAAAGGTTTGACATTCTGGGAAAGGAATGGGTGAGAGGATAACAGGATTGGGGTTTGCAAAGTGAAGGGGTTGGCAGGTTGGAGGAAAAGAAGGGAAGGAATGGCGAGGCTAGAATAGGAAATGGGAAGAGAGTGGCGGATCTGGGAGTGGAATTGCTGATTGGGTGGTGTTGGTCACTAATTAGTAGTGGTGGCTAAGGTAAGAAATTGGAGGAGATGGTGGTGGCTGAGATAGGGAGAGTGGGATTAGGGTTATTAGGGGGTAAATTGGTCAATTCAAGTATTTTTTTTATTGTTAAATTTTTTTTGAACAATTTCACAGGCAAAATAAGCATGTGAGATGTAAACTCCATAAAAAATGACTGTTTCCATCCGAATTTTGCAAAAGAAATTAAAACACAAGAGGGTCAAACGCACATTTGATAATCATAAGCAGGTAAAGTGTATATGTGACCACAGAGTTTTTTTTTGTAATTTACCCCTATAAAAAATGCATTTCTAGCCACCTAGAAAAATGGATAGACCAACAGATACCATACTATTTTAGTTTGACTACACTTTAGGTTCAACAAATTGAAGGGGCTAACTTTATCTTTTACGAATGGGAAAGGCATACTCTATAGGTGTAACTTTAAAAAAAAAATACACAAAATTTCAAAAAATAATAATAATAGGTTGTGAAAATATTAGCAAAAAATTATACAAAAAATGAAAAAAAATTAACATAAAGAGTGGACTGTGGAGAGTAGGATGGGAAATTATGAACTTATGAGTAGTTATTTACATATAATAGGGGTAACAAAAGAAGTACATAAAATGACATCACATCAAATTTAGACTTTTACTTCATATATAGTAAGTATAGATAATTATGGCTTTAACTTGAGGAAAAATTCTACAATTCCTTTAACTTGTGTGAGAAATATTCAAGCATTGCTAGAAAAAGGTGAACAAAAAGATAATGTGGCACATTGGAAGATGATGTGGCAAAAAAAGCACTACCATGGGAATTAAATTTGAAATTGATTTATTTTAGGAATTATATTTAAAGAGGGAATTATTTAGGCAAATGCTACTATTGGACGATTGAAAAATAGTAGAATCTTTTTACTTTCATTCATTTCAACGACTGTCATACTCACCCTCAATTACAGAATAAATAGCCAAAACTTACTCTACTACTAGAACATTCTTCCCGAGGTTGATCTTTTCCTCATTATTAGTACTTATTCATCATCACCAGATGCCAGAAGGCAATCGACAATTCTTGTTGGCTTTAAGCATATGTGGTTTCTTTTCAGGTTATCCGTGTACTACTAGTTTCTCGATGTTAAATATGTTGTTTTATACTAGTAATTAAGTTGGTAACATGCATGATCCGTTAGAAATTAACGGTTTTAATTTGCTTTTATGATATTCTTGTATATGGTGCAGGTTGTTAATCCTGGACCAGAAATTGCACCCTTTGACTTTTGGAAATATTCACAATTGATACTTTTGGAAATGATCAAATTCTCACTGAAAATTATCAACTTGTACCTTGAAGATCAAAGTAGACTAACATTTGAAGACTGTATTCTCCCAAAAGAGTAAAAAATTTAAGAATAAATATGTGATAATAAGGAAAAAGAAGATGTGGCTACTAGCAGCTAGCTTTCGGAAACACATGGAAAAATTCTTATATGGATCAAGATGTATAACTCTAACATATATTTTGTAGTCCATAATTACCTATACCCTTCTACTTGTGAATAAAATATTTTAATATTTAAAAATTTAAAAGAAATTAAAGAATGTGAGAAATTATATATAAGGTGTAGTTGATATAAGAATTTTCCTGACACGCATAAATAAATTGCAACTTGCAGAGAGAGGTCATACATTCGTCTGATAGTCGAAACCCTGCGTCATGCTGATCAATAATTGATTGGATGAATTTGTATATATTATCTTCTACCAGTACTTTATTGTTTTATGTTTACAGAGTGATAAACAAAAAATGGCCAATGGTGCAGTACTTGAGGATGAGAATGAGATGGTTCCACCATTTAAGACAGTTCATGAGATGTCCTTGATGGTGATGAACCACCACCTCGTTACTTTGTTAAACAAAGTAAATTTGGATTAATAGATGCTTCTCCTCCGTTAGCTTCGATTCCAACGATTGACATTAGCCTTCTGTCATCCAATGATGATGAAGAACTAGAGAAACTAAGATCAGCCCTCATCAACTCATGGGGCTATTTTCAGGTTTGTCGTCTTTATTTATACTATTACACATGTTTTTCCTGTCAATTTTTAACAGAATATATGATTAGTACTATGTAATGTAGGCAATAGGACATGGAATTCCGAGCTCATACCTCAACAAGGTACGAGATGTCGCAAGAGAGTTCTTTCAACTCGTCCCTAAGGAAGAGAAAAAGAAGTGCTATAGAAGATCTGATAATGATTCTGAAGGTTATGGAGGCGATAAAATATTGTCAGAAAAGCAAATTCTTCATTGGTCTGATCGCCTTTCTCTTAAAGTTCTCCCTCAAGATGAAAGGAGGCTTGAGCTTTGGCCAGAAACTCCAACTGGTTTTGGGTAATTAGTTGCAGTTCATTCTTTACCTTTTGTTATTTGGAACTGCAGAAAACATGGCTAATTATGTTTTGTTGGTGAAGAAGCTAGAAATAGATTCTAGGAGGAAGAGAGAGAAAGTGGAAGAACTGAGTATCAAGAGTATGTTTGATTATCTGAGTTTCGATCCTTTTTAGTAGCACCCAAGCCCCTTCTTTATAGATGTACATGAGGAGTCATGAGGCTATCACACTAGCTCAACTGAGGCTAAATTACATAATTGCCCTTAATGAAGCTGTCACGTAGGCACTTCTAGAACAATCTAGGTAAGATGCTATGTGTCACTAATCCACATCTTTATCAATAGTCCCCTCGGCTCGGTGCCGAGCCTCGCAGCAGGGGCAAAGCCGAAAAAGACTGTTCGCAGTCCCCAAACGGTGACAACCAAACCTTTTATACCGAGTCGAGGTGCAGAACTTCAGAGCATTCTCGTACCTGTCCTTGTCGATCCAAGGTAGTAACGACCCTTGGGATCCTCGGCAAGTCGTAACTGCAATATTAACTCGTGGGTGACGTTTTCGCTAAGTCTCCATGCACTGAATTTTCATTTATTGCACTGCATTATTCGCTCCGATTTTGTTGCAAAATGCCTCATTTTTTACTCTGTAACGCCCCCAAAATGCCTCATTTTTCACGCCGTAACACCTCGCTTTTCCCGCCTAGACGCCTTTTTTCATTTCAAGAACATTCTGGAAGATTGCCCTCCTATTTTACCCCCATTCTCCCCCAAATTTTTTTTCTTTCCCTTACTCATTTTACCTCATACCTCCAACTTATTACTACCTTCTTTCCTCAATCCTTCATTCACTCCTTATACTACTTCTCGCTCCTTTACTCCCTCAGAGATTCATACACTCTCCTCCGTTCACCATCATCCTCCTGTTCCCCTTTCCTCCGTCTTCTACAGTTGCTGACTTTCGACCGCTGCTCAACGCCATCACCGGACACCACTAGAAGTCTCCCAAAAATTTCACACGCCTTCCAAATTGAAGACCATGACCGGTACGTTCACTCCCACCTCTCTCATTAGCACGTCGGTTCTTCATTTCCAATAGATGCCATTGACAGAGTGTTAAACCTTTTCGACGAAACTCTTCTGGCAGCAGTGCCATTAAATTTTCCTTCCGATCCTCTCTTTGCTGAACCTCCTCAGAACGACCACCCTAACCTCCAAACACAAAATGTATCAAACTCTCTCGATACCGAGGATATCAAAATTTTTAGAGATAGATGTTGTTTTTCTAAGAACGTGCACATCAAATTCCCTGCCCCCTGAGGACCGAGGCCACCTGCCTCCTCCTGGTTACTTAACAGTTTACCAGCAGTAGCTCGATCGACGGGGCTGAGGCTCCCAATAGCACCGCTCCTTGTCCACCTATCCAACCACTGGAATATTAGCATATCCCAGCTGATCCCAAACGCACGTCGGGTCATAGCCGGCTTCACCTTTCTGTGTAGATTACACAGCATCCCCCTTTCTTTAGACATTTTTAGGATGATACTAAAATTATCCCCTACAAAGGGATTCTTTTACATTTCTCCCGAACCGCGGGCTAACAGCTCACTTCGGGTAATCCTTCATCCATTCACGAATGGAAAAAGTCATTCTTTTTTATCCAATACCTCGATCCTCCAATGCCTTGGGGCCAATGGAACCTAATCAAAGAAAATCTTAAAACCAAGAACGCCTCTCCCCCGGACTCCATACACGCCCGAAGGCTCGTAGAGTCCAACCTCAGAATAAACTTCAACAACCAACCTGCCATCCTATCCAACAACATTCTTGCCTGGGCAAGACTGTTCCCTATCCATGACATCCTCCCGAGCTACGACCATCAACAAGGTCACGTAATTTTTTTTTCTTTTTTTATTATTATTTTTTCCTGATCTTTTGTCTTATGTAGAGCTCGGAGCATTTCTCAGGGGGCTAGTGTTTACCACACCAGCCACTGGTGCAGGCACTTCCAACCAGCCCACCTCGTCGACAAGCGGATCCTCATCCACCACCATCAATACGCCATCAGGGAGTGCCGAGGCTACACCCTCAACTTCCGCACCCCTTAATCAAACCGAGGCTAGCAGCTCCCAGGAGAAACCAGCCAGAGAGGTAACTCTGGCTTTTCGGCCCATCAAACCCGAGCTGACTCGGGTTACAAGAAAAAGGACAAGGGAGGCTGCTAGCTTCAGGGAGGGTCCTTCTTCGGCAATGACCTCTCCTCCGGGACATCGCCCCCCGAGGCTCTCCGTTCCAGTAGCGAGGGTAAGGACCTCAGGAATAGCCTCTGGAAATGTCTCTTTATCAAAGCAACTTATCACTTCTTATGGTAAGCACTGCCGAGCCTCATTCACTCTCACTCCTTATTCCTTCTTACCGGCCGATATCAGAGCTGACACTTTACTTTTTTCAGGTGATAGAAAATATACTTCCGAGGAGGAGAAGAAATCTGTAGGGTCACAGGATGTGCCCTGGGGTCGGCTGTCCATCGACCCTCTCCCAGTTCCTCTCACCTCAGGGAGCATTGATATCCGACCCACCCCATAGATTGACATAAAAGATCGGGCTCAATTCCCAAGGGTGGCTCGTGAGCAGGCGAAGATGCTGGCTTTGTCTCGGGATGTAGCCTATATTAAGAGGCTCACCTCTCAACAGAGGTTGGACGAGATTCACGTCAGCCTGATGAACGCAAGTCTAACTAACCCTTCTTGAAATTGAAATTTCAAATTTTGCACCTCATACTTCAAATCGTACTTTTGCTCTTTTGCAGGCTATAACAATCTTGCCCGCCATCACCGATCGGGAGTTCTCCTTCAACTCAGCCGTTAACTCCATGAAGCAGGAGTTGGCTCACGCCAAATCCGGCGTGGATCAGGCAGTGAAGGAGGCTGTTAAAGCCATCTAGGTCTACGAGATAAAATGTAATATCGAGGCGGGCAAAAAATACGATGAGTGAAAGGCCGAGCTGACTGAGGTGAGGGACAAGTTTTGACAGGCCGAGCTAGAAAAGAAGACCCTTGAAGTGGATGTCGGCGATCATGACAAGAAGATCGCAGACCTAGAGCAAAGGGTTCTTCAAATTGAAGAAGAAGCTCAGTTGGCCGAGGCGAAGTTCGCTTCCCGGGAGGTAGAGCTGCTGATGGAAGGCAGAAACAAGTTCGTGGCCTCGGTTGAAGTAGACGAGATGTTGAAGGAGTTTATAAAAAAGGTCTTCTCCATGGGGTTCACACTGGCCTGTGACCACTTGGTGAAGAACCCTGATTTGTACAAGGGGCTGCCATATGATACTTCCGTCACCGAGAAGGTCATCAATGGCCTAGAGGCTCAATTTAAAGCCCTCGTTCCGATTCCTGAAACTTCTGAAGCAACTCTGCTGATCCAGGGTGCGAACCCCGAAGCCAAGCCTGAGCCTGTGAATCAAGCTTTCTCCCATCCACTTCTTCTGCCGAGCCTTCCACTTCTGCTGCACAGGCTGATGTAATTTTGTTGGAATAGTTAGGAACTTTTATGTAATAGCTAGGATTTCTCAATGAAAATCTCAAGTTTTGATTAATTTGTCTTCTCGACAAGAGCCTCGATTTTTCTTTACTTCTGATCTTTAACTGCTTTTCAATTTCTTTAGTTCCTGCATTCAAAGTAAAAGTTTCATGATAAAAATAGATAATAAGGTTATAACACTTAGGAATATCAGCATAGAATGTTGTCTAAATTTCTCGATAATAAGCTTATAACACTTAGGAATATCAGCATAGAATATTGTCTAAATTTCTCTTTCACTTTGAACTTAGACCTTGTTCAGACCCTTCCGAGCTGAGGTAAAAGAATTAAGTTTAGCTCCTTATATTTGCCTTAACCATTTAATTTGATTCAGACTCTCCAAGGTCCAAGAAATAACGTTTTACTTGAGCAGGGCTATCAAACCTCTTTGAGGATCGGATCAGTACGACCTGTCAAATTCATTTTGCTTGGAGGGGGCAACCAAGTATCTGCCCTTTAGGTGGGACTGCTAAGCCTCGGCTCCCAATATTTGCTTTTGCATTGAACCGGATCCGAACCTCTGAGGTTTGGTGTACTTTTATTTTTGCTTGGGGGGCTACTAAGCCTCAGCCCTTGAGGAAGGATTGCTAAGTCTTAGCCCTCAATCATTTGCTTTTGTATTGAACTTGATCCGAACCTCTGAGGGTTGAAGCAATTTGAATTTGTTTTGTGCTTTGACCGAACCTCTGAGGGTTGGCGTAGCTTGATTTTGCTTGGGGGGCTACTAAGCCTCTACCCTTGAGGGGGGACTGCTAAGCCTCAGCTCTAAATCATTTGCTTTTCTGTTGAACTGGATCTGAACTTCTGAGGGTTGGAGCAGCTCGAACTTGTTTTGTGCTTTGACCGAACCTCTAAGGGTTGGCGCAACTTGATTTTGCTTGGGAAGGCTACTAAGCCTCTGCCCTTGAGGGGGGACAGCTAAGCCTCTTCAACCCTCAATCATTTGCTTTTCTATTGAACTGGATCCGAACCTCTGAAGGTTGGAACAGCTCGAACATCTGTCTTTTGAGAAGGGACTTTCATTACATTCCTTGATAATATTTCTTCAAATTTATAATATTCCACATTCTGGGAACAGGATCCCCTCTCATATCAACCAACTTGTAATAGCCCGAGGCGTGAGCTTCTATTACACGATAGGGTCCCTCCCAATTTGGGTCTAACTTTTTAGTCCCTTCTACACGGCTTGCTTCATTTTTTTTGAAGTACTAAGTCTACGGGCCGCAGATATCGATGCTTGACCCTGGCGTTATAGTGTTTAGCCATGACCTGCTTGTACTTGGCTTCCCAGATGGATGCGTCCAACATCCTCTACTCAAGTAAATCCAGGTTAGCTCGCAGGGTTTCATCGTTGAATTTCGAGGCGCACAAGGACACTCGAGCCGAAGGTAGCCCCAATCTCTCTAGGGATAATAGCCTCGGACCCGTAAGTCAAGCTGAAGAGACGTGCGGAGTGTTTCCATTAGCCGTTCGAGACGTGGTCCTGTATGCCCATAAGACGCTAGGCAATTCCTCAACCCAAACGCTATTGTGTCATTCAAGTAGAGTCTTGAGCCCCGTCAATAGGGTTCGGTTGCATACTTCTGTCTGTCCGTTTGCTTGTGGATGAGCGACCGAGATGAAGTGCTGTTTGATGCCGAGGTTAGCGCAGAAGCTCTTGAAAGGCTCACCTTCAAATTGCTTCCCATTATCAGAAATGAGCACAGCAGGGATACCGAACCGGCAAACAATACTTTTCTAAAAAAAAATTTCTATTACTTTTCCCGAGATTGTAGCCAGGGGCTCGGCCTCAATCCACTTGGTGAAGTAGTCAACCGCAACTACTAAGAACTCAAGCTTGCCTATCCCTCTAGAAAGTGAGCCCAAAATATCAATTCGCTACTGAGCAAATGGCCATGGTGTCACGTCCCCAAAATGGGACAATGACACGCCGCACCTCGGGATCACCTCAAGCATCGCGCAAGGCACAGTACAAGAGCAATATACAAATCATAATATCTATCATTAGACCTCAAAATCAACTAATACAAGACCACAAAATATATTCAACAGCCATATCCATAACAATCTATAATAACCAAATCACAGTCATATACAAACAACAACCCACAATCTCACGACAGTCAGAAATTCAATCACAAGACAAATCTAACAAGTCCATAAGCACTCAGGCCCAAGCATTAAAACCAACCTCACACTAGGATGGTAAATAGGAAAACTCTATCTCTAATAACTGGGGTCTATACTATAATCCCCTTCCTGATCAGTATTCGACTCAGGACCTGCTAACGTCTCCTGTTGGTCCTCAACTGCAAATATAGGAGAAATAATAACGGAGTAAGCACATCGTGTTTAGTAAATAACATTTAAATCCAATTATAGATAACATGTATACAATCAGTACAGGAAAAAATATACGAAACATTATCATTCACCAAAGTCTTCCCAGTACTGGATCCAGGTCTACCTATTATCTGTCCGCCCGAGTAGATAAGACATAACGGAGTGTCTATCACTTGTCTTTCCGATAGATTGGGTATAACATTTACGAAGCAGAGTACTCAGTATATCATTTCATTCGCTCACTCATAGCCAAATCCACTAAAGTGACCCATTGAGCTCTTCACAGAAATCATTCATTAACACATAGTACAATAATGAACAATTGATACATTACATAACAAACATATAATTTATAAACATACTTACCTTATAAATATTAATCGAAATAAATATACTTACCTTAATACCAATTATTCTATGATTACAATACCAATCATATACAGGGTATCGATAAAAAGGAGTAAACGTTACTTACCTCGAAAATCGATTTCGTAGACGTATCCTAATTTCGACGATCTAAAATTCTAATCTCGAATCACCTAAACCAGGAGAGTATTATACCATTAGGATAAAAATTGAAATAGGGATTCACTTTTGGGTATCACTCAAAATCTCAAATTAGTCATTAATTGAACACAATTAAGTAAGGACTGACTTAAATTTGTGAAAATAAGATAAAAATCTAAGAATCAGGTTTTATAATTTCGAATATCTCACTAGATTAAGAATTGTCAAAACTCTAATTCAAATCTCACAAAATAATAGTTAAAAAGTCATTTCAAACCATAAATCTAGTCCCAATAGCTCATAAACATATTTGGTAATCAGATCAATTCATAAACACCAAAATTAAACAAATTAATTTCTTGAGAAATTTAAAATTTAACATAAAAATTATACAGATCTGGAAGTAAAACTTACTTTTGAAGTTGGGTTAAAGATCTATGAGAATTCCTGAATCACCAATTTGATTTGGGAGTAAATTTTCAAAACTAATAATGGATTTTGAAAATTTGGCCAAAAAGGGATTTAGAAAGTTTGGTTTCTGGAGTTTTTGCTAGAGTTTGGAAGACAAAGGATAAATGAACCAAGATTCCTCGCAGGTAAGTTTTAATAACTTTTGAGAATTTGCACTTTAGTCCATCTCTCAAATTTTGTAAAATTATATTTTGACCCAAAAATTTTAGAAAATATTTAAAAAGAGTAAAATGATTATTTAATATTTAAAAGGGATATTAATGAGTATTTAAAAGTATAAAATCAAATGCGAAAATGTGTGAAATGATTAGAAAAGTCGGGTATTACACATGGGCTCTGAATAGGGACCATGTCCGAGCTGGGTCTTCGAGGTATTGGCGCATGTATTTGACATTGATGACACCCCCGTACCAAGTTGTTTGCATCAGAGTGTAAGGTCGTACTGTACCCAGTCAACAAGACTTTACGAGCTAACCTCCGAGGACCGACGTGACTTCCGCATATGCCCTTGTGCACCTCTCGTAAAACATAGTTAGGTTCGGATGGCGTGAGGCACCTCAATAGGGGGCACAAGTATACTTTTTTATACAAGATTCCATCAATAAGCGTATACTTGGCGGCTCTGTATTTGATCTTTCTAGTTTCGGCAGGGTCCTCGGGGAGCTTCTCATTATTCCAAATAATTTATTATGGGTTCCATCCAACCGAGGTCTGGTTGGACACAAGAGATTCTTTCAGAGAAGTCAACAGACCTGCGCTCTCGCGGTTCTACCAAAATCTCTTTCGTTAAATGTGAATATATTGCCGAGGCTAGTTTTGACAGAGCATCAGCATGCGTGTTTCTTGTTCGGGCAATCTTAATGATGTCCACTTTTTTAAATTTTCCAATCCAGCTTTTGACCTCAGTTAAGTACCTTTTCAAAATCACGCCTCGAGACTCATAATTTCCTAGGCTTTGATTTACAACCAGCTGAGAATCTGAATGTATCTTTAAGGTTCGGGCTCCCATTTGGTGGGTCATTTCCATCCTACAGATGAGGGCCTCATACTCAGTTTCGTTGTTTGTTGCTTTGAATCCGAACCTCAGGGCATAAGTGAGATAGTCCCCTTCTGGAGATCGGATTATTATCCCTGCCCCGACTCCGGACTCGCACGAAACTCCGTCAACATAAAACTCTCATGCAAGAGTGACTCTTCCCTCATTTTTGTTCTTTTGCTGGATCAGTCGCCGTGATGAGGTCAACCTTCTCGATGTCACATCTTTCTGCAATGAAATCTGCGAAAGCCTGAGCTTTGATTGCTGTCCGAAGCCTGAATTCTATGTCAAACTCGAACAGCTCCACAAACCACTTTAGCATTCTGCCCGAAGCATCTGGCTTGCTTAAGATATTTTTCAAAGGAAGGTTGGTCAAAATAATTATCTTGTGACCATGAAAATAAGGCCTTAGATTTCGAGCCGACACCACCAACGAGAAGGCTGCCTTCTCAATAGGGGTGTAGTTCCTTTCTGGACCTTGAAGACTTTGCTTACAAAATATACAGGGCATTGGTCTCTTTGTTCATCCTGCCTCAATATAACCGAGCTGACTGCCAATTCAGTGATTGAAATGTATAGGTATAGCGGTCCTTCTTTTTGTGGAGATGCGAGTTTCGGCAAATTGCCCAAGTATTCTTTAACCTCCTCAAAGGCTTTACGAGCTTCTACTCGACTTTGGTCCATTAAAAGCCCTCAGTCTTCTTTATGAGTCAGAAGAACGGCAAGTCTCTTTCTGCTGATTTGGACAGGAATCGATTCAGGGCCTCCATTCTACCGGTGAGTCTCTGAACTTCCTTTACCGAGGTAGGAGTTTTCATATTGATTATGGCTTGCACCTTTTCAGGGTTCGCCTCAATTCCTCGGTGAGAGACAATGAATTCCAAGAATTTTCCCGAGGGGACCCCAAATGTACATTTTTTGGGATTCAGCCTTATCTGGATAGATCTTAATGTCTCAAATGTTTTCCTGAGATCTTCCAAGGTTTCCTCATAGGTTCGGCTCTTGACCACCATGTCATCAATATATACCTCCATGTTTCATCCTATTTGGGACTTGAAGGTTTTATTGACGAGGCGTTGATATGTAGCTCAGGTATTTTTGAGTCCGAAGGGCATCGTAGTGTAACAGTACGTGCTTAGTCAGTGATGAAAGAGGTTTTCTCTTCATCTTCTTTGGCCATGTATATATCATGGAGTTGATTGTAGCTCTTGAATGCATCTAAAAAGTGTAAAATGTAAAATCTAACAAATGAATCTATTACTGTACCGATCCGGGGTACGGATAACTGTCCTTTGGACAGACTTTATTAAGATAAGTAAAATTTTGACACATTCGCCAAGAAAAATCTTGTTTTGTTACAAGGATTGGATTACAAAGCCAGGTGGGATACAATACTTCTCTAATCAATCTTGCCACTAAGAGTTTATCCATCTCGGTTTCGATTATTAAACTGCGCTCTGGACCGAAGAGGCGCTTCTTCTACTTCACTGGTTTGTATGCCGGGTCCACTCTGAGTTTGTGCTCGATTATTTCCCAAGGGACGCACAGCATGTCTTCGACGGTCCAGGCGAACACGTACTTGTACTCGGCTAAAAGCCTGAAGAGAATGGTTTTGAACTCCGCTGGGAGGGTAGCACAAATCTTAATTTTTTGATCGGAGAGGCTCGGATCTAGTGGTACTACCTCTTCAATGGAGACCTCGTCTTGAGGCTCAATCCTAACTTTGCCCTTCCCCTTTTGTTTGGAAGGCTCGGGGATCTCAGTATCGCTTCTCCGAGGCTCCACATTTTCTTTCCCCTCCTTTTGACTTATCAAAGGTTCTTCGAGGCCATCCCAGGTGTATGAGGCATCGAAAGTTTGCAAGTAAGACTTGTCAGCAATGGACATCGTTTGCGACTGGGACCGCAAGGATATCATATAGCAGGCTCAGGCCTCCTGCTGGCACAATGACTGTTCCTTCAGATCCATCCCTAAACATGAATTTTATCCCAATATGGAACACGGAGGAAAGGATTCTGTGGGTGTATTGCATGGGTCTGCCCAGGATCATATTGTAGGAGTTGTCCCTTTTGACGATGACGAAATTGGTCATCTCAATTCTGTGCTTCGGGGAGAGCTCCAAGACACAATGGGAGCATTCTGTCCCTCAGGCACGACCGAGTCTCCAATGAAGCCAACCAAAGGGGTTTTAAAAGGCTTTATCAGAGAAGAATCCATGTGCACATTTTGACCCAGGCATCCCAAAAAATTATGTCCGTCGAGCTTTCGGTGTTGACGAACACGCGGTGCATCTCATATCCAGTCACATTTACGTGAATTACCACAGGGTCGTTGTGTGGCATTCGGCTAGGAACGGGGTCCTCTAAAGTGTATCCGAGACTCATGAATGGCTTCAATCTCTTCTCCCGATCCTCGCCTGAGGGAAAGTTGTTTTTGTAATGAATAATTTGTACTTTGTCTACTAGTGGAGAAACCCAATACAACAAGGACAAGTGGAAAACCTTAAATCAATGAACATTTAAAGAAACTAGTAAGATGCACGTATTGACCCATGTATCTCTTTTTGTTATCTTTAAAAAATGTATTCTCTCAATTTCTCTTAAACAGATATTTATATCGAATAAAAGTATTCAAATTTTGGAAATAAAAGCGCGTCATGTATTTTTTCTTCTAAGAGGTAAATATTTTAAATATCATTACTACACAAATGTCTTCGTTTTTTTTTTCCCCATACTAAATATTGTTTTAGATTTTATTGACTTTGGATTTTATCTTTACCTTTATACTCATCATTTCATTCTTTTGTCTTTAATATCGTAATATACAATTCCGCTATTAATTTAACTTATTGAGTTTTTCTTATACCACGACATATATACAGTTAAAGATCTATTTAATCTCTCCATTCTTCTCTTGTTAACTTATCACTATTAATCACCATTGTGTTTGATTTATTATTGTCTTATTAAATAAATGTCATCTATTGTGTTTTATTTCTCATTTTTGGGACAATAATTTTCTTTTTATGGGAAATATATCACAATGTATTATTATTTCACTTTGTAGTGTGATATAGAACTTATAAATTTAAGTTTTGTGTTGCCTAACTCTCAACGATTATTCCTATATTAAACAATATCATAAAATAAACTACATAATTTTCTTGTACTCTTCTATCCATATTAATGCTAGTAGAAATTATAATTAATTGCTTAAGTTGTGAATGGCTACATGATTTACTTTACATGATCACTTGATTTTTTTATGCTAAATTGAATAATTTTAATCCTAGCATTCCAGTTTCCCTATTTACTTTTGAGATTAAACATTTTATTCTTGCTTTATTGTTTATTTTGTTTACTGTATTAAGTAATTTACCCAGGTATATACAGGGAAAATAATGCCAAATAGGTCAGGTTAAATATCAAAAACAAATATTTTGCTGGGATATATAGATGATGTCACTAAAGGGCATTTTCTCTTAATAGTAAATATAAGAATGGTGTGGTACATACAAATAGGAAGGAAAACTAATAAACTACATCAAAAGTCAAAGCATAACACCTTTAAGGGCTACAAAATGCATACTTCTTAGCAAGGGCAATATTTTTTTTAAATACTGAAAATAATTTCCTACGTTGGAGGCATGATAAAAATCTCTTTTCCGTAAAAATTGTGTGATAATGTCAAAGGACATAAAATATCGTATTCTATGAAATTCCCTAGACTATGTTTAATTCCTAGTTTAAAACTAACTTGAATGTAAACTTATTACCATCTAAATTTGAATGTAAGCTTATTACTTATTAAAGTTAATTTGAATCTAAACTTATTACTCTCTATTATAAGCCTTGTTGTGGTGATTGTTAAAGAATTACACTCTAAAAGAAGATGTTTTTCTGGAAAAAAAAAAAAAAGAAGAAAAGAAAACAGGATCAACGATAGATTTTTACCTAAAGAAGATGGTTTATAATATGAAAAAAATGCTTTCTATCATTAATCAAAGAATGATTACTACACATCATATTGAAGGAATTGAATAAAATGAGACAAAAAGATTATCTTGGCTGGAATTTTTAGCTTACCCAATAATCTATCTGCATTAATTAGGGATTTACTATATCAATTTATTTTAAATATTATTATCAAAATATATTTCGTGAGCAAAACCAACCAATTAAAGTTTGTTCTCTCGCCTCTTTCTGGTGACAAAACCTCAAAACTACAAGTAATTTAGAAAGGGATATCATTAAAATATCATATACATAATACATAAAGACTATATAATAAAACCACAAAAATCTTATGAAGTTCAAACTTCAATAGCTAAATAGATTTGATATAGTACATAAATGAAAAGATTAAGCATATGCATTGTGTTGACAATACTCATATTATTATTATTGTTGTTGTTGTTTTATTATTTTGTTTCCGACTCCCGTTTTTTCAAACCAATTAAGCTTACTCAACTCAATTAGTATAAGATTTTACTAAACACAACAAAAGGCAATCGTAACGTAATCCATATTTACTTTTTGATTAGTTTCCCATCTTGTAAAAAACAAAAAAAAAATGTAAATACATTGAAACAATAGAAAAGTTTGAAGAATTTACCCCGATGAATTTCCTTATGATTAATATTTCTCTTGTAAGGCTTTCTTCACAGCTTATTAGGTTCTACTACTATTCTAATTTTAAGACTTGATATAAAGATCATGTACAACTATTCTTCCTTGGTCAAGTCTTTGCTGTGGTCCAGAAAAATTCTATATTGAAGTGAAGTTGGAGTCGATTACGATGATTAATTGATAAGGTAGAGGTCTCTCAATGTCTTTCGACATTCCACTAATTAGAATTACATTAGATATGATTAAAAGAAAAAAAATAGCATTGCCTACCATTAAGGATTAACTAAAGTAGGTAGCGTGTTTACATATTTGCCCTACATAAATACATATGTAATTAAGTTATAAATTGTTTAATCACGGGCAAATTAGGTAGATCAAAAAAGGAAGAAACACCTAGAGGAAAAACACAACTCACACTTTTATAATAGTATGATAAGACTGACCTGCCGGAAGCCAACTCACCAAGGGCATGGAACCGGTCCAATATAGTTTTTGTGGGTCAGCTTCTAAATATCTAATATTGTATTTGGATAGAGGGATTTGGGTGGATTTTATTTAAAATTCTAATCTATAATAAGTTATCCAAACAAGATGATTGATTTATTTATAAATTTTAAATCTATTAACAAATAGGAGTCGTGATTTTAATGGTTAAATGAATGGATTTGAAATTCATCCAAATTCACGTCATTTCAAATTCACCCAATTCAAATTCATGCATATCAAATCCTTCCTTTAAATTTAACCACCCATCCAAACATAATGTAACAAATGGTTGTTAAAATTTGTTAGTTAGTCCTCAAGAAATTATATCAATTTCACTATAACACCTTAAAAATTAAAATCAAACCTAATAGTTTTTTTGGTACTAGGAAGTGCAATATAAACCAAAAAAAATCCATGTTTGTGATATCTTCCACAAACTTGATAAGTTATAGTAATTAAATCTCAAATAATTTCCTAATTCTCAATTAGTCTTCAGAAATCTTTTATAAAGAAAAGGTACATTTTGCTACATTTTTTGGAAGCTTTTGGACCAAACTCTATAGGTAACTAGATAAGAATTGATTAAATAAAATCAACTAGAAAAATCAGTCATACGCTCTTTACCTTTCAATTATGATTATAAGTACAAAAAACATACAAATAAATTTAGTTGTACTTTTATAAAATAACTTTAAATTTAGTTTAGCATTAAAATAATTAAAAAACTTTAAAAACTAAATAAAAACAGTGAGATACAAATATAATTGTATTTGTTAAATTATAAAGTATATTTAATCAAATATTGTTACTAGCTTTCCTTAAACATAATTCATATCATTATTATATTGTTATATATTAGACCGTATAATTTTGTAAGAACTATATTAGTATGAATAAATTGTTACTGTTAAATCACATGGTTTAGTATTAAACAGACTTACATTTTTAATTATAGAATTGTTTCCTATAAGTTAGATTATATAGTAAACATTCTATAATATGCTTATTTTATTAATACGTATTGCCTGGTATTATAATATTAAACACAATTGTATTATTAATTATTGAAATATTGCTTCTTCTTCTTCTTCTTCTTTTTTTCAATAATCACTTCCCACTATCCCTCTTAGTGACTTAAACCCATGATCAATAGGTCATATAAAGAAATATCGTGCCACTTAAATATGTGTGTGTGCAGGGACGTGTGCAGGGATGAATCATAGGTGGGTGGGGAGGAGTGACCGCCCCCAAAATTTTCAAAATTACATTTTTTTCCCCTTAAAATTTTTTAAATTATTATTATACTATTATAAAAATCAGACTTTATCCCCACAAAAATTTTAAAAAATATAAAAAAGTGTTCCCTATGTATGTATTTATACAATCTTATTTCCCAAGAGTTTCAAAAATATTTTATTTTTCTCAATATTTTTAAAAATTTTAATAACTCCCTTTAAAAAAATTAGACTTTACTCCGTAAAATTTTACAAAATTATAAAATTGCCTCTTTGAGAATGTATATCTATAATTTTTGCCCCCAAAATTTCAACTTTTGGATCTGACCCTCTATGTGTGTATATATATATGTATCTATCTATCTATTACCTAAATATAAATACAAGTTATTTCTTCTCTTTAAGTGTTTCTCTCATTTTTTGTAATACCTAAAATATGTACCCTCTCTTAATGAAATATAATTCATAGAAAAACATAACTAAATTACTTCTTTTCTAATCTAACTACCTTTAAGGAAACAACCAACTATTTTAGTCATACAATCCTAATCGACATATATAGTCTTTTATTTTTTTATTTTTTTGTCCCGCCTAATACACTCTTAATTAAATAGTTATGTCTAATATGTCCTTCATGAAATCTAATTAGCCTATCTAAAATACCTTTTATTTAATATAATAAGATTATCTATCTTTTATAATACTAATATTATTTATTATATATATTTTGAACTGCTGTAGCATAATTCTTTAGATTTATATGAAAATTTGGGCACAAATGTGTTAAGATGGTAAAAATTTTATTTGTATAAAAAAATTATATTTGATGAAAAATAAAATAAAAGTAGTTTTTATAACTATTATGTATATTCAGATTTTTTCTTCCTTATGTTAGTACGAAATTTTGGCATAAATACATAAAAATAAGATATAAATTTTTAAGAGTTATAAAGAAAAATTATTTATACATGAGCAAAAAATAAATAAAAATATTATTTTATAACTATTATATATATTCCAATTATTTTATTTTTTATTCTTAATAAAAATAGTCTTTTATAACTATTTTATATATTATTAATTCACAAATAATTATTTTCTTTTCTCGAATTATTGATTCAAGTACGCTCTTGCATGTTAGTTAATTAGACTCAATTTATATATTTCCATATGCCGATAACATTTATAACTATTTTGAATAAAAATATAAAATTGTTGACTCTATTATAATGTGATTAATCATGTATTTATTTTAGTTACAACATGAAGTTGTTGTGGTTTAGGATCAATGTATAATAATTAATTTGTTATTCATCGTAGTAGAAAAGTTAAATTATTGGATCGACTATCAAATTTATTAATATTAATAGATTCTTTCACATTAAACTTACCATTGCCTTTTTAATATCAAAGTTTTCCTCCACCTTAAAAATCACAAAATTAATAATCGTATTAATCAAATAAAAATTTAGTATTTATAAAAGTGAAAAAAATAAAGGAGTATATAACACTATTTTCTTATCTCATTTAAATTTTTTTTGTTACGATTAATTTAGATTTATTTTTTCCTTCCTTACATAAAGAAAAAAATTAACCAAGCAATGAAACTAAAACTCGATACACATCTAGATGTGAATAACTCACAGATTTTAATTAAGATAAAAGTATTTGTTAATTATATATATATAGTATATATATATATATATATAATAGTAATATTTGATTACAAAATCCTTATATTTAAGTAACATACAGGTTTAACTAACCATTCATGAGATAGAAAATAAATTAAATCCTTGATATGATGCAATGCCTAAATTATTTCAAAATAATCATTGTAACACGTACAAGAATTCTACATATAATTTGTGATGCTAATATAGAAACTTAAATAAGTAATTAATAAAGAAACAATACATATTATGCAAATAAATCATAGTATTAAATATTCTAATTAGTATTTACTGGAGTATATATTGAATGTAAATTTTAATTTTGGAAATTACAATACTAATTGTTACAGTATTTAATAAAATAATATTAGTTTAGATTAACTATTGATGGGATAAAAAAGTTCAACCAATGGTACGATACGTTACCAAAATAGTCTTGAATAATCAATGTAAAATGAATAAGAATACTACGTATAAATTGTTGGAATGGCATATAGACAAAATAAATGGATAAGTAATGTAAAAAAAAAAAAATACCATGAATTATGCAAATAAAATCATAATATTAAATATTCTAAAATAATTACAAATATACATTGCGTTATACGTCAATTTTGGAAAGGACTATGCAATCTTTACACTATTTAACAAAATAATAAAAATATAAATTAAATATCATAATAAACAATACAAGAAATTAATTAGAAAAGTATGCAAAAATATGAAAATAAAATTCACATACTTTTGTTAGTTTTATTTTTTTTTTTACATATTTTATAAATACAAATTTTAATTTCATAGTTTGAAAGTACTATATAAAAATATAATTTCAGAGCTAACCATATTCAATACCATTCAGGATGAAGGGAAGAGTTTAGGGTATTTATGAAGTTCTAAAGTGAATATTATCATAAGGTTAACAAACATGGAACAATACCAATATATTTTATATTTTGATATATATTTGCAAAATATGTAAAAAATTAATTATAATGCAGATTATATAAAAATTACGTGTTATTTTGGATATATTTAGAACTACAAGTTTTTAGTACAATTTCGTGTATTTTTTAGTAAGATAAAGATTTTTTTTTCATTAATGTTTTCTACATTTAAAGCAAGATAAAAAAATAATCTTTTATTTTTATCTTTTAATAACGATTTTAATATATTATGTTATACGTATCCATATTATAGAGAATATATTAGTTTAATCTATTTAGTTTGATATCTTTGTTATTTACATTTTACTTAGGTTCATTTTTTTTTCTTATTTTTTGAAATTTTAATTAATCATTTTGTAGTTATTACCATATTTAAATTATTTGATCTCATGTAAATATTTTCCCTAATAAAAGAATTTTAACACGCTTTATCTATAAAAATGATGTTTGATACTTGATAATGATTTTATCTTTTGGTAATGATAAAAAATATATAAATAAATCTAAAAAGTTCAATATTATGGAAAAAAATTTATTTTTATATGATCAAGTCGTTGATGGTGTCTTTATAATAAATTATAATTTGGGATCCTAAACTTGAAATGGAAATTATTTTGGACCAAAATTCACCACATTTTGTGTCATCAATACGAATGAAAAGATCAAATTTCAAAATTTCAATAGAATACTAAAACAGATGTTATCATAAGTTTAAAAAATATAAAAAATACCAATATATTTACTATATGTATATACATTTACGCAATTCATTAATGATAATTAATTGTGATAGAGATTTATATAATATCCCAATTAAAGTAATGTGTAATTTTGGAAGTCTTTAGAACTATATGTTTTTTCATTAGTATTACATATATTTTCTTATAGTAACATAAATGATTATTTTTATTAACATTCGGTGCATTTCAGAGCAACATAAAAGAATAAGTTATAATTTTAATTTTTTATAATGATTTTAATATTCTATGTGAATCTTTCAATAATATGCAAAATATATTAGTTTAATTAAATTTTAAATTTTTTATAATAATTCTTGATGTATTTGTTCTTTTCATTTTAATCACACATTTTTTTTACTTTTTGAAATTATAATTAATTTTTATAATTATTATCATTTGATTTTATTTAAATATTTTTCGCTAATCAAAGAATATCAATACTTCATCTATAAAATGATGTTTGGTACTTGAAAGTGATTTTATATTTTAGTAATGACAAAGCATATACAAATATATTTAAAAAGTTCAATACTATAGAAAAGATCTTTATTTTTAAATAATCAAGTAATTGGTGGTGTCGCTATAAGAAATCATTATCTAAGCATATAAAAGAGAAATTGAAATAAAATGCAAATAATAGCATATGCTGGTAAAAACAAATGATATTAAACAAATAATAAACAATAGTAAAAAAAATTAAAAAAAGAAAGGTGAAAATAATTACGAAAAAAAGAGATTTTAAAATGTATACCTTTTGTATAAAAAAATCAGCAAATAAAATATTTATATTTGGTATTCTATATTATCATTCACTGATTATTTTTTTTTTTTTAAATGAAAATATTCACTAAATCAGGAATATTATACGTGCGAAGTATGTGCTTTTTTTCTAATGTATGTATATATGTATTTATGCGTGTATATACACACAAATGATATTAAAGTCTTATATATTTAGTTTTTTGTTATACACTTATATTTTATTTATTGGATTATTGCTCATAAAATAGAAAAATATAACCATGCTAATACATATATTAATAATACTTGTAATGTAAGTTGTACGATATTATAATCTTGTAAATAATTATATTGTTAACTAGTATATATTATTACACATAAAATATATGATAAATAGTTATTGATATGCTAATCTGCGTGTCAATATACATATTAGTATATTTCGCCTCCCAATGGTACACTATATGATAATAAATACAATTAATCAACATATATAAAAATAACATTTGGAATTTAAATAATATATATCTGGTATGCATTTATATCCGATAATGTAAAAAATTTTCTACAATAATGATGTATGAAAGATTAATTCTTTTTTTAAACTACCTCTCCCTATACTGTTTAATGACTCGAAAGTTGAAACCATGTCCTTCTGTTTAATGATTCAAAATTTGAAATCATGACCAATAGTTCATAAGAATACGTCTTATCATCTAAATTGTATTTCGTTGTCATTGTAGATAATAATTTTTAATGTAAAATTACTAAATCAAACATAATAATTATTTTAAATACTATCTAAAAAATTTCAATAATTTTAATAACATATGTTCTAGGGGAATTATACGATCCCTTTTAGGGAATCATTCCCTTAACTTTAAAAACTACTGTACAAGTTTTTAAAGTGGGAATGATTCACTAAACAGGACAATAGAATTTCCCTATTTTCTAAATTGCTTGAGAACAAAGTTAGTGAGGAAAACGGCTCAATTTGTTCCTAAACTTTTTTTTTTCCAAAAAAAAATATAGTCTTCAACTTTTATTTTGACCAATTTGGTCCTTTAAGAAATTTTTTTAGTAGATTTAGTCATTCATTTATATCTCCGCCACAGACCACCATCCCTCCACCATGATACCACCTGTCCCATGTGTATAAGAGACAGAGCTGGGATCAGTCCATTCCTATATTTTCCAAATCCTTAGATTAAATGCCTGTCTTCACTACTAGAAATGAAACATCAGCGGTTAACTTGTCAGTCTAACTAAGCAACAGAACCTTCCACAGCTCCCTCTCACTTTCTACATTCAACACCTGATTCTGAAGCCTAACTTTAACTTCAAAATTTTTTGCTACAAATCCTTGAATTTTGTAGGCCTCCAGTCTTCACCATCATGTCAGGAGACTCAAAATTAAAACATCACAAGCTTGTTCAAGAATTGGCAAACATCATGTCAGGAGACTCAAAATTAAAACATCACAAGCTTGTTCAAGAATTGGCAAAGGATCATGGTGGTGAACTTCCTGAGCTATTTGTATGCAAAGAACTCCTTATGGATTCACAACTTCCACCGTGCCATTGATGGATATCCCGGCAATTGATTTCGGTCATTAATCATTTTCATCATCCACCACAGACGAACAACCCGAAAAACTTCAATCAGCTCTCAATTCATGGGCTGGAGGTTGATTTCAGGTTATATACCATGGAATAGAATTTTCATTGTTGGATGAACTGCGAGAGAATGGCAGAGTATTCTTTAAGCTTCGTATGAAAGAAAAGCAGAGCACGCCAGAGAAGAAAATGAGCTTGAAGGTTATGGAAATGATATGGTCCTTAATGAGAATCGAACTCTGGATTAGACGGACAGGATTCGCCTTTCAGTTAATCCAGAAGATGACCGAAAACTACAATATTGGCCTGCAAATCCCAAATCTTTCAGGTAATTTTTTTTTTTTTTTTTTTCGAAGTAGGCAAAGTAAGTGTCTGCATTTCTGATTGATTTGGTATCAGATGTCATATGGGTTTTGATTAGTTTTTTTATAATAGGGAGGTTTTAGAAGAGTATACAAGAAGGCTAAAAGTAATAATCGAAACTCTCCTGAAGTCCATTAGCAAAAACACTGAATTTGGCAGAGAACAGTTTTCTGAGCCAATATGGAGAGAGACCAATAATGTATACTAGATAACAACTACTACCCTCCATGTCCAAGGCCTGATCTTGTTCATAGTCTGAAACTGCAGGCGGATGGGGATGGCACAGCAATTACCATCCTCCTGCAGGATGAAGAGGTCGAAGGCCTTCAGTTCTTAAAGGATGATCAGTGGTTTCGAGTGCCTATCAGGCCTCATGCTCTTCTAGTTAATGTTGGTGATTTTGTAGAGGTAATAACCGTAATATCAATACGTAATCTAATGACATTTTAACAAATCAGTCATAAACAGTACAACTTCAAAATCTAATGTCAAAAGATGGTGTTAACAATTCCTTCTAATGATTCTTAAATATGGGGCAAACTGCGGGTAATGAGCAATGGAAATTTCCAGAGCCCGGTGCACAGGGCTGCGACAAACTCGAAGAAAGAGAGGATCCCTGTGGCTATGTTTTGTATACCAGAAGTAGGAAAAGATATTGGACCAATTGAGGAGCTCATTGATGACAAAAGGCCTACATTATACAAAGACAATGCGAATGACTACTCTGAAATGCACTTCTAGTACTGCCAGTAATTTTCACCTCATCAAAGAAAAAATTCCAATTATGTTTCATCATGTCAAAGAAAAGATTCCACTTCAACGCCATGTACTTGTAAAAACAACTTCCAAAAAATAAATGCTTTCAAAATGTAGTAAATATTTAAGCTGTTCATTTACGCTAAAGAATATTAATGATGTTCCAGCTCTTCACAAGATTGACAATTATCATCATTATCATCATGATCAACATCACCATTAACCCTCTAGTAAAAACTTCTCTCCACAAACCTAAACCTTTAAAATTTCTTCAATTTTGAAGCTACCAAAATGGAAATAAAGTTAGAAGAAAATGAGGGCAAAAGAGAAAGAAGCCAGAGTTTCAGGTAAGACAATCAGCTGACAATAATTAGAGGGAGATCCTCTATCACACTTCCAACTCTAAAATATCTTGAAGAGGAGGCCACCATGAGCGGCAAAGAAGGGAGCAAATACAAGTATATGATTCGACTGCCATTAGTTTGATGAGAATGTTAAGCGAGGGTCCAGATGTGTCCTTAAGAGGATCACCAATTGTGTCACCAATGACTGCTGCTTTGTGTGCATCAGATCCTTTAGGCCCAAGACTTTTTGCATGATTAGACACACCAGCCTAAACATTCCGAAATTAGTTGCAGCGCATTAGGAATCTATACATGCATGAACTTCAAAAATAAAGAGAATATGATGTCCAATTCAGAAAATTTACCTCAATATACTTCTTGGCATTGTCCCATGCGCCACCAGTGTTAGATGCAGAAATAGCAATCTGTATACCAGAGACCATGAACAAATGATCAACTGATAAAACTAATGAATGATGAATTGCACAAAAGCACCACTTTGGGTATAATATGCAAAAGGCACAATCAGATGGACCGGCCACCAATTTAAAGGAGTAATTTCAGGATAACTACTAACTAGTGACAATTAACTTCCACAATGCACTTTCTTTACCACAACAACTATGTGTGTTAACACGACATAGCATTTTCTTAGAGTAAGGTAAACAAGTAATGAACCCCGTTATTTCTATATATAGAGAAGCTTATATGACATTACCTGTACACCAGATACAAGAGATCCAGCAAGAACACCAGAGAGAGTTTCCACACCGAAGAAGATCCCCACAATGAGGGGTGTGAGCATGACAAGAGCACCGGGAGGGATCATCTCTTTGATAGAAGCATCTGTAGAAATCTTAACACATGTGGCATAGTCGGGCCTGGTAGTACCTTCCATGAGACCAGGTATGGTGTTAAATTGCCTGCGCACTTCTTCGACCATCTTCAGAGCTGCACTGCCGACACTCTTCATTGTCATGGCACAAAACCAGTAAGGAAGCATTGCTCCCACAATCAACCCAATAAAAACTTTGGGTGTCAGGACATCCACAGTGGAAATTTCAGCCCGGCTAACAAATGCACCAAAGAGGGCAAGGGAAACAAGAGCAGCAGAACCAATTGCAAATCCCTACATAAAAGAGTGAATTCAGATGAACAATGTTAAAAACATTTCCGGATGCATAATCCTAAGAGTAGAGTGGGAAAAATCTGTGTCCAAGAAAAAGTAGAATGTGGAAATACATAGATAACAGAAGTATAAAGATCAATTAAATAACATGTTAGATAACCCATACATAGGTTGAGTGCTTAACAGAAGGGTATCATTTACCTTTCCAATGGCTGCAGTGGTATTGCCTGCAGCATCAAGGGCATCAGTTCTCTCACGGATTCTGTGGCTCATGCCAGCCATCTCAGCGATACCTCCAGCATTATCACTGATGGGACCATAAGCATCTATAGCCAATCCAGTAGCTATAGTGCTTAGCATTCCAAGAGCCGCTACTGCAATGCCATACATTGCAGCAAAGCTAAAGCTCACAAAAATGCTAACTGCTATGGCGAAAATTGGAATAATAACAGATTTGTAACCCAATGCTAGGCCAAAAATAACATTGGTGGCAGCTCCAGTGCATAAGGCAGGAATCAGCAACATCTTGCACAGGGCTGCAAACATGAAATAACCAACTTCAGGCTAAATATCATTCAGCTAAACAGCAAGGCAAAACATTAAAAATGCCAGATAGATACCTGTAAGCATTGCTTGTATAGTATTCGGTAATGAAGCCAATAATAAGACCAGCCCACAAACCCACAGCAACACATAAGAATAGTTGCCTGCAAATTAACATCACGTCAGAGATTGAAAGATGCTTCTGGAAGTCTTCCATTTCTTTTCCTTTTTCTTTGGGATAGGATTTGGGTGCTCAACAAAATATGCATGCCAGAGTGAACAACTTAAAGTCTCAGTACTTTAAGGAGCAAAAAGGGAGTGATTATAAAGTGCAAAGCTAACTGTTTATTTTTCTTCTTTTTGTTTTTTTTTTTAAACACATATTTTGAGATGGCTACTAGAGGTAAGACCTTTAACACCAAATTGGCAAATTTCTCAAGACTCGAGAAAAAGATAAACTTACCAAAACTGGACTTCCTTCTGGACCCCAAAGTTAAATATGGTGAAGGAGGATGGAAGGGCAATCCAAGATACAATTGCAATTCCAATAGTCATCAAAATTGTGGAGATAACAAGTTGCTTCTTCAGTGCTGGCTCAATTTCCTTAACAGTCTTGACTTCGAAAATATCCGTGGCAAACAAAGTGGTGATCAAACAAACAAGGATACCCATGGAACTAATCAGAAGAGGAAACAACATTGCAGTCAAATCATGATTGATTCCAAAGGAAGAGATTGAAGCAACAACAAGTGCAGCACAGGATGACTCTGCATAAGATCCAAAGAGATCAGATCCCATTCCAGCAATATCCCCAACATTGTCACCAACGTTATCAGCAATCACCTGAAATAGTCTGCAAGTTACAACTCAACAAGCAAAGAAGTTCACGAAAAGCCAGCATAGTTTATAAAAAATAACATACCGCAGGATTTCGAGGGTCATCCTCTGGTATGTTCCTCTCCACCTTACCCACCAGATCAGCTCCGACATCAGCAGCTTTGGTATAGATACCTCCACCAACTCTTCCAAAAAGGGCCATTGAAGATCCACCCAGACCATAACCAGTTATAGCCTCAAAGAGACCTTCCCAGTCATCACCATAGTACAACTTGAAAAGGTTGATGGAAATGAACAATACTAGAAGACCATTTGCAGCGAGAAGGAAACCCATCACTGCACCAGATCTAAATGCAGTAATAAAAGCCTTCCCAACTCCCTTCCTGGCCTCCAAGGTGGTCCTAGCATTGGCATAGGTTGCAATTTTCATTCCAAGAAACCCAGAGAGCACAGAGGTAATACCACCAAGCAAGAAGGATACAGTGCTGAAGACAGCAGTAGCAAGAGCAGGCTTGCATTGTTTGGAACTGTCATATGTACAAGCCTGGCTCTGGATTGTGCTGAACCCCTCCACAGAGCCAAGGAAAACGAAGATCAATATGGCAAAAGCAACCATGAAAACACCAACATACTGATACTCGGTAAAGAGAAAGGAGGTCGCACCTGCGAGATGAATAGGATATAAAAAGTCAAACAAGCAATATACTCCAGAAAGGCTACATTTCAATTAATGCTTCAAGTTGATGAAGGGAGAAATCCATACACATTTCATTGAGAAAAGGAGAATTCAAAATAATTAAAAAGAACAAACATTGACTACCAAATTCATACAGGAAACTGCAAATGGGGGCACATACTCACATGCTGGAATACAGCTGAACCTTGGAAACAAATTACTCATCATGCTAGACCTTATCATGCAATAAGCAAAGAATAAGGACAACTTTGTTTCAACAACAACCTTTCAGAAGGCAACCAAATTAAATGATCTATATAATCTGTCTATTTGATCATCGATTGCTACATTCTACTAAAAATTTTCTAACAAGAGATGGTGTGCACCAGAAAACATATATATTTAATTAACTGAAAGAAATTTCTTAGTTTGGAAAAGGACATGGCCGATGCAAGTGGCATCTTCTAGTACCAATATTATTTCATCGTACACCTCAACAGTTACATTTCCTCCTCCAGATTTTCCATATGAAACTATCCTCCTGCTAATGAAGCATCAAAGAAAGCAAAACAAGTCCAAATTTTCCAAGGTACTAGTATAAAAAATAAACTAGAAAACCATAACAGCCCACCAATAGGACTCCTACATCGAGATAGCTATGGATACAAAGAGGGCATACCATGATTCATCGAAGATAAAAATGGTTTTGTATTAACAATAACAACAATAACAACAATAACAATTCAATATTAACATGGATAATCAGATCTAAAAGAAACATAAAGACAACAACATATATTGACTAGGAACAAGTCATTGGAAGAAATATTGTTGCAATATCTGTTTTTTAATTACAAAATTTATTAGCAAGACGCAACTTACTTCAAGGCAAAGATCCACAACTAAATAATTCGTGGGTAGCAAACCTGTTAAAATCACACTTAACTTCAGCTACAACAAGAATAAAAGACAAAAGACCAATGACTAATGCCTCAGTCTTCACACACGTGTCTATCAAAAAAATACGTATCAGATCCATAGATAAACATGACAGCAGCCACCGATAAAAGGGAAAAAAATCAGATCTTGATGAGCTTCCAACATGCCAAAACCAAGTACACCAGCTAGAAATACCACAAAAAAGAATACGTATCAGATCCATAGATAAACATGACAGCAACCACCGACAAAAGGGAAAAAAAATCTGATCTTGATGAGCTTCTAACATGCCAAAACCAAGTACACCATCTAGAAATACCACCAAAAAGAAATAAACGAAGGTGGATCTGAATTGAACCCAAAAATTAGAAATAAAAGTCATTGAACATACACAGACGAAATAAGAAGGAAAACAAGAATGATCAAATAAGAACTAAAAAAGTGGTCTAATTTATCAACATGTTGGATCATAGCCCATCAAAATCTCAGCAAACCAAAATAGTAAAAAGATTTAAAGAAAAACCTATAACCAGAGCAAAGGAAATGTCATATATAAAAATTTTTAATGGGAAAAACAAAAGATTAAGATTTTTTTTTCCCCATTTTTGGTAATTACAATATACAGCTAAGGGACTTTTAACAAGCTCCCAACATGTTCAATTCAAGAGTGTTTGAAGTTCCCATCTTTATATAAAAATAAATTTTGTAACAAAATTGAAGAAAACAAAAATAGAAATTACCATATGTAGGCATATATGTAAACACTTTTTGCGCCAGAGCCTCTAAAATTTATTTAAACCTCAAAATATAAACAAAAAAATTATGCTAACCAAAATTACTTCCAAATAAAACGAAATAAATACAGTACAACTTCAACTTACATATTTATTTCCGTATGTATTTCATATTTACATTATACGTGCATGAATTTGTATAAATACATGTGCGCGAGAACGAACGGGTAAATTACTTAAGTTGGTATTGTATTATATAATTATACCTTCGGAGATGGCGTTTTGGATCTCGGCGCACTTTTGGACAACGCTGTCGCCATTGATGCCTTCCTCTTCCTCAATAAGAGCCTCGGTGAAGCCGTTTTTACCGTCGCCGGCGTCGGACTTGTCATAAGAGAGTTTAACTCTGGAAACGAGAAGCCATTGGACAAGAGCGAAGACAATACCGACCACCGCACATACCAGAATCAGAATCTCCGTCGCCAGATCTGGCAAAATCGCCGCTCCCATCTTCTCTCTTTTTTTTTTTAAACGGCGGCGATTAGGTTTCTTCACGCCGTGAAAGTGAAATGAGAGGAAAAAAAGTATCTTCGAGAGAAGATATTAGAGAAAAAGGAAAAGAATGAATGAACGGAATTTTTAACGGCTTATATTGCGGTAGTTCAATGGACTGTAGACGGGCAAGACAACGAATGCGTGTGTTTGATGGAGGAGTGAGAGGTGGTATTTATATGGTCTGGGACAGGGATGTGTGCTGGGACTGGGACTGGGACTGGGACGGGGTCTTATCCCTGTAGGTGGGTTATTTTCTTGGATATTTCATGGAAATAAATTAGTACTGTACTACATAATTTTGTGAATTAAATATAGTAGTAGTTTTTTCCTTTTTGTAAGAAAGAATTCCATATGAGTGCATTTATCACTAATTCGGAAAAGAATAAAAAAATTCGGTCGATAATTTAAAAATGGGAATTATAATTTATTAAAATTTTATCGCATGAAATAAATTTAATAAGTGATTATAAATTTGCAATCTTGTAGATAATTTTTCAATCATTATCCATTTTTGTTAATGCAATCTTTTTCTCCTCTAACGGGGGTGAGAAAATTTTATTCCAGAAAGTGAGCATTACTCAATGTTTACGTGACATTTTTTTTTTTAATTAGTATTAGTTTTCTCAAATAATTAGATGGGTCGCTTGCCACCTTATTGTGGGTCTTTTATTTTCTTTAAAAAAATTAGTGATTAAAAAAAAGTGTCGCTTATACACGAATAGTGAATAATGCTTACTCCCTATGATAAAATTTTTCGAAATTTTCTAAAGTGAAAATGATGAATGAAAGTACAAATTATTTGGTGACAAGGATGTCTCCCTCAATAAAGTTTTGTTTGGTGGGCTTGATTTGGGTTTTTACGAAATTTGGTTATGACAAAAGTATTTTTGGAAATAAAGATGGTGGCGTGTAATTTAGTTAGAGAACAAGTGATTGATTATAAAGAAGGGAAACTTTGATTGTAGGCAAAGCTGATTTTTACTCCTTTGTTTGGTTCATTCATTAGATATAAATAGGAAATACAGTAAGACTTGTCTTGTGCGACAAATTAGTGTTTTTATTTAATTAATTGATATTTTTCGTTTTTTGTATGATTAAATAATATATTTAATCGAAGTTAGATCATTATATTTATATAAAACAAATATTTTATTTTGTAAATATTTTAAGTTCTGTATTCTAGGTAATTTCCTTAATAAAATGAACGACATTTCTTGTTGTAAACATGCCTAACCTAGACTCTAAGCATGTAATTCTTCATGTTGTACTATTTCTTTTTCTTTTTTTTGGTTTGACAAAAGTTAGAAGATTCTTACATTAAAAATCATCTTGACACTATGGTGAGCGGGCATACGTTGACAAAGGCAAGCTGTGGATTAATTGTTTAAAACATTATTATATGTCATGGTTAGGGATAATTTGAATTACATTATGATTGGAGGTAATTTTTATTTTCATTATATATCTGCTACTCAATACATGTCTATATATTTTATTTCTTCAACAAGTATAAGATGCAAAATTGTATGTTAATAGTTTCATTTGAATCGTTATTATGCAAATAATAGTTTTAGAATCCTATCTAAAATTTGTTCTATCAATTATTATATCTTAAAAGTTGACACAATACTTATACCAAATAATGGTTCTCCAAACAAAAAAACAATTATGTTGAAGATTATTAACATGGCTGTTAGTTTTTACGAATGAAATTTTACTCCACTTCCAACAGGATTGTTTTCTTGACTATTTTCACAAAATTTGAGCCACAAGATGAACTTTTCCGTAATAAGTACATGAATTTTGTATATCATGTGGATCAAAAATTTCAAAATCCTTTTTTCTATAAGAAACTTTATGACAATGATCAACAAACAATTCAAAGCTGCCAAACATTAGAGTATACAAAAATTAATCATGAGAATTCATCTTTTAAAGATACAAATGTGAATGCAGGAGACACGTTACATGGGAAAAGGCAAAGGAAAGAAAAATACGATAGTCAATTCAAACTTATGATATTTTACCTAGTTTTATATGCTCGAGAATAAATTACAAACGTCTGCCAATGTGATTAAACCATGTAAAATAGGCCAAAGGTTTAGACTATTAGATTAACCACTAGCAGTGTTGAACCCCAGTTATGTTAATCATGTTTTGATGATGACCAAATCACACTAATGGTTTGAAAACAAGTGTGCAGAAAAACAGGTAGGTTCGGAAGCAGAAATGATCGTCCGAACAAAATAACTAGAAAACTCCATGGACACAAATGACTGTCTGAAAGACAGAGGTTCGGACGATGGTAATCGTCCGACACAAAAAATTTGAAGCAAGTCTTGGACGAAGAACAGCGTCTGATCATATTTCCAGAAGAGTTCGGACGCATCCTCGGACGTCCGAATGAATATCTTCAGAGAACGGACGCAGCGTCGGACGCAGGGTTTACCAGCGGCCATCCGAACGGTCCAACTACTAGTTCGTTCGGACGCACACTTGCTGCATCGGCCGTCCGAAAGGTCCAACGGCTAGTTTTCCAGTAAACAGAAAATAGCCATTGGAAAGTTGTTGGAAGCAGATTTTGGGCAACTATAAATACCCCTAAACCTGAATTAAATAAGTAGAGACTTCTATATTGATTACAAATAAGTCTTGAGCTATTTTAGGAGAAATAGTGGGAACAAGTGTTGTAATAGTATAGGTAGTTTTGTGAAAAGAGTTTAGAAGTATAAGAGTTCTTCAACGTGTAAAAGTGGAGAGATAACAATTGTAACAAATGGAGGTTGTGAGTGTAAAACTCTTGGCTCAACTAAAGGAAATTAGTGTGAGCAAGAGTGATCATCATTTGTGTACAAGAGGTTATTGTCTCACCTACTTTGAAGAGACTTTTAGTGGCTAAATTTCAAATTGTAAACTTGGTATTTATCTTGTAAGAAACTCTTTGTAGTTGAAAGCTCCAAGCTTGAGAAGTTTGGGAGTTTGGTTTGATTTTCTTAATCTCAATATTCTTATTTGTTCTTTAAACTTAAATTGTTGAATATCTATTGTATTCATTTGTGCTTAAATTTTTATTTGGTGCATAAAGTTTGAATTTCTATTAAACACATAAAAATATTTGTTTTAGATACAACCTAATTCACACCCCTCTTAGGTTGCCCTTTAGAACCAACAAGCAGAAACTAGGTTTAACAACGTCATTTGTTTTTCTTTGTTTTCACTATGTACACGCAGGCCAATAGAACAGACTGTGATTTTCAAACCATTAGAAGAATTAATTGGTTTATTGGGTTTGCTTGAATTGGTACAGTTAGTAAAGGCCGAACACTTTATTTAAAGAAATTCAATTTTGAATTACACAGTTAGGCATTAGTAACTGAAACTATAAAAATTAATTTACGCAACTAAAATTATTAAAAATGCAAGGGAGCAACACGTTTGTTTTAAATTTTGGAATAACTTATTCTTAATTTCGTACAAATTATAATTTGCCCAAAAAATATATTAAACAAGTGTACATGAATTGCACGTATGGAATAAATAATTCTTAATTAAAATAGGCAAAAATATCTAATCCATTTTAAAGAATTAATGTAATTTGACCGGTGAGTTTATACTAATTATATCTGTAGGTAAATATTTAGGTAGATTTAATTTTTGATCCTATTTGTAGACGTTATGGTGTGGATTAAACCTTAAAAAATTTATGACATCAACTGATGTAAACAAAATTTTTTAAAATTTAATTTTGACCACATAAATATACAGGTAAAACTAAAAATCGAATCTATCTAAATATTTTCAATATCCGTAATAGGAAGATGGAAACGTGTGCAATTAAAACCTGCTAAATTATATGAATTTCAGTTGACTAGTGTGGATGAGCTTCCACGTCAGAGCTGACAGCACCATTAGTCCACCTGCAAGATCTAAAAATTTATCCAAATATTTTATTTTTTAATTATTTTAACTATTTTTATATTAAATTGAATATTAATAATTATTAAAAAAATTAAAAAAATAAAAAATATTATTATTTAATAATTTATAATACTTACCTTACCTTACAAAATATCATTTGTTTATAAGAGAAAGTCCATATATGGGTCCGGTCGTGCCCGTGCATGCGCTACATTTCTCCAGTGAAATATGTGGTGCATATTTCCAAAAATTAACGTGAGCGTCATCCAAACGCACCTTTGCTATTCGTGCACGAATCTGCTTGACATTTGTCAATTTTTTAAGCTATTTTATTATTAAATCTAAACTTGTTAATCCTTTTCTCTGATTTCATTTATTAACCAAATCTACATACCCACTTAGAATAGTAGATAGTAACACCTATTTCATATCAATTTGCATACATAAGTTGATAAATAGTGAAAAATGTGTGCAAGTAAATTATATATATGTGTGAGAGAGAGGGAGAAATTTAAATATATAGCATGTGAATTTACAAAAAAATAAAAAATAAATAAACATTGCATATTGTGTTGTCGTTCAATATTTGTATTAATGCTGATTAAAAAGTGAATTTCACATTCATATAAATTAGTTAGAACAACAAAATATTTCGCAGTCTAGCTTATAATACTTTCAATTATTCTTCAATAATATACTCATATATCTGAAGGCATTAATTCGAAACTAACTATATCATCAGAGTTGAGCATAATTGTATTTCAATAATTTTTTATATTAAATATTGAGTAAAATATTTAAATTAAAATATAAATTTTTAATTTCACAACATTTATGGACCTAGATGGTTCACACATTATTATAAACTAGTTATTGATACGATTAATTTGTTCAGAATCATCATCAACGAAACATATATACCAACTCATATTTCCATAAATGAAAATCACGAGTATGTATGACTGTATGCCTTTCACGAAAAAAGCAGATCATCATCATAAAAAGCCAAAATTACACACCTTATTTTTAAATCAATGACCTTTTCTTTTTAATTTGTGTGACGTGAAACTATTGAGAAAATTGATTATGGATATGGACTGTAAGTCTCAACTAAAAAAGAAGCACAGTGACTGAAGTTAGGTACCATTGCATGGTTTAATATCTTGGAGTACTTCTACTAATCTTATGATTAGTTTTTTTCAGCCTACATCTATTAACTGAGATGGAGATATTGTCAAACCAGTAATGGAGCAATTATTCATGTTAATCATATTGCTAAACACAAAAGGCCAATTTTGAAAAGAAATGTGATGATTCCTCTTCTGCTTTTTTCTAAATACAGTATCATTATCTAGAAAGCTAAAGTACCTGAGGATTATCAATAATGTGGGCTCATAATTCTACAATCCTAGGGAAAGAAACATTTGAACTACTATTTTTCTTTGGTCCTCTCCACCATAATGTGTACAATACTTTTTTAGAAAAAAAAGAAAAGAAAAGAAAAGAAAAGTTCATCCAATAAATAATACCCTCTCTATTTCAAAATAACTGTCACTTTAGTTGATGTATATAGATTAAAAAAGTTATTAAATTGAATCCATTTTACAAAAAAAAAATAATTCAAAAAGACTAAATTATCTTTTTATATTAATATTCCAATTACATAACTCTTCCTTTATTAATGTGACACTAAAGGTAAAAGTTAAAAAATTATTATTTATTATTTTCTTAATTTTCTAAAGTAATAGATAATATGAAACAAAGCAAATTATTTAAAATGACATTTATTTTGAAACAGAGAGAGTAATATTTTGCAACAAAAAAAAAGAAGCTCTGTTTGAATAATAACTTTTTACAAATAGATAGAAAATTTTGCAATAATTACTTTAACACATTTTTAACCAATTCCTCAAAAACTACCAAAAAAAAAACCTCAAAGAGCAACTTAACACTTGTGTGGCACATTTAATTTTCAGAAAAAGAAGATAAGGCATCCGATGTTTTTTCAGCAGGAAAATGTGCACCTGGCACGACTGGACAACTGAAGGAATCAAACAAAGGTAAAGAATAATAATGAACCGAATTTACTTTTGATCTCAAAAATGCATTCGCAACAACAGCTTTATGTCTTTCCATGCCCTTCAATTCTTCTGTCATTTTACAATCTTTAAAAGATTCTTCCTATATAAAACAGGGAAAAATATATTATTATATTGGAAGAGATAATTAGCAGAGAATTTGAAAGGCCCTTGCTAGTTGTTGGGTCTATTCGGAGTGCATAACCCTCCTAAGCGGATAATCTTGCATGTAAGTTTCAATTTCAAGAATTCTTGTTCTTATTTTAAATTGGTTTTTGCCTACACTACTTGTACCCAGCTTAGTCTACTAGACTATTAGCCTCAGGAGTGGATCCAGGAGTTAAACTTTGAGAGATAAAATTATAAATACATATTTTTGGAGAGATAGTTTTATAATTTTTGTAAAATTTTACGGAGTAAAGTCTAATTTTTTTAGAGGGAGTTATTGAAATTTTCATAAAATATCAAGAAAAATAAAATATTTTTGAAACGCTTGGAGATGTGTATTGTATAAATACATATATAGAGAATACTTTTTTATATTCTCTAAAATTTGGGAGAGCAAAGTCTAATTTTTATAATAGTATAATAATAATTTAAAAAAATTTAAAAAAAAAAATATAATTTTAAAATTTTTGAGGGGCGGCCGCCCCTTCCCATCCCCATAATCCACCCCTACTAGCCTATCAATACGGTTTAGTTCAGATGGTAAGCAAGCGGAATTAAATTATCAAAAGATTAAAGAGTCAACTCTTATTATTGTCAACTTTTTATTTGACGAACGATATGTAAGTCTGTTGTAATATTCATTAGCAAACTCCAAAGGAAGAAGGTAACTTACCTTTTTTTTTATCTGTAAGTCGTTATAATATGCCTTTAGAAATTAAAGGAAGAAGGTAACTTTTTTTCTTTTTCTTTTTTTTTTTTAAATAAAGACGATTAGATTGTGTTGTTTTTTAAGTAATGTATGTAGGTGTTGTGCTGTGGTTTGTTTGTCGAGATCTTCTTGAATTGGAACAGACAACAGACTAGTTGGGGGCAAAACGCAAATGAATGAAAGGTTAATACTAGTTAAGACTGTGCTGTCAAAGATGGTCCGTGGTCACTGTGGCCCCTAAACTGCATGTTCTTCACTGAGCATAGTTCCAATACCCTTCTCAGATCTCACCGTCAGTGACACAATTGACAGTGTAATGAATGTTCTTCTTGCCCAGATTTTGTACTTGCCAATGCCAGGCCACATGTTGGGTTACTGATCACAAGTTCACAACCACTTTCTGGTTGATCGTACCCATCCCAAAATTGGAGGCCAATTTTTGTCAAAGCGGATCATGACCAGTTTTAAAATTTATCTAACAAATATAATCGTTTTGGTGGTAATTTTTCTAAATTTGTGATTTTTTTTTATCAAAGTAGTAATATTTTAATCTAACTTACTCTACAGAGGGACCCAACTGGATCTCCAGACCAGACATCTACATAGGAGTGGAGAATTCTCTCCGAACTACCGAGAATACAAGGGGCCTGGTTTTAAAATTTATCTAACAAATATAATCGTTTGGTGGTAATTTTTCTAAGGCATCTACACAAAATACAAGGAGACCCAATTAGATATTATTAAGGGATTAAGGGACCGGATAATTCTCCAAACCAGGCAAAGGTGCTTTGATACCTGCCTGGATTTCTGCAAGACTTGGGGTTTGAACCCCTGATCTCAGAGTAGAGAATGCCTTATGATGCATATCCTGGCCAACTCCACTTGTGGAGTTGGTTCTCTGGAATTGTGATTCTTACACTTTAAAGTGCATAATCAATTTTTAAAGTGCATAATCTCAAATATAGTCCAATTATTTTTGTATTTAAAAACAATGAAATTTTGCACTTTGAAAGTGCAAATTCCCATTATTATTATTATTATCTTTAAAAAAATGAAACAATAACACTTTGCCTCTCCGTACTAAATGGATAATTACACTTTACCTCGCTAAACTATAGAAATATAAAGTTTGTCTCCCCAAATAATACTATTCCTCTATTACTAATATTAAAGTTATTAAGATAATCTAATTAAACAAATAAAATACCTTGGAACTATATTTTAATTTTTATGTGTTTAAATTTTGATAGTAATGTAATAATTATTTTAAAAACCCTAAAAATAAACTATATAATATTACTATGTAACCTACGTCAATACATTTCGTGATATCAAATATAATATAATTAAACAATTTCTCACATTTTCACTCCCTAAAATCTAAGATATCAATGTGTTATTATATTTTATATTTTTTCCAATTCTTTTAAACTATCAAAAATAAATAAAATACATAAAACAAATCAGAATATGATACTAAGGGTATTTTAGTCAGCTAACTAAATTTTCTTGATTTTTTAAAATTTTTAAAGGATGAATAATGTGAATTGGGAGCACAATGTATATTTTTATAATTTAGGGGGGCAAAGTGTAATTACACTTATTATAAGGTATAGGGGGACCATTTTTTTAAAAAAAAATCAAGCAAAGTGCGAAATCTAAATTGATTTCGCAACTTGCAAAGTTTAATTACATTTTGCCCCTTGAACAATATGTATAATTACACTTCTCCATGAACTATAGAAATATGCACTTTGCCCTCGATTCATGTTATTCATCCTTTAAAAATTTTCAAATATCAAGAAAATTTAGTTAGATGACTAAAATAACTTTAGTATCGTATTTTTATTTTTCATGTATTTTATTGATTTTTGATAGTTAAAATAATTAGGAAAAAAATAAAATGTGACAATACATTGATATCTTGGACTTTAGGGAATGAAAATGTAAAAAAACTGTTAAATTATATTATATATCCAACATTACAATATGCATAGAATAGGCCAAATATTAAAAGTATAAACTATTAAGAGATATCGAAAAAATCTCAAACTTTAATAGAAATTTTATTTTCATACAATACCTTTATAGAAAAATTTTTCATAAAGAACAAGCTTATTTGGAAATTGTTCTACCACTCAGTTAAACATTCAAATTTGAAATAATATAAAATGAAATCCAAACATTTCAAAAATTTGACCAAGAAATACATTGATATAGATTACATTAAAATATTTTATAGTTTATTTTTTCTTATTTTTAAATAATTATCACATCACTATCAAAATTTAAACACGTAAAAATCAAAATATAGTTCCAAGGTATTTTATTTGTTTAACTAAATTATTTTAATAATTTTAATATTAGTAATAGAGGAATAGTATTATTTGGAGGGGCAAACTTTATATTTCTATATCTTATGAAGGTAAAGCGTAATTACCCATTTAGTGTAGGGAGGCAAAGTGTTATTGTTTCAAAATTACGTTTAAAAAAAAAAAAAAAAAGAATGGAATTTCGCACTTCCAAACTGCGAAATCCCATTGTTTTTAAATAAAAAATAAATAAAATTGGAGTCTATTTGTTTACGCACTTTAAAAGTGCATAATCAATTGTATTACACACTTTTAAAGTGCGAAATTCACAATTCCATAAAACTATCACCAAACGATTACATTTGCTGGATAAATTTAAAAAACGATCATAATCCGAAAACTTGGCCAAAATTGAAAAATTCTAGTATGAAACATCATACAATGAACCACTTGGTATAGATTGTGTTATTTATGCGTAATCAATTGTATTACACACTTTTAAAGTGCGAAATTCATAATTTCATAAAACTATCACCAAACGATCACATTTGGTGGATATATTTTAAAAACGATCATAATCCAAAAAATTGACCAAAATTGAAATTTTCCAATATGAAACATCATACGATGAACCACTTGGTATAGATTGTGTTATTTACTTGTATAACGTGATTGATTTCTGAAACAAAACTCATATAATAATATAACATTACTTATTTGAATGACGTGATTGATTCCGAAAAGAAACGTCATTTAATAACATAAAATCGTTCTATCAAAAATCTTTCCAAATTCGGGTGGCATACTGGCATTTAGCCACAAAATTTGTTGATCAATATGGCCAAATGCCAACAATCAATGGACAATTATGGACTTTATGGTTTTTGGAATCTGCAAAGACAGATAAATTTATTCTTTTATGGTAAATCACATTTAAGTAAAGTTAGTAAATCAAACATTGGTGATACAATGAAAGCTTGATTAACTCTTGAATTGAACGTGAGGTACTTAATTGAAATTCTGAAAGACGTGTTCATCATGTCGTCAAAAATTACTTCAAAAAACACGAATTTCATTAAAAAAATAAAAAAGATTTGCCATGAGCAGAAGGGTGATTGTTTTTGCTGTTTAGATATCAACTTATTCATTAAATAATCACCATTTGACTTTAAATTATATCGGTTCTCCCTTTAATAATCGAGCAGCTGATATTTTTTCCACATACAATTAGGTGACCTTGATCCATGGTTCACCATATACGGGATCTTGTAGTTGAAGAATGATCGAGAATTTGTCTTAAAATTAATAAATATAATAATAATAAAAAAATAGTGTGAATATCACGTTATGTGACTGATTAACAAGCTTTTCAATTCAATTAAATCAAGATTTGCGTTGACATAATCATATTATAGAATATAGATCATGCTAATTAATATTATGGTCCCCAAAAATTGTAGCACACCAAATTAAAGATTTAACTTGGACATTGAGACATGGTCCAGAAAATGCTTGTTGGAAATGATTATTTTTCACATAAAGTGGTTGTTATTGTATATATATAAAGTGACAAAACTATTCATGTATCATTAGAACCCCACTTCCATGACTAATGTGCTTCTGAGATTAGCCGAAGAAGACCCTGGCCAATCCATGTGGCCTGCTTGGCGAACGTCAGAGACATTGTATTTGTTAAAAGAGGACGAAATTTTATTAAATATTTAAAATTAAGTGATTGGTAATTGCATATAATTTCGTAATTTAGTTTGATAACTTATCATAAATTAGTAGATGATTTTTCGTAACTTTTTTCAAACAATAACAGTTTAACCTACTCCTATCTAACTATACCAGTCTAAGAACTCGTGCTATGCACGAAAAAAAGAAATATTATGAAATTTAAATGTCAAATATGTAAATTAAGGTATAATTTTTTTTAATAATTAAATCAAAATTTGGCTCCATTTGAATAGTTATTTTTCATAATATTATTTAAAATAATACTGTAACTAACCGTTAAATTTGATATATGGTGAGATTAAAAAGTAATTGGAAAATGAACAATAAATGATTGTAAATATTATTTAAAAAATAATGAATAATTTACACTAATTCACACGGAACCTTGATGCTATTAGGTTCAATAACATCATAAACTAAAAGAATAGATAAAATAACATCAATTCAATATTAATTCTTAAAAATCTTCAAAATTCACCTTTGCAAAAAAGGACTGAGAACTAATTATAAGAAATAAGTATTAACTATATGAGACTTAATATATGATAGTAGCTTACATATTTAAGTTTAATATGTATATATTTTTTCAAATGTATTAGGTATTCTCGTCCCCAATAAGTTTTAAAGACAAAAAATACTAAAATATGGATATTTAAAAAACTTTTATTTTGTACCCCAATTTTAAATGTAATCTAATTGCCCTATTTCAATCTATTTTTTCACCGTTACTAAAATTAACATAACTTTTTTGTATGTACAACAAATTGAGGGGGATATATAACAATGTTGCCACAATATTTTTGGTGGATAAACAAAAATTCCGTTAAATTTGGTGACGATGTTAAAAATATATTGAGATATGACAGATTTTAAAATTAAGAGTATAAAGTGTCTATAACTAAAATTGAAAGAGAAAATGAAAATTGAACATACGTTGTAAGGGTATAACATGAAATCAGTCCTATTTTTTATCATATATTTGTCACGAACTAAAATATCACTTATTCGAAAAGCATCATTGAATCTTTAGTTGCATATAATCCATTTTTTCTACCCATGGCAAGAGTAAAAAGGAAAAACATTAAAATTTGAGCAAGGATAGAACTCCAATATAAACCATAAGTCCAAAACCTCCTAACATGCTTACCATAAGTCCAAAACCTCCTAACTTACACTTACATTAGTTAGTTGATAATCATGCTATGTAAGAAAGATAAATATATACAACTTATATAATAAAATAATATTAGTATAATGATTATTGTTTGAAAAACTTTTATTATTATCTTAGTAATTATATATAGTAAGTTCTACATCATCATAAGCAAAATAAAAACAAATAAACAAAAAAGACAATCAAATAACATGATCGTTGAATGTGTAATTAAAACTATTATGTTGTCTTACAAAAAATTTATTATTGAATATTTACAAATTAATCACACATTCAAAATAATTTTTAAAAGATTATATATTAATTTTCCAGAATACAACAATTAATTATCCTCAATTAATCACACAATCTAGTCTTATCTGTCTGACAATCTTATAAACATGTACTATTTGTTTAAAAACAAATTTTTTTGAAAGATTGCATATTAATTTTCAGAAGATAAAATTTTAAATAAGACTATGAGATCAAAATTATAATAACTAAATAATTTCATCAAAATGACTAAAATTGAAAATGTCATACTTCTAGGGCATATAAAAAAAATGTATAATGACAACCAAGTGTAGTTTATGTGGTAAGATACTTCTTCTATGACCTATTGACAATGGGTTCAAGTCATTATAGGGTAAGGGGAATGGTGGATTTTTTTTTTTAAATAATGAATAAATAAAAGAATGTGTAATTATTATTTTCTTCCAAAAAATGAAGAGAAAAAAGAAATACTTACAATAATTGATTTATTCATCAATGTACAATTATACAAAGCATATTTGTAAATGTAATGATATGAAAAAAATTACTAAAAAGTAGATAAGATATAATATTAAAGTTACTTTTTAGCTAATATATTTACATTCTCATCTAATAATAACATCAATCAACAGCTCATTGTTAATGAACATAATGTTATAAAGAGATGCAAAGTGTATAAAAATTAATTTTGAACTTTGTTTCTTCCTTGTGATATAGTACACGATTATCAATCAAATTAATTGTAAATTTAGTCCCTCAAGAAGGCCCTCAAATTTTATTTAAATTTTTTCATCATCAAATATTTTCAAAATTTCATTAGGTCTCTCAAGTATTTTGTTTTTGTTTTTTGTTTTTCTTTCAATCAAAGTATTCATCTATCCATAATAACAAAAACAAAAAACTCGATGGACAAAAGATTTAAATAAAAACAAAGGGTATATATGTGGATAACAAAAGTACTTGAAGGACAAAAAAGTTTAAAAAAATTTGGGAGACTTTTGTACGTTTAAAAAATAGTGAAAGACGAAAAAATAAAAAAAAAAATTGAGAAATCTCCGTGAGATATTAAAAATAGTTTAGCGATTAAATTTGTAATTTTTCCTTACTAATTATTTGATAAAAGTATTATAATTTAGTTGTAAGAATGAAATTACCCATGCACAATTATGTTGTACATTTTTCAAATTTATTAAGAATAATCCATTAAACATTATATAGGTAAAGTATTTTTAATTTTAATTTATTATAAATAACGTCATTTTATATTTATCATGTGTCATGAAGAATTGAATGATCCATAATTTTAGTATTGCAACTCTTTTGAGAAAAATAAATGACAAGAAGTATTTTACGCAATGGAAGGGTTTTGAACAAATACAAATAGTTAAAACATGATATTGATAATTAATTTGAATTGAAATTGTTAATTAAATATTTTATTTTTATTTTGTACTATTAAAATTATTATGTAGATTTACTAATGTATATCACTTGTCGATGTAGTAGAACTTTTCTTAACAAACAACCTATTTGCTATACTTCATAATATAGATAGATTACAGAAGTGGGTCCATACAAGAAAGAGAAGTTGAAGGAAAAAATTGATATTAATTTTAGAAAACTTACCTTAATAACAGTTAAGAGTAACATCCATCGATATTCAATGTTAGCTATCAATAAACATAAAGTTGGAAGAACATATAAAGAATAAATTTATTTAGTAGTATAATTTTTTTGTGATGTAGTAGTTATTAATTTTTTATGATAAAATCTATACTATATCTATAGAAAAATCAATTTTTGTGAGAAACTTTTAATAATCTATACTATATGTGATTAGGTTGCAAAATAATATTAATCAGATATATTTATGCAAAATATCTTCCTAATTATAACGGTTATTAGGAGTAACCTTTAATATTATATGTCTAAACTTTTTTTCCAAATTAATATGTATTTATTTTCCGAAGTTATTGTTAGTAATTGATATATATGATTATTTGTATTACACTTTTAATTTTTATAATTCTTTTGGGCAAATTTAATCATAAGAGGTATATGTGCATAAAGTGAGAATTTTGAACAAATAAAAATAGTTAAAGGTAATATTTAGGTAATTAATTTCAATTTTTACAATTAATCATGTAATTGATCATTTTACTATCGTTATTTACTATATAAATTTACTATATATTTGACATTCCACATGTTAATAATTTAGAATATTTTACGAAAAATAGTTTGTCTATAGAGGTGTATATATATAATTGCGGATGTATTTTTTTGTTGTGTAGATAAGTTGATCTATATGTTCTTGAACATTATTCTATTTTGTCTTTTTTATGGGTTTTTCTCCTATTTTGTTCTCATAATCTCATTTAATTTTTTGCTTAAAAATAATTTTGCAATATTTCAGAAATAATTATTTAAAACGTGAATTTTGAAAATGTTTTGCTATCTTATGCTTAGCACGATTTTTGAATGCTAGTAAATATATATATATATATATATATATATGTATATATACTCAATAAATATTTAATAAATATATCTATTCTTGATGAAAATAATAGTTGAATATTTATCAATAGGGATGTTAATGATCATTGGGTTGGCGAGTTTTCAAGATTGGGTTATCAGGTTTTTACGTTTAGAATTTAAAATTTAACCCAGTAACAACTAATATAAAAATCCAAGTAAATCCAACCCAATGTACTCAAACGGGTTACTTAGGTTTTCGGATTTATTTGGGTTAAAATTTAAAAAATTTAAATATATATATATATATTATTGTAAGAGCATCCATTATAAAATATTTTTTTTTTAAAAAAAAATAAAAAGGATAGATCAAGAATGAGAAGGAAAAATTATATAATATATTAGATGAATGTTATGTCAATAATGAAAAGAAAAAAATATTATAATTTAGGTAATATTAAAAAGAAACTAATGAAAAAATTTATAAGTAAATTATATTTGGATTATCGGATTATTGAGTTAGGTTGAGTTGGGATGGATTTTATTTTTGCAGTATCCCCAGCCCAATTCAACTAAGTTCAAGTAACCCAAACGAATAATCCAACCCCTCTAACCCCAAATTCTTTTGGGTTGAGTCTAGTTTTCGGGTTGGATTATGTTTGAACACCCTTATTTATCACTAGTAATTTTTCAGAAATGTATTTAATTGTAGATTATAATTAATTTTATCATGGTAAAATTACAAATCACAAAAATAATCTATTATATTTGGTAAAATTACAAATAATTTTGGAATTAATTACGTGTTACAAATATTTATCAATAGTAATTTTTCATAAATTTATTTTATTGTTGGTTATAACTAAATTTTATTATAGTAAATATTGCAAAAAAATTTTGAATAACGTTGCCACTTGTACATTTATATAAAATCTCATAAAGACCTTTTACTTTACATATAGATTCATTACTAAGGAGACGGGAAAAGCATAACAGGGCCGAGGGATAAGAATATAATAGCATGTGTTTACGCAACAAGATGCAGAATTATTAATTACATAAAAGAGAATATGAAAATGCAAAGACAAGACAGAAACCAAAAGGCAGACACAAGAGAGAAGTTTACAAAATTTTACTACTAACCCCTTATAATTTTAAGTCTCTTGCACACAACGCCCTTGTACTTTCAAGAATCAAATCTTTACCAGGAAAGGGAATGGAAGTCCAGGGCATCGATTCTATATTGCTTTGATTTGGGCCCCTTCGTTTACGCCCCAATAGTAAATTATATGAACGAAGTATACATCTGATTTTTGTGGCCCAAAATAAATGTCTTCTTCCATCATTAAATTTTTGTGATTTTCATAGAAGAAAAGTTTTGTTTCTTCATCTATACAGAAGCCCAAATATTTTGGGTCAGTACACGTTCTTGTAAACGGACCACGGCGACTAGCTCAGCAGAAGATAAAATTCTTTGATAGTTAGGGCCATAATCGAATATAGAAGTGAAGGTTGAAGGGCCAATTTAGGATTATTGCCCTCCAAGGAAAAAATATAAAAAAATCGTATCTATTCTAAATTATTTGTCATTTCTTGAAAATAATAAAATTTTAAGAGTCATTTTATCTATTTTATCATTTATGTAAATCTAAAAAATTTAGCTTTAAATTTATATCTCTTATACACATCTAGATGTTATTTCAAAATTTGAAATTTTAAAATTAATTAATAAATTTTATATCTTAATTGGAAGACAATTATAAAAAATCATCTTATTAGTGGGTTAAATACTAAATTTTTTAAATCTATTTATATGTTTACCTATTACAAATAAAATAAAACGAAAATAAATATTATTTAATGCATATTTTGACACAAGGTAGTGCGGCAAATAAATCATATCAACCAATGTATGGGAACAACTATTACCTATATTGGATATGTGTTATTAACACGTGATACTATCGAATATATTGAATATGAGACACAAAAATTAATATTTAAAATAGAGCCCATAATTTCTCACACTAGATTAACCTGACAAGAAACATGCTTCACGTAATACAACACAAATGACCGCTAATAATCTTCTTCTCTTTTATGTTTTATGTCATTTTTATTATATTATTAAATAAATTATTAATAATATTTTATTAAATTATTTCAGGTTCCAAATAAAACTTAAAATAATAATTCATTTGAACAAACGACCCCTAAAATCCTCGGGGGGCCGGTGTTAACCTGATGAAAACACGTGTAATTTTCATCGGTGCTATTTATCCTAAAGTCTTGACTGACTTCTCTCTCACTCACTGTCTCAAAACCGCCAAAAGTAACTGCTGACATATTTTCCTCCCTTATAAATATAAATATAAATATAAATATAAATACATTTTTTAATTATAATTTCTTGAGTGTTCCTCCGGTGTCCCCTGCTCTATCATCGCTGTTCCACAAACCCTTTTGCTCCTTAATTAAATCCAACAACCCTCCAAAAACCCTGTAATTTCTTGCCCTTTTAGCCGTTCAATTTCTCTCTTTTTCATTTTCATAAATATCTTATTTTTCATGCTTATTTAGTGTAATATGTAGATTATTTTCATCTAGACCCCTTTTTTTTTGGCTTTCTTGAATGTATATATATTACTGAAAAATTAAATAATGGGAAAGAGAAAGAGAAGAGCTGAACCCAATAACACTCCTCCTTCAGGTATTTTTTTTTTTAAGATCTGTTTTTTTTTTTTTTTTTTTTTTGGGATTCTTTCTTTTGTTTCTTAATTTCCTTTTTATTTTGTAATTCTCTTTTGTGATCGTCTTAGCTTTCGATTTGATCATAAAGATTTTACCTTTGGTGTTTCTGATGATCAAAATTTTTATTTTTTATTTTTTTGTGTGCATTAATTTTAAGGGAGAAAATTAATATTACAAAAAACAGTTGCTAAATGATTTTCATAGAATTTTAATGTTTAAAAAATGTAATAATATTCTTGAGCAGTATTTTATGATACATGAAATTCTATTTCTTTAGTTTGCAAGTGAGGTACTTGGCATTGAATGTTTCATTATTATATCGATCAGAAATCTAATTGTAATGATTGAATAATCTGTTTGTGTAATAAGGAGTGGTTATTAAAATCATGTTGATTCCTTTTTAGCTTAAAAATCTGATCTTTTTGAGTCTAACCTTTTGAATTATGGGATAAAAATATTTGGAAACTTCATTTCAGCTATCATTTTGGAGCTTTTAATGGATTTTCCTGTAGTTTGGGAACTGGAAAAAAAAAATGTCCATCAGCTACATACCAAGAATCTGCTAATAAGAAAAGGGCTTATCTGTTAAGCTGTGATTGTCAGTAGAAACATGGTGGAATTGGTTCACATACTGTATTTATCTGTATTGCATAAAGTCAGAGTTCAACGTTGTGCATCGTGGCCACTGAATGCTTTTTTTGGATACTGAAGAATTTAGTGATGGTCTAGAGCTGATTTTGATTGTGGAAAGACTAGGCTTTTGGTTTTATCGAATCTACTGTTTATTGTGATATCAAGGCATTGTCACAATGACCATGGTTTGAGTGCTCACTTGTTTTGTTGCGAGTCAGAAGTTGCAACAATGTCTCAGTTCGTGCTTGATGCATGCGTGCTGTTGGTTTATGTGAAGATGATTGTTGTTGCCACCTGCATTTCAGTTTTCAATTAAACTATTTGTTTGAAATGTTTAAGTTTGTCTATTATGTTAATTAATTCTTTTGTTCATGTTATACATAATATGTATGTACCAAAACATTCATTCATGTCATCTAACTTCAGTATTTGATGGTAATTATTCATAGAATGGGCTAATATTTGTTTGCTAAAAATTTGAGAAACTTTAGTGGCCTTATAGATGTACAGTGCTCTGGAGGAAATTAAGTTTGTCGATGAATTTACTAAGTTGGAACACCTTTTTACATTTGCTTGAATTGCTTCTGACAATGAGTTACTTTCTGCTATACAACAATGTATTAGCTGCAACTGAAAGTTCCAACATTGCAGTCTTCTTCTGTATTATGTATAAGCATCTGAATTGTTTCTTATTGCATGTTCTGCTGCCAAATATTGCAGATGTTATTCAGCAATCACCTCGAATGGAAGCATCATCGGAACAGGTTTTTCCATTTCCTCTTGGTTCTTATGAAAAATTAACCATGCTTCATGAAGTTCTCACTTTACATTAACTTTTATAGCCGTCTTCTTTTTCTTTCTTATTTTGTAAGGGAGGTCAGGGTTTTGGGGCTGGGAAGGGGGCGGGGGAGGAGAAGGAGGACGAGGTTTTGTTTAGAGAACTTACAATGGCTGCTTGTCCTATTTTAGCCATAATATTCTGACTCTGGTTCTGTGTAATTTGGTGTAAGATTTTTCTTTTGATGCTTGCTTTTAAGCACAATTTCTCTCTCTAACCTATTTCCTTTGTCCTTCCTGGTTTTCCATTTCAGAAATCTTCTGATCCAGTTGGAAGTAGTGCAGTAGGACCCCTTTCATCCATCCTAGGAAGCACGGATGACTTAGTTAAGTTACCACAAGTTACCCAATTGCCTGCTCATCATCAGCACTTTAGCCGTGCTATGCTATTGAGGAATCCTCGTTACTGTAGCCGCAAGTATTATCGCAGAAACTCGGCAAACCATGCTGTTGCTTCAACTTCACATGGAAAGTTTACTCCTTCAATTGATGAAAATATATTCTTCAAATTGGCTAGCAAGTACCGCTCAGACGACTGTGGACAGCATACAGGTACACCAATCCGTTTTTGCATTCACAAATCAATAGATATGTGCCTGGCAGAAAAAGAGAGTTAGGTAAATCTGTCCTTAATTTGGTCTGGTTACATACAGAGAAAACCTTTGCTGTTGAAAATTTCTTAGAACAGAATTTGAACTCTAAAATTGAATGACAGTTACCGTAGAATCTGCCTTTCTAAAGAATGTTCAAAGATATCCTCCTTGGAAACCAATTATGCACCTGCTATTATGTTTAATCAGAAATTCTGTGAGCCATTTAAGCTTTATATCTTTTACCCTTTCATAATTTCTGACTTGGATAGCTGAAACTTATATTTTCAGAAAGTTGGGATCAAGCATTTCTAAAACCAGATAGAATTAGATCAAGTTCATTCTGTACGGATGCAGTATCTCACAACGTGGGGAAGATGTTATGTGGGATATGCGAGAGGCTCTTGAGAAAGAAATCATATATCGGTGCAGGCACCGAGTCTCCTACCGATCTCTCTGTTGTGGCAGTCTTAGTTTGTGGTCATGTTTACCATGCAGACTGTTTGGAGCAGAGAACTTGCCAAGAAACACGAATGGATCCTCCCTGTCCAACTTGTTTGAGCCCGATCTCCCAGGTTGAAGCATAGGACAGGAGTGATTGTACTGGGCCCTTTGAAATCATCTTATCTAGGATTATGAGTATAGTTTTTAGCTAAAGTCAAAGTAGAAGAATGTTTAGATGGAAATATAGGCTAGCTGATGTATGTCAAACTATGCATGCACCTTTCCCTACTCCCTTCATGGTGGAGTACTAGTATAAATTTCCTTAGATTTTTATGAAGCATTCGATATAAGAATAATCTTCAACAATCCTGCCATTTTGTTTTCTTGGGTACAAGAGATCCTGCACTAAACACACATTACCTAAACTGTTCTTATGTTATTATCGGGGATGGGAATCGAAACCTCGTCTGGCCGCGAGGGCCTAGATGACATTCAACTATTCCTACAGGATCATCAAGGATCGAAAGTCGAAGCCAAGTCCCCTTGGTGGGAGCAAAGTTTATAGAATCGGAATTTTATGTAGCATTGTTTTGAAGGTTGCAAATCTGATTGTAGGTTTGTTTTGAAGATTGCTGATTGGATTGTGAGTAGATTGTAAGATCATACTAAAAACACAAAAATATAATTTTTATTTGTTTTAAAAGTTAATACAAAATATATCACTTAATTACACAGTTCACATGTCCCTCTAACTTTTTTCTCTTTTTTTTTCTCTGAAAACTCTTTCAATATTATTCATTATAGCATATACTGATTTCAATAATTTTTTAATGCAAATCACCACTATCAATATTTTTTTTTCTTTTTTTTCCATGAGATTTACTCATTGAAAATTTTGTCTTCCTTAAATAAGTGGGAGTTTTAGTTTTCTTTTGAATAAATTGGAGTTTTTTCTCTCTTTCGGAATAAGTGCAATTAGATTTATTATTATTTTTTTTTTTTTTTGTGATTGATGAAAATGAAAGATTTAGTCAAGACAATCTAGCTGACCAGATTTATTTTTAGTTTTTTCTTTTATTTTTTGTAGTTGACGAAAATGAAAGATTTAGTCAAGATAGATCTAGCATACCAAATTTGTTTTTGTTTTTGTGCTTTACATCGGAAGTTTAATGACATATTCGAGACTGGTCAAATATAATACAAGACTTGTTCAATCTTTTGAAGTTAGATCTTTAAATCCGTATAGATTAACACATAAATTTTTAAATTTGTTAAGGTATCTTTTAACGTTTGTTTGTAATATGTTGATTTGGTAGATTCGTTTATCATATTGCACTTTAATCCGTTATAATGATTTTAATGAAATTTGATAAAATAAAAATAAACATAAACATAAAATTTTAATATTTATCACAAAATAAGTTTCTTTAACTTAATTTTATAATATTTGATATTATATATTTGTAATATAAAAAGTTCTCTGATAGCAAATTTAATATTATTTTTCAATTAAAAATTAAAAAAATATAAATAATCAAAATTCGTGAAATATAACATTTAAATAAAAAATATCAAAATATTAAATTAACTTAATAAAAAATATAGACATACATTAAAAAATTTTAATAACCCAACTGACATCTCGCTATCTATTTTATAAATTCAAGTCGTACATAACATCGTGAGGATATGATCGAGATAGTAACAATTATGGGCGGAATTGAGGCATCTTACTTCGTTACGAAGAAAGAAAAAGGTTGTCTCTTAATTTCTCTCCCTTCCCCCACCCCTCCCCCCAAAGTAGTGTGCCGGAAATTTTTATTCCGGTCAGAATTAATTATTGAATATTTTTTAGTTAATATAAATTTATTATTTAAAATATATGATTCATTTTTTTGAATTAGATAATTTTTTTATTTGTCAAAACATACGAGTCATGTACTCTAAATAAAAGATTTTATGTCCAATAATTACTTGTGATCCATTTAAAATTTCTCGACGAGGACAAATAAGATTATCCTTTAGATTGTCTAATCAATTAGTCAAAATCTGATTTCCTTTATCCGCATGAATTTCAAGAAATTTTATAATACTGGAGTTTTACTGGTGCTTCATTGTTTTTTTTTTCTCCCTCTTTGACTCTACCAGTCTTGAACCATTTTGACTGACTTGGGTTGTGAACTGCCTTTCTCAACAACCAACCTCAGTTACAGTGGCTGATGCAAAACGCATTAGACCCCACCCGCGTTGATTTTTTTGAGGCAGATAATTACATAATTAAAAAGTCAGATCAACTGATTAGTCGTAAAGGGTCTCCAAGTACAGATTAGTTGACTTCAATATTGCTTAATTTATAATGAGTTAATACAACCTTTCCTTAAACACATCGTCGGTTAATTTTTAGAAATCTCAATTCTCAAATGCGGTCATTCACATTAATTTCATAATAAAAATTTACGTAGATTCAATTTTAAATTAAGTCAATTATAAATTTTGAAATATGGATTATTTTGTTTCACTTATTTATAAATTTTAATTCACGTTAAAAATTTATAATTATAATTAAAAATCGTGGACTTGTAGCCCGTCAGCTAGACTTGGCTACCAGTCAGAAACCCCTCTATTCAAAAGTCTTCACATTTCGAACCCTTTTTAATAAATGTTATAATTAACAAAGGAGGATTTATGGATTTGTACATTATCGTACTCATTTATAATATAAAGTTCCATTGAGTTTCTGTAACGTTTCTAAAATATATGTAGTTTTCCTTGTCTAACACTCAAACAAGTTAACTTTGAAAACGACAATATTTAGTAATTAATGCTAAATTCTTGACTCCATGGTGAAAATTCTATTGGAATATAATTTCGTGCAATTATTACTATATATATATAATTTTTTTTTTTTTTTGAGAAGGATGATTAATTCAATTCTCCAATGCGACAAATAAGGAAGTTGCATAGGAATATCTACTTGGCCTAAGCTGTTAAATTACAATGTTCTCCACGTGGTACTTCGTACCCAAACCCAACATTACTGTTTTGTAGAAAAATTTTAAAATGAATCAATTCAAAGCATTATGGCTCCTATCCAAATTTAAAATGTCTTAATTTGGATAATTCAATTTAAAATATAGTGTTTTGGATCGGATTCAATCAAAAATAGTGGTGTGTTTGGTAATTAAATGGATGGTTGATTCAACTCATCTCTTTGTATTTGTACGCTTAAATTTTTTCGTTTTTTTCTTTTTTTGTCTAGTATCAATGGATCAATTATATAGTAGGGAAATTTTACAATTATACACATTTTTTTTAGGGAATCATTATCTTAGTTTTAAAAATTTGTACAATATAAATATTTGAAACACATAAAATTGTATGTATAAGCATTTAAAGTACAAAAGAATAATTTCCTAAAAAGAATTGTAAAATTTTCCTATACAGTGTTTCTACACTATGACAGGCTGACTTGGGCTCCCATCCAGCTTAACTTATGCCAAACTATAATTAATTGGGGAATTCTATAGTTCCAATTGGAGAATTATTCCCTTAGCTTTAAAATCTTGTATAATATAAATTTTTAAAATATATAATATTATATTGTACAAATATTTAAAATACAAGATAATAATTCCTTAAAAAAGATCTTAAAATTTTCCTAATTCATTAGTCATGACTCACAAATATGGGCTCCACGTCACTTGATTAAATTCCTTTTTTCCGGAGAAGAGCTTTGATCAAACTTAAAAGAGTTTTCTTTTTGCCATTCCGGTCCTGAACTTTACGATATTTCCCAATTTCCATTTAGGTTTAGCATGGTGTACACAAGATAGTCTGTTGCTTTGTCAATTTGTATGTTCAATCTCAGAAGCAATATGAGTGCAGATATAAAATCTTCAATTTTATAAGCCACGTTCTGAAATATTATTGTTACTTTAATACCCATGTCATCTATAGACATGGAAATTTGAAACTTTAATTAAATGATTTGAATGGATAGTCAAGTCAATGCCAAGTTTAAGTGAAATTAAGCAAATTGGTTTTCGATAAATCTTGGCACAAGTTAAAAAATTTCACCAAATGTCGACGGGAGACTTAAAAAATTACTTGAACTATGCTAATGGACTAAGCCTAAGGTTTTGTTTTTATTAAGGGTTAATCTTTCATACACTGTCAGTGTTAAAAATTTTTTATATCATCGAGTGTGGATACATGTCACATGTACAAGAATGACATTTAAAATTTAAATAATGTACATATGTCATGCATTCACACCCGATGATGTACAAATTTTTTTACACCAATAGTGTATATAAAATTTACTCTTTGACATATAGTACTAATGAGTGACTAAAGTCATGAACAACGTGTCCGTTCAAAAAATAAAAAATAAAAAATAAATAAATAAATAAATAAATAAATATATATATATATATGAAATATGCCTGAGAAGCGGGAAACATCAAACCAATACAAATATTTACTTATAATTGAGAGAATGTGTGATGTAGAATATAAGTTTTGGCTGAATAAATATTTTTTCTCTCTTAAGTATTTAAGTATTTTACCTTTCGCATTTATTTTATTAAATTAGATTAGTTGTACTAGTTTAAAATCGTATCTCATTTAACATTTCTTTACTGCGTTATAAGGCGACCACATTATTATTGTATATGGTTGTATTGCTACCCCATTTTGAATTGTCCCTTATATTCCTTCAATAATCAAAACAAAATATATATGACCCAATTTTTAATGGTGTAAATTTATGCCATACCAAGAGCACCAACTTGCATTAAAGCTATCCCATACTACAAGGTAGAAAAAGGGACAAAAACTAAGACACATTAATCACCACAAATACTAAAAAAACAAGGGTATAATGGAAATATACCGAAAATAAAGGACATTTTAGCAAAAAAGCCAGAACTATTAAATACACCAAATAGCTACCTTGGAAAATTTTGATAGGTACCGAGCTACGGTAAATGGGATGAATTCTTTGATTCATATTCATTCACATCATTCTAACTCATTAAAAATAAATTTATTTAGGGTGATGTGAATGAATATAGATCAAGGGATCCATGCTAACCACGGTCTATCTAAGAATTCCGGAAAATACTACCCTAAACCCCGTGTCTTTAACACCACCTGTAGACCCTGCGATCAAGATTAAATCTTATAAAATATTGCTTACATCAATTTATGTCATAGATTCCATAACATTTAATCAACATCACAAGGTTTACAAGTAAGGTCAAAAACTAGATCTCCTTAAGTATTTCCCAAATGCATATCCAACGGCTATAAATTGTTGTTTAACAGCCAATCAAAACTTTCCCAAAGCATATTTATATAACATTCTCAATATCTAAATTTTCACCCTTCTTTCTTTGCATTTTTTCCACCTGTTCTTTAACAGAAAAAACAAACTTTCTTTGCCAGCCAACTCCAAAACTTTCTCTTTGCCTCTCTGAAAAATTCTCATCCTCTTCCTCCTCCTCCCAGCAACTTTAGAAAAGGAATTCAAATCCTGGGTTTTCTTGGGTTTCTGAATTCCATTTCTGGGTTGCCGGCAAAATTCAATCTTTTACACAAAAACACACATTTGCATTTCAAAAAAAAAATCAAGCCCGTCTTTTTTTCTTTTTTCTTTTTTTATTCGGAAAATCCAATTCCGGGAAGATTGAATTCTTGAATTCTTGAAATTTCTTTGGTTTTTTTTTTTTTTTTTAAGATCATTGAAAGTGAGATACCATATCTATATGATGATGGCTGCAGCATCGCCAAGGAAATCAATAAATAATGTGTTTCAGAGGGTGGGAGTATATGGATTCGGAGGAAGCAGCCAAAACAGAGCCAAATAAATGACATTCAAGATGAAGAAGATGACACTTTAGAGATGGAACAGATTGGTGCTGAGAGGACAAAAACTGTCTTGATTCTCATGAGTGATACGGGCGGTGGTCACATGAGCTTCTGCTACAGGCTAGATAAGGATGCATTCGATCTGGAATTTGGTGATGAATACAGGGTGAGCTTATTATTAAACTAGGATATATATATATATTTTTTAACTTACTTGTCAGAATTTTGGTCGAAGCATCAATTTTTCGTAGCTTATTAACCATGTATAAATTTATTTAATTTTTTACCTGTGTTAATATTTTGTATAAAATTTTCTTTTGAAAAAGTTTCATTATAAATCAAATAAATAAATACAAAATTTTCATTACTAAACCGATTTGTTTAACTGAAAAAGTCAAACAACAACAAAAATTTGGATGAAGGGAGTGTTAAAAGTTCTTTTTTTTTTCTAGTTTGTGTAGCCTGGATTTTGGAGTTTCTATGATCATTCTGTTATTGACCGACAAAATTAGGATAGTTATTAATGCAATTTTGAATTTTTAATAAGTTTGCCGTTGTGTGTTTTTGTTCTGATTAAATTTACGGTTTTATGTGCTTTCTAAATTTACAAGCCATACAGTTAATATTCATGCAAATTTTCTGGAGGCACAATAATTCTTGAATCTCAATCTCTCTCACACACATACATGAAACGTGGAATGGTAGTTTCCTTGAAATTGGAGGCTCTATAATGTGGGTGTCCTCGACCAATATTGTCCTTTGTCCTTGTAAGATTGGCTGTATGTTTATTTGTTTTCTTTTGCAAGTCTTTCTCCTTACTGGTGTCAATATTAATGTGGTGTGATTACAGATTATTGTGAAGGATGTTTGGAAAGAGTACACAGGCTGGCCATTGAATGACATGGAAAACCAATACAAGTTCATGGTTAAACACGTCCAGCTTTGGAATGTTGCATTTCACAGTACCTCTCCTAGATGGATTCACAGCCTCTATCTTGCTGCAATTGAACACCGAAACTGCATTTTATGCCAAGTATGTTTCAATCCTTTTCGTAATCTTTTTCCGTCTTGCACCTTGCCATTATAGTTGTTGCCTCAGTATTTCGGTTTGGTCATCAGGTGGTAATATTTTTCATCTTTGTGGTAATCCTTTTTTCAGCTTGCATAACAGCTTGTGCCATCAAGAAAGATCCCCATTTTAGTTGTTGCATCGGTATTTCGATTTGGTCATGATCAGCATGACTTGGTCCAGCTCCAGCCTATTTGAATTGCTTGATATTTTTTGATTGCTGTCACAATATATGCGCTACTTTTCATTTGATGTTTCTTCTCAACAACCACTTGTTGATTTCATTAATCTGTCTGAAGTTAAAGTAGTTGGTTAACATGTTGTACTAATTAATTGGTGAGGACTAAACAATTAATTTTGGTATGGTTGCTTTAGCAGCTTAAAGACCAAATTGGGTCATATGTCATGATGGAAATTTATTGGATTTGTTTATTTTATCAGGAAAATAAAAAGCAAGAATTATAGTTGAGTATTCACACTGTTATTTATTGTTCTTTAATGAAGGGAAGTAGAGGCTGGCCTAATGGAGTACAAGCCGGATATTATCATTAGTGTTCATCCTCTTATGCAGCATATTCCATTGTGGGTTCTTAAATGGCAAGGCCTACAGAAAAAAGTGATCTTTGTAACAGTTATTACTGACCTCAGTACTTGCCATCGCACCTGGTGAGTTGCTATTGTATATTGGAATACTCCTATTTTATCTTTGTTTCCTGATCTTGATTCTTACATCCTAAAATCCACAACGCTATATGTTTAGGTTTCATCCAGGAGTAAATAGATTGTACTGTCCCTCGGAGGAGGTAGCAAAACGGTCTTTGCTAGATGGCCTTGAAGAATCTCATATTCGCATCTTTGGCTTGCCTATCAGACCTTCTTTTTGTCGTGCTGTTCTGTTGAAGGTGGATACATTAATCTTCAAGCAAATTTTCTTCTCTGTTCTGTTTATGCCCCTTTGACCTTTTATCCTCTGGAAGTGGATTGATTTGTAGTGTTTTATTGTTTGTGGTTGTTCTCTTTTGTACAGGATGATTTAAGAGTGGAACTAGAGATGGATCCAGAATTGCCAGCAGTTTTGCTAATGGGAGGTGGTGAAGGAATGGGCCCTGTGAAGAAAACTGCAAAGGCTCTTGGAGAATCTCTGTTTGATGAAGAACAAAGGAAACCAATTGGCCAATTGATCATCATATGTGGTCGTAACGAAAACCTAGCCAACACATTAAAATCACTTGATTGGAAGATCCCAGTTAAGGTAGGCAAAATTTTTGTAACTAATGACAGACATTTACAATTGTACATTAACCTGAGGCGAACCGAATGAATTCTTGAAAGTTACACTTTCTCATTTTCCAACATAGGTTAGAGGATTCGAGACACAGATGGTAAAGTGGATGGGTGCTAGTGACTGCATTATAACAAAAGTAAGTTCTCCACTTTTGCATTTCATGTCATCTCAAAGACAATGGATCCAATATGATACTTTGTCAATTACTTTGGATCAAAGGTTCTTTTTTAACTTTCTTGATTTATGCAGGCTGGACCTGGTACAATTACTGAAGCATTAATCAGAGGCCTTCCTATCATTCTGAATGACTACATTCCTGGACAAGTAATTAATACATCAAAATCAAATCTTGCTTCTTCTTCTGATGCCTTTTCATGCATTCATCTCGTTTTATTTCGTGCCAATGCAGGAAAAAGGGAATGTTCCATATGTAGTGGACAATGGTGCAGGTGTATTTACCAGGAGCCCGAAAGAAACAGCAAGAATTGTGGCTGAATGGTTCACCACAAAATCTGATGAGCTCAAAAGAATGTCAGACAATGCTCTCAAACTTGCACAGCCTGATGCAGTTTTCGACATTGTGAAAGATATCCATGATCTTGCTTGCCAAAGAGGACCCTTGTCCAACATCCCCTACATGCTCACATCATCGTTTTCGGAATTAATTTAACCACCTAGCATATGATTAACATTATTCGCAGATGTACTAAATTTACTCTTGTAGGATGCCCATGTACAGGTGTAGTAGTCTCACTGATTTCATTCTTTGACCTTCAAGTTAAAGGCTAGTTGGTGCTCTTTCAAGTTGCAAGTGTTTTCTAGACCAGCTTTTTTCTTCTAACTTTTGTCAGTCCCCAAAAAAGACAAAAAAAAAAAAAAAAAAACATCATTTTCTTTTTAACCTGGAGTTTAATTTTCAGGTTTATTTCTAGGATGAAATGGGTAGAGTAATCTATTGTAATAGTGGTTTACTCATTTGGCCATCAAGCAATGTCAATCTGTTGCTTATTTTGATTTCATTTCTCATCAGAGGATGATACTAACTCTTTTATGCACATGGAGAAAGGGAAAGCAACATCTTAACGTGCCTTAGATTGTTTGGGAAATAAAATTTGCTTTCGAGTTATTTGGACAAACTTGGCTTGATCCATCAAGCAAAGTAAAATAAGTTAGGGAAGTGTCCCATCCGCTGAGATGCTTGTTGGATCTAAGCCTACCTAAGTGCTGGGAAATTTTAAAATAAACTCAATGCACGACACTATATTATAAATTATGTATGATAAATTTAAATCACGAAATTTATGATATAATATCGTAGAACGGATTCACTTATGAATGTGAACCTAGTTGATCGGCTAGAAGCCTAGAACTAGTCAAGCTTTACTGTGTTTAAGTTACAAAATTGGAAATGTCATCAAACTACTACCTACTAGGTAGATATGGAAAATACTTAGATAGACCGGATATTTAACTCTGCTTGTATACTTTGTTATCAGGATTAAATTTTAAAAATTTTTGTTTACATCAGGCGATGTCATCAATTCTCTAAAGTTTAATCCACACCACAGAGTCTACAAATAGGGTCAAAAATCAAATTTACCTAAGTATTTGCCTGTAGATATTATCACCAGAAACATAAACCTTCATAAACTTCCTAGACTAGACTATAGAGAATTTAGAATTCCCTATACAATTTAATATATATAACTAAAATTATAAGACATATAAAATTAATTTAATTAGGAGTAAAAATTATTTTCGATCTAGAATAATTGTAGCAAAAAACATGAAAGAAAAAATAAGAAAGGAAATAATAAATTTAGAATATAAATTATATTATAAATTAGAAAAAGATCCTTTATGGATATCTGCTATATTACAACAAAAAATCAATATATATAATGGAGAACAAACAGAAATAGAATATATCTCTATATATATATATATATATATATATATATTATTTGTTGTTATTTTTTAAGAAAAATATTTAGGTAGATCCGATTTTTTACTCCAACTGTAGACCCAAGATTAAATCTTAAAGAATCTTGGTTACATCAGCTGATGTCATAAATTATCTAAAGTTTAATCTACATCACAAAATTTACAAATAAGGCCAGAAACCGAATCTACTTAAGTATTTGCTATTTTTTAATGGTATTAGTTGGTTTAACAAAGATAATGCCAAATTGTGTGTCGCAATCCAACGGATATGTATGACAAAGATTTAAGTAAACCTTATTTTTTACTCAACTTGTAAATTTTGTAATATAGATTAAATTTTAGAAAATCTATGATATCAGTTGATATAAGCAAGATTCTTTAAAATTTAATTCTGGGTAAACATGGACAAACAAGTGGTTGATTTGTCATGTCAATGCATATATGTGAGTTGCAATTGGAAAAATATTTGTATAGTCGATAATTCACTAATAATATAGTATAATATTGTCAAATGTTACCTAGTTAAGAAAACAGATAAGTCTCGAAGATTTTTATTCCAGGCAAGAATGTTGAGACCCAAGTTTCAGCCTCTGGCCCTCACACTTGAACCATCTCATTAAGCAATTGCATGGAAAAATTGCAACTTAATTGTTTTTTTTTTGTTTTTTTGTTTACCTGGGCATGAAAAGGAAAAACCGAAACTTTGTGATCAACAGTCAATAAGTGGCATTTGTTAAAGAAAATGATTTACAAAATTATAAATTTAAAATTAATATTTTTCGAAACTATTTTACGTTGTAAGATTTTATTGAATCACCAATTCTTTAATTTTAAATATTCAATCAGATTTTATTCTTTTTTTATAAATTTAGTAACACTTTAATGACTTGTCATTTTATCACTTTTTATAAATGCACTCTATATTTGCCTCCCTTGTTTTTGATGAGTGATAATAATTGCATACTATATTTACATACCATTTTCGCTATTTATTAATACAATTAGTTTCTTGCATGCCCTTTAGCTGAATAATTTGTACTAATAAATATTAACATGAATATACAAAAAATTAAAAAAGTGTATAAATATCATCACACTTTCGATTTTGATGTAAGAAATTAAGATAGTACATAAATAAAAGCGACATATTTCGCCCAAACTATCCTTGAGTGCTCAAAGGAAATTAAAGTAACAAATTTAACTTCAGAAAGTGTGCTTGAAACTGCACAAAGGAAAAAAAAAGGGCAGAAAATTAGATCCTGATCGACATTAATCAGGTATGTTGGCTTACATGATCCAACTTCAAAGCATTTGGAAATTAATATATTCATTCAAATATATTTTGGTACGTTTGTGAAGCACTTGTTCTCATTGACTTATGGAAAGTCATAGGTTTTTTTTTTTAAGAATTAAAAAATAAAATTTTTTAAAAAAATTGTAAATTGCTTTTTTCAATTTGGTTATTAAATGAAAGTTTAAAACATAAGAAAATTTTACAGTCCAATTATCGCATTATACACTAAGAACTTATATAATATAATATTATATATTTTAAAAATTTATATTGTATAAACCGTTAAAATTAAAAAAATATTTATCTCAACGGACTATAAAATTCTACACTCATAACACAAAAAACTATTTAAGCACGTTTGGGCGACCATACCAGACTTGCCGTAATTGAACATTTTATAGATCAACCCGCACCAAACTGAAATCCAAACCCCATAAGCCCATTAGTAGCTTTCCTCTTTTAAGCCCAAAAGGTCTATTCTTGATTCTCCATTATATTACTGTACTATGTGAGACCAAACTCGGGTCGGCTTCTGATCCACCGGTTACCTCTCTGCATCTAGGTCTGGATCGGATCTAAAATATCTAGATTCAAATTCGATTAATATAACCGGATTCAAATTTTCGACGGATCTACAAAAATAGATCCATACCTGGATCTATCGAGTCTTGTCAGATCCGAATCCGAGTCTTAATAATTTTTTTATAACTTTTAAAATTATATATAAAACTATTATAATTTATCAAATTTTTTTATTTATTTTTAATTATGCAAAAGTATTGATTTCATAATTAATATTTATGCATGTATTATACATTAAATATAAATTAGATGAGTAATTTACACAACATTTATGTATATATATATATAAAATAACACTAATATATAATAATTTTATTATATATTAAATATTTTAATCGAATCTGAGTCTTAATCGGGTCGGAACACCAAAATTCAGATCTGACCCGTTTATTATAATAGCTAAACGGGTCCGGATCGAATCGGATCTTAGTAATCGTAATTTACTATAGATTCAGACACGGGTCCGGATCGAGTCGGATCTAGACCCGACCCATTGACAGGCCTGTATCATACCAGATCAAAATGGTGGAGACAAAGATTTCTTTCTTCTTTTTTTTTTTTAAATATTTTTTGTTCAGTGATCAGATATGCAGATTATTTCCAACAGAAAAATGGTATAAATAAATAAACTTCTCAGTCTAGAAAAAAAATGAAAAAATGGTGTCATAAAGTTCTGATCTTGGCTTTTGTGGGTCATTCTTAAAATCTTCAATATTGCTTTTAATGATGCTGCATTTGTGTTCTTGACTCTTTTTGTTTTGTTTAAATAAGATTATGAGACTTGAGATTTTTTATTTTTTTTGATAATTATACTCAGATACAGTTGAAACATTTGAGAAATTGCAGTTTTTTTTTATTTTTTTTTGGGTGGTCATTTCATATATTTGTGATATAAACAAGGCCTTAAAGCTAATAAGGGTTAGTAGTAGTTAAGCAACTTAGTGTTGAATTTGATGCAAGGGAAGTAGTATTCAATTGTTTGTAGCAGGAAAACTAAAGGGTCATTGCTAATACTAATAAAACTTTACTTATATTTTGAGGGAAATGCTTATGTTTTCCGAACGTACAAATGTGTGAAATGTGGTTCTATGTATATTATTCTTGTTGATTGTCTACAATCAAAGTAGCGAGATATCTCTTGCAAGTGATGTGCAGATTTTAAGGTCTCATAGACTTTCAAATGTTTCTTTAGTTCGTGGACATCAAAATGTGTTGCTGTTTCAGTTTTTCGAGTATTCCTAAGCATCATCAATGAGTTATATGTTTTAATGCTCTTTAAAGAAAATTTCTCGTGGTGTTTTTAAACGGCAGATGGGATTCATGAAATTAGAAACACGAGAATGGATATGAAGGTGATTTTGCATGGTTTTTTTTGGCTTCCACAGAAATTAGAAGTGATTTGCTACTAGCATTTCCTGGTTTCTGTTTTTTGTTCTTTCTTTTGCTTTCCTTCAAAAGTATAGATAGTCATTTACCATCCTTGATTTGTTGTCAATACAACCTTTTTCTCCTAGATTGAAGTTTCTGACTCGTATGATTTTTCATGATGATTGAATTCGTAAAACTATTGTTCTTGTTACATTTTTTTTTTCCTTCTTTCCTTTGGTTCCAGTCTTATGTAGTGTTAACAGAAGGCTCAGATTTCACAAATGATTCTGAATGTTGCAGTACTTAGTTATCTAACTGCACAAATCTTTTGTTTGATCGATTCATGTTTTCTCTGCCCGGTAGTCTCTGTTGATAATTTGTATTTCAGGTATACGTATACCATTCCAGCTTTGCTGATGACGAAGGGATTAATAAAGCTTGTGGGTGCCCTCTTCTTCCTCTAAGAAGTCATATAAAGGGACCTGCTCCAGTTTCAGATCAGGGTTCGAGTTTTTCATTTTTATTTTTTTTTGCTTTTGAGTTTTTGGGATTGTTAACTTGTTTTCTTTATTGTTTAATCACTGTCTTACTAGTTCTGAAGTTGTATTTATGTTCTCTACATTCAGACACAACCGATATTGTTGATGAAGCAATCACATTTTTTAGAGCTAATGTCTTCTTCAGAAACTTTGATATCAAAAGCTCAGCTGATAAGCATCTTGTTTATTTGACATTATACATAAATGTGGCTTTAAGGAGGCTCGAGGGCTGCAGAACTTTGGCTGAAGGAACAAAAGCGATCATTAACCTAGGTTTGGAACAGGTTCCTGTGCCTGGAGAGCCCTGTTTCCCCTTTCCAGGTTTATTCACACTACCGCAATCTCAAAAAGAAGCAGGTAAAATTTGCTATAGCTGGTTTTGTAGGTTCATCTTGTAACATAAGGACTTTTTAGTATACAGTGGGGAATTTGGTTAGTACTTGAAGAAGTTCATCGCGAAAGTTTTGAACTCCGAATTTTAATGGTGTTTTAACTTTTTAAACGGATTTACTCCTAGCATAATGCTCTGTGGATAATTCTAAACTTTCGAGAGGCAAAAAAAGAAAAAAAGCATGAATCCAGTGGAATGTTTGATTTTGGATTTGATTAAGCATATGATTTACACTGTGAATGTTTTAAGTCGACCATGATAATCCAAATGCAGAACTATTCAGAAATTATCTGAGGCAAATTCGCGAGGAAACGAGCAGGAGACTATTGAGTGTTGCATGAATTAATAAATGGTGGTTGGCATTTGCAAGGAGAGAGTTCATGAATTAATATTATTGTGAAATCTGCAATGCAGCTCAATTCTCATAACCCCTTGTAAGTACTATATTAGGAAGGGTTCGGATAGATGACAAATAGTGCTTTGTTTAGAAATGAAGTACACAGAATCTGTGTTTTGGAAAAATTTTACTGTGGACGCTGGACAGGCTAATATTTGCTTCTATTCAGACATGCTCTATCAGAAATAGGTCTTTTGAAACAAATTTATTTGGACGTTTCCATCCCTTTTTTTTTACACTTAGTTACCGAACTTTTTAATTATGAAACTAAACTAATTAATAAATACTTATGTCTCTTATTTTTCAGGTATGTAAAGACAATAAAAAAGAAATATGATGACACAAATGTCTTTGAATTGGATTGAAATTAAAAAAAAAAAAAAAAAATTTTGTCGTACTTGTTTAATACTTTTAGAAGACTAATCTATAAGAAATATAAATCCTAAAGAAATCCATTAATTAATTAGTTTATGAATAGTTAACCCAAAATGGATTAGCACCTATTTATAAAAACCTTTATTCTTTCAATAACCATTTCAAGAAAACCAAATCACAATTCACAACTTTCCCCAACCTGATTTTTTTATTTTTTTTTTTTTTTTTTATCAAATGCCAAATTTCTCACTCCCCAATTTAGCAAAATCCTCTTCCCTCATCCCCTAACAAACTCCCATAATTAAAAAATAAAAATAAATAAATAAATAATAATAAAAACAAGAGGACCAAACAAAAAATGAAAAATTGCTTCTCAAAATTTCCTCCCCTAGTACTAGTACAAAACAAATAGTTAAACACCGAGAACCAAGTAACAAACCACCCCACCGCCGCCACCGCTATCACCACCACCACAATCGCCGCCATTCCCAGTTCCCATGAAGTATACCTATCTCCCTCACATCCCCTTAACAGCTTTTCCAATTCTACCCTCCACCACCACCAGCAGATGTCATCATCACCCAAATCCTCCCATAAAAATCATCGAAACCACTTCCCTCTTCAAAAATCCCTTCTCCAATTAAACTCTTCAAACCCTCTTAATACTACTTCTACTAATTCTTCTTGCGATTCAATTCTTTCTGAAAATAATTCTAATATTAATAATTATTCTTGCCAGCATTTATTGGAGCTCCGATCTAAACTTGGACCCGACCCTTTTCGGAACCTTCGAGCCTGTCTGCAAGTCCGCCCTCTCGGCCGGGTTTCGATTCGCCGGGAGCCTGATCAAGCGGTCCTGCAATGCGCCGCGTGTAGGGACTCGCTTGAAAAGATTGTTCGCATGCATCGCCTGCGGTCTGCCACCATCTCCTGCCAGCTCCACGCTACTTCGCACGCTGATGCGGACGATGATGGCGGCGGCGGAGGAGGAGGAGGCTCTTCGTCTTCCTCCTCCTCCTCACACTCCATCGCGGTTGACGTTGACCGCGTCGAGCTATTCTGTTGCGTATGCAAGGATCAGGTCTATGACAGCGACTTCGACGCCGCCGTGGTCCTCGCCCAGACTGCCGCAGCTACGACCTCGATCGGCTCGATCCCTTGTCCACCTCCTCCTTTGATACCGGCGGAGAATATTCGGAAGCGGCGGCGAGTGGAATATAGACCGTGGACGCCTGATCCGAATGAGCGGGCTCTAATCGTAGAAAAATCAAGCCCCTTACCGAGTGGACTCGGCGAGTCAGACTCGGAGCTCCCGTGGGGACTCAGGGGCCTGAATAATTTGGGAAACACTTGTTTTATGAACTCAGTGCTGCAAGCATTGCTTCATACACCCCCATTGCGGAATTATTTCTTGAGTGATGCTGAAGCATAATAGGTATTTTTGCCAGCAAAGAAATAACGTAATTAGTACTAGAAGTCATGATAATAACAGTCACAGTAATAAGAATCCGGCAAGGTTGTGTTTGGCTTGTGATTTGGATGCAATGTTCTCAGCCGTTTTTTCTGGTGATCGGACTCCGTATAGCCCTGCCAAGTTCTTATACAGGTCTGCCTTGTGGATCTCTTCTTTGATATCAAAGATAGGAACTTTTTGTAATGCTTATGTTTTTTGATATCAAAGATAGGTACTTTTTGTAATGCTTATGAAGTAATGTAGTAATATTAATGTGTATGTTAGTACAATTTAGAGCAAACCCTTTTGTTGATTGTCATGAAGAAAATTGTACAGCTAGCATTTTCTTTTTTTTGAGAAAGAAAAGGTTTTTGTTGAATTTGGTTGTATTTTGTTGTTTTATGGTAAAAGGTTGATTTTTAGTTGAAATGTGTCTAGTGGATACAATGTTTGTTAATGCGCAACTTGTATTAAGTGCACTGGTCAGATTAGAATTGATTTATCGATAGATTCGGTTACCCATGCATCTCATGTTTTATGAATGATAAAATTGTTTACTTGTTATTGCTTGTGTTTGAAGTCTCTAAGTTGCACAAGTTGGTGTGTCTTTCCTTGTATTGGGTTCAGGACTTAGGTATTTTAGTAGGTAGGGCCAGTTCATGCAATTTGTGATTTTCATGGCTCTAGGTTTTTTGTTTTAGTTGGTGGCAGCATGCATCAAACCTTGCAAGTTATGAGCAGCAGGATGCGCACGAGTTTTTCATCTCCATGCTTGATGGGATTCATGAGAAGTTATTACAGAAGGACAAGCGGAAGCTTCAGAGTCAAGGTAATTTTCCTATGTCTTACTACGTGTTTCTTTAATTTCATTATGGATGCAACACACATTGCAACCGGAAAATTAAGCGGGCCGAATTAATTTTTGATTCTGCATGCGTTTATGCGACATGCCCTACTCTGGGTAGGGTGAAACTCCTACTTTAATGTAATAGTTCAACCCAGGAACGTCTTGTGAGCTCATTTTAGTTGGATTGTATTGTCTTCTTTTGATCATGTATTTTACGCCACTTGTAAGCTAGAATTTGGAACAACGGCATTGTGCACCCTAATCTCCAGTGTTTTTTGGCAGACTGGATATGTTTATGCTAGTTGGTTGTTTTTATCTGAATGATCCAATTCAAATTATTGGGTTACTTTGTTTCAGCGAGGTAATTCCAACATTTATGTACAACAGGGGCATGTCTTGTTGTTTATACTTGAAGACTTGTACAACAGGGTTACTTCTTGTTTAGAGGTTGATGTCCCCCTCAACAGCCTTCCTTTTATTATGAACCTTAGTAACTCTGCTTCAGTGAGTTCCTTTTATGCATCTGATATTCCTTAACAGTTGGGAAGAATAAACTCCTAATTTAATCTCATCATCCCAAAAACGACTTGGGGATAATTGTTGTGCATAAGTTAGATGTTTCAGCCTTTGTAATGGAGTTGACTTGTTGTATGCAAACTCTATCATCATTCTTGAACATAAAAAAGTACTCCCTCCGTCCTGCAAATATTGTCGTGTTTGGGAATTTGTACTTTTTATGAACAGTAAAAGATTCTAGGTGATTGACTATTAATTTCCACTATTACCCCTTTTCAACTCAAGAAGATGCGGTGAAAGTAGTTTAAATTTGAATTTGTGGGCCTCCGGATGCTTGGTAGCTAGTAATAAATGCTTGTTAATACGCAACTAAGTGTTTAAGTTTGGTCACACTACCATTCAGGAAGTGGTATTCATTTTACATGCATTGCAATAATTTGTGGACCCACATCAAAAACTTTTAAATTTGGTAATATTTAACAATAGACAAGGGTTACCTTGGAAGTTAAATGGAAAACTCTTTGTCATTTTAAGTAAGTGGCAAACATTAGGAACAGACTAAAATAGAAAGTATGACAGTTTCAATGTGACGGAGGGAGTAATTCTCTATGATTGCATTTATTTGAGTATAAGACGTAAACTGATATGATTTGTGTTTTAATATAGAAGTTTATTTAAGTATCAAATATTGGCGGAAAGACATGGATTCTTGGAGCTACCTTTTTTTTGGTCATTGCTTAGGGTGTTACCTGATGCTATGGGTGCTTGTATGAATTTGAATCCGTTTAGCAATCTTTTATGCCTGCTTTGTTAAAAATCAACCTGCAAGCCACTTGAGGATTTGTCATTGTTTGTCCTGATACATCATATGCATTAACTAAAATATGTCCAATATTTCAGGCAACGGAGATTGTTGTATTGCTCATAGAGTATTTTCTGGCATCTTGCGCTCGGATGTCATGTGTACAGCTTGTGGGTTCACATCCACTACATATGATCCATGCGTTGACATCTCTCTGGACTTGGAAACAAATACAGGGGGTCATGCAAAGATGAAATCTGCAAAATCCAATCATTCTTGGAATGGTGAAGCAGAATCCAAGAATGCTACCCAGAGCTCTGGAGCTTCTACTTAGCTAATGGGTTGTTTAGATCGTTTTACAAGACCTGAGAGATTAGGCTCTGACCAAAAGTTCTTCTGCCAACAGTGCCAAGTGAGACAGGAATCTCTTAAACAGATGTCCATAAGAAAGCTTCCTCTAGTATCTTGCTTTCATATTAAAAGATTTGAACATTCTCATATCAAGAAAATGTCGAAAAAGGTTGACCGCTTTCTTCAATTTCCGTTCTCCCTAGACATGTCACCTTACCTCTCTTCATCAATCTTGAGAAGTCGGTTTGGAAATAGAATCTTCCCTTTTGATGGTGATGAATCAGATGCTTCGAATGAATTGTCTTCAGAGTTTGAGTTGTTTGCTGTCATCACTCACGCTGGTAAACTTGATGCTGGTCACTATGTAACTTACTTGAGATTGAGTAATCAGTGGTACAAGTGTGATGATGCATGGATTACTCAAGTTAATGATAGTATCGTGAGAGCTGCACAAGGTTACATGATTTTCTACGTGCAGAAGATGCTTTATTTACTATAAAGTGAGTGAAAGACAGGTTGCATCGTGAGAAGCTGGCGCCTGCTGGTCAGGGAAATGGCTTACTGTTGGAATAAGCAGTTTTGACTGCTGTGCCTCGAGACATCATAGCAGACTTCATACATCCATGAACACATGTCTCTTGAGGTTGATTTGGGACAAGCTGCTCTTCCTTCTCTGGGAGTGTTTTTGTCTAGGCTAATTTTGAATGCATTTGCCCATCATGTAAGCCTGAATTTTTGGCTCTTTTCTGCATGTGGGTAATTTTTACAAGAAGAATATAATGAATACTTCTAAATGGAAATAGGTTTTAGTTTGACTCTTCTCCTTCCCATTTTTTCTTCCTTTTTCCTTTTACATCCATTTTTCTTATTACTAGTATTCAATGGCTAGAACATTTTTGTTTTCCAATGCTGAGCAGGTTATAGTGAAATTCTAACTCTTATTGATAGTATCAGACAGTCTTGTTAGTTAATCCTATTTTTAACTCTTTTTTACTTGTATGCACATGAATTATGAGATTGTATATTCATCAAAAAAAAAAAAAAGGGGGAAAAACCGGGGGAGGTGTTGGTGGGGGCTGGAGTGGTTTTGAGGGAATAAAAAAAGAAAGGTATATGAGATTGTTAAGCCAACGAGACTGAACCTGTTTCTGTCCTTGGGTATACAGAAAGCGCAATGTGTAGTCTTCCATATTGGCATTTGAGCTACAGAAAGCGCGCTGTAGCAGTCTCACTAATTGGTGGCGGCTTCGATTCACTTATTGTTGATTGACTTTTATTGAAATTTGGTGTTTTCATGAATATAAATAAGTCAAATATTATAATTTTTAAATTTATTTAATTATTTTAATAAATTTAAAATTATGTTTAAATTTAATTTATTCATATTTTGAGTTGAATTCAGAGACAGTCGAATTTGAGTAATTAAGGATTTTTCTATGTAAATATAAAATTTTTATATTATTGAGTTAAATTTAAATTGAATATAAAAAATAAATATTATTTTTAAATTAAAATTAATTATTGACGAATTAAATTTAAATAATCTTTATCAAATTAAATTAAATTCAAATATTAAATAATTTAAATTAATTTACAAATCTAATCAAAATCCCCACCAACCACACAGAAATCCATTTCATCACAAAACTCAAGAATGACGACTCCAATCCATCCATCTTTTTTCTATGGAACATTTTATGTAAATTTCTACATCGCACGACTTTAACTACAAGGTATCATTATACTAGTATCTATGTAGGGTACCGTTTTAAACTTCCGAGGCCCATAACTTTTCTTAGTACTAGTTAGTATTGCATTCTACTGGTTGGGAATGGAATGGTAAATATTTAGGTAGATTTAATTTTTGATCTCATTTATAAATTTTATAATGTATATTAAATTTTAAAAAATTTATGATATCACTTGATATAAATAAAATTTTTTGAAATTTAATACTGACCACAAAAATTTATATATGAGATTAAAAATCAAATGTATCCGTAAATAATTTTTTTTTTAAAAAAAAGGTAATATTCCAATGAAATAAGTACAGTATTTATTTTCAAGATTTTCTTTGATTGACTTTTGGATTATGGCTTTGAGTCTTGATGATACTTTTTTTTAAGTGATATTTGTGTGACATTATTAAGAATTACATGTGTTATTTATGTAAATGGTATTACACGCAAAAAAGTCTTACAAGAAATCCGTACTCTTGGGTTTTGAAGGGTATGTTCGTCATTTAATATTGAAATTTCTCAAGAGGAGTGCCCTGAAATTTTGTGGACTTCCAATAGCAATCATTTCCGTACAAACTGAGCACTAGAGCACAGCATGAAAAGAACATTTATAAGAACAAAAAAAGAACATTTGCCATTGGAATGCTGATATTATAAGGGTGAGAATAAAGGTGTAAGTTCGGTTTTTTATCTTCTGATAAAACCCCCCAAATTTATCCCCCATCCTTCTATTTTTGTCTCTTCTCAATTATTAATCGATTGGGTTTCAAATCCATCGCAAAGTTTATAGAACTGATGAATATAAGGTTCTATGCAAGTGGGTTTTTTGTTTTTTTCATCTAAAGTTGGAGTCTTTATTGGTGGGCTCGATTTAAATTTTTAGATAAAACAAGTTTTGAACAAGAATAAGCGAAAAATCTGGTAAATTCAAGGCGGATAACATCTGGGTTTCTTGATTCTTGCTTGATTTTGAATGCTAATCTGAAGCTCTGAAAATCTTGGTAGATTGCTTGAATTTCGACTTCCAATCAGGTAATCATCAATAAATCTTTGCCGCTAAAGTCCTTTATTTTTTTTGTCCATTTTTTTTTTTTAACAATTCATTTCTCTATAAGTTTCTTTCTGTTGGTTATAGATAAGGCCTGGAAAATGAACCAAAAAAGAAAAAGAAAGGGGAAAAAAAGTCTATTTTGTGTACTATTTATTTCTAGTTTGATTTGGAAGGAAGGGGTTATGAAAAAATATTTGAAATTTTGGGGCTATAGCAGTGCTAGTATGGTATTTCGTGTCTATGTTTTGCTGTTTAGAAAATTTAGTTAGGAAGATATGAGGAATAATTTATGGACTAATTTTATATGATAGGTGTTAGCTTAGCTGAGTCTAAAATTTGATGAATATATTCTAAGGTATGCTTGTTTTACTTGGTGCTCGATTGTGACTTGAAGTTATCACACAGAGATAATGGTGTCAACTTGGCTTTCTTAATCGTGTTTGCAATTACTGCTAATCCTGCAAAGTTGGAAAATTTAATGTAGAATGTAATGATCTTAATGAAGGTAAGTATGATGAGCGTCAAGGATTGGGTTTTATCATCTAGTTACTATCGAAGTCATTAGCCACATCTAGGCCATTATCAGCATCGGATAGTTTTTTATCAGAGGGACCTCAGGATGAAGAGTTTCGTAATGAAGGTATACCTGACGCACTTCCCTTTAGTTCAGTATGTTTTATGATTAGGATTCTTAGATGATCACCTTGTTAGATAATTATGTCTGGTTTTATGCCTTTGTTTAAACTGTGTCTCTCCTGCTTTCTTTTGATAGCCTCGAAAAATTGAGTTTCAGTGTTCTTTGATAATTGGCAAACTTCCAAATGTTTTATTGGATTCCCCTTGTGAAATTTCCTTACTTCTGATGGCAATATAAGATAAGAAATGCTCTCAATAGTCTGTAACAAATTATATGCCAGGCAGGCAGTCATTGACGCTTTCAACTGTAGATCTATGGTCACATTCCAAAATCTTAGTTTATGAGTCCATTTTCTGCTGTCCAGTCTATTTTTGTGACACTTAAAAATAAGGGTTAAATACAGTAAACTCCCTTAAGGTTTGGGCTGTTTTGCACTAAACCCCCTAATGTTATTTTTTTCTCACTTTTTCCCTTCCGTCAGCAATTTGACTATTAAAAAGTCAAAAAAGACATTTTTACCCCTAGACACTACAGGAATATATAAAACTAACCCCTTAAAGTTTATTATATTTTTCATTTTAGTCCCTAATTCTAGTTTGGTATCAATTAGGTACCTAGTTTAGTCATTAATCAATATAAAAATATTGTCAAAACAGCTGATAATATATGTCCACCACCACCTGTGGTTCTTTAAAAATATTTGTGCAAAAATTTTAAATATAAAAATTTCCTGCCACTATCAGTATTTTTTTGTCTTTTTATTATATTTTATTTTCTTGTAAAAATAAATTTTTAAATATACTAGACTTATAACCATCTATCAAAGTTATATCAATCTATTTTGCTTTTGCTTTTCTTTATGTTTATTTAAAATGATTTTCTTCTTCTTTTTTTTTTCCTTTGTTAATATAATTTAACTAATACCAAAATTATACGAAGTAACTTTATCATATAAATAAAAACTTAAATTAAAATAATTTAGATGAAATACCTTTAAAAATTCATCAAAAATTTTAAAATTAATTATTTCACCGTATTTTTAAATTTTAAATATTAAAGAAAGTATAATTCGACTTTTGTCTTAGTAATTAATTTGGAGCATATTTACACAGGTTATTTTTAACAATATTGATAACATTATTGAATTTTATTTTTATCCCAATGTATTAAATGCTACAAAACTTACCAAGTGAAATTTCGCTTAAACCTTAAGGGGGTTTACCGCAATTGATCTTTAGGGGTAAATTTGTCTTTTTGAAAAAACAAACAGTAGAGTTACCGTTGACCGTTAGTCAAAGGGGTAAAATGAGAAAAAAAATAACGTTAAGGGGTTTAGTGCAAAACAGCACAAACTTTAAGGGGGTTTACTGTATTTAACCCTAAAAATAATTGAACCTGAGTTTTTGTTTTGTTTGATACATTTTGTCCTGTATTTAATCTTATTAATTTTGTATTCATTTGGTTCAGCTCATACTGTCAATTCGATTACACTCCCTTTTTCGACAGATTCATATCTCCATTCTGGATATAATCAGGAGACTCCAAATAATGCCTGTTACACTACTGGTGAAAATCAGGAAGATCAAGATAACTTAAATTCACAGCGAATTGAGGTATATCAGAGTAATTCAAAGTTCTATACATACTGATTGTAGAATTGATGAGAAGAAGTTGGATCCGGTTGGAAAGATTGCATGTCTTCAAATTAAATTCTTGTCTCTTCTTAGGCGATTTGGACTGTCACAAGATAACCTTATGGTGTCAAAGGTCTTATATCGGCTTCAGCTGGCAACCTTGATACGAGCAGGGGAATCAGATCTTAAAAGGGCGAATATTAGAATTGATAGGGCTCAAGAAATTGCTGCAGAAAGAGAGGTATCTGGCCTTCCTGAACTGGATTTCTCCATTAAAATACTTGTGCTGGGAAAAAGTGGTGTTGGGAAGAGCTCAACTATAAATTCCATATTGAATCAAATGAAGGCCATGACTAATGCTTTTCAGCCTGCTACTGATCGCATTCAGGAGATTGTTGGAACTGTGAATGGTATCAGAATTTCCTTCATCGACACTCCTGGCCTATTGCCTTCATCACCAAGTTCTGTCCGGAAAAACCGGAAAATGAAAGCACTTATCCGGTGTGAAGCGGTTTGTAAGGAAATCTCCTCCGGACATCATATTGTATTTTGAACGCTTAGACTTCATCAACATGGGTTATAATGATTTTCCATTGCTGAAGCTTGTAACTGAAGTCTTTAGTCCAGCAATTTGGTTCAATACCATTCTTGTCATGACTCATGCTGCTTCATCACTTCCTGAAGGTCCCAATGGGTTCCCTGTCAGCTATGACTCTTTCATTAGTCATTGTACAGATTTGGTGCAACACTACATCCATCAGGCTGTGTCAGATACGAAACTTGAGAATCCTGTAGTTTTGGTGGACAATCATCCTGATTGCAGAATGGACAGCATGGGAGAGAAAATTCTTCCAAATGGACAAGTGTGGAAGTACCAATTCCTTTTATTGTGCTTATGTACCAAAGTTCTGGGCGATGTTAAGACAGCCTCTTGGAATTTGAAGACAGTATACAACTAGGATCGCTGAGTAGTAATCGGCTTCCTTCTCTGCCTCATCTTCTCTAAAAGCGTCTTTTCTTAAGCATCATATTCAAGTGAACCTAAATGAAGCAGATGATAAGATTGATGAGATTCTTCTTTCAAACTCAGAGGAAGAAGATGAGTATGATCAGTTACCTCCAATTCGTATTTTAACAAAAGCTCAGTTTCAGAAATTGAAAAGTTCTCAGAAGAAGCAATATCTGGATGAGTTGGATTACAGGGAGACCCTCTATTTGAAAAAACAGCTGCGAGAAGAATACCTAAGAGAGAGGGAAAAACTTGCTCATAGTAGGGATTTGGCAGCTGAGGCTGAGAATAATTCCGATGATCAGGAGCTCGCACCAGAACCTGTTCTCTTGCCAGATATGTCTGTTCCTCCTAGTTTTGATTCTGATTGTCCTGTCCATAGATATCGCTGCCTTCTCACAAGTGATCGTTGGCTTGCAAGACCGGTACTTGATCCTCGTGGATGGGATCATGATGTGGGTTTTGATGGAATCAACCTGGAAACTGCTGCAGAAATAAGAATAACTAAGAATGTCTTTACTTGTGTGAGTGGACAAATGAGCAAGGACAAGCAAGATTTCAGTATTCAATCTGAATACGTTGCAGCTTATGTGGATCCTAAAGGACCCACATATAGTGTAGCTCTTGATGTTCAAACTGGTGGAAAAGAATTAATCTGCACAGTTCACAATAACATAAAGATGAGAAATTTGAAATACAACCTTACTGATTGTGGTGTTTGTGTGACATCTTTTGGAAACAAGTACTTTTTTGGTGCAAAGGTTGAAGACAGCATCTTAATTGGAAAGAGGATGAAGTTGTCAATAAATGCTGGCCGGATGGTTGGTGGTGGGCAAGTGGCTTACGGTGGGAGCTTTGGAACTACTTTTAGAGGCAGAGATTACCCTGTGAGAAATGATAAGGTCAGCTTCACAATGACAGTCCTTTCTTTTGACAAAGAAACAGTATTTGGTGTAAATGTAGAGTCTGACTTCAGATTGAGTCGCGGTACAAAAATGTCTGTGAATTTTCTACAAATATAAATAGTCAGAATGGGCCAGCTGTCTCATAAAGACCAGTAGCTCAGAGTATATGGATATAGCTTTGGTTGCAGCAGTCGCAATTTTTAGAACTCTGCTGCGCAGAAAACCCAATGATGACTAAATATAGTAATGGGTTAGTACTTGATCTTGTCCTTTCTATATGGCTGACCTTCTTAATTGAGGGAATTTTTGTGGTGTAGGTTCTTGTTCAATTGGATAAACGCAAAAGCAAAATCTGGCAAGGCTTGTGAAGAGGATATTTTAGTTGAATAATAGGCCTTTCTTGAGTTCCTATGCTGTTTACACTGGCTGCCTCAAGACCATGATCCTCATGGATCTGGCTTTGATGGGTATAAGGTTTTGAACTGTACACAACATGATATTGTAGGACATTGGTTGTATTGTCTGCCAAATGCACTGAGTACACCAGTTGACATGTATACAAAATCGCAAGTGTAGACATGCTTGGAATTTTGTCATAGTTAGAGGGTTCTAAAGTAGATGAAGATATTATTCTTTTTCCATAATGGTGTGTTTTTCTGTTCTCCTTTGTGTAGTAGAAATTATACTGCTTTCTCTGTTCAAACTTGATGAGAGCAAGATTTCTGTAATTGAGAGGCACAATCTTGGAGACTTATGAAAATTGTTGGGTAGAGTTCCTACTAATAAAATTGAAACCTTTGGCACTCCATTGTCTCCTAGCTCTTCCATAGTTCTATGTAGCTTGCATAATCTCTCAACTGATCTAGGCAAATGTGAGAAATTTCATATTATTTGTATGGGATGGTCTTCTAAGTAGCTTTTTCAATCACAAGAATATCACTACAATTTCTTTATTTTTTGTTTGTCACAAAATATGTTGGTGGCCATGGAATGAGGGTTTTTTATTACCAAAAAAGAAAAAAAGAAATCTTAAAACAACTGTTCTAAATAGCATAATAGGGATTGACTACATATGGTGTGTCCTTTTCCACTAAACCATGTTGGGTACTGAAAGGGCTTCTTGATTTGTACTTGTCCACCTTTTAAGTTACCTTTTTGTTGAATTTTCTTGTTTTCTTGTACTGCTTCTCTCAATATTCAAAATTCTATCCGACAAGAATGCTTGGAGAGTTTTATAAGGCTGTGTTGCATGATGCCACGTCTGGAGATATATCCATGAAGTCATGCATGAACAATAATTGTTATATTTTTTTCGTTTTATTTTATTTAGCATCATCAAATTTGTATACAATTTAAGCAAAATTAATATTTAACTAATTAGTAAAATATTTTTTTCTATAATTGTCACTCAATTTAAATTCAAAATTTGTTAATTGATTTTAGAATTATAAAATTTTAAATGATTTGTTAAAGTAATTAATATTAAAATATGACTTTAATGCTATTGCTTTGAAAATTGTATGAAAGCTAAAATAGATAAAATAGCTTTATATACTTACCATTTTAAATAGTGATAAATAATTTAAGATAAAATAGCTTTATATACTTACCATTTTTAAGAGAAATAGTGATAAATAATTTAAGATAAAATAAAATAAAAAGAATGACATATAAAAATAAGACAAATAGAATCACATAATCAATGATTTAGGACCTTAGCTAATGTACTCTGTGTGTGTTTTCCCTTCTTTTTGGGTCATAGAACCATGGAAAGCTTGTGGCAAATGCAATCCGACGCTGTAGTGGGTGAAAAAACGTACAAATGTCGACGTTTATCAATTTTCTCTTATTTGTGGTAATTAATTATCTTTTTCTCAAACCCAAAAAAAATGATTCTTTAGCATATATAAATATTAGAAAAAGTGTGATACAAATAATACATAAATATTCGAAAATATTATCGACATATAATTATACAGAAATACAATTGATCAAATGTTTTCGCACAAAAAGAGAGACGGATTTATAACAAGACTATTTGGTTTACTCTATTAATATTCTAAGATTTATCTTTTATACTCATCTGATTTGGTGACAATGATTCTAATCAAGATCAAATATGTTTGGTATTTTGATTAAATAGACAAGGTGGAGTGTTTGAACTAGATGCCATTGGAGAAGTATTGATATAATATCAATATAATTGATAATGTTAAAATAATATATCCAATGATAATGTTAGATGGAGTTGTAAGCTCAGGTCAATTAAGAATATTTTAATAATTTTATCTTTGCAGTTCAAATAAATTTAAATGGTAAATTTTGATTTATAAGTCGATCCAATATGTATAAATATTAAAATGGTAAAATGGTAGGCCAGTTTAAACTTGTAAAGAATTTATCTCTGAATTAAGTATTAATTTGAGTGTCGAAACTTATTTTAAGAGATAAAACTCTCTCATATTTTTTCGGTATTCTGACTATAGATATCACGTGTGATTCCTTACCTAAACACTGAAATACTTTTTTCTTGTAATTTGTATTTTAGAAAAATTTAGCATCAACAATAATCTCAAGAAAGAAATAATACAAGAAGTTCACTAAACAAGTAAATAGCCAAAAAAGTTGAAATAGTATTTTATATAAAATTGATAAGTAGCAAATATTCAATAATGCATCATTAGATTTGCGAAAAGTTACAAAAATATTCGCTAAAATATTTAAAAACAGATACTTTGATCAAATACAAATTTGTATGGCCTCTGCTCTCTTCGTAATACAATCATTCACACGACTACACAAGAGGTTCGAGATCATCCTCTTGATTGGACAAGTTGATGTGTACCGAAACAAACCAAAAATGATTGAACAGTGAATGATTGACACCACAGGTCCAGTGTGATAAGACTATGAAACTTTCATAGCCATTCAACAAAACTAATATAAAAATTATTAGCAGTACTTTTTTTTTTTTTTTTTAAATATTATTAATTTTGAAGCCTCTGTACATCATATTTTAAAAGTTATTTCTATGATATTCTGAATAAAAACGGCTCAAACAAAACCAATAAAACTACATTTTTCTCTATATTCTGTGCCTATCTTTTGATTGGTTATTTTTTAAAGAAAAATACAACCTTATTTATAAAATTATAAATTAATAGATACTCGTCAAAATCACTTCACGTAACAAAATTTTATCAAATCACGAATTTCTTGATTTAGATCATCAATCAAATTTTTTTCATTTTGTTCGAATTTAATAACACATTAAAAAATTTTATTTATCAATTTGTATTTGTCATTTTGTATAAATATACTCTTTCATAAATATGAATTCAATTACTTTTTAAAACTTTTAACCAAATACTTTTTTTCATAAACATCCCATCCCAAAATAATTTACAGCAACATATGATGTAGAACTTGATAAATACGAATTTTAATATTTTACCTATTTTTTGTTGACGATAAATATGTACAGTATTATTACATCCCAAATCCGTGCAAGAATTTGGTGGGAGTGTCCAATTAATACACGAAGCTCTGGGTCTTGGGTGGTCGCTGCACGACTGAAAGTACACCATTTTAAAATTGCCTTTTTCCGGTCCCCACTCTTCTTCATAATTACTAATTGACCTCTGACATATACTTTCCATCTTTGTATGTATTCCAGCTGCCTTTCCATTTCTTCATTCAACTATTACTAAACCATTAAATTTAAATATTTACCTCAAATCACGATGTGGGAGATATAGATGTCCGCCGCATCACTTCACCCCTCATCTCCGGCGGCGGCGGCGGCGGCGGCGGCGGACAATGACGAATCTTCACTCTCACAACCTCTACTTCAACAACCGCAGCAGCAACAACAAGAAACAGTACGACATCGAACTTGTAATCTTCGGAGATCTGCTTCCAATACGACTTCTCAAGTTGCGATCGTCGGCTCCAATCTCTGCCCGATCGAAAGCCTCGACTACGAGTATTCCTCTTACCTTTGCCTTGTTTTACCTTCTATGCTTTCAATTTTCAATTATCTAGTTTTTTTTACAAAGCAATATATATATGTAGTGGTGAAATAAATCAAACTATTGGCGCTAGTGAAGAATAGTAAGCTGGTACGGTGTTTGAGAAGGTCTTTAGTATTGGACTGACTTTGGAGTCAAGGTTGATTGACTTGTTAGGTTGTTGGCTTTATGCGATGTTGAAGTCAAATTGCGGTGAATATGTGAAAGTAAAAATAGAAGAACTTTTGGAAAAGGTTTTTCCTATTGTTAGTTCACATTTGCTACTGGTTATCGGTTTATATATCTTATATGGTATATAAGATAAAATGTGTCAATTCTGTTTTCCAGTTTGAGCTGATTGGAATGATTTTCAGAGTGCATTGATATCTGAAACATTCAGATTCTTTTGATTTTTACAATGTTTCTACCTACTTAGTCAATTATTATGCAGTCCCATTTTGGTTTCTGTTCAAAATATCTTTCAACTTCTAGAAAGAGGCGAAGTTTTGAACTTTATTCAGCTACAAAAATGTCTCTTTTTTTTTTTTAAACTTCGTCTAACTAAAAATCTGCAAAGCTGTTGAGGCTAAATCTGTTATTGACCGGACTTTAGGATTACGGAAAATGCTTTTTTCAAGCAAGATTGGAGGAGTCTTCAAAGAGAGGGAAGATCCAGATATTCCAGTACATATTTATGAAGTGGACTTTGTGCTTCCTTATTGGACTTCTTGTCTGTCTTGTGGGCTTCTTCAACAACCTTGCTGTCGAAAACATTGCTGGTATGAAGTTTGTTGTCACCTCCAACATGATGTTAGCTAGAAGGTGATTAGTCTTTACCCTTTTTCTTTAACTTTTGGCACAGTAACATGTTCTGTAAAATTCGTGTTTCTAAGTCTACATTTACTTCAATATATGCTGCAAAAATTTATGAAGCACTTTATAGACGTGGAACTATTACTTAGTGCGGCTATAATTTTTATTCAAAAACTCATGGATTCTGTTTTTTTTGTAATCTTTTGCTCAATTTTTTCTCTTTTTAAGTTTGTCATTTTTTATCAATTCTGTTTTTTACATGTTGGTACTTTGTTTTTTTTTTTTCTTTTAAGGTATCTAAGCTGAACATTTGTTTTTTCAATCAAAAAAATTCTTTGGAGGGTTTTTTATTATGATTTATATTTGTAATAACTTGAAATTTGGGAACAGGTTTGTGGCAGCTTTTCTTATCTTTACATCGTCAAATTTTGTGTTGACCTTGTTTGCAAGTTTGATTACGGCTTTTATAGCCCCAGAATCTGCCGGTTCAGGTATACCAGAAGTTAAGGCTTACTTGAATGGCGTAGATGCACCAGCGATATTTTCATTAAGAACTTTGCTTGTCAAGGTAATTTTAGTGCACGTGACTAATCTATATATTTTCTCTTTGTTTATTCTACGATTCCCTTCCTTTTATGCTGCTTACTTTGACTCTTTGAGCACTTTCCACTTGGAAACTGTACGCGCATGCTTCAAAACTTCTAACCATTTCTGAGTAACAATATATAGTTGGATATTGTTAGATGTGAAATCATCTGTGAACCTATCTGGCTACTTACAGGAGGTTTATGTTTGTAACTGTGGATAACAGCTTCCATCTCTCTCTCTCTCTCTATCTCTCTCTGTCTCTCTCTCAGACGTAGATATGGAAATGCTAATGAGGTATCCATGGATCTTCTGGGGACATTACACACTTGTCAAGCAGTTAATCAAAGGGGAAAGAAAGGAGGGGAACATGTTGGAGTAATGGGTTTTAGGCTCTAGGAGAGTTTAGTGTCACTGATATGTTTCAAGAAATGGTACTCATCAATCTGATATACCTGATGTTATTGTATGGATTCAGATCATGAATTCAGGTATAGTTTTGGGAGAACTCCAAATTCTGGTGCAAGAAAGCATACCTTAGATTGCAGTAATGTCTATGAAAGTGGTGGTCAATCTAGCCAATCCGAGATTTCATTTGAGGAAACTCTCAATGAATGTCCATTGAAAGCAATTACTCAGCATACATTTAGGTTTTTACATTCACTTGGTGGAAACTGGTAAACTAGTTTGTCAAGAGTTCTTGCTTCTTTTACTTACATCTTCCTTCTTTATATACGGTTGAGTTCGTATAGCTTTTAAAGTCATGTTTTTAGATTCTATTGTATAGGTGCAAATTCAGATAGTTATTTGATGTGGACCTAAATGTCCAGATTGTTGGTAGCATATCTGCTGTGTCATCCTCTCTTAATATTGGCAAGGCAGGACCCATGGTCCATACTGGTGCATGCATTGCAGCAATTTTGGGCCAGGGTGGGTCAAAAAAGTATGGGTTAACTTGGAAATGGCTGAAGTTTTTTAAAAATGATCGAGACCGGCGAGATCTGGTAACTTGTGGATCAGCTGCTGGAATTGCTGCTGCTTTTCGTGCTCCTGTAGGTGGTGTTTTATTTGCTCTTGAAGAAATGGCATCTTGGTATGATAAATCTATGCAGCCTCTTTCCTTGATGTTGTCACGTGATGCTCTACTTTTTCTCATATTGTCACGTGATGCTCCTTGATGTGTTCTTATCCAGTGTATCTGAATTCATTGATACTTAAGGCTGGTTATTCTTGGAATTTCATTCATATAATTATGTTTTTATGACTTCATATTTTAGGTAAGCTCATATGTTTACATCATTCTTCCCCTTCAGGATGTTTCCTTTCATGATTGTTGCCTTTGTTTGTGAAGTCTTTCATGTTGAGTAAGTTTCAAGTTGTCTTGTTCTGTTTTCTTAGAGAGAATTGGGTGTATTTTCTATTTTCAATTACTATTCGACTTAAATAGATTGATTTATCATTTCAAAAAGGTTTTATTGCTTTGTGAACTTGGATAATTGTTTTTTAGGGGATAGGTCTGTGGTGGTTAGATGTTAATGGCTGAGTTGGACTTGTCAGCTTGTAAGAACAGAGTGTCAAACGCAGATAGTACCAAAGCTGCAAAGTGATTTATTTTTCCTTTGGATTATCTGCATGCATACTGAATTTTTGAGATCATTTTCTTTTTACATGAAAAAGGAAGCCGAAGAAAAAAAATGCTTTGATGGTTCACATAAGTAATTGACTTGATGCATGGGTGAGAGAAATTTTACTGTCATAAGATGGTAATTGAAGTTGAGGACTGTGTATTTAGGGGCTCAACTTATTTGTTTATACATATACTTGTAATTGGAAAAAATTGTTTTCTTGCTTTTAGGGATCAGTCATTTCTGTCGTGCTACCCCATTTCCACTATACCACATCTTTTGCATCTGCTTTCTGCCAGTCTTCCAGAATATGATGTTTTTTCTGGCAAAATAAGTCTTCATAGTTGAGGAATTTCTTTATATAACATCTGTCTCCTGCACTGAAAGAGAACATATTCCACAGGTGGAGAAGTGCTCTTCTGTGGAGAGCGTTCTTCACAACAGCTGTTGTTGCAATTGTCCTTCGCGCTCTCATTGATGTTTGTTTGAGAGGAGAATGTGGACTATTTGGTAAAGGGGGATTGATCATGTATGATGTTACCTCAGCTAATATTCCCTATCATCTAAAGGATGTGCCTCCAGTAATACTTCTTGGAGTTGTAGGGGGCATATTGGGAGGCTTATACAATTCTTTACTCCAAAAGGTTCTTCGCGTTTACAATCTAATTAATGAGTATGGTCCATCAAATTATAACTTTTTGCTTTTCAAGGTCTTCCTGTTTCTTTTTCTGAGGCACATGGAGATATATAACCTTATGATTTCTTTGTCTTCCATTCCAGAAAAGGTGCTGTTTTCAAGATAATTCTTGCTTGCTGTATCTCCATATGCACATCCTGTCTTCTATTTGGATTACCATGGATTGCATCTTGCCGACCTTGTCCACTTGATCCATCAGAGCCTTGTCCAACAATTGGTCGGTCTGGGAACTATAAGAAATTTCAGTGCGCCCCTGGTCACTACAATGATTTAGCCAGCCTTTTCTTCAATACAAATGATGATGCAATCAAAAACCTATTCAGCAAGAATACTGATGCTGAGTTCCATCTCTTGTCAATGCTAATTTTCTTTGTTACCTGTTTTTTACTCAGCATCTTTAGTTATGGCATTGTGGCACCGACAGGCCTCTTTGTACCTGTTATTGTTACAGGCGCATCTTATGGACGGCTTATGGGAATGATAGTTGGTGTCACACTCAAATCTCAACCAGGGCCTTTTTGCTGTCCTGGGTTCTGCTTCTCTTCTTGGAGGATCTATGAGGATGACTGTTTCTTTATGTGTTATTATCTTGGAACTTACAAATAATCTATTACTACTGCCCCTTATTATGCTGGTTCTTCTTATTTCAAAGACTGTAGCAGATGTATTTAATGGTAATATATACGATATAATTATGAGTTCAAAGGGTTTTCCTTACTTGGAAGCTCATGCTGAACCATACATGAGGCAACTGACAGTCGGGGATGTGGTCACAGGACCACTTCAGCTTTTCCAAGGCATTGAGAAGGTTGCTAATATAGTTCATGTCCTCAAGACAACAGAGCATAATGGGTTTCCGGTGGTGGATGATCCACCATTTTCTCAATCCCCAATTTTGTTTGGTCTTATCCTCCGTGCCCATCTTATCACAGTGCTGAAGAAGAAAGCTTTCTTGCGCACTCCAATGCCTAATTCCTATGATGCCTTTAAAGGGTTCTTATCGGATGATTTTGCAAAGAAGGGTTTGGGAAATGGAGACAGAATTGAAGATATAGATTTGTCTGAGGAAGAGATGAATATGTTCATAGATTTGCATCCTTTTACTAATACTTCGCCATATTCTGTGGTAGACACAATGTCCTTGGCAAAGGCTCTTATGCTTTTCCGGGAAGTTGGTTTGAGGCATTTGCTGGTGATTCCAAAAATACCTGGAGTAAGAACTTTACACTAAGTATTTCCCCTATTATTTCAAATATCATTGTGACTGGGATTCATCCTGATGTGTGTAGTTGTTGCAGTTAAAGTACTCCTTATTCCCTACTCCCTAATCACTTTCTTTTGTTTTTCTGAACTGAACATGTTCCTATCTGTCCGTCTTGCGAGTATGGTTTCGTCACTATCTGTTTTTAGTACCGCCCATCTCTCCACTGGAGAAAAATTCTCTTTTTTGATTGAGAAATTACAGTACTGTTATTCCTTCAGCAGATTTTTTTCCAAGTTCAGTTATATAGTGATTCATTCAGGTCCTAACTGATTGAATGATTTGTGTGCATTCAGTGCTTTTATGAATTAAACTTTTATTTTTGACTCTTCATGTTATATTTTTATCCCGTGCAAACCATATTTTCACATTTAACTGCTTATGAATGCTGTTTTTCATGTTTCCAGAGAGTGCCAGTTGTGGGGATACTGACGAGGCATGATTTTATGCCAGAGCACATACTGAATCTGCATCCATTGTTGTTGAGGAGCAGGTGGAAAAGATTGAGGTTTCAGTGGCCAAGTTGGGGTAAGCTTCTTTAGTGACGTAACCCAAGCACAAGGTTCTGAAAATTATTTTGCTGATAAAAGATATCGCAGAGTAGATAGGTTGTACACATTTGTTGTCTTGGGAGCATAAAGGGGAAAGGTGGTATGTTGGCTAGATTAAGATTTTGATAAAGGGGCAAGGTATTCTGCTGGGAAAGGCCACTCTGCAATAAAATGTTTTTTTGCTCAAGTAGTTGGCAATCAATTGAAAGGAAAAAAGTGAATGGAAAAGACATTAGTATTTAATTGAGATAGTAGTATTTTTTCCAATGTTTTTCTCAGATTTGTGTTAAAAAATGTCAGTTATTATTTTATGTTTTAAGTTGCATAGAGAAACCACTCCCTTGATTCACTTGATCTTCTGGGCAGAGGGGCATAGAACTTGGAAGTTTTTAATGGGAATATGTGAAAGTTTGAGGAGCCAGCGGCTCCCGAGCTTCATTTCTCTACTGACGTTCATTACATGGAACAATAACATATAAAAGTAAAACCCTGATCAAGTAATTATGTTTTCTTTATCATAGCGCCTGCAAAGCACGTCTGCAATAAATCAAGCTAATAACTGATATTTCCTTTCATTTGTCCACTCATTTTCCACGTTTCCAAGTTGAAAGGGAATGAAAAAGAAACCATAGGCCAATGAATTACGCCCTCTTCTGCATCATTTTGCTCCCCCAAAAACAAAAACAAAAAAACAAAGCAATGACTTGGATTTATTGGGTAACTTATCAAAATATAGCTCATTAACAAAGATCATCCTTTTGAATAGGATCAAAACCAAAAGCAAAATTCAAATGCACCTACACACTGGAGCATTAAGTATGAGACAACAAATTATCAGCACGGAATTGACAAAATAAAGGCCAACTGAACATTGTAAAAACAGGTTTTTCTATACAGCATCAACAAAAAAAAGCCATGCACTATTCATTTCCAGTCACTCTCTCCTTCCTCTCCTCAAGTAGTCCATTCTAATTGCCCACAATTCCTCTCCGACTACCTTCATGTCTGGACGATCAGCTCGTGTAGGTGCCGCACAAAGCATGGCTAAACCAAACATCTTCATCAATATTTCCCTATCTATTGCTTCATTAATTTGGGGGTCGATCACGTCGTAAACATTTCCTTCATTATATTTGCGAAAAGCCTGCATTCACACGGGGAGTGTTTTAGACAATACAAAAGTAAAAGCAGGCACTCCAAATATAAATGTTCAGAAGTCTATTGGATTCAATCAAGAACCCATGTCATTAACTATGGGGGAAGTGAAAAACTTACAATGCTTAGGAGTAAAACAAGCTAAGAGAGTAAGATAAGGCGCCCAAAGAGCTTTTAAACTCTTGGTAACCGAGCTGAACCATTGTCAAAGAAACAAGGTGAAGAAACATACCCATCTAATCGTCACCCTCTCTTCAGGAGGTTTTTTCAACTCCACAGGACGACGGCCTGATAAAATTTCTATTAACAGAACCCCGAATGAGTAAACATCACTCTTGGATGTGAGTTGATAAGTCTTCATATACTCAGGATCAAGGTAACCAACAGTTCCTCTAACTTTGGTTGAAACATGTGTTTTATCAGAGTCCATCTCCCCTTGCCTTGCAAATCCAAAATCAGCAACTTTGGCCCTCATGCTCTCGTTGAGAAGAATATTGGATGACTTCACATCTCTGTGGATAATTTGCTTTTCTGCAGCAAAGTCAAACTATCTCCAAAAACATCATGTCTTGCCAGTAAATACTAAAAGACCAGAACGATGACAAGTGACAACAACTTGATTTGAAAGAACAACTTTGTGAAAAGGGTTTAAAATGGAATTAAAAAATGTCAAAATGAATATCAACAGTTAACAGCATGGACTAACCAATAGGATTAGTTACGGGGAAATTTTTATATTTGAGACATGTGAAGCGCTATATTGTCCTAAGAATGCAGTTTAAGATCCTGATAAAATCAATCCAAAAGATGATAACACTGTGATATGTAATTGCAAGGATGCATTAAGATTGTCTTAATTATGATACAGGAAAAGAATTTTAGTACATTAAACCTCTAGAAACACTGAAGCAAGACTTTGTAGACGCTTAGGATGGATAATTTATTGGGCAAGATAGTGCAATATTCAGCATATAATCTATTTTGAGATCTCGTGGGTCAGATTGTACTAAGATTTACTCGCCAATAATTTTTCCTGGTGCATGTACAAAATTGTCAATGTGTATATTTACAGAAAAAACAATTACTTCAGAGAATAATGTTCGTTAATGGAGAAAAATAGCAAAGAATAAGAAACTCTTTCAAAATAACTAGTTTTTCTATCAGCTGGTTTCTGAGGTTCCAAGTTTATTAGTTTTTTCCTTATGTATTGCAGTATGATACTTTAACTTGGAAATGAATAAGCTATACAGATAGAGAAGCAGTCACCTGCATATAGATGCAAGTAAGTCAAGGCATGAGCAACATCAATAGAAATCTCAAGTCGCTGATTGAAGTCCAAGATTTTGCCTCGCAAACCTGCAAGAAATATGAGAGAACCATTGGTAATTGGTTGCTGATTTTCCTTGTTTTGCATATTGTCCAATGCTTTAAGAGTCAAATTCTTTACCATCCAGATGTTCTCTTAGAGTACCATTTGGCACATATTCTGTAATAATAAGACGCTCACTTCCTCTATCAATATAACCAAGTAGTTTGACCAGATTCCGATGGTCAATCTTGGCCATCAGTAGTTCAACTTCACTTCTGAACTCAGTCCGCAGATTGTCAAAGTGTTCCTGTGAAAGGTATGTGTCAGCAAATCAACAGGCTTCCATAGCAATAGATTCAAAAGAATAAACTCTAGATCATGTTTTGATGCAGTAAGTACCCGCTTTGCACGTTTGATGGCAACTACCTGGCCATCAGCCAGTTGTGCTTTGTAAACTGTTCCAAACCCTCCTTCACCTATCTTTAGAGATGGTGAGAAATTTTGGGTAGCGCTCACAACTTGACTCATATTCAGATGAACAGATCCAACTCTATCAAGTTTTGGTGACATTGAAAATCTTGAAGGACTAGGAGGCACTCGTAGAGGACTAGGTGGGATTTTTTCTGAAGTTGAACTCATTTCCAAAGAGGAAACTGAGTCCACTGCAAAAGTAATACTAAAAATGTAAACAACCACAAATAATCAAAATGAGACTATCAAAAGAAGGAAAATGTTTTTACTACTTTTTTTTCCCATGTTTATCTCTTAGTTATCATATAGAGAAACAATAATACTCACTCAAATTTGGCTCCTTCTCAAGTACAGGAAGGGAACTTTCTTTCCTTCTTGCACGAAAGCATGGACAAATTAATCCACAGCATAGGAGGAGAAGTCCAGATGCCGCCATGGCCAAGTTTTTTGGGGTTAATATGGCATACTCAGTTTCTTTATCCTTGCTTTGCTGCGTTTTAAACTGGTGTTCCATAGATCCTTCTCTCGCCAATTCTTTCAAAAATTTTCTTCCTGATCTGGAAGGCAACTCATCTGCAAAACAAATTAAAGAGCACTATCTCATACAAAGTAAACAACTAACTTAAACTCAGCAATATGTTTTCGGAAAGAATAACATTCAGGACCAAAATGTAAAGCAACAAACTGAAGGATCTTACCTAGTGAATAATTCAAACCGCAATATTGATGTCTAACGTTTCCCTTAATCAAGCAATGATTCTCTTGAGAGAGTTTGAGAGCTTTGCAAAACATAATGTCTATCTACTACTTCTCCGTTAATGTAGAACAATCTCTCCTTAGGGTCATTTGAATAGCCAACATGATAAGTGCCACATGTATATGAACCTTTTAGGAATCCAGAAGCTGATAGCCTTGGCAATTGCACCCAGAAAAATAAACTCAACACAACCAATTTTATGCTCAGCAAAGTACTGTGGCCCATAAATTCCATCTTTCCAAACCAAAAGATAGTGTTGGCATTGCTAAAAACTCAAGGCTCCACAAGAGACAAACTCCACTATTACCTCTTAGGTCAAGTCAACAAATCTGAAGCAACTTCAATTCAGAAAACTTAGATGACAAAATAATGGTAGCCTACCATAAACTCTGTGATCTGTCAGTTTCAGACGTGAATTTGCTGCAACCAAGAAAGGTCAACCTCCCAAATTCAGGTGCTGAACCGAATCAGTCCTAAGCAGAAACTGAATCGAATCAGATATGCTGTATCCCAAACTAGAAAAAGACCATCTACTAGCCTAAAGTCTTCCAGTAGATAAAGTCAGATTTCTGAAACAGCTCCAGATAAACCAATCTAATTACTCATAAGCACTTAAAATTTCATTGGACGGACCGAAGAATTCAGGTCCCAAAGAACCTTATACAGACACTTAATTGATTAAAGATCCAATTTTTAGCAAATCCAAGAACAGGATAAACCCTTGAGAGAGAAGAGCTAGAACTCCAAATTGCAGGCAGAGACACTAAAACAAGCAAGGGACCCAAAAATGAGAACTTTTTGAAGTCAGATATGACAGAATTATGAAAATCATCAAAATCCAAATTCCCTATCAAATTCAATTCAATAAAAACACAAACCAAATCAAATTCCAGATCAAGAAACTAAAAGCAAATTCACCAATCACAAAGACCATCCAATCAGATACAAAAAAAAGAAAATATATTCTCAACCACGCCACCAAACACCTGAAAACCACAATCCAGTTGCAAAAAAACACCTAAACTCACAATCCCACTTCTTAGACAGGAACAAGTTCAATTGCCAAGATTGTTTGCTCCCCTACCCCTATAATAAAAAAGCATAATAATTTAGTAATAAATAAAATCAGTACACAAAGATGTAGAATTGTAGACAGAGGAATCAATAGTCAATCATTAATTGAAGTCGGAAATTAAGCAAACCTGAATAAAGGCGGCTGAGTGAAGGAAAAAGGGAAGGTTTTGTTTTTCATATTTATTATTAGTGGTGGCTGCACCATATTTATCAAAGATGGAAAATCAAATGGGAGAATTGAGAAAGACCAGCTCTGGCTGGCTGGCTGGTTTAGAAGACCATTATTGTTATACTAAGACGACGGTGCGTTTAATTTCTTGCTTTCTTGTGAATATGATGTAACAACAAAATGGCCGCCTTTGCTTAATATTTTAATCCCAAAATTGAGGCAATCTTGTACCCCCAATTTTGTAATTTATCCAAACAAGAGGCCTTAAGTAAAACCTTAAATTTGTCCTACAGTTCTAGTCCTATGTTGATATTTTTTTGAGGAGTTTAAGGTATGTCCCGCCAAAAAGTGGGGTGACACTTAAAAATCAGTTATATTTAGTTTTACTGACATATTGCCCATCCTATGCTATTGGTTAATCCTACCACACATTTAAGAGTTCGCATTAAGAAATCAAAATTTTAATAAAAATTATAAATTTTATTATTAATATAGATTTATAATATATTTTTCTCTTTATAGGTTTATATTTTGTTTTTTTCTTGCCTGATTTGGAAAAGAAATAAATTTCATTATACTGATAAGTTAATATTTTGAAAATTATGTTACAAATAGAAAATGAAAATAAAAATTTTCTAACACATTCATTTCCATAAAATGATTGCCATACTAATTAACCAAACGACATGTATAGATATCATTAACCTTTATTTCTATTTCTTTCTCTCACACTCATAAACCAAACATAACTCTAGTTTTCTTCTGCACTCTCATTTTCGTCTGTCTTTTGTTAGTAGCGATATAAAGATTAACAATCACTGTAAACCGTCCAAGGTGACATGTTCTAGAAAAATATGAATAATCTATCTTTCTCCTAAATTTTTTATTCCTAATAAAAAAATAAAAATCTTAGGTCATTGAAAATAAAGTTGTAAGCACTCTAAAATAAGCAAATTAAACAAATGTGCAAGAATGAGGTGCATGAAATTTAATTTTGGGATGATAAAATCATTTACAATTTATAGTATTGCCTATCAACAAATTTAAAAGTCTTGATTAATATACTTTAAAATTTTAGTTTTCGTACCTTAAAGTTCGGGATTAAGTATAATTTATCCCTATATATATATATATACTAGGAAAAAATACGTGCTTCGCACGTGCAATACTCTAAATTTATTGAATATTTTTATTTTTTAAAAATAAATAAATAATCAGTGTGAATGATAACATAGAACAAAATGTAAACATTTTATTTGTTGCTTTTTTATACAAAATATATATTTAATATCTTTACTCTTTTTTCGTAATTATTGAAGTCACCTTTCTTTTTTTTAAATTTTTTTCACTATTGTTTGTTATTTGTCTAATGTCATTCGTTTTTACAACATATGACATTATTTGCATCTTATTTATATTTCTCTTCTTTATGCTTAGATAATGATTTCTTATAGAAGCACCACCAATTATTTGATCAATTACAAATAAAGCTATCTTCTATAATATTGAACTTTTTAAATATATTTGTATATGCTTTGTCATTACTAAAATATTAAATCATTATCAATTACAAAACATCATTTTATAAATTAATTATTGATATTCTTTGATTAACGAAAAATATTTACATGAAATCAAATGATATATGGATAATAATTTAAAAAATTAATTATAATTTCAAAAGGTAAAAAAATAAATATGATTAAAATGTAAAGAACGAATATATCCAGTGTTATTATAAAAATTTAAAATCTCATTAAACTAATATATTATGCATATTATTGATAGATTCACATAGTATATGAATATCATTATAAAAAATTACATTTAAAATGATAATTTGTTCTTTTATGTTACTTTGAAATGCACCGAATGTTAATAAAAACAATCATTTATCTTACTATAAAATAAATGCAATGCTAATGAAAAGACACATAGTTCTAAAGATATATAAAATTACACGTTATTTTAATTAAGATATTATATAAATTTCTATCACTATTAATTATCATTAACGTATTGTATAAATGTGTATACATACGATAAATATATTGGTATTTTTTATATTTCTTAAAACTATGATAACATTTGTTTAATAATCTATTGAAATTTGAAGTTTGTTCTCTTCATTCATGTTGAGGACACAAAATGTGGTTAATTCCAAAATAATTTATATTTCATGTTGGGAAGTTTTCTATTTTGCACCGATCTTTAGTTTCATTGCTTGGTTAATTTTTTTTTTCTTCATGTAGGAAAGGGAAAAACAAATCTAAATTAATCGTAAGAAAAAAAGTTTAAATAAGATAAGAAAATAGTGTTATATACTCTATTAGATTGGATTTTTTTACTTTTATAAATACTAAATTTTTATTTGTATGATTATTAATTTTGTGATTTTGAAGATAAGTTTAATGTGAAAGAATCTATTAACACTAATAAATTTGAAAGTCAATCCGACAATTTAACTTATCTACTACGATGAACAACAAATTAGCCATTATATGTTGATTCTAAACCACAACAACTTCATGTTGTAACTAAAATAAATACATGATTAATCAGATTATAATAGAATAAAAAAGTTTCTATCTTTAATCAAAATAGTTATAAATGTTATTGGCATATAAAAATATATAAATTGAGCCTGATTAACTAACACGCAATAGCATATTTAAATAAACAGTTAGAAAAAATAAAATAATTAATGTGAATTAATAATATATAAAATAGTTATAAAATACTATTTTTATTAGGAATAAAAAATAAAATTATTTGAATATACATAATAGTTATCAAATAATATTTTTACTTATTTTTTGATCATGTATAAATAAATTTTCTAACTCTTAAAATTTTATACCTTCCTTTTATGTATTTATTTATTTTTTGCTCATGTATAAATAATTTTTCTACTCTTAAAAATTTATACCTTCCTTTTATGTATTTATGCCAAAATTTCATACTAACATAAGGAAGAAAAAATTTGAATATACACAATAGTTATAAAAACTACTTTTATTTTATTTTTCATCAAATATGATTTTTTTTTTGTACAAATAAAATTTTAACCACCTTAATACATTTATGCCCAAATTTTCATAGAAATCTAAAGAATTATGTTATAGCAGTTTAATATATATATAATAGTAGTATTATAAAAGATAGATAATTTTATTATATTTAATGGAGAATATTTTAGATAGGCTAATTATACTTCATGAAGGATATATTAGACATAACTATTTAATTAAGAATGTATTAGGTGGGAAAAAAATAAAAAATAAAAGATTATATATCTCGATTAGGATTGTATAACTAAAAATTGGTGGTAGTTTTCTAAAAAAATAGATTAGGAGTTAGATTGGAAGATGAGTAATTTAGTTATGTTTTTCTATGAATTATATTTCATTAATGACGAGTATTTTAGACATTACAAAAAAAGGGGAGAAACATTTAAATGGGAGAAATACAAAAAGAAGAGAAACAATTCGCATATATATATATAGGGGAATTCTACAATCCCTTGTAGGGAACCATTCCCTGTGCTTTAAAAGTTTGTACAGTATAAGCTTTTAAATTACATGATATTGTAATACCTATAAGTATTCAAAGTAAAAAAAATTATTCAGACCGTAGAATTTCCCATACATATATATATACACACTCACCTCACACAATGACACACACAAATTTGCTTCATCAAATTCTAACTTGTGTATCCCGCATTGAGTATGGACCCAAAGATCTTTCCTACCAATAGCTAGAAACAAATTTTTTTTTTTTTTAAAACAGCCAGTCAGCAACAATCTATATTTTTATAAAGGTAAATTCTTTTCGTGTACGTCATTTTATAAATTTTTTATTTTAACCTTTATTTTATTATTGAAATATTATATTAAATCATCACTAATTAATAATTATCTTATATAATTTCTATTCCTTTCTTTACTTATTTTTTAAAAAATTCACATACATAATATATGCCTTATATGTTATTTGGTACTAGAAACTTATTTCAATTGAAGTTAAAACTGCTTGATTTGACATGTTAATTTCTTGGAGGAGAAATGTGTATTTTTCCAAGTGTGAACTTGCAAATTCTGATGTCAAATCTCGTGACAATCTTTGAGACTCAATTTTCCATGGAAAAAAAATAGTGCACCGTTCTCACTCTAGACTCTAGTTGACCGCCGTGACTGGTGGGAAAGGAAAATAGTGCGGGCCTAAAATTGTCATTCAACAAGATAACTTGTTAAATTATATTGCTTGCTGCTTAGCGGCCATTGGTTCTTGGGGCCCGTTGGTTTTATAAAACGTAGCCCATTATCGCTATCTTTGCTTGTCAATCCTGGCCATAATAATATCACCAGCCTTATGGCCCATTATCCATCGACAAAAAAATAAATAAATAAATTTGTGTTTAAGGATACATTAGCCTGCTAACATTGAAGACAATTTTGTTCGAGATTTTATTGGTTTTTTAATGATTTTCAAAAAATATTTCCAAAGTTATTAGTTTTTTGTGAAGTTTGAGCAAGTTTATTTTGTTTTACAGAAAACAGACTTGTCTTCCAGGCATAACTAGGCCCGGACTCGAGAGATAACAATTGACGAACACTAGTAGACACAGAATTACAAATTTGTAATTTTTTCGTACATTTTAAATAAATATGATAATTTTATACACTCTTTTTAATTTCTCATACCTGTTTTTACTATAATAATTTTTGTACAGCCTACAAGTTATGAATATTACGTAATGCATTAACAGTAATATGCAAGAAAATAAAAATAATAATAATATCATCACTTTTTCATGATTCCATAATGACATATAGCTAAGTATGCCCCCAAATTTATCAGTGGGATATTGAGTGTTTCCTAATGGATACACATCCATCTAAGGTTCCACCAATTGAAAAAGAAATTTATGAAAATAAAAATGCTTAAAAGAATATTCCATTTACATGTCAAAATCACTTGATTCTTTGGCATTATTAAATTATTATAGGACGTGTAACACTTGGCACATAAACATAGGGCATTAGTCACATTGTTTAACAAGCATCGAGCTATTTTGTGTACTTAAATAGTTAATACTCTTTAGGAAAATATTTAGATAGATTCGATTTTTTATTTTATCTGTAAATTTTATGGTCAAAATAAAATGTTAAAAGATTTTACTTACATAAGTGAGGTTATAAATTCTCTAAAATTTAATTCATATCACAAAATTTACAAATAAAATAAAAAATCGAATATACGTAAATCTTTACCTATTCCTTAATATATTCTACTGGATACATCATGACATGACAAATCTATAGAATTGATAGTAGTATATAAAATTGGAATGTTACTGGTCCTACTCCTACTTAAGCATCATTGTGTTAATATAATAAAGAACAGGTGGCATTTGTTAACATGGTTCGTCGACCTTCATTAAATGGCTCTCTCTTGATGGATCAAAAATCTATTTTTTAGGACTAATTTTATTTTGCATTTTTAAGTTATACCTGATTTTTATTTTATATTATAAATTTTAGTTTAAACATTTTACATTTTGAAATTTCAAATTGGTGTCTTCTTTTTTAACATTGTCTAAAAATTTAATATAATTTTTTCTTATGTATGACAAATTTATCAAGATGTACAACAATAGTTTTGTGTGCAAAAACAAAGATTTCTTTAATTTTTTCGACGAGATTACAAAAGGTACTGAAATAAGATAAATTGAAGAGTTAGTGGTGCAAAATATACAAAATTAAAATTTAGAGTACAAAGTAAGAATTAAATAAAATTGAGAGATGCAACATAGAATTAGGCATTTTTTAAATCAAATGCCACAACTAATCATCAACACTTTCTATCTTGGATCATTGGACAGATTTGGCTAGATCTTTCCACTTTCTCATTTACGTAGTTACCCCTAGACATTTAGAGTAATTATTTGGATTTGTTTAATTTATGAAAAATGTTTAAGTAGATCTAATTTTTTACTGTACTTATAAATTTCATGATCAAGATTTAATGTTATAAAATCTTAATTACATCAATTGATATCATATATTATATAAAACTTAATCTACACCATAGAATTTAAAAATAAGATAAAAAAATTATGTTTACTCAAGTATTTACCTTAATTTATATTATGATAGCTAGCATTTAAGTTGTTTTATAATACTTTACTAGTCGAGGTATTCACGCGCCACCTTTAAGTTTTAAGGACGTGCAAACAACTTGGCAAACCCATTGGAGTTGAAACAATTAACCTAGAATCTGGGCTTCGATTTTATATCATATTCAAAGTGGGAAAAAACCTAAAATGAGATGAATGAAAATGAAAAATCCTCTATCATGCAATGAACTTCGGCAACACAATTAATGATTGAATTATTTTTATGATATGTTATTTTCGTAACATCAACTTTGGATAATTATACACGTGAACCTCTTATTTTATACTATCAAAATGCATTTTTTTTCCCCTAATCACATTTCTCCCCATGAACTCCCTTGCTCTTTTATTTTATTTATTAATGTTAGAATATAGTTAAAGATTACGATGTGAATGTAAATTTAACCTAATGATTGCATTTGTTAAATTTGATATCTATTCGTGAATTGATGCTCATTCATGAATGGATGTCTATTCAAGAAATGATGTCAAATTCAAACAAATAGCTACATTTTTCAAATAGAATATCTCTTCATGAGTTGGTGCATGTGCGTTTAAACAAAAAGATGTGTTTGTTGAATGGCGACTAAATGCAATTTATAAAAGAATTTATTGTAAAATGTTTCAGTACAAGAAAAAACTTGAAATCTTTTCTACATCACAATATACATAGCAATCTATATTCTTTTTTTCTTGTTCTTTGTGAAAAAATTGGGTTTTGCACTGTATCCAAGTACTTGATTAATTTTGTTTGCTCATAAAGAGATATTGTCATAATACCAAGTAAGCAATTTAGTGAGGGCAAAAATTTCTTAAACAAAATGTCTTACACGATTCATGAAAACCATTTATTCTATTGAATTACTATCATTGAAGTAAAAATTAATAAGTAAAATTCCATTTATCTATATAAATGTTCAACTTCAGGCTTGTTACAAAATAGAAGTAATTTTCTACATTTTTTTTTTTGGAAAATATTTAAGTAGGTTTAGATTTCGTTTACTACCTTATTTGTAAAGTTTGTGGTTATTAAAGATGTCACATACTCATTTTGATATCAGATAACGTCACTCATATAGGGTATGTAGATATCTTTTGACATTACATTCCTCATGTACTATCTTTAATAATCACGAGATCTACGAGTAGGATCATAAATTAAAACTACCTAAATATATATTTTTTATTTATATGATGGTAAAGTTGGTCTTAGAATTACTTTAAGAGGGAATACAGATTTTGTGCCGTTGTACTTTAAAAATTATATTATATAAATATTTAAAATACGTAATATTATACTATACAAATTTAAAGTACAATATTTGATTATCTCATGGGACCAAATAATTTTCCTACTTTAAAAAGTCACTTCATCTTTTGGGTTGACAAAGCAAGGGCAATTGCGTCCAATGGAAAACTTTAAGAGCATATAAGCATACTACCACTAGGACAATCGCATATATTCCCGGGTTAATCATCAAAGCGCCTTTAGTATTTATAATTTTTTTTTAAAACTAAAAAAAGTTTTTTTTTTAGTATTAAAATTCAAGAACTATATGTTACTCGCTCCATTATGTATAGGATTTCACTCGCTCCAAATCTTAAACATCTGTACGTAATATTCTGGTACTCAATGTGGACAGATGGCGTGCGCCGCAGGCGAGTACATGAATTTTGTACTCGCAGTCGCAGAGCGTCAACTTTCACAACGAAAATGTTGGGACCTTTAGGGAAAAAAAAAATTAAGGTGAAAACACAAATGAGCTAATAACACAAGGCTCCCCGATATTTTTCCTTGAATATTAAAGAGACCCATAATACTATTACTCTATGATGTGCATTCATCTAGTCCAATTTTAAGTTATTATTTGGCCGTGATGAAAATTAAGCTACGGACAACTTAATGCTAGAAAATACTATTTTTTAATATTCTTAATAAAAAAATGCTAATATACGAATATGCATAGTTAAAGTTTATAATAAGTTATATAGCTTTTAACTCCTAGAAAATTAATTTTGGAATTGATTAAGTAATTGTATTTATATGTTAGTATAATATGAGGAATTAATATAGAACTATTTTAAGATTCTATTCATAACAAAAGTATAAAGTAATTTATATTCTCCTTTCACTTTTTTTTAACACCTCATGAATTATGCTAACATTGAGGGCTAATATTAATATATTGTAGTAGTAGATGTCATTTATGGGAAACTTTTTGATCATTAAAATGTTTATTTACATAAACAGTATACTACTTGTGTTAATATAAATAACAAACAAAATAAATACATTGTCATCTTAACTCACGGGTCGAAATTCATGATTATAGTTAATTGTCATGACAACCATAATATTATGCATATAACTCAGTTTAGCAATTATGACAAACTATCATAGTCAATATTCATTAATGTCAAGCATATATATCTTATCAATCATAAATCAATATATGTTATATTATTTTTTATTTATTTAAAGACGATCCACAATTGTAGCATAAATATACATGCGTATGAATATATAAGTCTACATATTATTGTTGATAAACTTGTGTTGTTTCATAAAATTAAAGACATGCAGAATACGTCGTTAAAGTACGAAAGTATAAATTTTAAAAAATCAACAGAAATATAAAATTTCTCTAGATATATACATTACTTAATAATGAATAATTAGAAATCTCACGTATTTAGTCACACTAGTTCTAATATTTTAGACCATTAAATCACATTGAAACATTTAAAAGAAAAAAGCAAGAAGAAAGAAAGAAAAGAAAAAGAAAACCTACCAAAATTCCTCACCATGTGTACAAATGTGATGGATGATTCATAAAAAACCAGAAATGGTCTCAAATACAATTAGCAGCAACTTGAGGGAGGTGTTCCCAATTACTGAAGAGTTGCAGACCCTCAGGGAAAACACCCACCCCTTCCCCAGCTATATATTTGGCATGAATTTCTCACTCCACTGCCACCTCTCTCTCTCTCAAATTTTCAGTAACGTAGCACCTTCGCTATTCTTCAAAACCCAGAAATTTCCAGAACCCAAATTCCTGTTTACTATTTTCTTTTACTAACAGGTGGTGGTTGGCGGCGGAATCGGCTGTGGTGGTGATGGCGGGAAATGATTGGATAAACAGTTACTTGGAGGCGATACTGGATGTGGGACCAGGGATTGATGATGCGAAGTCGTCACTGCTGCTTAGAGAAAGAGGGAGGTTCAGCCCAACTCGCTACTTCGTCGAGGAGGTTATCACCGGCTGTTGATGAGACCGATCTCCACCGCTCTTGGGCTCGCGTAAGTTCCACTCCAACTCAGTTTAAAAAAAAAAAAAACACAAGAAGGTTTTTTTCTTTTCGAGTAGAGATTTATATTCGGATGGATATTTTTTGTTTATTGGATAGGCCCAAGCGACCCGGAGTCCGCAAGAGAGGAATACCAGGCTCGAGAATTTGTGCTGGCGGATTTGGAACTTAGCTCGCCAGAAAAAGCAGGTTTTCTATTTTATTATTTATTTATTAAGTGGGATATCTATTTAGAGTAGAGTTTACGGGTGTTTGTTTCAATTTGATGGAATTTTGAATGTATGTGTATATTGTGGTGCGTTTATTTGAAGAGAGAAAGCTGAGATGATCAAATTCGCGTTGTTTAGACTAAGGGTACATATATATTTTGAAGTGAAGGCGAAATAGAACACCAAGATTTTGCTTGTAGACCCAGATTACTTTCGTTGGCTGTAAATTCTTATGATTACATTACTAGTATTTTTCTTAGAGTTGCTACCAATTTGGTTCCCTCAGAACTCCATTAGAATTGTTTTTTGTCACTGTCTCAATTTTCATTAAAACTGTTAGTTCTGTTATATAATCTTATGTTGAAGGTATTGAAGAATGCATACTAGCATGGAGAACAAATTTCAAAGTTGAAGGTTGTGGAAGCAACAGGATTAACCATGAAATTGATTTCTAAATAAATTTTCAGACCATCATGTTGGGGAGTTAAAGGAAAATATTTCTTTCAAGTAAAACATTCTTCACGAAAATACTTTTTGACTTAAAGCATTTTATCTCCAAACAAATGGGTTGCCGCTGGATACTTTCTGTTAATCCATTACATTTCTTTGTTTCTTGTACTTGAATTCTGCAGTAAAATCAGTGACTTGTTATTACAGAAAAGCGGAAAAACAATATGATATTTGTTCTACATTGGTGGCAGTCCGGATTTTATGTTTTAGAACAATTATGAATTTTCTTAGTTCTGCAAGTTTGAGTTCTAATTGTGAAAATTCAGCCAATGACACCGTCCAAGATGGCACCATAATAATTTGTCGTTTTCAAGACATTTAAGGATGCAAAACGTGGCTGTAGGCAGCTCATTAAAGTGGGAAGGATAGCAATTTTTGGTATTTAAGTCCATAATTGGATGGTAAGCTGTCCTGGTTTTGGAAAGATAGTATTTGCGAGGATCCAAAGAGGAAATAAGTTATTAGTGCAAGATGGAATAACTTGCATTTCTTTTCCATTTTGGGATTTATGGACAATCAATACATGTCTATTAGTTTTTCTTCTCTGAGAAAATCTGTAAATTATGTGATTTCTTGATCCACCACGACTTATCCATGCATAGCAGCAGAGAATGAGCAGAATGAATATATTGATCTTTTTGGCGATTTGTTTCTATGTTTATTCTTGTAGCTTGAGGGAGAGCAAGCTCAGAGGATGACTAAACGCCATCTTGAACGTGAAAGGGGCCGCAGAGAAGCAGTTGTTGATATGTCTGAAGACTTATAGTATCAGAGGGGGAGAAAGGAGATGCAGTTAGTGACTTTTCAGCACATGGTGAAAGCAATAGGGGGCGATTGTCCAAAATAAGTTCTGTTGAAACAATGGAGGCTTGGGCTAGTCAACAGAAGGAAAAGAAGTTGTATATCGTATTAATAAGGTATAAAAGTTCATGCATCAGTGACTTGTTACTTTTTAATGCTCAGAGATGGATGTTCTCGGCGGGCACTTCTTACATGATGTTGTTAACTTCATTTGTAGTCATTTGGTATCGACTTGATGATCTTTGCTGGCAATGTTTCAGGAATTCTGGAAATAGCTTTTGTTTCGTATCATACTGTTTGTGATATCTCGTCTACATGATGGTCCTTACTGTTTCTCTTAACAAATAGCATCATTGCAGCCTTCATGGACTAATACGTGGTGAAAACATGGAGCTTGGTCGGGATTCTGATACTGGCGGTCAGGTATATTTGGTTACAAGTCTCCTGTTTGTCATGCCCTAAGCATACATAGTCCCATTTATTGAATGATTGCAAAACACCGATTTCTGGTACTTTTAATGCTCTCATAGTTACTCGAGGATTCTTAGGAAAGGTACTTGATTTTGTTTCTTATTTTGTATTCCAAGCTGCTCATGCAGAAGTAATGGGGAACATTTTTCATTTTATTTATTTCAGGTGAAGTATGTAGTCGAACTTGCAAGGGCTTTAGGCTCAATGCCTGGTGTGTATCGGGTTGATTTACTTACTAGGCAAGTATCGTCACCAGAAGTAGATTGGAGCTATGGCGAACCCACCGAGATGCTGCCCCCTAGAAATTCTGAAGGTTTGAGTGAGATGGGGGAAAGTAGTGGGGCTTATATTGTTCGCATCCCTTTTGGCCCCAAAGACAAATACATTCCTAAGGAGCTTCTTTGGCCTTACATCTCTGAATTTGTTGATGGTGCGCTTAGCCATGTAATACAGATGTCCAAAGTTCTTGGCGAGCAAGTTGGCAGTGGACGTCCAGTCTGGCTATTCCGTTGCTATTCATGGGCATTATGCAGATGCTGGTGATTCTGCAGCTCTGCTATCTGGGGCTCTAAATGTACCCATGCTTTTCACTGGTCACTCCCTTGGTCGAGATAAGTTGGAGCAACTTTTGATACAGGGTAGATTGTCGAGGGACGAAATAAATTCAACTTATAAAATAATGCGAAGAATAGAGGCAGAGGAGATGTCACTGGATGCTTCCGAAATTGTCATAACAAGCACGAGACAGGAGATTGAGGAGCAATGGCGTTTATATGATGGCTTTGATCCAATACTAGAGAGGAAATTACGTGCTAGGATTAAGCGCAATGTGAGCTGTTATGGCAGATTCATGCCTCGAATGGCTGTAAGTTTTCATTTTTGTTTGGAAATGTTCTGGCTGATGAAGCTTTATTTCATCTGGTTAATATTTGTAAATGGACTTTTTGCTTGTTTCAATTCTTGAACTGTTCTCAATTATGAACAACTTTTAGATCAAGTGTTGTATGTTGATCTCTGCTGGCGGAGAATGCTGGCTTTCTAGAGTCCCTCTTTAACTTTGCCTAAATCATGGTAACTTGAATATGTTTTCTTCATAAATGAGTTGCACTTGATTAAGCTAAGGTTGATGAGATGTATGCTATGCACTCTTACTGTATTATATTATTACTTTGGTAGTCTAATCTATGTGGAATAGAAATCCTCTATTATTTTTTCCGTTATTCCCATCATACATAAATAAAATAACTATTAAACAGTCTATGAGTCAGTTGACTCCCTTTTTTGTTGAGTTTTTATTTCTTTTTTTGCTCCTGCAATTGCATTTCCTGAAATTACTTGATTCACGGCCTTGGTAGTAGCTTTTAGGTCACCATAGATCTTTTCAATTCATGAGAATTCATGCACAATTGCTCATGGACTTGTTATTTACCTTGTATATGAAGCTTCAGGTACTTATCACTAGTACTCAAATCAAATTTTTGAAAATTGATCCATCAGTTTTGCTTGCTCTGTGAAATCTTCACTAGCTGGAAGTGAAGTATCACGTGCTTTTGTGATACGTAAAGTATTTTGCTGCAGGTAATTACTCCTGGGATGGAATTCCATCACATTGCCCCACATGATGGTGACATGGTTGGTGAAACAGAAGGAAATGAGGATGGAAAGTCTCTGGATCCACCTATTTGGGCCGAGGTCTTAATTCGCTTGATTAAACCTAATGTGCTGTTGTATTATTCCTCACAAATTTGTTCATCCATTTTTTCTCCTGTTGCTGTTATGCTAGTAAACTTCATGTGGTGTCATTCAGATAATGCGCTTCTTCACAAATCCGCGAAAGCCTATGATATTAGCCCTTGCCAGGCCAGATCCCAAAAAGAACCTAACAACATTGGTCAAAGCATTTGGGGAGTGCCGTCCACTTCAAGAGCTTGCTAACCTTGTAAGTTGGATTATTACTTTTAACTCTTTTTTCTTCCTAATGTGGGACAAAACTATGATTTTCATTGTGTTATTTCTCTTTGTATTCGTGTGTAGACATTGATAATGGGTAACCGGGATGATGTTGATGAAATGTCGAGCACTAATGCTTCTGTTCTTCTTTCAATACTGAAGTTGATAGACAAGTATGATCTTTATGGTCAAGTGGCATACCCAAAACATCACAAGCAGTCCGATGTTCCTGACATATACCGTCTAGCAGCAAAGACAAAGGTTAATCATTTTTTTTTTTTTTTTGGTTCTTTCAATATGTTTCTCACCTATCTAGCTCCTCCATGGTGCATGAGCACATATTATTTGTTACTAGTAACCAGGTCAGACCAATTTGTATGTCTTTTAATAATGGTTTTCTCTCCATATGTATGTAAATGCAGGAGCTGTTGCACATATTTTATTGCAGATATACATTCTTGGAGGAATGTATTTTAAGTTAGCTAACCAGATTTAATATTTTTTGTTAGGGCGTTTTCATTAATCCAGCTTTCATTGAGCCTTTTGGACTTACTTTAATAGAGGTAACCGTCTTTGCTATGGTGATAATCCTTACAAGTTTGACAGGGTAACTTTGTTTATAGGAGCCATACCAATGATTTATCTTTTATTGGACAGGCAGCAGCTCATGGTTTGCCGATTGTCGCGACAAAAAATGGTGGTCCTGTTGATATACATAGGGTATGAAATTGTTTATACCCTTGCAACTGAAGTACCATGGAGGATTTACATCATGTTATAGAAAGTTCTTTACAGACAAGATCTATCAGATTAACTTTTTGTCCATTACAGGTTCTGGACAATGGTCTTCTTGTTGATCCACACAATCAACAGTCCATTGCTGATGCCCTTCTGAAGCTGGTTGCTGATAAGCATCTTTGGGCTAAATGTAGGGCAAATGGATTAAAAAACATTCACCTCTTCTCATGGCCTGAACATTGTAAAACATATCTAACTAAAATAGCAAGTTGCAAGCCAAGGCAACCGCGATGGTTGAGAAATGATGATGATGATGAAAATTCAGAATCTGATTCACCTAGTGATTCCTCTTATGAGAGATATACAGGATATATCCTTGAATTTGAGGTTTTCACTTGATGGGGATAAAAGCGTCAGTAAAGAAAATGCTGATAGTTCCTTAGATCTCGACGATCAAAAAAACAAGTTAGAAAATGCTGTTTTGAGGTGGTCCAAGGGTGTGCAGAGGAGCACACAGAAATCTGGGTCAACAGACAAAAGTGATCAGAACTCTGGTGCTGGTAAATTTCCTGCAATCAGGAGGAGGAAATACATCGTTGTAATTGCAGTGGACTGTGGCACTTCTACAGGACTTTCTGGAAGTGTTAAGAGGATATTTGATGCTTTGGAGAAGGAAAAGACAGAAGGCTCTATAGGATTCATATTAGCCACATCTTTTAACATGTCAGAACTACATTCTTTTCTGGTTTTGGAGGGCCTGAACCCTACTGATTTTGATGCTTTTATTTGCAACAGTGGTGGTGATCTTTATCATTCATCTCTTCAATCTGGTGATAACCCTTTCATAGTTGACTTCATTTAGCTGTATTACCATTCACATATTGAATACCGCTGGGGTGGCGAAGGGTTGAGGAAGACATTGGTGCGGTGGGCAGCTTCAATCACTGGTAAGAATGGTGACAATGAAGAACACATTGTGGTTGAAGATGAAAAGAACTCAGCAGACTACTGCTATTCTTTTAAAGTTCGCAAGCCTGGAATGGTAAATTTCCAATTCCTACCATTACCACCTATTATCTTTCTGTCTCTCTCTCTATCTCACACATGTGGTGGATTGCGAAGATAACTGTTGGGGTGTTTCGCGGCTGATGTTTGTTAAAGTTATTGCTGAACCTAGTAATCAAGATATCAGAATTATGTTATGTCTTTGTCTTCAATAAGCTATCATACCATTACCTCAAAAGGCATAATTTTTTATGTAACTATGCCAATTTATTTTTTTGATTATTAAACAAGATAATCTTTTTCTTGATTCAGAGTTTTGTCTTACCATTGGCAATTGTATATTATTAGCTTTCTTTTCTAAGGTCAAGTTTTACTAACATTAGGAATTTCTCGTATTTTTGGATCTTCCTTTCCTCTTAAGATCCTTACTCTGAGCATTCTATCTACTTTATTTCCTACTTTTGATTCTATGTTTCTCTAACTTCAGATGTGTCATTTATGGTGCATAAATCAAAATCCTTTTTCTGTTACCAACCTCAGATTAGATGGATTTGTTGTTTACAGATACCTTTTGCTTTAGCCCAGCAACATTTTGGAACATTTTGATCTTTTTAGTACTTAGAATGCTTTTTAAGAACGCCGTTTCTGATTTTTTTTTTCTTTTCCCATTTCTTTAATCCTTTGCATGAGAGTTGTACAGCCTCTAATGACTTGTGCATTTATGTCGGTGCATTTATATTAGACTTTTCATTTTACTATTTTTGTTGTCTTTACAGGTTCCTCCAGAAAGGGAACTCAGGAAACTAATGAGGATTCAGGCTCTTCGTTGTCATGTGATTTATTGTCAAAACGGGAGTAAGATTAATGTCAGCTTCCAGTGCTAGCATCTCGTTGCCAAGCACTCAGGTATAGTTTCAATTTATTAATGCAAATGACATTTTTCTTTCAAAACTGTAGTTTGATCTCTGTTACTTTTCTGTTGTTCTTGATGTCATCTTGCTTTTCTGGCTAGTCCAACCTATCAATTTCTTAGTGTGCTGGGAATTGATCTTGGATCTTTAGAAAGCTAAGGAACGTTCTACTTGATACCTACCATTAATAGTTCTATCTTCTTGCCACTTAAAGAGAATCTGAAGTAGTAGTTTGCATGGTTTTCGTCATTTGCTATTGTACTTAGTATTACCGGTCATGCCCATCAATATTGGTTCTTAAAATATCACTCCAGTAATCTCGAGAACTGCCACTCACTACTGCTCTTTCCTCCTTTTGCTTGTTTGTTAGGTCATAATGTGAGCTATAGTACATCTGAAATCAGTGTCTACTGTGGAAAATTGCCTTCTTGGATATGAGAAGAATATCAAGTCGATATTTTATAAGCTACTTCAGTACCATAAATTTTTTCTTTTAATCACATTTTCTATGCTTAATTCTAAACTTCTTCTCTAGGTACCTGTTTCTTCGATGGGGTATGGATTTGTCAAAAGTGGTAGTTTTTGTTGGAGAAAGTGGGGACACTGATTATGAAGGACTACTTGGTGGTGTGCACAAGTCTGTGATACTAAAAGGAGTCTGCAGCGGAGCGAGCAGCCAACTTCATGCCAACAGAAGTTACCCACTTACAGATGTGGTAGCATTTGACAGCTCCAACCTTATTCAGATAACCGAAGACTGCAGCAGCGATGAACTCCGTGACTCGTTAGAAAAGTTAGGGGTTCTTTAACGCTAGAAATTTGCATTCTTGCATTATACAGGAAGGTTTAACAGAAGTATATCTCATGTAAATCATGGGCCTGTTTCTTCATTTCACAAAAACTTCGCTCGATCCTTGAAGCATAATCCTTGGCTGCTTTCGAATCTCGTTTTAACTTCCCCATGAAACTTTGTGTTTTAAATTCTATTGGTTATAATTTCGTTTCTGTTTGGAAACTGGAAAAGTTGTCTGTTTTGACCTATTGGTAAATGGGTTAGACTGTGTAGCCATCTCAAGTATGCTGTATAGCTGTTGTAAATTCCTTTTTTTGTATCACTGAGCCAGACACCATGCGGAAAGCTATAGGAACAACGAATTGTTGACAGGTTGGAGTATGCGATTACATAAACATTTCTTGTTTGGGCAAGTTATGGTACGTTGTGCTTTAAAATTTTATATTGTATAAATTTTTAAATATAATGGGATGTTTTTTAAACGAAACTGTAAAATTATAGTGCATAATAATTTTCTAATAAAAACACAAAAACACACCCTATATGTTGCCTCTAAGCCATCCAAGTCTGTAACTAGATCTTCTAAAAATTGCATGCATTGGTTTACAGGAGCAATAAAATATTTTAAGCAAATGCCATTCATTTTTCTTTTTTCTTCTTGTATGTTATAGTAGTCTGACAAGTTATCACTCTAACCTGGACAATGAAATTTATCACACGTAGTTAGATTTGAAGTGTCTTAAAGGCAACCACTTACTGATCTGATTACTTCAAATTTGAAATTAAACAACGAAAGGGTCAACAAAGTCTGCAATAGATCGATGAGAGGTTGCCTAATACCGTTCTAATATGGTATAAAGTAAATTGTATTATTCTACCTCTAACATCAATGATTAAGGAAAATTGAGGTAATATATTTCAGCTAATATTGGCCAACTAATATTGTTAGGAAACTTTTGCAGCTAACAATTTGCAATTGGCAGTCTCGTATAGGTAAACAATCAGAACTTTCTTTGGATTAACGTGGGACGAATAGTTATTATTCAAGATATTATTTAAAATAGTATTACTATTGAAATAATTATCAGAGTAATTTTTTTTTGAATGTGTTGTATGTGAGATAAAAAGATAATTAAAAATATTTCTATAAAATTATTGTAAAATATTATTCGGATAATAATAAAATTTTGTTGGATGATATTTGGAAGAGAAAGTAGAAAAGACACGACTTGGCAAAATTCTAGCGGATAAGAAGCATAAATAATTAAGGATATTATTGTTCCCAAGAATCTGGCGTTTTGTTTTTGTGACGAGAATAGGTTGATTATAATGCAAATTGAAGTGTTTTATACCATTTTTAACTTTGTCAGATGATTTCTTTTCCAATCATCAGGTTCCCTCATAAATTTTTTTTTTTTTCATGAATTTTATGTACGCATCTTCAAAGTAGAATATTCTACAAGGAGAAGGACCCACGGTTTGAGGGTTTTTACTTTAAAAAATATTGGCAGATACCTTATCAAGATAATGAAATACTCCAGCTTTGGTTGCTAACTTGCCATTAACCTTACGTGTACTCTTCCACCTTAGTATTTCAATTAAATTGTTTGTTCAAATAAAAAATAAATAAATTTGACATGATTTTGAAAAAAAGTTAGGCGTTAATTTGACATAGAAAAACATGATTAAACATAGTATCTCAAGGTCTTCACTCAATTTCACAATGAGATTGGAGACACTACGATTGTTTATTAGTATAATTTCGTAATTTAAATCAGATGATTTTGAATTTGACTGTCTCGTATATTTTTTAAAATGTACGGATTTTTGCAAATTTGACTCCACAATTTTTTCTAGTGTCACAACATTTTTTTGTTTTTCCTTTTTTGTGTGGGGGAAATGGGAAATAAATGGTTATCATGTCATGGTTGCCATATCATGTGTTGAATGAAAAATGAAGCATGACATGGAAGAAATTATTGATAACCTAACCACACAGCATATTGGCCTGGCCTAGCTACTTGTGTGATTAATTGTCAACTTGGAAATGATACACTCCATCACCCTCCCATGATAATTGCGTGTAATTTGTGTGAATCTTAAGAGACATGGCAATACTAACGTGGAAAACGTGGTCAATGGTCCGTAGGTAGAAAATATTGGTGACTGAGGTTTAATTTGGAATTTCATTCAGCTGAAGCGTTTCTGCTTTTCGACCGTCCGCTCACACTAGAATCCTCCAATTATTGTCCAACTAATTGAATAACCAACTGTATAACTTTCTTTCTGTAGCTCTCTAATTTTTAATTTTTTTTAATTTTTTATTTTACAAGAAAGTAAATTATTTTCAAGGTCAAAACCTACTACATATATTTTATCGACTTAAATTGATTCTTATAATAACCTAACTTGAGACTAACTAAAATAATCAAAATAGTAACTTGAGAGGAATAACATATATGAGCTAAAAATATAATTAAAAAATATGTTAAAAATTAATTATAAAATATTACTTAGAAAATAATGAATAATAGAGCCGTTGTTTTATTTAAGAAATTTTTATTTTGATCAGAATAATTATTACTATTCCGTAATTACAATTATTTCTATTTTGAAGGAAAATTCATTTTTCTAAATAGAATGACCTCTTTATTTTTTAGAAATACGGACCTCCTACTTTAAATAAAAAAATTTTATTAATGTAAAAAATAATTATAAAATATATGCCGATAATTATTTTTAAACGTCTGAAAATTTCACATTTTATTTATGAGTTTGCGAAATGTTGGTTGTTGTTTGGGGATGGTACGGTTGGGAACTTAGAACCTCCTAGTCCTGGCTACCTCTTCCATACTTCCTATATAGCCTAAAAAAAAAAAATCTCCCATTTGCAAGAAAAAAAACAGCCAAACCTTACCCAGAGAGAGAGGGGGGTCAAATTATGCACAAGAAAGTTGTAAGGAGAAAACCAAAAGTATTGATGGAAATATTTGATCAGAAAAAGGAGTTGCAGCTGCAGCAGCAACAGCACGAGGAGGAGGGGGCTAATAGAAATAATACTAATTTGGTCGCAGTAGAGGAGAACAGAGAAGTAATCACAACCAAAATTGATGATGAAGAAAACATCAGCAGCACCAAGAAAATGAAGGGCTGCAGAAGCAAAGCGAAACGACGACGAAGAAGATACAGTCTTGTATCATATCATGAATTGCCAGAGTACATGAAAGACAATGAGTTTATAGTGAATTACTATAGAGCTGTATTGGCCTCTCAAAGAAACTCTCTTTAGCTTATTCCGCTGGCATAATGAGACCCTTAACGTGTGGACGTAAGTGTTATTTTACTATCTCTGTCAGTATATCATTAGTCAATTGAGATTCTTAATTATTTGATTAAATTTGTGAATTGATTATATTCTGATTTGTATGTATCTTCAGGCATTTGGTGGGATTTGTACTGTTTTTGGGATTGACAGTTGCAAATTTAGTGCATTTTTCTCAATTTGCTGATTTCATTACAATGTTTACTAGGTAAGTTTCCAATCACCGAAGTACTGTTTTTTTGTATCTTGAATTCTTGATTTCTTGAGGATGTTAATTCACAGTATGCACAAAAGAAAATCCCAGCGTGTAGGAGAAAATAACACTTGCTTATTGTAAAAGTGGCATCTAACAAACTAACTAGGAGCTGTCACCTATGAGTAACCAATTACTGAGCAACTTTTTTTTATTAAACACTAGTAATACTAACTACTACTACTAATTAATAAATCCATCTGGCTTTGATCAGCAAGGTCACTGTTTATGAGCATAATGACAGCTCAAGAAATTGTAGATGGATACACAATCACATGTGATGGCACAATTTGAAAGACTTCATTAAAGACAGGCTTTTGGAACTCTGCTGATAATTTTAAGCATCTTATAGGGAATATGTTTCTGGGTCTTCCCTCGCTATCAAATTTATATTCGGGAAAAATTCTTGACATCCTTACTTTCATTTATGTTATAATACTCACTCACTCCGTATTGTTGCACAAGCCCTAATGCCATAACAATCTTGGTTGGTGTATTTATTGCAATCTAAGTAGCACAAGCCACAATGCCATAGCAATCTTGGTTGGTGTATTTATTGCTATCTATCTTTTTTCTTGCCAAACTATTGTTTCCTATCTGTCTACTTGCGTTGAGTTGAGACATTACAATTTAGCATGTGCGGATGATGGATTGGACGGTTTAGACTGTGGACCACGAATTAAGCACCAGAACCACCAGAACAACCGACTTTGGCTTCTGCCTAAAATTTGCATCCAAGAATCCATAAAAATGTTTACATTATCAGAGTAACTTCAACAAAATAAAAACGACTAATCTATTTTGTTTACACCTATCTTGCTGTGATATTTTTATGAACCTTCCATTTTCCATAATTATAAGTTCACATGACCAAATGGTTGCAGGCATTTTCCTACTAGTGCAGATTCCAACGTCTCTCACAACTCCAAGGATCTTTCCCTGGTGAGTCCCAGTTCTTGGAATAATTTTGTGCTGCTCACTCCACATGGAACATAGGAGTCTTCCTATTTTCGGTTCAATCAACGATTGTGGCTAGGGACGTTGTGGAGTCCCTAGCTAAGAATTTTTTCAATTCTTGATCACCAAAATATAGTATCGTACTTCCAAAAGTTGAAATGCCAACAATTCTCTAAGAAATCTTTCACTGCAGGGGCCAACAAAACTTATTGATCTGAAGCAAGAACCACAATTACAAATGGAAAATAACTTCACCAGAAACAGCTACAACAAGTTGGCCATTCTTTATATTCTTAGGAGGATCAATGTTCTGCCTCCTCTCAAGCAGCATTTGCCACCTCTTTTATTGCCACTCAAAACGCCTAAACCTTATACTCCTACAAATGGACTATGTAGGAATAACAGTCATGATAATCACCTCATTTTTCCCTCCAATTTACTACATCTTCCAGTGTTCTCGACATTGGCAACTTGTTTACCTCATCGGAATCACATTAATGGGCATCTGCACTATCATAACATTGCTTACTCCAGCATTTTCGACAGGAAAATACCGCGCTTTTCGCGCTATACTCTTCATGTCAATGGGATTGTTTGGCCTCATCCCTGCAATCCATGCAGTGGTAGTCAATTGGAATGATCCTCATAGGAATGTAATACTTTGTTATGAGGCTGTCATGGCAGTGTCTTATATAATAGGAACAATGTTCTACATTAGCCGAATCCCGGAAAGATGGAAGCCTGGCTTCTTTGATCTAACAGGTCACAGTCATCAGATTTTCCATGTTTTTGTGACCTTGGGTGCATTGGCTCATTATGGTGCTGCAAAAATATTTCTTAATTATCGAAGCAGATTGGGATGTGAGATGTGATAATAGTGATACTGATATCTTATTTAATTATTTCTTGATCAGCTAGCTTTGTTTTAGATTTATTAGATGAAAACAAAATACCATTCTTCATTAATTTATTAATTCTTGAATATTAATCACATTTTGTGCTTGTAAGGATGATTTAATTACATCCAAAATACTTGTACTTCAAGTATGTGAGGTTTAGATTAATTATGTTCAAATATGTGTTTTATATTCATGATTTTTGCTGTTAAATTACTAACTATTAATACTATTTTTGATAAACCATGAGCAAAACCCTTTTGGTGTTGTACTTTTTATTTTCACTAATTTTATTATATTAATACCGACTAGAATCCTCTCTATATAGGGAATAAATGGAGAAATTTAATCATTTATCCCTTTGGAGAATGACACCTCACTATTTGATCAAATAAGAATTATATTTTGTCGACATCATCGCTATACTTAATTAAATACTCAAAAACTATGTGGTTTCAATTTTTTTTTTTTTTTAAATTTATACATCAAATTTAAGATTAAGTAGAAGAAAAAATAAATACTTAAAAGTAATGTAATGAAATTGTTAATATTATAACACTCCAAATAAAATGATCTACTAAATTGTTGCTATAATTTTTTAATCTTCTTACCTTATTATTTCCTGCTACCGCTAAACTATTATATTACTAATATTTGATTAATTGAAAGTTCTAATTTTTTACACGTATCTAAATAATTTATAGAATAAATAAGTTTTTTAATACAAGTAAAATAATTTGCCAAAAAAATTAAAATATATATTCTAAGTATGCAAACAAAATTTTATTATGCCATTACCATTCATGTGCTATGTTTTGATTGAATTTACTGTAACTCTAAAAAACCTTATATTGGGCAATCGTAATATTTTCTTACTACATTTTGCCACTGTAACACAATAAATAAAAAGGTTGTACATGATTTTTCATTCTACAATTTTATTTGTAAACTAAACTAATTTTTTTTTAATTTCCTCTAACTCAAAAAATTATTATTTATTTGTTAATCTTATTATTAATAGTTAATCACAAAATCTATACCAATAATGTATATTTCTTGTATTAAAGCATGATTATTCTATAAATAAATTAAATTACTTGACACATGTAAAAATTAGAACTTTGATTAGATAATTATTAAAAGTAACATAATTGTTCAGAAGTTAGAAGAGAGAATGGTGAAAAAAATAAAAAGAAAAACAAGAGAAAGAAAATAGATAAAAGGGAAAAAGAAGAAGAAAAAATAAAAACAATAACAATTAAAATAACATAGGTAATTTTGTTCCAAAACATAAAAGATGGTTAAGTGCTTATAATAAATAAATAGAAGGGGTAAACCGCAAATGGCTTGAAAATTCAGGGTTTCCTTTTAAAAAACTTTAGGGAGGGGTAGGATTTAAATAAATAGAGGGGATAAACCGCAATTGGCTTGAAAGTTCAGGGGTTGTTTCTTACAGAAAAAACTTTAGGGAGGGGTAGGATTTAAATAAATAGAGGGGATAAACCGCAAGTGGCTTGAAAGTTCAGGGGTTGTTTTTTACAGAAACTTTAGGGAGAGGTAGGATATAAATAAATAGAAGGGCAAAACCGCGAGTGGCTAGAAAGTTCATGAGGGTTTTTTTTTTTTTTTTTTTTGGATGGGTAGGATTTAAATAAATAGAAGGGGTAAATTGCAAGTGACTTGAAAGTTCGAGGGTTTTTTTAGAAAAAACTTTGGGGAGGGGAGGATTAAAGGGCATGTGATCGCAAGTGGCTTGAAAGTTCTGCGGGGGGAGGGGGGGGCTTATTTTTAAAAAAAAAAAAAACTTAGGGATGGGTAGGATTTGGGAAAATCGCCGAAATAGTCTTTCAACTTTTTACATTAGCCGAAATAGTCCCTCAACTTTTTTTGTAGCACCAAAATGGTCTTTCAACTTTTATTTTTTAGCCAAGATAGTTCTTTTGTGGTGGAGCTACCACAAAAATCTCTTTCTTTTTTGATAAATTCTACATACATCCCCTGTGGTTTAGTTATTTTTCACATTGGACTAATTTAAAATTTTACAAAACTTTATGCCCAACTTTTTTAAAAATAAAGCTTAGTGGTTGACTGAGGGGATCTAGTAATAGCGTTAGTGGGTGGCAGTTGGTATCTCCTGTGTGCGGGGAGGCGCTTGGGTGGCTGAAGGAGTGGTTCTAGAGTTGGGTAGGTGATAGTTTTGACTGGAAAAAGGAGAAGATGGAAGAATTAGGATTTTAAGATTTTTTTTGGTAAAAAAAAAAGTTTTATTTTTTTAAAATTTGTTTTGAAGTTTTTTTTTTCACCCCTTCGAATTAATTTCTTTCTTATTTTTCTCATTTTAAACTATATAGGGGTTATGTAGAAAATAAGCAAAATTTAGGAGGCGTATGTGAAATTTATCAAAAAAAAGAAAATCGAGGTTTTTATGGTTGCTCCACCATAAAAGGACTTTCTTGGCTAAAAAAAAGTTGAAGGACTATTCTGAAAAAAATACACATGAGGGACTATTTTGGCTAAAGTAAAAAAATTGAGGGACTATTTTGGCGATTTTCCCGTAGGATTTAAACAAATAGTTAAAATTTTTCATTATAATCCGCTATTATGGGGTTTTCTCTCTGCTTCTAAATTTTCAAAATTCAAAGATTCAATTTATACTTACACTCAAAATCTTACTACTTGAAACCTGAATCCATCTCTTCAGATTTAGTCCCTACCACTCCAACATTTTTGTTTCCGTAATTGCTGTGTCTGGTGGTGTTGCCGTAGCTTGGGGTGTTAGTGATGGATCTACTGCAGAGATTTTTCATCCTACCATAATCGAAGATAAGTTAAGGTTTTTGGGCTAGATTCATTTCTTTCCCTGTCTTTTTTTTTTTGGCTGCATGTTGCATATTGTCTCGGTTGTCTACTTGGTGTAGCTTTATACAAGAATTAGACCTCGTTGAATTCAATTTCCCTATCTTGGCTAGTTGGGTGTGTGCATCTGCTTGTTTTGAGCTAGTAGGGATGGCTTCTAAATAGAGTGTGTATGGAATTACTAATGTGCTGGAAAAATTTGATTTGTCTGCTAAGGAATTGGGGAGGGATATGTCTGGAGGAGGAGGATGTTTCACGATGCAAAAACACTTGTCAAAAAGTCTGCTTGGAAGAATTGTGGGGGACAAGATGGAAAACTTTGTTGGTGTTAAAAATTTTGTTAACCATGTGTGGGGGTACCCCAGAGAGCTTGTTGTTGTGGAATTGAAAGCTAATCTGTTCCAGTTTATTTTTGGCTGTGTTGAAGATAAGATTAGAGTGATGAACAGCATACCATGGATCCTGGATAATCAGTTGCTAATCTTAAATGAATGGTGTGAAAGGGATTGAAAATGATGAACTAGCTTTTAATGTAACTTCTATGTGGGTGCAAATTTGGAACTTACCTTGTACACTGGATTAGTAAAGAAACTGGGATAAAGATTGGTAAGATTTTTTCTGAAGCCAAGGATATTATTATACCCTTAATTGAGGGAAAGGAAGGAAGACATATTAAAATCTCAGTGGATGTGGATGTTACTCAACCTTTTATTCGGGGAACAACTGTGAAGGTTAATGGGGTAACTAAATGGGTGGACTTTCGGTATGAGAATGCCCAGACTTTTGCTACAAGTGTGGAGTCATTGGCCATGCTGACAAAAATTACAACAACAAGGGAGTTAATATGCATAACCACACACATGATCAATTTGGCTCTTGGTTAAAAGCAAGTAATGGGAAGACCGTAGATGGGCATGGGAAGCAAGGGTGATTAGACCTGAAATTATTAAGAAAAGTGGATTTCCACAAGGTGAAGGTGATGATCTCTCGTAGACCAATATCTCTGAAGCTGACCGAAATTATAGGGACAAAGAGAAATCTCAATAGGAGGTGGAGAGTGCCAAGGGGAAGGAAAGTTGCTATTGTTCAAGATAGTGGGCATATAGAGGTTGACACTACAAGAGTACTTGGGAGAGATAATAGCTCATCAAATATAAGAGACAAGGGGAGTAATGCAACCCATTTGATGAGGGGAGGGGAGAATGATAAGGTGATAAAAGAGAGTACTCAGAAGGAGAATATACCGATGAAAATTGAAGAGATTTGAGAGGGTCATTGCAACCCCAACAGTAGTATGATGGGAAACAAGTGAACAACAGAGTTCTAGTACCAGCAGACCTGAGGAAGGTAAAAACAAGGTTAGCAACAATGGGGCTAAGAAGAGAGTTAGGATCCTACTACACACACTGAGAACACCTTTGAAAGAGTTGCAACAAAATCAAATTGAGGGAATGGGGATAGGCAAAAGGAAAGTTAGAGGGATGTTTGAGAATGTAATTTGGGATGAAGAAGAGAGCATGTTGAAAAAGTAGAAAGAAAATTTGGAGGAGAGTGTATTTAAAAATGGATAGCTGAAACTCCTTAGTGAATGGGGCTACCTCAAAAGCTCCTTAATGTTTAAATGAGAGCTTTGGTATGGAATTGTCGAGGTGTTGGGAGCCCCTTGACAATTTCCCAACTTAAGGAGGTAGTTAGACTCCACTCCCCTTGTTTACTTTTTTTAAGTTAACCAAAAAATAAAGAAAAGTATTTAAGCAAGGTTAAGAGGATTTTGGGTTTTAAGGAAATTAGTATTGTTGATGCATTGAATAAAGCTGGGGGAATGGCCTTAATGTGGAATTCTGATATTGCTGTTGTGCAAGTTCAGTATACAGCTTTTACTGTTGCTCTGATGGTTTATTGGCATTTATGCCAACTCCGATCATGGTATAAGGAAGGAATAGTGGAAAGTCATTGAGAGGAGGAAGTTGATGTGGGGCTCTAGATGGGTGATTACTGGTGACTTTAATGATATTATGGATAATAGTGAGAAATGGGGAGGTAGAACTAGACAAGAAAGCAGTTTTTGTGATTTCAGGAGTTTTGTAAGGAAATAATGGTTTGGTTGATTTGGGCTTTTATGGTGAACCCTAGACCTGGAGCAACAACTGGGATGGTAATGGTGAGGTTAAAGAGAGATTAGACATGGCCTTATGCAGCGCTGATTGGAAACTTGTGTTCCCTAAAACGCATTGTAAGCATATTTGCAATGAGGCATCGGATCATGCTATAGTGTTAATTGACACTTTGCCTAGTAGTCAGAAAAGAAGAAGAAGATTTATGTTTGATAGAAGATGGTTGCAGTTTAAGGAAATTGATAAAGTGGTTAAGGATGGTTGGGACAAACCTTGCTTTGGTACTAAGCTGTTTAAAGTGGCTTGCAAAATCAAGAATGTAAGAACCAGCCTTTTGAGTTGGAACAGAACGTTAAGATTAAATTCAGATTATAGAATTAAAGAGTTTAAAGGAGAGATTAATAAGATCAAGGACTTTGACTTGCAGAATAAGAGGAGGGAGCTGGTTTCTCTAAAGCTACAGCTTAGTAAGGCCTGTAATAAAGATGAAGAAATATTTTGGAGTCAGAAAGCCAGAAACAAGTGGTTAAAGGAAGGTGACAGGAACTCCAAATTTTTTCATAACAGTGTTGCTGCTAGAAAGAAGAAAAATTGCATCCTGAATCTTAAAAAAGGAGTGAGGAGTGGGGAGTGGTGCATGTGAGAAGAGGACATTGCAATAGAGATTGAGGATTTTTATAAAGAGCTCTTCACTACTTCTGGGGCTTACTTGGGATAAGATATTCTACAAGGGATTCGTTCTCGGTAACTGAGCAGATGAACATACAGTTAACCAAACCAGAGGTGGAAACTGAATTCAAGGAGGTTGTTTTTCTATGCATCCAAATAAGGCTCCTGGACCAGATGGTATGTCTCCTTGCTTTCTTTCAAAATTCTGGCATATCATTAATTTGGATGTATTAGAAGCTGTAAAATCCTTTTTCCAGTTTGGTCATATGTTGAAGGGTATCAATGACACTATTATAAATCTTATTCCTAAGATTTATTGGTAACCCCATTTATGGTCATCAGTTTAGGCTTATAAGCTTATCTAATGTGATCTATAAAATCATTGCAAAAATTCTTGTCTTTAGTTTAAAAAAGGTGTTGCATTTTTGTATTAGTAATAGTCAATCTGTTTTTGTGTCAGGTGACAAATTCTTGATAATTTCATCACAGGGCATGAATACATACATTTTTTGAAAACTAAAAGAACTGGAAAAATTGGTTTTATGGCCCTTAAACTTGACATGTCCAAAACTTATGATAGGGTGGAGTGGGGTTTTTTTAGGGGAGTTATGAGAAAGATGGGTTTTTGTGTTCTCTGGGTTAAATGGATCATGGAGTGTATCTCTTATGTGTCTTATTCCATTAACATCAATGGAAATATACATGGTCATATTATTCCTACAAGAGGGATTAGACAAGGTGACCTATTGTCACCCTATCTGTTCCTGTTCTGTGCTGAGGGCTTGCCTAACATGTTGTGGAAAGCTGAATTCTGAAAAGAAACAGTTACTGGTGTTAGACTTTGCAAAGAGGGACCTGCCATAACACTTCTATTTTTTGCTGATGATAGTTTGATCCTCTACAAGGCTGATTTGAATGAGGCTAGGAATGTTAGAGAAATTCTGAAGAAGTACAAAGAGTGCACTGGACAGATGATTAATGTGGATAAATCTGTAATATTTTTCAGTAAAAACATGGAGGAATGAGTAAGGAATGGGGTGATATGTGAACTAGGAAACATGAAACAGATCACAAGTGGAAAATATTTAGGCTTGCCATTGGTTATTGGGAGATCTAAGAATCAAGTATTTTCATATATCAGAGAAAGGGTTGCGGCAAAGCTCCAAGAATGGAAAAGAAACTTGCTAAGTCCAGCTGGTAAAGAGGTTCTTTTGAAATCTATCATCATGGCCATGCCAAATTATACCATGTTCTGTTTTAAGCTTTTAAAGGGTTTATGTAAGGAGATTACTAGTATGATGATAGAATTTTGGTAGGGAGGTGATATAGTGTAGAGAAAGAAAATGAGATGGATGAAATGGAGTAATGTGTGTGAGGTCAAAGAGAAAGGTGGGATTGGGTTTAGGGACATAGAGCTGTGCAACCTTGCCCTACTTGCTAAGCAGTGTTGGAGATTCATTGCTTGTTAGAATCTACTGGTTAGCAAGGTGATGAAAGCAAAATATTACAAGAAGGGGTCATTGCTGGATACTATACCATCTAAAAATTGTTCTTGGCTATGGCAAAGTATAGCCAGTGCCAGGAAGTTCTTGAAGGAAGAAATAAGGAAAAGGGTTGGAAATGGTAGGAATATTAAAATCTGTGATGATGCATGGTTGATGAATCAAGGAAATGGTAAAATTATCACAAGGAAACTTGAAAATTGTGAGCTGTGCTTGGTTAGTGATTTGATTGAAAATAATAAGTGGAAGGAGGAAGTGATTTGTGAGATCTTTAGTGCAGATAAGGTGGAAAGTGTTTTGAGAATTCTTCTAAGTATATTCCCTAGAAATTATTCAACAGATACAATTTTATCTGGCCTCATACTAAGTAGGGTTTTTACACTGTTAAATCAGGCTATGTAAGAGCAAAAGAGAAGTACGAAGATAGAGATTGTAGAAGACAGTTTATGGCACAAACCAGCAGGTGCACTAGAAACTCAAAAATCTAGAATTTACTATGGCAGCTGCAAGTTAAACATAAGATAAAACATTTCCTGTGGAAATGTCTTCACCAAATTGTGCCAGTGAGTAAAGTTGTATTTCGAAGAACTGGACAAGAGGAGCTAACCTGCAAATGCTGTGGGCAAGAGGTAGAGACCTTAGAACATCTGATCTTCTTTTGTCACAATGCCCAATTGATCTAGAAAGCATCACCAATCAGGTGGGAAGGCTTAGATGAACTCAGATTCTATTTTTGGGAGTGGTGGAATGGAGTGGTACAGGCTGTAAAAGAGAGAAAAAGGGAAGAAAACACCTTGAACTCACAGCTAATATAATTTGGCAGATTTGGAAGGGGAGAAACAAAGTATAGAGTGCTTTGATGAAGAGAATGAGCCTTTTATGCATACTGTGCAAAAGACAGTTAATGAATGGATTGAATTTGCTCAAGTTCAAGAGGAGATGAAGCATGGAAACATGAATGAAACTGGTTTGAATCATAACGGTAAAGAGTGGCAACCACCTTTTGTTGGAATGCTCAAAATTAATACAGATGCAGCAGTGAAAATGGGAGATAGGAGGATGGCCAGAGTTGTTGTAGTTAGGAACTGGGAAGGGAAGCTGGTCAAATGCTAGGCCAGAAGTACTCCAAAACAGGGGAAGCTTGGATGGATGAGGCGGAAGCAATCAAGGAGGCCTTGATCATGGCAAAGGAAGAACAGTGCCAATGCATCTGTGTAGAGTCAGACAGTAAAGGAATTGTTGATAAACTGATAAAAAATGAGGTGGATGATGTAAAAATAGGCCTAATTTTGGATGGCATACTGTGTCTTGTAAATCAGTTTCATGTATGCTTCTTTACCTTTGTTAATTAGAGTATGAAACAAGTTAGCTCATAGTTTAGATCAATCTGCTATAAAACTTGTAGTAGGTATTGAGTGGAAGACTAACTTCCCCTTGTGGCTAGTTAATCTAGCACAAGATGACATGAGGACAATTGTCATGTAATTATGTTTGGATTGGAATATGAATATAAACTATCATTTGGACAAAAAAAAATGTTTTGATTGGAATATGAATATACATTATAGTTTGGACGAAAATAAAAATTTTCATTTGAAGTGAAAGAAGCGGACAAATAAATGTTTAGATTGGAATATGAATATAGATTATAGTTTGGACAAAAATAAAATTTTCATTTGAAGTGAAAGAAGCTAAAAAATAAATGTTTTGATTGGAATATGAATATATATTATAGTTTGGACAAAAATAAAAATTTTCATTTGAAGTGAAAGAAGCTAAAAAATAAAAATGAAAAAAAATTCATTTCAAGTGAAAAGAAAGCCGACGTTGGCAACACGCACCCTGATTAATGTAGTGATATAGCAAACAATGGACAAGCGATGTGGGACAAAGGTAATTCTAGTACTTCAACTGAAAGGCTCAACTACTAATCAGATTAGACTATATACGTTGTCTTCTTCTTCGCCAGAATGCTACGAGAATCAGAATCAGCTGCCGGTAAAGACACGCATTACTATGTGAAAAGAGTGGAAACTGGTAAAGTACAAAAGAGATTACAAGACTATGGCGGTAGAGGCGACTGCCGGAATCGGAGAAATTCCTAGTAATAGTATTGACGTCAAAGTACCAGTCAACCCTACGATTCCTTCCGGTGATCAGTCTGTTTGGGCCGACGTTTCTCCTCTCCTCCAACTCGCCTCCCGAGGTCCACTTGCCTTTTTTTTTTTTTTTTTCTCACTCGTTTCTGATTTGTGTGAAATACTCTCGATGCATGAAAGTTAATATTTTTTTGCAAGTCTCTATAGCTTAAAGATTTTGTTAATTCAATTAAATATTTTGTGTTTCTATTAACAATTAAAGGCAGGAAATATTTGCGAAAGTTGTAGTGAAAATATTAACTTGAGAAAGCTTTGATAGATGGTTAATTTTGTTTTTGTTCGTTTGGATTAGCTAATACTGGTTTAATGTCTAATTTGTGCTTGAATTTATATGAAATTAGAATAAACAATGTTTTAGAATGAAGATGAAGTCTTTTATGCAACATAATGTACTGCTCTTTTGAAAATTACACACTTTATATATTTTAGCTTTGAAATTTTCCATTTAGTGGCTCTGAGTTTGCATTAGTTCTTCACAACCTCAGTCTGACCTCGTATCTAGTCTTTATCCTCAATATTTGTGCAGTTGTGAATAAAAGATAATACTACTAGATTGCAAGGCTGAAGACTGTGTATAATTTTATTGTTATGCTGTCTCAGATCTTCGTGACGGTGAGCTAATAAATGGAGAGAATTTTAACCTTTTTGCTGCCGGTAATGATTCATTTGTTAATGTGGTCTCACTCTTTTAATAGCATGATGTATGTGAACACATTTCACTTCAATGGGATTGTTTGGCCTTTATCCCTCCAATCCATGATGTGGTAGTTAATTGGAATGATCCTCCTAGGAATGTAATACTTTGTTATGAGGTTGTCATGGCACTGTCTTATAAAACAGGGACAGTGTTCTATATTAGCCAAATCCCAGAGAGATGGAAGCCTGGTTTCTATGATCTAACACGTCACAGTCATCAAATTTTTCATGTTTTTGTGGTCTTAGATACATTGGCTCATTATGGTGCTGCAAAAATATTTCTTGATTATCGAAGCAGATTGGGATGTGAGAAGTGATAGTAGTGATACTGCTATCTTATTTAATTACTTCTTGATCAACAACCTTTGTTTTAGATTCATTAGATGAAAACAAAATACCATTCTTTATTAATTTATTAGTTCTTGAATATCAGTCACATTTTATACTCGTAAGGGTGATTTAATTACATCCAAACTACTTGTACTTCAAGTATGTGAGGTTAGATTAATTATGTTCAAGTAGTGTGTTTTATATTCATGATTTTTGTAATTACTAACTATTAATACTACTTTTGATAAATCATGACCAATCTCTTTTGGTGTTATACTTTTTTACTTTCTACTAATTTTATTATAATAATACCGACAATAATTTTTTCTGTAGAGGGAATAAATAGAGGAGCATCCATTTAATCTTTTGTAAAATAACACCAAACTATTTGATCAAATAAAGGATTATATTTTGTCGATATCATTATACTTAATTAAACACTCAAAATTATGTAGTTTCAATTTTATTTTATTTTTAAAATTTATACATCAATTTAAGATTAAGTAGAAGAAAAAATAAATACTTTAAAGTAATGTAATGAAATTATTAATATTATAATACTCCACTAAATTGTTGCTATAATTTTTTTATCTTCTTGTCCTATTCTTTCTTACTACCACTAAACTATTATATTACTAATATTTGATTAATTAAAAGCTCTAATTTTTTACATGTATCTAAATAATTTATAGAATGAAGATAAGTTTTTTAATACAAGCAAAATAATTTGTCAAAAAATTAAAATATATATTCTAAGTATGCAAACAAAATTTTATTATGCCATTACCATTCACATGTTATATTTTGATTGAATTTACCGTAATTCGAAAAATCTTATATTATGCAATCGTAATATTCTCTTACTATATTTTGCCGCTGTAATACAATAAATAAAAAGGTTGTGCATGATTTTTCATTCTACAATTTTATTTGTATACTAAACTAAATTTTCTCTAGCTCAAAAAATTAATTATTTATTTGTTAATCTTATTATTAATAGTTAACCACAAAATCTATATCAATAATGTATATTTCTTGTATTAAAGCATGATTATTCTATAAATAAATTAAATTATTAGACACATGGAAAAAGTTAACTTTGATTAGTTAATTATTAAAGTAATATAAATGTTTAGGACTTAGAAGAAAGAATGGTGAAAAAATATAAAAAGAAAACAAGAGAAAAAGAAAATAAATAAAAGGAAAAAGAAGAAGAAAAAATAAAAACAATAACAATTAAAATAACATAGGTAATTTTGTTCCAAAACATAAAAGATGGTTAAGTGCTTATATTAAATAAATAGAAGGGGTAAACTGCAAATGATTTGAAAATTCAGGGTTTCTTAAAAAAACAAAAACTGTACTTAGAATTTAAATAAATAGAAGTGACAACAAGCAACGGGTTGTGTCCAAAACAAGGAGTTCGGAAGGTGAGTACACCATTCCAAAATCTAAATCCAGGAAATAGACATTCTAATTAATATAGTAATATGTGAGAAATCACAAGCGATGTGGGACAAAGATAGTAACTCACAGGCTCAACTACTAATCAGATCAGACTATCTACGACAACGTCTTCTTCTTCTTTTTTCTTCTTCGCGGGAATGCTACGAGCTTACAGCATATTCTAATTAGCATCACAATCAGAATCAGAATCAGAATCAGCAGCCGGTAAAGACACGCATTAGTGCGTGAAAAGAGTGGAAACCGGAAAAGTACAATAAAGAGAGCAGAAGAGAATAATGGCGGCAGAGGCGACTGCAGGAATCGGAGAAATATCTAGTAACACTGTTGACGTCAATGTACCGGTAAACCCTACGATTCCTTCCGGTGATCAGTCTGTTTGGTCCGACATTTCTCCTCGCCTCACGAGGTCCCATTCTCTCCCTCTTTCGCTTTTTTTTTTTTATTCGTTTCTAATTTGTGTAAAATACTCTCTATGCGTGATAATTAAATATTTTCTTTGCAAGTTTCTATAGGTTAAAGATTTTGTTCATTTAATTAAATATTTCGGTGTTTCTATTAACAATTAAAGGCAATATAATTTGCTGAAGTTGTTGAAAAAGATTAACTTGAGAAACTTTGATTGATGGTTAATTTTGTTTTTGTTCGTTTGGAGTAGCTAACTAATACTGGTTTAATGTCTAATTTGTGCTTGAATTTATTGCCTCTTTGATGAATTAGGATGGAATAGGATAGACATGCCTGATGTTTTAGAATAAAGTTGAAATCTTTTATGCAATTTAATGTACTGATTTTTGGAAATTTACATGCAATTTAATATACAAAGGTTACATTACCTTTTATCAACCCACAGTAGTCGGAGTTCGTGTGCTGGTTATCTCTTCATGAAGATATGTTATTTGTGTTTATCGGCCATGTTTTCCCGAAAATATTTGGTTTGTTTTACTTTTGCAGCTTAAGGTATACAATCCTTTGAGTTTGATATGCATTTGTTGTTGGATTATGCCACAGTCCCATTACTTACGGAGACTATTTTTACTTCCTTTTGGCATGAGAAGAGCTTTATTTTGTAGCCTGGACTTATTTTAGATTTGAATTGTCTTTTTATGCCAATTTCAGTATTCTAACTTGATAAGTTTGAGTGGATGCCTTCTGGAAGCTGTGATGGATTCTTAAATGTGATTGTAAAGTACTTATAAAGTCATAATACAGCATAATGAATAATTTTGATTGGTCCAAACTATCTTCAAGCATTTTTCTTTAGAGTGTAGATTTACCTAGTTTACCCTTTTCATTTTTGAAATTTGCTGTAAGCACAGTGAATGAATTTTGTGACATCTCTTACTAATGATGAAGTTTTGCTAATGTGGTTAATTTATCTTAATAAGACTATGGACCCAGAGATGGACCCAGAGATGGACTCAGGTATTGTTTCTACTTATTGCTCTGTCAATGAAACCATTGAGAGAGGTGCTGCACCTGTTCCTTTGAGGTTTGATAGAACAATTGATATTCAATGTACTATGGGCATCATGGATCATCTTCTTGCCTGTGAGGTTAGTGTTATGTTTCCCCATTGTTGACTTGTAGGGAGAAACAACATCATTTCTGATCAGTCTCTCGTGTCATACTGCAGGCGACATGGCATAACGGTCATTCACTTGCAAAAAATGTTTTCTCATGCATCTAACTTTTGAGACCTGATAGAATATCTTCACATACTTTACTACATTCTTATTGCATGGTCCTATAGTAATGGTGACTTGCAATGCAGTTGTTTCAGCTGTCTCAGATGCACGAACAAATGAAGTAAAGTACTCCACCAACTCTTTCTCACTCCTTTTTGTAGTTACAGAATGGGAATAGAGTTTCAAGTTTATCACGTGCATGTGAACTGTTTCTATTCAATCTTCGATAAACATTACTAATTGGATCTCTTCGGTTTCCTATCCTTTTGTCTCACATAACATTGTTACACATCTTGCCATAGTTTCTTCTATTGACAAGTGCCTCACTTGCAATATGATAGAGTGAGAGGAGAAGAATGTAATGATCTCATGGGTGTATTCTGTGGAAAAAAAATTGTTGATTAATTTTTCCTAAGATGTGATTACCTTCCTCAGCCTCAGTGAATTTAGAGTGAGCAGCTAACCTAGCATATTCTATTTTATAACTCACGACTGTCTTCTTCTGCTTCTGTCTCCGTATTTGTTAAGACCATTTGTCCACCAGGAAGTTTTATTTTTACTGGTATAGAAAATTAACCTTTTAAATTGCTCTTTCCTGTGAAACATAAGGAATTCAACAGTCTTCACATTTCGAAGAAAATGTGATAGAGTTATTTGGTAACCATTACCTACCCGAAAACTCTGACTAAAACAGGCATTCCTAATCTGATAAAAAGGATGAAGGACTTTATCTGCTACTTGTGGAATGAATGTACTGAAATTCTGCTTGTGTAACATGGATACTATCTCTAGTGTTTCTTCTCTTTGTTGTATGCCATACTACTGAAGATCTTATGACCTCAATGGTCCAACTCTGATGGATGCATCCTTAGACATTTCCCTACTAGAATGATGTTTTAAGATAAAAAATAGTAGATGTGTTCTTTTTAAAGTTGAAGAGTTTAAAGTGGTGCGATGAAGGTGCAAAAGCATTTGAGTAACCCATCTACAGTGCCCTAACTCTTCCAAAAAATTTACTAGAGCACTAAAATGATCACTGTAACTCAAATATCGCAAATATAGGGTGTAATCAATGAAAACCATGAAACTTGTATGAAACTGAAATTCTTATTCATTTGTACCGTGTGTGAAATTGGAGAGGTGATTGATGATTTAGCCAGAAGTGTCTTAGATGGAGATTATCGTAATTAGTGGTACTTGTAGTTGGTGTTTCTACGACTACTAGAAGTTTCAAAGCCAGTAACCTCTCAATCTATTTTGGCAATTACTGCCGATATAGTGCTTAATCAGAATTTTATATATTATAGTGTAAAAAGTTTCAGAGCCTGAATCCTCTCAAGCTATTTTGATCTTTGCAGTTATTGCTGATAGTTACACACTAATCAAAATTATAATCTCTCTCTCTCTCTCTGTTTTTTTTTTTTTGGTTTCCCATTGTTGGTAGGAAGAAGATCTTTTTACCATGGCATACGGTCTTCCTTTAAAGGGGGAAGGAGATGAAAAATGTTTGTCCATTCTACATGCTATGGATGAAACAATTTCTCGCCAACTGAGGGCTTGTAAAGCTCCATCAACTATACAAGAGGGTTTTAGAAGGTACATAACTAGAATCATTTTGGGTTTAACTATTAATGTTGCCTGTGTAACCCTTGATTAGATGTGGGAAAGGACTTTGTGGTTGCTACTCTCTAGCAGGGGTATGATCCTTGGCAAAAATAATTTTTGCGCCTTATTTCTGCTTGGGAAATAGCTTGATTTCCAGTGTCATCTTCTAACTGTGGTTTTGAGCTTGTTGATACAAATAGCTTTCGCGTTATATTATTCTTCACTTGATCTACGTTAAATTTCTTTTATGTTGGTTGGTTGGGCATGTCAGTTTGATTGCAATTATATATTTCAGGTCTGTTCAAAAAGTTTGGTTGGCCTAAAAATTGGGTGACAAGAGAAACCAGTGAGAAACACATTTTTTGTTTCTTTATCTTTCCACTTCTGAATTCTGGCCAACTGGACCTTTTCAAAGCCGTCTGCTTCAGACTGGTCATATTCAAAGTATGCTGGTTTCTCCAGCATGAAAAACAACTGACTCTGTGACCGCATCACTTCTATCCTGTTAAGTACCTTTTTCTTTTTTTCCTTTTTAAAATTTTAAAGCGACGAAGAAGACTGTGGCGAAGTATATTTATTTTATATCTTTGAACTTTCTGATAACCATCAAGCTATTCCAGATGCTTGCAGCCCTGAGGAATGAGTATAACGTCTTTCAAAGTCCGGGTCGTTTCAAGAGTGAGCATATGAGGTATGCATATTCGATAGAGCATCATTTTGAGTTTGAACGTATATCTTTTATTAAGTTAATGAAAACATCTATTTTTTCGAATAGTCAGAATAATCTGGTAAGCTCATCTTAGGGCTTTTGTTAATCACATTGTTTTACCATTTTTTGTAGTGATTGAACTTTGTACATGAAATATGCTTGACCTAGAAAATTAATATTGAAAGGATGGATTATGGAAGAACTAGAGCAAATATCCTGTTAAAATAACCTGAACATTCTTTTCATGCTTCTGCAGTTCTCTGACATCAAATGATGCTTTCAATTTCTGTTTCCATTCCCTTTTGAGATTTTGTCTACAGATATGTCATTTTTCATCAATATTCAATTTTCTCACAGATTTCTTCAGCATTTTGAGCTCCTACATAAAGCTTGCCTTCCTGATCAAATTTCTTACTTCTCATTCCAAGAAACTACGGATCATGCTAAATTATCCGTAAGTATTCTAATGGCACTCGTACTCTTGTGGGTTCCTTTCGGAATTGTCTCGTGAATGATGATAGTGTCCTTGTTCTGCAGACATTGTCTGCCTACAATTGTTTTAAGGATGCTCAAAGAATTGCAAGGAACTGAGGTCCAGTTATTCAAATGATCCAGACAAACTGAACGAACTCCTTTCTATAGAGCAGGTGGCAGAACATAATGTTGTTGCCTTAAATCTTGTTTGCCGCTTGGGAACTCTTGATCAATCACTTGAGGTGTACTTTGAATTCAGTCATCATCCTTACTTTGCTAGTGCTGTTGTGAAGAGATCTGATAACCTAAATATCATCCTGACTAGATCTCTGCCAATTTTGATGCCCCCTTATAGGTTGACTGTAAGATTAGATTTTTCCCCCCTCTTTCATTTATTTTTCCTCTTCCTTCTTGATCAGCTGTATTGTAAGCTGCTTCAAACAAAAAATCTATCAATTTTTTCATGTACGATTTAGAATTTGTTGCTGGCCGTGTAGTCATGACTACAGTTAATATGGAAAATTCTTACATGGACCGGGTCCATGGCATAGTGCCATGGACTCCTTGGTACAAAACACTCACACTCCACATCAGCCCACATCACATCACTTGCTTATGTGGAGTGTTATGCTATGGATTCGGTCTATACAAGAATTTTCTTGCTTTTCACTCAACAGATAAAAGGTTATTGTCTGAGACAGAATTCTGGATTTGCTGCTCTTTTGTCACCATCCCACGAGTGGGTTCTGTTATAAAGCAATGTAGCTTATCCAGTGTGTATTCAATGTATATTCAATATATTTTATTTTTTTGCGAAGAACCGAATTCATACAATATGAACTTTTATTAAATCGAGCTCCAGTAATTTTAAGTTATTTTACATAAATTTTAAATATTATGTTTATGAAGCCAACTTTAACAAACATCAACTCTTGTTTTTGTTTAGGTAGAGTAGTTATCAAACTAAACTTAAACAATCTCTTATCAGGTTTAGTTAATTATAATATGGAATAATTTGTTATTTTTTAAAAGGTGTTATATTCTAAAAAAATCTAAAATAACTCATATTCATGATATAATATCATAAATCTAATTTACTAACGAATTTTTCCCCATCGGCATATAGCCTATATCCGCTCAACCTTCCAAACCCAATAACCCATATTTCTTGTAGCCTGTACTGCAGGAGCATTTTCTCTCTTTCTTTTTTTTTTTAAATGTAAAAGAGAAATAACAAATACACTGTCAGTGCTTTTGCTGCTAAATTTTTGTACAATTCTGTATTCTGAGACCTCCTGACCAAACAAGGTAACTAAAAAATTAGTTGTACAGTACAAAAGAAAGCAGACATGTGTCTTCTTCTTTTCTGTTTCTAAAACTGTTTACATTTGTTTCTTTTTGTTTTCTTATACAGTTTACATTTGTTTCTATGTTTGAAGCATTGAGATAAAATGGGCAGGTTTTGTTGATTCTTTTGTTTATTGTATTTTCTGGTGTTGAAGATTCTAAGTGTAACAATTTCAGTTGGATAAGAAATTACACTAAACGAAGATATTTAATTTTTAATTTAAAGAATAATTAAAACTTACTCTTATCCATTGGAAATAACTTATTTTTCTACGATACTTTTTAACAATTTTACATAATCACGTACAGCTACTAAATTAAATTGAATGATTTAACTTATGCACTTCCACTTCCAAGTTTCCTCACATGCATGAGAGTATGTTCAAATTTTGTCACACGTTTCTTGATGAAATATCAAAATAAACAATAACTTTTCAATTTGAAAGTACACAATAAAATAAAATAAAATCAATTACCAATATAGAATTATGATAATATACTTCAATTTTGCATTCTTATTCAAATGACAATACAAGAATGTTGACAACTTTCTTATTACCTTATTCTATTCCTTGTTCCATTGTAAAACACAAGTTTCCTACCAACAAAAAGGCATCAAACACGGTGAAATGCATTTCATGGACTCCTATGCCCCGAACAAAAGCACCAAAAAACAAAAAGTGCAATGTTGTTACATGAAACTAGGAGGATATGAACAAAGCATCATGTTCAAGTAAATCTCCAATCCCTCGAATAAATCTCCCACATTTACCACAACTAAAATTGCTAAATAATACTCCTATTAGATGCCTACTAAACTCCTAAAAATTTATAAAAATGATAGTGTTACAAAATGTGCACAATTAACTATAAATATATATAACCAAACAAAATTTTTACCATACCCAAAAATTTTAACCATTCATAAAAATTTTGATTACATAAACTATCTTGTGCTGTTTAGACTTTAGATCACACCCCACCGTGGTAGTCAAAAACTAAAGAGTCAAAGAGGGTTAAGAAAAGATAAATTTTACAGTTTGTATGTTATAAATTTTTAAAATATATGATATTATATTGTATAAACTTTTAAATAACAACACTGTAAGAGAAATTTTATTGTTTGTATGTTATAAATTTTTAAAACATATGGTATTATACTATACAAACTTTCAAAGAACAACGTCGTAACTCTTTAAGTACAATAAAAAAAAATTTTAAAAAAAAAGAAAAAGAGACAGAGACAGAATATAGGATAAAACATAGAAAAGAATCTTTATCTTTATATAAACCACAAAGTCTTATTTGTTCTCTGAAAATATCAGTATTAGATACATACAAAGTAATTAATTTAATTAATTTTCTTTCCCAGTAATCAACTTTATTTTCCATAATTTTCTTTGGTAAAAAACATTTTTAGTTCCCAAAGTTTGGCCCATTGATATTTTTAATTCCCAAAGTTTCATAGAAAACGAATCACATCCCTTATTTTATCAAATTTCTATTAAGTTAGTACAAATGATAGAAAAATAACGTACTTTTTGCTCAAAATTATGTGAAAAAATTATTTTTGTTAGTTTAGGTAAGAGAAAGTAAAAGATAGAGGGTAATTTTTTGTTTGGATAGAACCATAGAAATCAAAGTTATGCTATTTTTATATCAGTTCTCCTAATTGAGTTGAAACTTGAAATATGAGGAATATGATTTATTTTTTGTGAAACTTTAGTGACTAAAAATGTTTTTTATCCATTTTCTTTCCATATTATTTATAATTTCAAGTAAAATATAATGCACAAGTGTATCCTTTTATCAATAACCACAGGATGTCACAAATGAAACGAATAAAAATGTTTTTGTATATTTATTAGTAAAAATAATCTAGATTTTTTTTCTTATTTTTGTTTTTTTGGGTGACATTGGCCAATCAAAGTCAATTCATTGTTGGGAAGACTTTTTTTCAGTGTTAGACCACCACCATACGGTACAGCATACAATACAAAAACAAAAAATCTAGTCCACTGCCTTTTCTGCCCAAAACCGTCCCCTTTCGTTCTCTCATTTTCCTTACTTCTTCCTTTTAATTCTCTCTCTTTGATATTATCATATTAGTAATTCTTTTAGCTTATGGAGAGATTTCAGCTATTTTCATCGATTACTTTTCTGGGCTTTTCTCTTTTGTTCTTAATTTTGATTTCTTGAATGTATATGGGTTCTGTTTTTTATGTTACATGTGTTAGTGGGCTCAGCTGAAATATGATAATATGTTGTTCAAGTTTGGATATTTTTATAATCTGTTGCTTAGTCTGTATTTTATTTATTTTTTAGTGTTCTTGTTTGATTATTATTATTTGTGGGTTGATCTTTATTTTGCTGAATTTTGGGTTTTTTTTTTTGGTTGTTGTTTGCAATTTTGGTTTGCATTTTCTTCAATATTTTAGGAGAGTAGAGGGAATTCGGAAATTATATTGTGCCTAAAAACAATGTATAGCATGTAAAAAACAGAGGAATGGATATTAATAAACTTGATTACAAAAAGGTCAGGCTAAATAGTACCCATTCCATTCCAAGTAGTCTCTCATTTTATTTGGTATTTGGTATGGTCAAACTTGTAAATAGATTAAGAAAATTTGGTATTTAGCCTACTAATAAGATACTTTTTCTATAATTACCTTTCAATTAAGACATAAAATTTGTTAGTTGATCTTGGTGTTTTAAATTTTGAAATGATTTGTAAGAGCAATTAATATGGAGACATGAATTTAATGTTATATTTTAGAAATTTGTATGAAGGGTAAAATAGGTAAAAGGAATTTCAAAATTTTATCGTTTTAAAAATAAATAAGGAAAGATTTAGGTAGATCTGGTTTTTGGCCCCACTTGTAAACCTTGTGGTATGGATTAAATGTTATGAAATTTATGACATAAGCTGATGTAAGCAATATTTTATAAGATTTAATCTTGACTGCAGGGTCTACAGGTGGAGTCAAAAACCGGATTTATATAAGTTTTTTCCGATAAATAATTCAGGACAAACTAAAATATTGAAAAAATGACATATAAAATGTGATTTTTACAATTGATATCAGGTCAACTTAATGTAGGAGATCAGATTTAGTTGATTTTGTTGTGTCTGAATTTTGCATCATCAGCTGCAAAGTTTTAACCTTTGACCATCAGTGTTGCCTAGAAGTACTTTCTTTTGGTTGGTATGCAAGTATTAGGAGTATCAGGATTGCAAATAGTCTTGGATGATATGAACTGTGAAGTATTGTGCTTGTTTTCGAGAGTCTTGATCATTATCACATATGAAGAATCTAGACTGATGATCATTGTAAGCCTATTGGATTTTGTGCAGAACTCTTTAATTAAGAGAGGATGTCAGGAGACGGCACACAGAAAAGTTTGCGTAAACCTCTTGGAGCCCTTGAGGATTCCACCACTGTTAGTTTGGCTAAAAAAAAATAGTGATTACAAGGTATCTTATGTGTTTGTTTGATCTATTTTTCCTTTTTCATTTGTTGTTATTTCATTGCTGGTGTTTAAAGTGCTTCTACCTCTTGGACTTTGATAGGAATTGGACATTGCCACTGTTAAAAGCAACAAATCTTGTTAAACGCTCAGCAAAAGAAAAATACATAAGAGATGGGTAGGGTAATACCTTGAACGTGAAATGGCTGTCATTGCTACTATGATTGGCATGTATCCCTTGATAGTCCATGCTATTGCATATCTGTTAATTATCTGATGGGCATTAGAGCTGGACCTAATGCATTTTTCAGTGGTTTGGAAAAATTACAGATGCCTCCTGAGAAGAGGGAGGAAGGGGGCAGGAGGTGAATATCTGTGTTAGGGGAGGAATGAGAGAGGGTCCACTTAAAAGGATGAGATGGATGGATTGTAGGGTAAGTTTTCGGTGGTGATCGGATAAGAGAATGAACCCAAAGAGGAGGAGACGAACGGAGGCCGAAGGAAAAAATATAGGTTTTTTGTAACACTTTGAGGGTATATTTGACCCCACACTAATTTAATGTTGATATCAACAATAGCGTAAGTGACCTATTTGTTAAACGTGTAATTTGATCTTTTTTCAAAATAGGGCGTGTTTAGTAATTTGGTGTAATTTGGTCTTTTTTCAAATTAGGGTGTGTTTAGTAATTTGGTCAAATTTAAAAAGAGTTTAGTCAAATATCAAGACAGATAAATGTAATTAACCAATTTAAATAAATAAAGGGTAAATTGCGGGCTGCAAAAATTATCATTTAAAGAAGAAACAGAAAGCAAAGGGCCACGCCTCTCACGCGCGTGGTCCTTTGCTGTCCGTACTCTCCTTATAAATGACAGTGTAAGCGTGAATAACACCCTAATAAATATAGTGATATATCATCCAAGTACGACCAATGTGGGAGTGAGATATTAACTGAAAGGCTCAACTACTAATCAGATAAGACTATATACGTCGTCGCCTTCTTCCTTTTCTTCTTCGCGGGAATGCTATCTGCATACAGCAGATTCTAGTTAGAATCAGCAGCCGGTAAAGACACGCATTAGTGTGTGAAAAGAGTGGTATGAAACTGGAAAAGTACAACAAAGAGATCAGAAGACAATGGCGGCAGAGGCGACTGCCGGAATCGGAGAAATTCCTAGTAATACTATTGACGTCAATGTACCGGTCAACCCTACGATTCCTTCCGGTGATCAGTCTGTTTGGGCCGACGTTTCTCCTCTCCTCCAACTCGCCTCCCGAGGTCCCCTTGTCTCCCTCACTCGCTTTTTTTTTTTCACTCGTTTCTGATTTGTGTGAAATACTCTCGATGATGCATGAAAGTTAATAGTTTTTTGCAAGTCTCTATAGCTTAAAGATTTTGTTAATTTAATTAAATATTTTGTGTTTCTATTAACAATTGAAGGCAAGAATTTGCTAAAGTTGTAGTGAAAAGATTAACTTGAGAAAGCTTTGATTGATGGTTAATTTTGTTTTTGTTCATTTGGAGTAGCTAACTAATACTGGCTTAATGTCTAATTTGTGCTTGAATTTATTGCCTCTTTGATGAATTAGGGTGGAATGGGATAGGCCTGACACAATGTTTTAGGATAAAGATGAAATCTTTTATGCAATATAATGTAATGCTTTTTGGAAAATTACACACTTTATATATTTTAGCTTTGAAATTTTCCACTTTGTCATGCTTCGTTCTTACTAGTTCTTCGCAACCTCAGTCTAACCTCGCATCTAGTCTTTATCCTCAATATTTGTGCAGTTGTGAATAAATGATAATACTACTAGATTGCAAGGCTGAAGCTGCGACCTCACATCTAGTCTTTATCCTCAATATTTGTGCAGTTGTGAATAAATGATAATACTACTAGATTGCAAGGCTGAAGCTGCGGGATCAGTCTTACTGTGTATAATTTTATTGTTATGTTGTCTCAGATCTTCGTGACGGTGAGCTAATAAATGGAGAGAATTTTAACCTTTTTGCTGCCATGTCCGTCTTGGAGGTAATGATTCATTTTTTAATGTGGTCTCACTCTTTTAATAGCATGATGTTTGTGAACATGTGATTTCATGTATGTGAACTTAGAATAAGCATGATGTTTTATCTTGGTTTGCAAGAGGGGGTGGTAACTATCACAGAAAATGGTGTCAGCACCAAGGAGTGAAAGTAGTTTTGGCAAAAAAAATTAACAAGGAATAAAGACCTTATGACCATTTTCCTCGTGACTGTAGAATTTGAACTTTGACATGGTGAGGATGTTCATTAATAGCTTAGGCATTCCATCCATGCAAGCAAACTTTTTGAAGTTTTGCAGAACAATATGGAAGAAATTGAACTTTGACCAAAATTGAATGAAAGATCATAGTTTGAATGTATTTGGTTTTATGTGCGTAGTTGCAACAGTGGGAGAAATTGTTTGGAGAGGGAGAGAAGATTTGAGATGAGAGTTTGTATTTCTTTTAACCCGACTGTACAAAGGTTACATTACCTTTTATCAACCCACAGTGGTCGGAGTTCGTGTGCTGGTTTTCTCTTCATGAAGAAATGTAATTTGTGTTATCGGCCATTTTTCCCGAAAATATTTGGTTGATTTTCAAGATACTTTAGCAGAGTAAGGTATTCAATTCTTTGAGTTTGATATGCATTTGTTGTTGGATTATGCCAGTCCCATTACTTATGGAGACTATTTTTACTTCCTTTGGGCATGAGAAGAGCTTTATTTTGTAGCCTGGACTTACTTTAGATTTGAATTGTCTTTTTATGCCGATTTCAGTATTCTTTTATGCTTTCACTTGACAAGTTTGAGTGGATGCCTTCTGGAAGCTGTGATGGATTCTTAAATGTGATTGTAAAGTACTTATAAAGTCATAATACAGCATAATGAATAATTTTGATTGGTCCAAACTACAAACATTTTTCTTTAGAGTTTAGATTTATCTAGTTTACCCTTTTCATTTTTGAAATTGCAGTAAGCACAGTGAATGAATTTTGTGACATCTCTTACTAATGATGAAGCTTTGCTAATGTGGTTATAAGCCTATGGACCCAGAGATGGACTCAGGTATTGTTTCTACTTATTGCTCTGTCGATGAAGCCATTAGAGAGAGGCGCTTCACCTGTTCCTTTGAGGTTTGATAGAACAATTGATTTTCAATGCACTATGGGCATCATGGATCATCTTCTTGCCTGTGAGGTTAGTGTTATGTTTCCCCATTGTTGACTTGTAGGGAGAAATGACATCATTTCTGATCAGTCTCTTGTGTCATACTGCAGGCGACATGGCATAACGGTCATTCACTTGCAAAACTGTTTTCTCATGCATCTACCTTTTGAGACCTGATAGAATATCTTCACATACTTTACTACATTCTTATTGCATGGTCCTAATGGTGACTTGCAATGCAGTTGTTTCAGCTGTCTCAGATGCACGAACAAATGAAACAAAGTACTCCACCAACTCTTTCACTCCTTTTTGTTAATTACAGAATGGGAATATAGTTTCAAGTTTATCACGTGCATGTGAACTGTTTCTATTCAATCTTCCATAAACATTACTAATTGGATCTCTTCGGTTTCCTATCCTTTTGTCTCACATAACATTGGCTGTTACATTGACTTGCCGTACTTTCTTCTATTCACAAGTGCCTCACTTGCAATATGGTAGAGTGACAGGAGAAGAATTTAATGATCTCATGGGTGTATTCTGGGGAAAAAAATTGTTGGTGTATTTTTCCTAAGATTTGACTACCTTCCTCAGCCTCAGTGACTATAGAGTGAGCAGCTAACCTAGCATATTCTATTTTATAACTCATGACTCTCTTCTTCTGCTTCTCTCTCCGTATTTCTTATGAACATTTGTCCACAAGGAAGTTTTAATTTTAGAGGTAATAATTAACATTTCAAATTGCTTTTTCTTGTGAAACATGAGGAATTCAACAGTCTTCACATTTTGAACAAAATGTTGATAGAGTTATTTGGTAACCATTACCTACCCGAAAACTCTGACCAAAACAGGCATTCCTAGTCTGATAAAAAAGGAGGAAGGACTGTATCTGCTACCTGTGGAGTGAATGAACTGAAAATCTACTTGTGTAACATGGATACTGTACTATCTCTAGTGTTTCTTCTCTTTGTTGTATGCCATACAACTGATGATCTTATGACCTTAATAGTCCAACTCTGATGGATGCATCCTTAGACGTTTCCCTTCTAGAATGATGTTTTAAGATAAAAAATAGTAGATGTATTCTTTTTAAAGTTGACGAGTTTAAAGTGGTGCGATGAAGGTGCAAAAGAATTTGAGTAACCTATCTACAATGCCCCAACTCTTCCCAAACATTTACTAGAGTACTAAAATGATCACTGTAACTCATATATCGCAAATATAGGGTGTGTGAACCACGAAACTTGTATGAAACTGAAATTCTTATTCATTTGTACCGTTGTATTGCTTAATTTTATGTATTATAATTTAAGAAGTTTCAGAGTTCCAACCTCTCAAGCTATTTTGATCTTTGCAGTTATTGCTGATAGTTACACACTATCAAAGTTCTTTTTTTTTTTTTTGGGGGGGTGGAGGGTTTCCCATTCTTGGTAGGAAGAAGATCTTTTTACCATGGCCAAATATACGGTCTTCCTTTAAAGTGGGAAGGAGATGAAAAATGTTTGTCCATTCTACATGCTGTGGATGAAATAATTTCTCGCCAACTACGGGCTTCTAAAGTGAGGGTTTTAGAAGGTACATAACTAGAATCATTTAGGGTTTAACTATTAATGTTGCCTATGTAACCTTGATTAGATGTGGGAAAGGACTTTGTGGTTGCTACGCTCTAGCAAGGGTATGATTCTTGGCAAAAATAATTTTTGAGCCTTATTTCCGCTTGGGAAATAGCTTGATTTCCATTGCCATCTTCTGACTGTGCTTTTGAGCAATTGTAGCCACAAACAGCTTCCACGTCGTATTATTTTCCACTTGATCTACGTTTAAGTTTCTTTCAATTTGGTTGGCTGGGCATGTCAGTTTACTTTGAATTCAGTCATCATCCTAACTTTGCTAATGCTGTTGTGAAGAGATATTAAATATCACCCTGACTAGATCTCTGCCAATTTTGATGCTCCCTTATAGGTTAATGGATTTTTTTCCCCCCTCTTTCAATTTATTTTTCTTCTTCCTTCATGGTCAGCTGTATTGTAATCTGCTTCAAACAAAAAGTCTATCAATTTTTTCATCAACGATTTAGAATTTGTTGCGGGCCGTGTATCATAGTCATGAGGACTACAGTTAACATGCTTTTCACTCAGCAGATAAAAGATTATTTTCTGAGACAAAATTCAAGATTTGTTGCTCTCTTGTCACCATCCCACAAGTGGGTTCTGTTGTAAAGTAATATAGTTTAGCCATTGTATATTTAATGATATTTTATTTTTTGTGACGGATTTTGATGAATTTTAATTATGTAAGAAGTTAGAGTCTATTTTAAATAAGTTTTAAATTTTATGTTTATCATGTCAATTTTAACAAATACCAACTCTTATTTATGTTTGATAAGGATTAGTTGGCGAACTATATTTAAACAATTTCTTATCAAGTTAAAATCAATTATAATATCGAGAATTATTATTATCTTTTGAAAGGTACAGTAACATATATATCAAGAAATTTTAAAATAAATGGAATTTATATTACTATAATATAATACGATGGATCTATACCACTCTTGAATTTCCAGCTATAGGCATCTAAAGCCTATATCCACTCAAATCTTCCACACCTAATGACCCATATTTCTTGTAGGATGTAGCCTGTAGGAGCATTTTCTTTTTTGAATTGTTGAAAAAAAACAACAAAACAAAATACTCTGTCAGTACTTAATATTACTACTAAATTTTTGTACATTTCCATAATCTGGTATCTCCTGATCTGACAAGGTAACTAAAAAAATTAGTTAAAAAATCTCTTAAAAGTTAGTACCTTGTAACACAAAAGGAAGCAGATATGTTTTTTTTTTTTTATACTTTTCTAGATTTTAGGAGACAGATTTAATACATTTTTTTTTTTCCACACAGTTTACATTTGTTCTTTGAAGCATTGAGCCAAAATGGGCAGGTTGTGTTGATTCTTCTGAATAATTCAAGCACCATTAACAAACATTCCATGTTTCAAGTGACAGATTTCCCAAAGTTCTTTTGTTATATTTTCTAATTACACTAAACAAAAGAATTTTCACCTTTTTAATTTATAGAATAATTAAAGCTTTTACTCTTATCCATTGAAAGCAACTTGTTTTTCCACCTCCATTTTTTTTAGCAATTTTACATAATTAACTTACTGAAACTAAATTAAAATGCATGAGTATGTTCAAATTTTGTCACACATCTCTTGACGAAATATCAGGATACACAATAACTTTTCAATTAGGAAAGTACATCATAAAAATAAAATCAATTTACCAATATAGAATTTGATAATATACTTCAATTTTGCATTCTAATTCAAATGACAAATACATGAATATTGACAACTTTCTCATTACCTTATTCTATTCCTTGTTCCATTGTAAAATACAAATTTCCTATTTTGCCAACTAAAAGGCATCAAACATGGTGAAAAGCATTTCCTAGACTCCTATATGCCCCCAACAAAAGCACAATAAAACGCAATGTTTTAGGTACATGAACCTAGAAGGATATAAACAAAGCATCATGTTCAAGTAAATCTTCAATCCCTCAAATAAGACCCCCAAATTTACCACAACAAAAAGTACTAAATAATACTCCTATTGGATGCCTATCAAACTCCTAAAATTTATGGAAATAATAGTGTTACAAAATGTGCACAATTAAATATAAATATATAACCAAACAAAATTTTTATATACCCAAAAGTTTTAGCCATTCATAAAAATTTCGATTATATTTGGCCTAAACTATCTTGTGCTGTTTAGACTTTAGATCACACCCCTACCATGTCAAAGGCTAAAGAGTTAGAGAGGATTAAAAAAACAGAAATTCTACCGTTTAAACATTTGTACATTATAAATTTTTAAAAAATAAGATATTATATTGTACACACTATAACACTTTAAGGACTATAAAATTTTCTATTATAAAAAAACCAAGAAAGAGAGTAATGAGAGAGAATATAGGACAAAAGCGGTAGAGAAGAAATCTTTATCTTTATATAAACTACAAAGTTTTAACTGTTCTCCCGAAAATATCAATATTAGATACGTACAAAGTAATTAATTTAATTAATTTCCTTTCCCAGTACTTAACTTTATTTTCCATAATTTTCTTTCCATATTATTTAGATTTTCAAGAAAAATATAATACATAAGGGTGTATTCGTTTGGATTGAAAATATTTTCCTTGGAAAATATTTTACATGATAAAGTCTATTTTTCATACAATTTTTCGGTGTTCGGTTGACAAAATAAAAATATTTTAAAATAAAAAATTTTAACAGTTTTATCTTTAATTTTCTAGATACAAGTTAACTTATAACAATAGTAATAAATACCTTACAAGTAATTGTGATTAATAATTGATTTTGTTCAAAATTAAATGATAGTAGAGACAGCTCATAAATTAAGGGTAAATTAGCCCATCTAAAAAAGAAACTAAAAGTAAGTATTTGAGATTTAATGTCCTATTATGAAAATAACCAAATTCGTAAGTTATTTTCGAGGAGGAAAATTGAAATATTTTGGAAATTTTCCTGTTTGACACAAAAATTCTAAAATATTGAAAATAACAGTGTATCTTTTGTCAATATCCACAGTGTCACAAATGAGATGATACAGTAGGACTTTGTATTCTTTAAATGAATAAAAATGTTTTGTATATTTAATAGTAGTAAAAATAATCTAGAATTTTTTTTTGGGTGACACTGACATCGACGGCCAGCCAAAACCAATTCATTGTTGGGAAGTGTATTTTAGTATTAAGGATATTTTAGTCATTTAACTAGATTATCTTAATAATTTTAATATTAGAATTGGCAGGTTGATAAAGTGAGAAGTGAGAATTAAGTGTAATTATCCACCTCAGTGGAATCACAATAATGAGCATATGTACTATCCTAACATTGCTTACTCCAACATTTTCGATGGGAAAATACAGCACTTTTCGTGCTTATATGCTTCTTGTCAATGGGATTGTTTGGCCTAATCCCTGCAATCCATGCTGTGGTGGTCAATTGGAATGATCCTCATAAGAATGTAATACTTTGAAAATAAAATACCACTCTTCATTAATTTATTAATTCTTGAATATCGGTCACCTTTTGTGCTTGTAAGGATGATTTAATTACATCCAAAATACTTGTACTTCAAGTATGTGAGGTTAGATTAATTATGTTCAAATATGTGTTTTATATTCATGATTTTTGCTGTTAAACTACTAACCATTAATACTACTTTTGATAAACCGTGAGCAAAACCTTATGGTGTTATGCCTTTTATTTTCACAAATTTTATTAGGGTTAATAATATTTTGCCCACCTAAATTGGGTGGATAATTACACTTTGTCTGTCTGAAGTAACAAAATATACACTTTGCCCTTCCATTGATACAATTCATCTATTAAAAATTTTAAAACCATCAAAATAATTTAATTAAATGACTAAAATACCCTACCCTATAGTATTATATTTTGATTTTTCATGTATTTTGATGTTCAATAATTATAAAATAATTAGAAAAAATAAAGTAAAATAGCAACTTGATATCTTTGACTTTAAGAGTGAAAATATGAGAAATATTGAATTAAATTATATCCGACGTCATATTTTTCACAGGTTAAGCCAAATATTAAAAGTGTAAAATACTAAGAACAATAAAAAATCACAAAAGTTTTATAAAAAATATATATTCTCACGATATTCTGGAAGAAAATTTTTTAATAGAAAATAAGTCCATTCAAGAATTGTTCTACTAATATTTTTTTGATCAATTTTGTTCTACTAATATAGTTAAATTTGAAATAATATCAAATGAAATTTAAAAAAAAAATTTGACCAAGAAATATGTTGAAATATTATAAAGTTTATTTTTTTCTTATTTTTAAATAATTATCACATCACTATCAAAATTTAAATACATAAAAAATAAAATTATATTGCTAAGGGTATTTTAGTAATTTAATTAGAATTATCTTGATGATTTTAAAATCATTAATGAATAAATAGATGTCAATACAGGGTAAAGTGTATGTTTTGTTACTTTAGGATGGCAAAGTGTAATTACCCATATAGTTTATGGGGTAAAGTATTATCAACCCATTTTATTATATTAATACCGATAAGAAATCCTCCCTATACAGGGAATAAATGGAGAAACCATCATTTATCTATTTGGAGAATGACATCTCACCATTTGATCAAATAAAGGATTATATTTTATCGACATCATCGTTATACTTAATTAAACAATCAAAACTACGTAATTTCATTTTTTTTTTAATTTATATATAAAATTTAAGATTAAGTAGAAGAAAAAATGAATACTTAAAAGTAATCTAATGAAATTATTAATATTATAAGACTCCAAATTAAATGATCTACTAAATTGTTGCTATAATTTTTTTATCTTCTTACCTTATTCTTTCTTGCTACCGCTAAACTATTATATTACTAATATTTGATTAATTAAAAGCAATCTAATTTTTTACATGTATCTAAATAATTTATAGAATAAATAAGTTTTTTAATACAAGCAAAATAATTTGTCAAAAAAATTAAAATATATATTCTAAGCATGCAAACAAAATTTTATTATGCCATTACCATTCACGTGTTATATTTTGATTGAATTTACCGTAATTCGAAAACTCTTATATTAGGCAATCGTAATATTTTCTTACTACATTTTACCACTGTAACACAATAAATAAAAAGGTTGTACATGATATTTCATTCTATAATTTTATTTGTATACTAAACTAATTTTTTTTTATTTCCTCTAAGTCAAAATTTATTAGTTATTTGTTAATCTTATTATTAATAGTTAATCACAGAATCTATACCAATAACGTATATTTCTTATATTAAAGCATGATTATTCTATAAATAAATTAATTTATTAGATACATGTGAAAAGTTGAAACTTTGATTAGTTAATTATTAAAAGTAATATAATTGTCTAAGAGTTAGAAGAGAGAATGTTAGTGAAAAAATAAAAAAGAGAAACAAGAGAAAGAACATAAAATACAAGGGAAAAAGAAGAAGAAAAATAAAAATAATGACAATTAAAATAACATAGGTAATTTTGTTAAAATGGTTAAGTGCATATATTAAATAAATAGAAGGTAAACCACAGATGACTCGAAAATTCAGGGGTTTCTTTTAAAAAAACTTTACGGAGGGGTAGGATTTAAATAAATAGAGAGGATAAACTGCAAGTGGCTTGAAAGTTTAGGGGGACATTTTTTTAAAAAAAAAAAAACCTTAGGAATCGGTAGGATTTAAATAAATAGAGGGGGTAAAAAAAAAACTTTAGGGAGTGTAGGATTAAAGGGCTTATGGTCGCAAGTAGCTTGAAAGTTCGGGAGGGGTTTAAAAAAAAAAAAAAAAATAAATAACCTTTGGATGGCTAGGATTTAAATAAATAGAGAGGGTGATAAATATTCATATAGGATTTAAAAAATAAAAAAAAACCCTAAAGGTAAATAAAGGAGACAAGGATAGAAGGGTGAAAATAAAGGTCAATAAAGGAGAAAAATAGAAGGGTGAAAAAATAAAGGTAACTAAAGGAGACATTAAATAAAATAAAAAAAAAAAAAAAAAAAAAAACTTGCAACAACATAAGAAAATAATCCTAGAGGGGGTAAAAAAAAATTTTAGGGAGCGTAGGATTAAAGGCTTATGGTCGCAAAAGTGCTGTATTTTCCCATCGAAAATGCTGGAGTAATGACTAGGATTTAAATAAATAGAGGGGGTGATAAATATTCTTATGGGATTTAAAAAAAAAAAAAACCCAAAAAATTTCAGTTGATATGACAGCAAACAACATGATTGTGCCTTGCCGTGTTATAAACTGTGGAAAGCACATCATGTTGTGCGGATTATCACATCAATGTCTCTTATACGTATTCTAGATGGGTGTTAATGTAGTGAAACAGAAAGTAATGCATGAGCGATGTGGGACAATCTAGATGGTTTAGCTGAACTACTAATTAGATCGTCTTCTTCTTCCATTTCTTCTTCGCGAGAATGCTGCGTGCAGATTCTTATGATAGTAATCCTAATCAGAATCAGCTGCCGGTAAAGAAACGCATTACTCTGTGAAAATAGTGGAAACTGGAAAACTACAAAAAAGAGAGCAGAAGACAATGGCGGCAGAGACGACTGCCGGAATCGGAGAAATTCCTAGTAATACTAGATTGCAAGGCTGAAGCTGCGGGACCAGTCTTATTATGTATAATTTTATTGTTATGCTGTCTCAGATCTTCGTGACAGTGAGCTAATAAATGGAGAGAATTTTAACCTTTTGGCTGCCGTGCCCGCCTTGTAGGTAATGATTCATTTGTTAATGTGGTCTCACTCTTTTAATAGCATGATGTTTGTGAACATATGATTTCATGTATGTGAACTTCATGATGTTTTATCTTGGTTTGTAAGAGGTGGTACCTATCACGGAAAATGGTGTAAGCACCGAACAGTGAAAGTAGTTTTGGCAAAAAAAATTAGCAAGGAATAAAGACCTCATGACCATTTTCCTCATGACTTTGACATGGTGAGGAGATGTTCATTAACAGCTTAGGCATTCCATCCACGCAAGCAAACTTTTTGAGGTTTTGCAGAACAATAGGGAAGAAATTGAAATTTGACCAAAATTGAACGATAAAGTAAATGCAGATAGAGGAGAAAATAGCATGAAAGATTATATTTTGAATGTATTGGCTTTTTATTTGCGTAGTTGCAATAGTGGCAGAAATAGTTTGGAGAGGGAGAGAAGATTTGAGATGAGAGTTTGTATTTCTTTTAACCTGACTGTACAAAGGTTACATTACCTTTTATCAACCCACAGTGGTCGGACTTCGTCTGCTGGTTTTCTCTTCATGAAGATATGTTATTTGTGTTTATCGGCCATGTTTTCCCGAAAATATTTGGTTGATTTACTTTAGCAGAGTATGGTATACAATCCTTTGAGTTTGATATGCATTTGTTGTTGGACACAGTCCTGTTACTCTCAGAGACTATTTTTACTTCCTTTTGGCATGAGGAGAGCTTTATTTTGTAGCCTGGAATTATTTTATATTTGAATTGTCTTTTTATGCCAATTTCAGTTTTCTTTTTCGCTTTCACTTGTCAAGTTTGAGTGAATGCTCTCTGGAAGCTGTGATGGATTCTTAAATGTGATTGTAAAGGACTTATAAAGTGATAATACAGATAATAAATAATTTTGATTGATCCAATTGTCAAGTTTGAGTGAATGCTCTCTGGAAGCTGTGATGGATTCTTAAATGTGATTGTAAAGGACTTATAAACTGATAATACAGATAATAAATAATTTTGATTGATCCAATCTACAAGCATCTTTCATTAGATTTATCTAGTTTACCCTTTTTCATTTTTGAAATTTGCTGTAAGCACAGTGAATGAATTTTGTGAAATCTCTTACTAAAGATGAAGTTTTGCTAATATGGTTAATTATCTTAATCAGATTATGCACCCAAAGATGGAGTCAGGTATTGTTTCTAATTATTGCTCTGTCGATGAAGCCATTGAGAAAGGTGCTGCTCATCTGTTATGTTTCCCCATTGTTGACTTGTACGGAGAAACGACATCATTTCTGATCAGTCTCTCGTGTCATACTGCAGGCGACATGGCATAACCGTCATTCACTTGGGAAAACTGTTTTCTCATGCATCTACCTCTTGAGACCTGATAGAATATCTTCACTTACTTTACTACATTCTTATTGCATGGTCCTAATGGTGACTTGCAATGCAACTGTTTCAGCTGTCTTAGATGCACGAACAAAGGAAGTAAAGTACTCCGCCAACTCTTTCACTCCTTTTGTAGTTACAGAATGGGAATATAGTTTCAAGTTTATCATGTGCGTGTGAACTGTTTCTATTCAATCTTCCATAAACATTACTAATTTGATCTCTTCGGTTTCCTATCCTTTTGTCTCACATCACATTGTTACGTTGACTTGCCTTATTTTCTTCTGTTGTTGCAATATGGTAGAGTGACAGGAGAAGAATGTAATGATCTCATGGGTGTATTCTGGGGAAAATAATTCCTTGATGTATTTTTCCTAAGATTTGACTACCTTCCTCAGCCTCAGTGAATATACTCACCTAGCATATTCTATTTTATAACTCATGACTCTCTTCTTCTGCTTCTCTCTCCGTATTTCTTATGAACATTTGTCCACAAGGAAGTTTTAATTTTAGAGGTAAAAATTAACATTTCAAATTGCTTTTTCTTGTGAAACATGAGGAATTCAACAGTCTTCACATTTTGAACAACATGTGCTAGAGTTATTTGGTAACCATTACCTACCCTAAAACTCTGACTAAAACAGGCATTCCTAATCTGATAAAAAAGGAGGAAGGACTGTATCTGCTACCTGTGGAATGAATGAACTGAAAATCTACTTGTGTAACATGGATACTGTCTCTAGTGTTTCTTCTCTTTGTTGTATGCCATACACCTGATGATCTTATGACCTTAATAGTCCAACTCTGATGGATGCATCCTTAGACATTTCCCTTCTAGAATGATGTTTTAAGATAAAAAATAGTAGATGTATTCTTTTTAAAGTTGAAGAGTTTAAAGTGGTGCGATGAAGGTGCAAAAGAATTTGAGTAACCTATCTACAATGCCCCAACTCTTCCCAAAAATTTACTAGAGTACTAAAATGATCACTGTAACTCATATATCGCAAATATAGGGTGTGTGAACCACGAAATGTGTATGAAACTGAAATTCTTATTCATTTGTACCATGTGTGAACTTGGAGAGGTGATTGATGATTTGGCCAGAAGCATCTTAGTTGGAGAATTATCGTAATTAGTGGTACTTGTAATTGGTGTTTCTTAGACTGCTAGAAGTTTCAGAGCCAGCAACCTCTCAATCTATTTTGGCAATTACTACCGTTATATTGCTTAATCAGAATTTTATATATTATAATTTAAGAAGTTTCGGCGCTGCAACCTCTCAAGCTATTTTGATCTTTGCAGTTATTGCTGATTGTTACACACTATCAAAGTTATAATGTCTCTCTTTTTTTTTTTTTTTTTTTGCCTGGTTTCCCATTGTTGGTAGGAAGAAGATCTTTTTACCATGGCATATGGTCTTCCTTTAAAGGGAAAGGAGATGAAAAATGCTTGTTCATTCTACATGCTGTGGATGAAACAATTTCTCGCCAACTGAGGGCTTGTAAAGCTCCATCAACCAAGAGGGTTTTAGAAGGTACATAACTAGAGTCATTTGGGGTTTAACTATTAATGTTGCCAATGTAACCCTTGATTAGATGTGGGAAAGGACATTTTTTTGTTTCTTTATCTTCCCACTTCTGAATTCTGGCCAACTAGACCTTTTCAAAGCCGTCTGCTTCAGACTGGTCGTATTCAATATATGCTGGCTTCTCCACCATGAAAAACAAACTCTGTGGACGCATCACCTCTATCCTGTTAAGTACCTTTTTTTTTTTTTTTTTTTTTGCCTTTTTAAAATTTTTAAGCTACAAAGAACTGTGGTAAAGTATATTTATTTTATATCTTTGAACTTTCTGATAACCATCAAGCTATTCTCGATGCTTGCTGCCCTGAGGAATGAGTATAACGTGACATTTCAATTGTGAGCATATGAGGTATGCATATTCGATAGAGCACCATTTTGGGTTTGAACGTTTATTTTTTATTAAGTTAACGAAAACATCTATTTTTACGAATAGTCAGAATAATCTGATAAGCTCATCTTAGGGCTTTTGTTAATCCCATTGTTTTACCATTTTCTGTAGTGATTGAACTCTGTACGTGAAATATGCTTGACCTAGAAAATTAATATTGAAAGGATGGATTATGGAAGAACTAGAGCAAATATCCTGTTTTCTTTTCATGCTTCTGCAGTTCTTTGCCATCAAATTGCTTTCAATTTCTGTCCCATTCCCATTTGAGATTTTGTCCACAGGTGATGCCATTTTTTCATCAATGTTCAATTTTCTCAGAGATTTCTTCAGCATTTACTCCTACATAAAGCTTGCCTTCCTGACACAAATTTCTTGCTTCTCGTTCAACTACAGATCATGCTGTATAGATTATCCGCAAATACTCTAATCGTACTCGTCTCTTGTGGGTTCCTTTCAGAATTGTCTCTTGAATGATGAAAATGTCCTCGTTCTGCGGACATTGTCTACCTACAATTGTTTTAAGGATGCTCAAAGAATTGCAAAGGAACTAAGGACCAATTATTCAAATGATCCAGACAAACTGAACGAACTCCGTTCTCTAGAGCAGGTGGCAGAACATAATGTTTGTTTGCCGCTTGGGAACTCTTGATCCATCACTTAAGGTTTACTTTGAATTCAGTCATCATCCTTACTTTACTATTGCTGTTGTGAAGAGATCTTAGATCTCTGCCAATTTTGATGCCCCTTATGGGTTGACTGTAAAATTTGATTTTTTTCCCTCTTTCAATTTATTTTCTTCTTCCTTCGTGATCAGCTGTATTGTAATCTGCTTCAAAAAAATACTCTTAATTTTTTTATGTGCCATTTAAAATTTGTTGCGTGCCGTGTATCACAGTCACGAGGACTACCGTTCAATTATTCTATAACAAGCTTTTCACTCAGCAAATAAAAGGTTATTTTCTGAGACAGATTTCAAGATTTGCTGCCCTTTTGTTCCCATCCCACAAGTGGGTTCTGAAATAAAGCAATGTAGTTTTGCAATTGTATATTCAATGATATTTTATTTTTCGCACTTTTACTAAAGTCGAGCTAAAGTAACTTGAGAGTTTTACATAAATTTTAAACTTTATGTTTATCAAACTAACTTTAACAAATACCAATTCTTATTTATGTTTAGTTAGAGTAGTTAGCAAACTAAACTTAAATAATCCCTTATCAAGTTTAATTAATTATAATATCGAATAATTTTGTCATGTTTTAAAAGGTGTTTTATCATGGATCTAATACTCTCATGAATTTTTTGCCATAGGCAAATAGCCTGTATATTCAATCAACCTTCCGAACCCAATGATCCATATTTCTTATAGCCTCAACTGTTGGAGAATTTTTCTTTTATAATGTAAAAAATAAAATAATAAATACCTTACTGTCACTACTCAGTACCTACTAAATTTTTGTACACTTCCGTATTCTGAGACCTTCTGACCGGACGAGGTAACTAAAAAATTAGTAGTTTGTAGTACAAAAGGAAGCAAACTCATGTCTTCTTCTTTTCTGGCTCTTCTGTTTCTAGGACTGTTCACATTTGTTTCCTTTAGTTTTCTCACACCGTTTACTTTTTGTTTCTATGTTTGAGGCATTGAGCTAAAATGGGCAGGCTTTGTTGATTCTTTTGAATAATTCAAGAACTTCTAATAGAATTCCATATTTCAAGTGGTGGATTTCCCAAAGTTCTTTTGTTGTATTTTCTATAGTTATTAAACTCGGTTTGAGAAGGAATCCAACAAAAAAGCGAGTTAATGAGTTACTGATTCAACAAGTGGGTCATTAATATAATATAATAGTTTGTATAATAATTTTAGTTATTAGATACAAGACATGTATTGAAAAAATTTATAAAATATATTTATTAATTTTCAAATCTATTATTATAAAGAATTTATAATTATTATGTTTCTAAAACTACAATAGAATAGACTAAAATGTATAGGTTTAGGTTTTTGTAGTGTAATGATGTATAACAAATGTATAGAGAATGTCTATTTGTTTAAATAACTAGTGATATGTTCAATTTGTGCAATTTTACCAATACGAAAAATATTTTTTTATTTGGTAACTTACGTTTGCAAAAGTTTTTTTAAAAGTATTATTTTCTTATTATTTTAAAAATCTTTAATTTTATTTTGAAAATAAAGTTGCAAAATGTTACAACTATGATTTTATTTGAGAGAGATAGGAAAAGAAGAGTAATATGATTTTATTTGAGAGAGATAGGAAAAGAAGAGTAAAGATAAAATTTACTAATATAAATAAAAGCAAAGGATTTAATACCAACAAAGTGGATGTCTTGGTGGTCAGTGCATTTCTTTTCCAAGCAGTGATTTTGAGTTCGAATTTTCTATTTATTTTGGAACTCCCGGTCTATTTAAAAAACCGGCTGGGTAACCGGTTATTTCAGTTCAAACCTTGGTGGTGTGAAATTTTCTATTTATTTTGGAACTCCCGGTCTACTTAAAAAACCGGTTAGATAATCGGTTTTTCGATTCAACCGACGAGTAACCGGTTTTTCGATTCAACCGGCGAGTCAAATAGGTTTGAGCGGTCTTCTCCTTATCTAGTCCAATTGCGAATCCAGCTCGGTCCACTAAGCGGTTTATTAAATTGACCGGTTGAACTGTCTGACCGAACCGATTTCAATAACTATAGTATTTTCTGATGTTGAGGATTCAAGTGTATTAACTTGACAAGTAATTACACTGAACGAGGAAATTCGACTTTTGATTTAAAGAATAATTAAAGCTTACTCTTATCCATCGAAACCGACTTGTTTTTCTACCTTCATCATTAGTAATTATGTAAAGTAATTTTACACAATTCACTTACAGGTACAAAATTAAATTGAATGATTTAACTTTGTACACTTCACATGCGTGAGTATGTTCTGTAAACCTAAATTTTGTCCACATCTCTTGATCAAATATCAGGATACACAATAATTGTTCAATTAAGAAAGTACGTGATGAAAAAAATCAATTTACCAATACAGAATGTTAGAAACGAGAATATATTATCATACGTATAAATCAGATTTTACTATAATTGGTACATGGGAAACCTTTATGTAGGCTTACAAGAGAATATTTCAGATCATCTATACATGACAAATCTTGCTAATTAAGACAATTAGACTAGTAAAGTAATTAGCAAATTTAGGGAAATAATTAGGAAAATTACATTGACCAAATATTTACATACCATAATTTAATAATTCTATATCTTTGGCATCCTCCTTCAAACTCAATATGGTTACGGAAAACCAAATTGAATTTGAAACTGAATAGACAAGAGAATTAAGAACCAAAACCGAAACAGATCGAAAACCTGAAAACTAAAACTAAGAGAACTCAAAAGTTGAAAATCTTAGAACCCGAAGGTGGAAAACTTCAGAAAGCCAAAATTTCAAAATCGAGAGAAGTCGAAAGTCGAAAACTAAGAGAACCCAAAGGTTGAAAACCAAGAGAGAGAATCCGAAAGTTGAAAATTGAAAAAAAAAAAAACACGAAAATTGAAATCAGGAGACCCGAAGGTTGAAATCAAGAGAACCGAAGATTGAAAATCAGGAGATCCGAAGGTTGAAACTAGGAGAATCCGAGGGTTGAAACCCAAGAATCGGAACAAAATATATTTACAAGCGGAAACTTAAATATATTTACAGGCATAGGCTCGATACCATATTAGAAACGAGAATATATTATAATATGTATAAATTATGTTTCAATACAATTGGTATATAAGGAGCTTTTATATAGGATTACAAGAAAATATTTTAGAACATCTAGACATGACAAGTCTTGCTAATCAGGACAATTAGACTAGTAAAGTAATTACCTAATCTAGGGGAAAAATTAAAAAAATTACATCAACCAAATATTTACATACTATAATTTAATAATTCCAGAAGATATTTTTCACATGAAATTTGATAATATACTTCAATTTTGCATTCTAATTCAAATGGCAAATACTTGAATATTGACAACTTTCTCATTACCAAATTCTATTCCTTGTTCCATTGTAAAATACAAGTTTCTTATCCTACCAACAAAAAGACATAAAACACGGTGAAAAACATTTCCAGGACTCCTATATGCCCCCAACAAAAGCACAAAAAATGCAATGTTTTTGTTACATGAACCTAGGAGGATATAAACAAAGCATCATGTTCAAGTAAATCCGTAATCCCCCCTAATATACCCCCCACATTTACCACAACTAAAAGTACTAAATAATACTCCTATTAGATGCCTACCAAACTCCTAAAAATTTATGCAAATGATAAGCGTTACAAAATGTGCACAATTAATTATAAATATATAACCAAACAAATTTTTTTATATACCCAAAAGTTTTAACCATTCATTAAAATTTCGTCTACATTTGGCCTAAACTATCTTGTGCTGCTTAGATTGTCTTTAGATCATACCTTTACCGTGTCAAAGACTAAAGAGTCAGAGAGGATTAAAAAAATAGAAATTCTACCGTTTAAATATTTGTATATTGTAAATTTTTAAGACACATGATATTATATTATACACACCATAACGCTTTAAGGATTATAAAATTTTCTATAAAAAAAAAAAAGCCAAGAAAGAGAGTAATGAGAGAGAATAGACGATAAAAGTGGTAGAGAATAATCTTTATCTTTATATAAACCACAAAACCTTAACTGTTCTCTCGAAAATATCAGTATAAGATACATACAAAGCAATTAATTTAATTAATTTTCTTTCCCAGTAATTAACTTTATTTTCCATATATTATTTATAATTTCAAGAAAAATATAACACGTAAGTGTATCCTTTTATCAATATCCATAAGGTGTCACAAATGACATAATACATTAATACTTTGTATTCTTTAAACGAATAAAAATGTTTTATATATTTAATAGTAGTAAAAATAATTTAGAATTTAGAAAACATTTTTTTTGGTGACATTGACACCGAGGGCCAACCAAAAACCAATTAATTGTTGGGAAGTGTATTTTAGTACTAAAGGTATTTTATTCGTTTAACTAGATTATCTTAATAATTTTAATATTAGTAATAGACGAATAGTGTATATTTTTGTTATTTAGGAAAGTAAATTAAGTGTAATTATCCACCTCATTGGAATCACAATAATGGGCATCTGTACTATCATAGCATTGCTTACTCTAGCATTTTCAACAGGAAAATGTCGCGCTTTTCGTGCTATACTCTTCATGTCAATGGGACTGTTTGGCCTAATCCCTGCAATCCATGCTGTGGCAATTAATTGGAATGATCCTCGTAGGAATATAACACTTGGTTACGAGACTATCATGGCACTGTCTTATATAACAGGGGCAATGTTCTATATTAGCCGAATCTCATAGAGATGGAAGCCTGGTTTCTTTAATCTAACAGGTCACAATCATAAGATTTTCCAAGTTTTTGTGATCTTGATACAAGATGGTGCATTGGCCCATTACGGTGCTTCGATTGTCGAGGCAGATTGCAAAGTGATAATAGTAATACTGCTATCTTATTTAATTACTTCTTGATCAGCTAACTTTCTTTTAGATTAGATGAAAACAAAATACCATTCTTCATTACCTTATTAATTCTTGAATATCAGTCACATTTTGTGCTTGGAAGGATGATTTCATCACATCCAAAATACTTGTACTTCAAGTATGTGAGGTTAGATTAATTATGTTTAAATATGTGTTTTATATTCATGATTTTTGCTGTTAAATTACTAACTATTAACACTACTTTTGATAAACCATGAGCAAAACCTTCTGGTGTTATGCTTTTTATTTTCACTAATTTTATTATATTAATACCGACAAGAATCCTCTCTATATAGGGAATAAATGAAAAACTTTCATTTGTCTCTTTAGAGTATGACACCTCACTATTTGATCAAATAAAGGATTATATTTTGTCTACATCATCGTTATACTTAATTATATAAACACTCAAAACTACGTAATTTTGATTCTTTTTTTTTTATTGAATTTAAGATTAAGTAGGTGAAAAAAAATAAATACTTAAAAGTAATCTAATGAAATTATTAATATTAACACTCCAAATTAAACGATCTACTAAATTGTTGCTATAAATTTTTTTTATTTTTTTTATTTTTTATCTTCTTACCTTATTCTTTTTTGCTATTGCTAAACTATTATATTCCTAATATTTGATTAATTAAAAACTCTAATTTTTTATATGTATTTAAATAATTTATAGAATAAATAAGTTTTTTAATACAAGCAAAATAATTTGTCAAAAACTAAAATATATATTTTGAGCATGCAAACAAAATTTTATTATTCCATTACCATTCATGTACCGTAACTCCAAAAAAATCCTTATATTAGGCAACTGTAATATTTTCTTACTATTTTTTGCCGCTGTAACACAATAAATAAAAAGGTTGTACATGATTTTTCATTCTACAATTTTATTTGTACACTAAACTAAAATTTTTTAAATTTCCTCTAGCCCAAAAAATTTGTTATTTATTTGTTAATCTTATTATTAATAGTTAATCACAAAACCTATGCCGATAATGTATATTTTTTTATGTTAAAGCATGATTATTCTATAAATAAATTAAATTATTAGACACATGTGAAAAGTTGAAACTTTGATTAGTTAATTATTAAAGTAATATAATTGTTTGGGAGTTAGAAGAAAGACTGGTGAAAAAAATAAAAAGAAAAGCAAGAGAAAGAAAATAAAATAAAAGGGAAAAAGTAGAAGAAAAAAATAAAAGCAATAACAATTGAAATAACATAGGTGATTTTGTCCAGAAACATAAAAGATGGTTAAGTGCTTATATTAAATAAATAGAAGGGGTAAATCGCAAATGGCTAGAAACTTCAGGGGTTTCTTTTAAAAAAACTTTAGAAAGGGGTAGGATTTTAATAAATAAGAGGATAAACCGCGAGTGGCTTGAAAGTTCAGGGGTTATTTTTTACAAAAAAACTTGACTCAAATAGGACTTGAATAAATAGAGGGGTAAACAACAAGTGGCTTGAAAGTTCAGGGGGCTTTTTAAAAAAAAAAAAAAAGAACCTTGGGGATGGGCAGCATTTAAATAAATGGAGGAAGTAAAGTGCAAGCGGCTTGAAAGTTAGGGGGGATTTTTTAGAAAAGAACTTTAGGGAAGAGGGGCTTTCTTTTAAAAAAAAAAATATACTTGCGCATGGTTGGATTTAAATAAATAAAGGGGGTAAATTGCAAGTGGTTTGAATTTACTTAGAAAAAAACTTTGGGGAGGAAACGAAAAATAAATTATTTGAAAGGCAACCGGTCCGAACAAGTGAACATTTGCAGATATTTGAGTGTTTAATTGTTCGGCCCACCAACGCTTCAAACAACTTCGGCTGCTGGTTTAAACACTCTAATTAATATAGTCATATACATCCTTAGTAAAAGCGATGTGGGACAAAGATACTATTAGTGGGTAACAAATATACGACGTCGTCTTCTTCCTTTTCCTTTTCTCTCTATTATCTGGATTCGCGGGAACGCTATGATACGAGCAGTCGAGCATACAGCAGATTGTAATTATAATCAGAACCAAAAAGAGAGCAGAAAACAATGGCGGCTGAGGCGACTGCCGGAATTGGAGAAATTCCTAGTATTACTATTACCGGTCAACCCTACGATTCCTTCCGGTGATTAGTCTCTTTGGGCCGACGTTTCTCCTCTCCTCCAACTCGCCTCCCGAGGTCCCCTTGTCTCCCTCACTCGCTTTTTTTTTTTTTTCACTCGTTTCTGATTTGTGTGAATTACTCTCGATGCATGAAAGTTAATATTTTTTTGCAAGTCTCTATAGCTTAAAGATTGTGTTAATTCAATTAAATATTTTGTGTTTCTATTAACAATTAAAGGCAAGAATTTGCGAAAGTTGTAGTGAAAATATTAACTTGAGAAAGCTTTGATTGATGGTTAATTTTGTTTTTGTTCGTTTGGAGTAGCTAACTAAGACTGGTTTAATGTCTAATTTGTGCTTGAATGTACACAACATTCGCTTAGAGACAGATTGTATTATATGAAATTAGAATAGACAATGTTTTGGAATAAAGGTGAAGTCTTTTATGCAACATAATGTACTGCTTTTTGGAAAATTACACACTCCATATATCTTAGCTTTGAAATTTTCGACTTAGTGGCTCTGAGTTTGAATGCTTCGTTTTGCATTAGTTCTTCACAACCTCAGTCTGACCTCGTATCTAGTCTTTATCCTCAATATCTGTGCATTTGTGAATAAAAGATAATACTACTAGATTGCAAGGCTGAAGCTGCGGGATCAGTCTTACTGTGTATAATTTTATTGTTATGCTGTCTCAGATCTTCGTGACGGTGAGCTAATAAATGGAGAGAATTTTAACCTTTTGGCTGCCGTGCCCGCCCTGGAGGTAATGATTCATTTGTTAATGTGGTCTCACTCTTTTAATAGCATGATGTTTGTGAACATATGATTTCATGTATGTGAACTTCTTAATGTTTTATCTTGGTTTGTAAGAGGTGGTACCTATCACGGAAAATTAGATGGTGTAAGCACCGAGCAGTGAAAGTAGTTTTGGCAAAAAAAAATAGCAAGGAATAAAGACCTCATGACCGTTTTCCTCATGACTGTAGAATTTGAACTTTGACATGGTGAGGATGTTCATTAACAGCTTAGGCATTCCATCCATGCAAGCAAACTTTTTGAGGTTTTGCAGAACAATATGGAAGAAATTGAAGTTTGACCAAAATTGAACGATAAAGTAAATGCAGATAGAGGAGAAAATAGCATGAAAGATTATATTTTGAATGTATTGGCTTTTATGTGCGTAGTTGCAATAGTGGGAGAAATAGTTCGGAGAGGGAGAGAAGATTTGAGATGAGAGTTTGTATTTCTTTTAACCTGACTGTACAAAGGTTACATTACCTTTTATCAACCCACAGTGGTCGGACTTCGTCTGCTGGTTTTCTCTTCATGAAGATATGTTATTTGTGTTTATCGGCCATGTTTTCCTGAAAATATTTGGTTGATTTACTTTAGCAGAGTAAGGCTATACAATACTTTCAGTTTGATGTGCATTTGTTGTTGGATTATGCCACAGTCCTGTTAGTCTCAGAGACTATTTTTACTTCCTTTTGGCATGAGGAGAGCTTTATTTTGTAGCCTGGAATTATTTTATATTTGAATAGTCTTTTTATGCCAATTTCAGTTTTCTTTTTGGCTTTCACTTGACAAGTTTGAGTGAATGCTTTCTGGAAGCTGTGGTGGATTCTTAAATTTGATTGTAAAGTACTTGTAAAGTGATAATACAGATAATAAATAATTTTGATTGATCCAATCTACAAGCATTTTTCATTAGATTTATCTAGTTTACCCTTTTCATTGTTTAAATTTGCTGTAAGCACAGTGAATGAATTTTGTGACATCTCTTACCGATGATGAAGTTTTGCCAATATGGTTAATTTATCTTAATCAGATTATGGACCCAAAGATGGAGTCAGGTATTGTTTCTAATTATTGCTCTGTCGATGAAGCCATTGAGAAAGGTGCTAAAGCTCCTGTTCCTTTTGAGTTTTGATAGAACAATTGATATTCAATGTAATGTGGACATCATGGATCATCTTCTTGCCTGTGAGGTTAGTCTTATGTTTCCTCATTGTTGACTTGTAGGGAGAAACGACATCATTTCTAATCAGTCTCTCTTGTCATACTGCAGGCGACATGGCATAACGGTCATTCACTTGGGAAAACTGTTTTCTCATGCATCTTACCTCTTGAGACCTGATAGAATATCTTCACATACTTTACTACATTCTTATTGCATGGTCCTAATGGTGACTTGCAATGCAGTTGTTTCAGCTGTCTCAGATGCACGAACAAATGAAGTAAAGTACTCCACCAACTCTTTCACTCCTTTTTGTAGTTACAGAATGGGAATATAGTTTCAAGTTTATCACGTGCATGTGAACTGTTTCTATTCAATCTTCCTTAAACATTACTAATTGGATCTCTTTGGTTTCCTATCCTTTTGTCTCACATAACATTGTTACGTTGGCAAAATTGCCGTACTTTCTTCTATTGACAAGTGCCTCACTTGCAATATGGTAGAGTGACAGGAGAAGGATGTAATGATCTCATGGGTGTATTCTGGGGAAAAAAATTGTTGATTAATTTTTCCTAAGATGTGACTACCTTCCTCAGCCTCAGTGAATTTAGAGTGAGCAGCTAACCTAGCATATTCTATTTTATAACTCATGACTGTCTTCTTCTGCTTCTGTCTCCGTATTTCTTATGAACATTTGTCCACAAGGAAGTTTTATTTTTACTGGTAAAAATTAACCCTTTAAATTGCTCTTTCCTGTGAAACATAAGGAATTCAACAGTCTTCACATTTCGAAGAAAATGTGCTAGAGTTATTTGGTAACCATTGCCTACCCGAAAACTCTGACTAAAACAGGCATTCCTAATCTGATAAAAAGGAGGAAGGACTTTATCTGCTACTTGTGGAATGAATGTACTGAAATTCTGCTTGTGTAACATGGATACTATCTCTAGTGTTAAACAAAGAGCTCTTCTCTTTGTTGTATGCCATACTACCGATGATCTTATGACCTCAATAGTCCAACTCTGATGGATGCATCCTTAGACATTTCCCTGCTAGAATGATGTTTTAAGATAAAAAACAGTAGACGTGTTCTTTTTAAAGTTGAAGAGTTTAAAGTGGTGCGATGAAGGCGCAAAAGAATTTTGAGTAACCCATCAACAATGCCCTAACTCTTCCCAAAAATTTACTAGAGTACTAAAATGATCACTTTGACTCATATATCGCAAATATAGGGTGTGTGAACCATGAAACTTGTGTGAAACTGAAATTCTTATTCATTTGTACCGTGTGTGAACTTGGAGAGGTGATTGATGATTTAGCCAGAAGTGTCTTAGATGGAGAATTATCGTAATTGGTGGTACTTGTGGTTGGTGATTCTAAGACTACTAGAAGTTTCAGAGCCGGCAACCTCTCAATCTATTTTGGCAATTACTGCCGATATAGTGCTTAATCAGAATTTTATATATTGAGGTTATTGTCTAAGAAGTTTCAGAGCCTGAAACCTCTCAAGCTATTTTGATCTTTGCAGTTATTGCTCATAGTTACGCACTATCAAAATTATAATCTCTCTCTCTCTCTCTCTCTCTCTCTGTTTTTTTTTTTTTTGGTTTCCCATTGTTGGTAGGAAGAACATCTTTTTACCATGGCATACAGTCTTCCTTTAAAGGGGGAAGGAGATGAAAAATGTTTGTCCATTCTACACGCTGTGGATGAAATAATTTCTCGCCAACTGGGGGCTTGTAAAGCTCCATCTACCATGAGAGTTTTAGAAGGTACATAACTAGAATCATTTAGGGTTTAACTATTAATGTTGCCCATGTAACCCATGATTAGATGTGGGAAAGGACTTTGTGGTTGCTACTTTCTAGCAGGGGTATGATTCTTGGCAAAAATAATTTTTGTGCTTTATTTCAGTTTGGGAAATAGCTTGACCTCCAGTGGCATCTTCTAACTGTGGTTTTGAGCAATTGTTGCCATAACCCAAATAGCTTTGGCGTTATATTATTCTTCACGTGATCTACTTTAAGTTTCTTTTAAGTTGGTTGGTTGGGCATGTCAGTCTGATTGCAATCATATATTTCGGGTCTGTTCAAAAAGGTCGGTTGGCCTAAAAATTGGGTGACAAGAGAAACCAGTGAGAAACACATTTTTTTGTTTCTTTATCTTTCCACTTCTGAATTCTGGCCAACTAGACCTTTTCAAAGCCGTCTGCTTAAGACTGGTCATATTCAATATATGCTGGTTTCTCCACCATGAAAAACAAACTCTGTGACCACATCACTTCTATCCTGTTAAGTACTTTTTTTTTTTTTTTTTAATATTTTTTTAATTTTGAAGCTACGAAGAAGACTGTGGTAAAGGATATTTATCTTATGTCTTTGAACTTTCTGATAACCATCATGCTATTCCAGATGCTTGCAGCCCTGAGGAATGAGTATAACGTCTTTCAAAGTCCGAGTCATTTCAATTGTGAGCATATGAGGTATGTGTCATATTCGATAGAGCACCATTTTGGGTTTGAACATTTATTTTTTATTAAGTTAACGAAAACATCTATTTTTACGAATAGTCAGAATAATCTGATAAGCTCATCTTAGGGCTTTTGTTAATCCCATTGTTTTACCATTTTCTGTAGTGATTGAACTCTGTACCTGAAAAATGCTTGACCTAGAAAATTAATATTGAAAGGATGGATTGTGGAAGAACTAGAGCAAATATCCTGTTTTCTTTTCATGCTTCTGCAGTTCTTTGCCATCAAATTGCTTTCAATTTCTGTCCCATTCCCATTTGAGATTTTGTCTACAGGTGATGCCATTTTTTCATCAATATTCAATTTTCTCAGAGATTTCTTCAGCATTTACTCCTACATAAAGCTTGCCTTCCTGACGCAAATTTCTTGCTTCTCGTTCAACTACAGATCATGCTAGATTATTGGCAAATACTCTAAATGGCACTCGCACTCTTGTGGGTTCCTTTCAGAATTGTCTCGTGTAATGATGAAAATGTCCTTGTTCTGCGGACATTGTCTACCTACAATTGTTTTAAGGATGCTCAAAGAATTGCAAAGGATCTAGGGGCCAATTATTCAAATGATCCAGACAAACTGAACGAACTCCTCTCTATAGAGCAGGTGGCAGACATAATGTTGTTGCCAAATCTTGTTTGCCGCTTAGGAACTCTTGATCAATCACTCAAGGTTTACTTTGAATTCAGTCATCATCCTTACTTTGCTTTTGCTGTTGTGAACAGAACTTAAATATCATCCGGAATAAATCTTTGCCAATTTTGATGCCCCCTTATAGGGTGACTGTAAAGTTAGATTTTTTCCCCTCTTTCAATTTATTTTCTTCCTTCATGATCAGCTGTATTAATCTGCTTCAAAAAAATATTCTCAATTTTTCCATGTGCCATTTAAAATTTGTTGCAGGTCGTGTATCACAGTCATAAGGACTACAGTTAACAAGTTTTTTCACTCGCAGATAAAAAGTTATTTTGACATAACATGTTTGAGGAAGATTTTGAGTTTTGCTGCTCTTTTGTCCCCATCCCACAAGTGGGTTCTGTTATATAGCAATGTAGTTTAATAATTGTATATTCAATGATATTTTATTTTTTTTGTAACGGATTCATATGAACTTTTATTAACAATTGTACGTTCATTGATATTTTATTTTTTCACGGCGGATTCAACTTTTACTAAAGTCGAGCTCGAGTAGTTTTAGGTTATTTTACATAAATTTTAAATTTTATATTTATCAAGTTAACTTTAGCAAACACCAACTCTTGTTTATGTTTAGCTGGAACAGTTAGCAAACTAAACTTAAACAATCTTTTATCAAGTTTAGTTAATTATAATAACGAATAGTTTTGTTATCTTTTAAAAATGGTTATATTCTACAAAATTTTAAAATAGATTGCATTCATAATCCTGCCATAGGCATGTAGCATTTTTCTTTTTTTAAAGGGTAAAAGGAAAATAACAAATACCATATCAGTAGTTAGTACTATTACATAAATTTTTTTGTGCATTTCTGTAATCTGATATCTCCTGAGCTAACAAGGTAACTAACAAATTAGTTTTTTTTTATTTTTTTTTTATTTTATAAAAAAACCATAATAAATTAGTACTTTGTAGTACCAAAGGAAGTAGACACGTGTCTTCTTCTTTTCTAGCTTTTGTATTTCTAGGAGATTTATATTTGTTTCTTTTTGTTTTCTCACACCGTTTACATTTGTTTTTATGTTTGAAGCATTGAGCCAAAATGGGCAGGTTTTGTTGATTCTTTCGAATAATTCAAGAACTTTTAATAGAATTCCATTTTTCAAGTGGTGGGATTTCCCAAAGTTTATTTTTTTGTTGTATTTTCTGATGTTGAGGATTCAAGGTTAACAATTTCAGTTCCATAAGTAATTACACTAAACAAAGAAATTCGACTTTTAATTTAAAGAATAAATTAAACTTACTCTTATCCATTAGACGCAACTTGTTTTTGTATCTCCACTTTTTAGCAATTTTACGTAACGATATCACTTACAGATACTAAATTAAATCGAATGATTTAACTTGTGCACTTCCATTTTCAAGTTTCCTCACATGCATGAGTATGTTCAAATTTTGTCACACATTTCTTAATGAAATATCAGAATACGCAATAATTTTTTAATTAAGAAAGTACATGATAAAAATAAAATCAATTAATAATATAGACTTTGATACTAATATACTTTAATTTTGCATTCTGATTCAAATGACAATACATCAATATTGACAACTTTCTCATTATCTTATTTTATTCTTTGTTTTATTTTAAAATAAACTTGCTTTGTTGGAACAAGATGATCAATCCAAGAAAAAAGAAAGCGGTAAAAATCTCTCTGATTTGGTCACTGAGCCAGCCAGCTGGGTTGGTTTGGCTATTCCTTTCTATTGAAAAAGAGTCAGCTGAAGTTTCCTATCCTACAAACAAAAAGGCATCAAGCATGGTGAAAAGCATTTCCTAGACTCCTATATGCCACCAACGCAATAAATTGTTTTTATTACGTGAATCTAAGAGGATATAAACAAAGTATCATGTTCAAATAAATCTCCAATCCCTCAAATAAATCTCTCACATCTACCATAATTAAAAGTACTAAGTAACACTCGTATTAGATGCCTACCAAACTCCTAAAAATTTATGGAAATGATAGTGTTATAAAATGTGAATAATTATATATAAATATATAACCAAACAAGATTTTTATGATACTCAAAAGTTTTAACCATTCATAAAAATTTTGATTCCATTTGGATCCTAATTAAGGGGCTAAACTATCATGTGATGTTTAGACTTTAGATCACACCTCCACCGTGGTCAAAGACTAAAAGAATCAGAGATGGTTAAAAAAAGGAAAAGGAAAATCTATTGTTTAAATATTTGTACATTATAAATTTTTAAAATACATGATATTATATTATATACATCATAATGTTTTAATGATTATAATTTAAAAAAAAAAAAAACCGAAAAAGAGAGGGACGAGAGAGAATATAGATTGATAAAAACGATAAAAAAGAATCTTTATCTTTATATAAATCACAAAACCTTATCCATTCTCCTAAAAATATCATTATTAGATATGTATAACGTAATTAATTCAATTAATTTTATTTTTCAGTAATTAACTTTATTTTTCATAATTTTCTTTCGATATTTTTTATGATTTTAAGAAAAATATAATACATAAGTGTATCTTTTTATCAATACCGACAAAGTGTCACAAATGACACAGTACATTAATACTTCATATTCTTTAAACGAATAAAAATGTTTTATATGTTTAATAGTAATAATAATGTAGGAAAATTTTTTTTTTTTTTTGGGTGACATTGACACCGACGGCCAACCAAAGCCAATTCATTGTTGGGAAGACTTTTCTTCAGTGTTAGACCACCACAATACGGTACCAACATACAATACAAAGACTCCACTCTGCCTTTCCTACCCAAAACCTCCCCCTTTCTTTCTCTCATTTTCTTTCTTCTTCCTTTTAATTCTTTCTCTCATTTGGCATTAGTAATTCTTTTAGCTTGTGGTGAGATTCAGCTATTTTTATTGATTACTTTTCTGCGATTTCTCTTTTGTTCTTAATTTTGGTTTCTTGAATGTATATGGGCTTTGTTTTTTATGTTACATGTGTTAGGGGGCTCAGCTGAAACATGATAATATGTTGTTCTAGTTTAGATCTTTTTATAATCAGTTGCTTAGTCTCTATTTTATTTATTTTTTAATGTTCTTGTTTGATTATTATTATTTGTGGGTTGATCTTTGTTTTGCTGATTTTTGGTGTTCTCTTTCTTTTTTTTTTTTTTTTTTTTGTGTGTGTGTGTGCAATTCTGGTTTGCATTTTCTTCAGTATTTTAGGAGAGTTGAGGGAATTCTGGAATTATATTGTGCCTAAAACAATGTATAGCATGTAAAAAACAGAGGAACGGATATTAAACTTGATTACAAAATGGCCAGGCTAAATAGTATTATGATTGATATCAGGTCAACTTAATTAGGAGATCTAGATTTGGTTGATTTTGTGGTGTCTGAATTTTGTAACATCAGCTACAAAGTTTTGACCTTTGACCATCAGTGTTGCCTAAAAATACTTTCTTTTGGTTGGTATGTAAGTATCAGGAGTATTAGGATTGCAAATGCTCTTGGATGATATTAACTATGAAGTATTGTGCTTGTTTTCAGAAGTCTTGATCGTTGTGACAGATGAAAAATCTAGACTGTTGATCATTGTAAGCCTATTGGATTTTGTGCAGAATTCTTTAGTTAAGAGAGAATGTCAGGAGGTGGCACACAGAAAAGTTTTCGTAAAACTCTTGGAGCCCTTAAGGATACCACCACTGTTAGTTTGGCTAAAATAAATAGTGATTACAAGGTATCATATATGTTTGTTTGATCTATTTTTCCTTTTTCATTTGTTGTTGTTTCATTGCTGGTGTTTAAAGGCTTCTACCTTTTGGACTTTGATAGGAATTGGACATTGCCATTGTTAAAGCAACAAATCATGTTGCTGAGCGCCCAGCAAAAGAAAAATATATAAGAGGTGGGTAGGGTAATACCTTGAACGTGAAATGGCTGTCATTGCTACTATGATTGGCATGTATCCCTTGATAGTCCATCCTATTGCATAGCTGATAATTATCTGTTGGGCACTTGAGCTGGACTTAATGCATTTTTCTGTATTTATAATTGCAGCTATTTTTGTTGCTATTTCGGCTACCAGACCACGAGCTGATGTTGCTTACTGCATTCATGCTCTTGCAAGACGATTAGCAAAGACACAGAATTGGGCGGTATGTGTTGATGTGTTGAATAAAAAGCAAACTTTTCCATGATATCCTGTTTAGTATCTCTTTGTGGAAATGTAAAGACAAATTATTTTCCTCCTGTCTCGTTCAAGACTTCTTTGAGTCATGGCTATTAGTTCTGAGTTTAAGGCACCTAATGTCCATTAGGTGATTACAATGTACTTGAACATGCTATGTGGCCCAGGTGGTGAATCTTCATGATTATGGATCAGACAATTGCTAAACTCTCATAGCTAGATTTTATTTCCTCTCTTATTTTTGGATTGGGATGTTAATCATTGTTTATTGTTGAGACTGATGCATGAGTTAGGTGAATTATGAGTTATCCTCGAGTTTGTATATTCACTGCTGGTACTATAGTAGATGTTTTGTGAAATCAACATTCAAAGGAAAAACGGCTATGTACTAAAGTCCCATGACAGAAGAGGCAAGACTATGCGACTTCTTCCAGAATTTTCAGATTCATCTCTGGGCTTATCTTAACTACTAGAAAGCAATCTGGGACAAAGTCCAGCATTTTGACAAAAAGTATATAAGAAAGTCTTCATGCCTGTTTGGAAGTTGAATCACATACGCTGTATCATTTCAGTCTCTGAAATCTGAATGATAGCTCAGTCATTTAGCAACCTCCAGTTACTTGCCTTTGCTGTTACGCTGACTCATTGCTGTTGGTTTCTAGGTTGCGTTAAAAACTTTAATAGTCATCCATCGCCATGCTTTAAGAGAGGTGGATCCAACATTCCAGGAAGAACTTATCAATTATGGTAGAAGCAGAAGCCACATGCTCAACATGTCTCATTTCAAGGATGACTCTAGTCCAAATGGTATTTCTTTAGTTATTATTTTTAATATTATCTTTATTATTATTATTTTTGTTTTTCCTTAAAAAAAATCCATTCTTAGTTTGGAGAGTAAAGTTTCTTTTGGAATGAAATGCTATCAACCTTATTGCTCAGCATGGGATTATTCTGCTTGGGTGCGCGCCTATGCACTATTTCTAGAGGAGAGGTTGGAGTGTTTCAGGGTCTTAAGATATGATGTCGAGACTGATCGTCCGGTAAGAAACTCATTTTATGTGAAAAATGATTTTGTGGTTTTCTCTTCTCTATCGCATAATCTGTATGAATTATGAGGTTGGCTAATCTAATTGATATCTTTAAGAAGTAAACTAGTTTGGGGATAAGAGGTGCATTTTTATTTGGAGCCCAGTTACCAAAACTCTGTGCTTGTTCCCTTTCTTTTGACAAACTATGCACCAAAAGCTTGTGCATTTGGATAGATCTGACTGTTTCACAACTGTTTCTTCTCTATCACTGCTTGAAATTGTGTTTTATTTTTTTTTCTCATCTACTTTTCATGGTAAAATCACGAGCTTAAGAGTTGTGATACCTGTAACTGTTCAATAAATAAAAAATGGAGAAATTAGTAGCAACATAGGCCTGTAATGGTTGTAGAATTTATTTATATGCCAAAATTTTGTTATTCTGGTAGTCATTAGTGTTATAATAGTGGTTTGAGGGCACCTCCTAGATTTGTTCTCAGAGTTTTTCTTTTTCAGTGTCAGGAATTTCCTTTTTTCTACCAACTTATTGTTATTATTATTATCTTTCTTTGATTCTCCAGTAAGTTGGGTTTAGTTAGAATTTAGCTTCTGTGCCTGATACTTTGAACTCCTTTGCTATAGTCCTTGCTAAAGGGCAATTGCTAGTTGGGAGATTTTTATTTTCCCATTTATTAATCTAAATTTTATGTTTGTTCAGAGAACTAAAGATTTGGATACTCCAGAGTTGCTTGAACAATTACCCTCTTTGCAGCAACTTCTATTTCGTGTTCTCGGTTGCCAGGTAATTTTCAATGTTTGTTCGGTTTTACAATAGTTATTCTGATTTCTTGAGTGCTGCCTGTTAATATTTGTGAATATTTAGTACCATCTCCTCATTTATTATCCAGCACATCTTTGCTATGCTTACAATTACCCTGTTTGAGAAGCAATAGTCCTGATGTTTGTGCAGCCACAAGGAGCGGCAGTTCACAATTTTGTGATTCAATTGGTACTCTCAATGGTAGGTATAATCTCCTTTGAAATATAAAATGAGCTGCACATGATTTTCTCTTGTTCTGGTGATTTACTCTTCTAGTTTATGCTTTGTAGGTTGCTTCTGAAAGTATAAAGATTTATAATGCTATTAGTGATGGCACAGTTAATTTGGTTGACAAGGTAGGTAGGCTATTGATTTAGGCTATTTATCTTGTAATTAGCTTGATCTTTATAATACTACAAGCAGTGCAATTGACGACAAACTATTGCTATCTTGATCTTGACAGTTTTTTGAGATGCAACGCCATGATGCTCTTAAATCTCTGGATATATATCGGAGGGCTGGCCAGCAGGTACTATTTTATTCATTATTCTGACATTTTGTGAATTATCTTTTATTCTGACATTTTGTGAATTATCTCTGTTTCTTCAGGCTGAGAGTCTATCAGAATTTTATGAAGTATGTAAAAACCTTGATGTTGGACGTGGGGAACGTTTTATTAAGATCGAACAGGTTTGACTTACTTTAATGCCTTACTTAAAAATAATTATTTCATCTCTGTTTTCTTCTAATTATTAATCTTTTGCTATATGCTTGATCTATACTGAAGCCCCCTGCATCATTTCTACAAGCCATGGAGGAGTATGTCAGAGAAGCACCTCGATCTTCAACAGTTCGTAGGGATTCGGTACTTGGTGGAAGTTTATGTCAACTTGCTTACCCCATTGATCAATGTCTATAGAAGTGTTTTTATTTAATTGTCAAGAACATAATGGATCTAAATGACAGTCAAACATGCACATAAATGTGTATGCATAAAGCTATCAAGTTGTCCTGTGCTCTGGTTTACACTATTTTTCACACAGCAGAGATGTCATCCCATTTCCTTAATCTAATGTTCTTAATTTGCTGGTCCCAATCCTTTAGGCACTGCAACTCCCTCAAGGACATATATATACAATTTGCTAAAGAACATGGGTTTCCATCTCAAATCAATTGGCAATTAGTGGTGAGGCCCATGAACCTTATTAATTAGTCCAAGATCTTTAGGCTAACTAATGTGGGATATTTATACTTAACACCCCCTCTTACATGTGATTTGGGTTTGTTGAAAACCTGTAATTTGGGTTGGATAAACTCCCGGGGCTAGAGCTAGCCCGTTGGAAATGGCTGGAGGGAGAACCTGTGACTTGGGTTGGTTAAGCTCCTGGGGCTAGAGAGCTCCCGTTGGAATGGGCTAGAAAGAACCCAAGACATGACATGTGTGGATGAGAGAACCTGAGGCTAGCTGGTATCATGTTAAAGAATATAGGCTTTCATCTCAAAACCAATCGTCAATGAGTGGAGTGGCCCATGAACCTTATTAATTAGTCCTAGATCTTTAGGCCAACCACGGTGGGAAATATTTATACTTGACACAATTCTTAGCAGTTGACTTATTGGTTGGGATAGATCTGCAAAAGTTTCATGGACAGTCTGATCAACAATTGACTGAAGTGGTTTGAGTTTCTGATTACTGTCCATATTTACTTCTGTGAATGATCTGCTGCGGTAAACTTTTTCTGCTGGCATATGGAGGTCTTCATTATCACTAGAAATGCACATTCTCAGTGTGTTAAAATCCTTTAATGAAGTTTTGGAAGTAAAAAGAGTATAATTCTCATGGAAGTGTGTGAATTGTGATTTTTCTTAGCAGATACACGGTTGATGATAAATCCAAGGTGACTTTGGCCATTGAGTACAAAAAGACTCCAGAGGTGGAAGAAGTCGTTTCCGCACCGTCTCCACCCCCACCTGAACCTGTACCTGAACCTGAACCTGAGCCACAACCCATCAAAGTGGAAGCTCCAGTAGTGGAACCACCAGACTTGTTGGTAAGCCATAGCATTATTTGATGCAATATCTTTCAGGGTTTTCAGGCCTTTAAAAGTGGTCGCCTTTATTTGTTACTAGGGTCTGAATAATCCACTTCCAGCTGCCTCAGAGTTAGATGAGAAGAATGCCATGGCTTTAGCCATTGTACCAGTTGGTAAGCTTTAAATTAGAGATTTTACCTGCATGAAAATTTAAATGTCTTTAGATGTTGTCTTTAATTAACTATTATTTTACTTAATTGCTTTTGAAGGTGTAGCCGAACAACCAGGTTCTGCTGGTTTGGCTAATGGAGCTACAGGCTGGGAATTGGCACTTGTTACCGCTCCTCAGTTCCAATGAAAGTGCAACAGCTGCCAGCAAACTGGTATCCATTACATCTTTCTTGTTACCATCTATAGAGATTTTGGTGTTTATGAAAGAGTATTTCTTCAGATTTCTGTTTGTTTCATACGTCAATCCTAGACACATATATCTTCTGATCCTGATGCCATTATGTCAAGGGCATTTGGTTTCCAGAATGAGTACTGACTATTGCTATTTTATTGGTGAAGGCTGGAGGGCTGGATATACTTACATTAGACAGCTTATATGACGATGCAATCAGAAGAAGCAACCAGAATGTAAGCTATAATCCCTGGGAACCAGCACGAATGGGCGGTCCAATGACGCTACCAACAGCACATGATCCATTCTACGCCTCGAACACAATGGCTGCACCACCTTCCGTACAAATGGCAACCATGGCGAACCAGCAACAGAATTTCATGTTGCAGCAGCAACAGCAAATGATGATGATGGGCCCACAACAACCTGGTAATCCTTTCGGTATACCCATATGGAGCTGGAGTTCACCCCTATGCCCCAGGAATGCCTGTTCAAGCACACAATCCTTACTCGGGCTTCATTTGAACAGGTGACTTTTAAGAAATCGACACACTAGGAGAGGGAGGAGCTGTACTTAGTTTTGATTCTTGATATCGAAGATACCTGGAGGATAGATGTGTACCATAAGTTGTGTAGTGCAGGACAGGAGCCAGGAGGTAGGATGAAATTGTTTGATAATCATAGATAGAATATAAATCATTGATTGTTTGGTTCAGGGATAATGGTAATAATGCTTTTGGGATCTGAGAAATTTCTGTAATCTGGCATATGCTCAACCTGGACTACACCTTGTCTTCCTGCTCCACCCACCCACCCACACACACTCCCTTGGCTGACTTTCATTTTTTTTTTTTGGGGTGCATTCCCAATTCATGTATATTGAACAAAATTGAATTTATCATTTTTACTCAGAGATTGGTTTGAAGTTATTGGAACTCCAATACACATGCTCTTAAATTTGCTCTTGTTATTTTTATTTTTCTGCTATTTTATTGTTTAATTCATTTTACTGACAAAAACACAGTATGCAATTAAGTAAACAGCCTTCCTCAGTAATCTTCAAGTATTTTCTATTGTACAATCAATCAAAGATCAATTTGCAAATTTAGCTATTATGTTGTGGTTTATAAATGCTGTCATGGTTTTGAAAATGTGTTCAAGCCCTTTTTTCCAATTGAAAAAGGACGGATAGATCAGATTCCTAAATAAAAGGAAAATATTTTACAAAATCAGCAAAGTAACCTAATCTAATTATTAGTATTTTCTTTTATCTCAAACTGAACTAAGGGGGACGGGATATCACTCAGTCACTTGAGGTTGTGTTTGTATGGATGGATTTGAAAAAAAAAATTGAAATTCACATATTCATTTGAGTGACTTGTAAGATAATGTATTTCAAATCTATTTAAATTAAAAAGTTATTTGAAATATTTTATTTCACACATTTTTATTTTGCTGTAGTATCTTTAAAATTCATTCATTTTATCATAACAAATAATTTCAATAAAGGGTGAATTTCAAATTCTTTTCTAAATCTATTGATCCGAACAAAACTTTAGATTATTGAATTAAATTTCAAATAACCGTTTTGAAGTGTGATTAAAATCTATTGAACCAATTCACACATCAACTTAGTAAAGAATTTTCAAAGGTTATATGGTCCAGATTTTAACTTAGGAAGAGTTTCATTTAATTCTCTGGGTTTAAAGAGTTTTTTTTTAAAACATTTCTCCCTACTCGTTAGTGACTCGAATTTATGAATTAATAAGTTTAAGAAAAATATTTTATCATATAAATTGCACTTTATTGTCAATAAGGTTGGTTTTTTATAAAGTTTCTGCAAGGAGGAAGGTTTGATCACTTATAAAAAGATTCTATAAAATATATCATCTTCAAGTACAATGTAAGAGAGTTAACCTTCAAGCACAATTAAAGGTAAAAGTCTTATCCAAACCTGTTTCAACTGTTGGTTCAACATGATGTACTAGTTAGGTAAACACTATAGGTATATCGTAGGATAACATAAATTCGATTTTAAATTCAAAATTAAATTTTATAAAATTTTATTTTTATTTATATTATCTGATATCATAAATTTTATGACATTTAATTCATATTATAATATTTACAAGTAAAAGTAAAAATCAAATTTATTTAAATATTTCCCGACTTAAATAACTCAAAGAATTTAATGATAACTTATATTATGGATTATGGTTATTGTTACTCTTATCAATCCTCACTCAATTACTCTCAATCATCATACAATATCCATTCATTTTGAGATCAAATTAAATATTTTCCAAAATTATTAGTAGTAATATTAGATTCTTATTGTTTCCTTCTTAAAAGAATTCTTAAATTAAGGTTTGAGAAATTGGATATTTTTCCATATTTCTTTTTTTATTTTCCCCTTTTATCCTTTTATGCCAATAACAAAAAAGAAATTGCTACAGGAAGAGGGGGGGGGAAAAAAATGTCAACCTGGCTCTCATCATTTTCTCTAGCCAACCGTTCCAACCCCGACTCCGATGACGGCAAGGGCTACGGCAACGATCAAAACCATAAACCCCCAACAAGCCACCACGTCTCTCCTAGAAATGTTTGTAACAAGACCTTTCTGCACATCTAGATGTGTATAAGAGACAGCTAGTCCTAGGGCGTGTCCCCGCCATTATTTCTAGCACCCCGCCGGCGGCCGCTCAAATACTTAATAATACTCCTGTCAATAATGATTACACTTCTAGGACTACTACAACAGAAGATGACTATGCAACGGCGTCGTCTTCCAACTCCGAAACAATTATTGGGATTAAAAAGGATTTAGCGGAAATTGGGGGCAGCTTTAAATCCCTTTTCTCTTCTTCTTCAGACAAACCGCTTTCTGGGATTTCGAAATTTGCTTATAATATTCTACAGTTCCATCAAGATGACGCCATTGATGATGATGAAGAAGAAGACGAGAATATAGCTGGAATTAATGAGGAATCTCAGTTGTGGACTTTGTTCGGAAAATTTCTTTGCGGCCTGAGCTTTGGACTGATTTTCCTCTTTCTTTACCAAATGGTAATGTTTTTAAGTATTTATTATTATTTTTTTCAGTTGCATGTTAATTGTCTTGAATTTAAGTGCTTTTTTGTTAATGGGTTTTGTTTTTTGGGATGTGGGTTTGAAGCTAAAGTTTAATTAATCAAGCGGCATTGGTGGAATTGAAAGTTGGGAGCTTTTGAATGTCTTTGGTGCATTTCAGTTTTGCTCGTGTTTTATAATAATTTTAAGTTGCTTGGTAAGATTATTTGAAGTTAGTTAGATTGAGAAATACTACTGTTTCTGAGATTTGAGGAATTATTTTGAGGCTAATGTGAGGGCAAATAGTGCAAACGATTTTTGTTTTTTGCTAGTGAAAAAATTGGCAGACAATTAAAAGAGTTGGTGCAATGCCTAGTTTGCGTTTTTTGGAGGTTAATTTGTAAATGAAATAAAGGTAGCGAAACAAGGATTACTCATCTGGAGCTGCATGTGTATCTAATATCAATTCCCCCCCTTTGCCCCCCCCTCTTTGTGTCATGACATTAATTCTATATACGTGTTGGATTGTGGACTTGACTATAACCTCAAAACCCATTTTTTGATAGTGGAAAGAAAAAACATTGATTAATTGGACTGCAGAAAGTTTCTTACCATGTGATTTGATAGGCTTAATGCGTTTTGCTCCTTTTGTAAATTAGCCTTCGACAGTGCTCAGTGATTTTACTTGTTGATTGTCTAAGATTCACTTGCTACCCGATGAACTGGTGAGACACAGGAAAACTAAGAAGTTGCTAATTATTAACTAGTTGCTTGCTCACCGTTTATGAGCAGCGTGCAATACATTTACACTAGCTTCTTTCCCTGAATGAGGCTTTTGTATTCATTGAACATTGTATCAAATGTCAGAAAATTGTTTATGCGAGCCAAAGGGTTTTACTCATGCTTCAAAATAATGTAGTAGAATTTTTACAAGATAAGACCCCATACAGTTGTACAATGTCCTTAAATGGAGATATAGATTTTCTTGCAAATTATGCTTAGTTCAGATCTTGCATCTGTGTTGAATTCGTTCATAAGTTGAAAAGCATTTCGCAGTTGAGACTTTCTTGGCACTTGGAGTTTGTGGAAAGGTGATATTTAGGAGAATCTAGTTGGACTCTTTAAGACGTAATAGCATTAACTTAACAGAGAAAAGGTCCTGGTCAAAGGAAGGATGGAAGTTCTGATTCAAGTTCACAACTCAACAAATGCTTTCATCTTTTTCTTTTTCTCTGTGCCCTTGGCTAAAGGATGTTAGGAGGCATCATGCTTATTTAACTAAAATTTCTCGACTACAAAATTATCAACAAATGCGGTCATTCTTGTGTCCTTAGGAACATCAGCTCCTTTGAGCGTGTGTGTTAACTTTTCAGCCAAAATGAAGAATAAGTTCAATTTTTCTCTTTCTTTCTATTCCTGCGGGGACCTGGAATATGCAGTGCGGGAAGGTCATGGTTTACAAGCACGGTATATTGCAGCTAACTCAGTCATGTTATGGTTTACAAGCACGGTATATTGCAGCTAACTCAGTCATGTGAGCTCATTTCCTGCTTTGGTACTGAAATGTTTATCTCTTGCAGGATTTTATATATCTGATAATCAAAGAGAACATGCTGTGGCTATTGAAGATTTGGTGCCTAGTCTTGTGACTTTGAGGCAGACTTGTAGCCATTTGAGTAATGGGCAATTTTGGATGATCTATTTTATATTGTTGCTTCCCAGATTGAATGAGACTGACTTGGACCTCCTATCAACTTCTAAGGCAAGATCCACCTCCATGTTCAGATCATTTTTATAGTTTACAACTTGCATACTGAAATTATAATGCTCTATATGTTTGGGAGTGAATCATTATTTCAAATCTGATAAATTCCTTCGCTGAGCAAAAGTGCAATACTTCTGTCTGTTTGTTTGTTTGTTTCATGAAGTTCAATTGGTAACTCATGCAGATTATTGAAGTGAGAGAGACACTTCTGCAGAAACTGCAAAATAAGAGGAATGCACAAGTGGAGACATCTGGTATTTCTGAAACTGTCAATACCTCTAGTGTAAGTCAAGAAATCAGTGTCACAAAAGAGGACGAGAGTTTAACTGAGCAGAAAGATGTTTCAGCTGAGACTGCGGATACTACAGGAGATAGTGAAATTGAAACCGTGAAAACCAAAGAGAGATTTGAAGATGAAGATGCCGGTCAAGGAAAATCCTTAAATGGTCAAAAACATTCTGAAAATGTGGATGATGTTTCCTTCAGTGATTTGGAGGATGATGGTAACGATTTGTCAGAGCGATTAACTGGGATTAGGCGGACACAAAGCGGAAGAGGTTCGTCTGCCAGTGAATCAAATGAATGGGTTCGATTAACTGAAAATTCTGAAGCTCAGGGTGGTCAGAATAACTCAGGATTTTCAACTAAGCGAGGGAAAGATTCAGAAGGTGAGGAGTCACAGTTCTAATGACTGGCTCGCTGTTGATGATATCGATTTAGACAACTTAGCAGCTGCTTAAATCCCTAATTTCTGTAAAATCTATTATTTTCATCTCTGTTTATTCTTTTTCTTTTTGTGCTGCTGCTTTTTAAGAGCAAGAAAAGCTTGTCTAAATACTTAAGATTCAGCAAGAGGAACTTGGATAGTTTCAAGTCATTCATTGTAACTGTGTTGTTCTTGATAGGCTTATTTCTTCTATTTGCATTTATTGTTGTATATAACTTGTATTTATATAGGAGAATTTTGAATTTTCTGAATGTTAATTTCACAATCTATTTTTCGTTCAGAAGGGCAAGTATTCGTAGATAAATTAGGGCTGCGTGTAGCAAGGCAGTCGTTCCTTTTAAAAAAAAAAATCACAGGGTATTTCCGGGATTAATTCTAAACAGAGATGGGAATTTGCACGGTTATACTGTTAAATTGTTATTATCAGCTTTAATAAAATGGATTTTTCTTTATCTTCAATCTGCCATCAAATTTCTTGTTCAGTATTCTGTAAGTTCAGATATTCTCAAACCTCTGTTCCACACCGTGAGTAGATACTTAAATCAACTAGCTACTTTCTATGAATAATTTACAAAAAATTCAGTCTAACTTTATTTATTTTCACTTTAAGCACATTTACAATCGCCTAACCTACGTCCAAGCTAAAGGAGGAAGGAGATTGGGCATGGGCGGGGGATGGGGTTGTGGTTGGGGTGCGAAAGAAGATCATGATGCAGCTCTAAACGGACAGCTATTATTCTTGATATTAGGGATGTAACGTGTGTAAGATAAAAAGGTAATTGAAAAGTGTGTTAAGAATTTATTCATATATCTATTTTTTTTAAAATATTACTTTAACCTTTAAGATTAAGATCGTTATTAAATAATCTAAATTTTAGGCAAAGTTGATCCTATATGATTAAATTGCTCTTTTTACTAGTAATAAATTAAAAGAGTCCCAATATTAGTTACAAGTTGAGTAATAAAGTAATGGAGTTAGAAAGAGATAATGGTAAAATTGTGAGTAATTAATGGAGTTAGGAAGAGATAATGGTAAAATTGATAAAAAATAACAAATGTTTCATTGGACTTTTAAAGTGACATTTAAAATGGAACAATTTTTTTTTTTTTGTTAAAGTGACATTTAAAAGGAACGAAGTTAGTTCAAAATATTAGGAGAAAAATAAATAATGCTTGTGTGCAAAAGGAGATACTATAACTACGGAAAATTCATACATATGTCATAAACCTCTTGGTCCATATTATTTCACATCACTCATTTTAAGTAACATGGCACAACATAGACCAAGGGATCCATGGTACTATATCATGAATTCTGGAGAATTTCCCACTACCTGTAACTACCATTCAAAGACATGTATGGTTAACATGTCAAGAAACCAAGCGTCTGAACATTAACATTCAAATGTCTGGAAGCACTACAAAAGATTTCACAGTTGCAAGTTTCAAAGCATGAAGCTAATATAAACAACTTAAATAAGGTCACTTTTGTCAGCAGAAAGGTGACAGAATTTCTATAGATCAATAACTAATTCAGGAGTTCTCCAACAGGAGTTTGCAGATCCTATTTATGTATCATGGCTTCCTAGCTCTTCCATAAGCAGGTCGAACTGGATGGTTGGCAGCATATGAACCAGGAGGTAGCCTCAGAACCGGATTACACTGAAATCCTGTCAAGGAGCTCGGATCATTTTGAAAAGGCACTGGTGGTGGCAATCTAGGATAGGTGGGCGGATGATGGGGTCGAGGAAACCCTTGGGAAGAGAATTCTGGACGAAATACTGCAGGTGATTGAGAATGAAACAGTGGCCTTCTAGGAACTTGTTGATTTTGGAAGCTTGAGGCTGAACACCCAGATGGCATACTAGCTGATGGCTTGTGTTTATCTACCAATGATGGCATCTGGTGCTGTGGTGGAAACCATTCAGGCATGTCATCATCATTATACGAAAAAAGATTTCTCTTGCTTCGGTTATCAGAACAGCATTCTACTCTCCATTGGGACATATGAAGTAGCACTAGCTGCGCCTGGAGTAGCATATTCATGGTGAGTGACACTTCTAGGCTGAGGCAGTCCTTGGTTGTTGGAAGCAGAAATTGAATATGTACCAGGCAAGCTAGGCAGTACTGCACCATCAACTCTCTTAATTATTTCAGTTTGATGCCTGCCAGCTATTGGCACATGAATAGGCATGGCAACTGAAGTAAAAGCATTTCCACTTAAAGTTCCAAAGTCATATTCAGGAAGATCATCATCATCATCATCAGCTGTCGGAAGCATCTGTTTCATGACACTGGTTGGGCGAGAAACGGACATTTTCAGAAATTCTAAACTTGCTTTAGGTTTCCCAAATTCAGAAAAGAAATCAGACGTAGCTTACCTTTCCAAAGGGTGCCCCCTGGATGTCTGAGAAGACGAATTGAAATGTCCAGATCCCTGTTGCACAACTCGAATGGATGAAGTTGCAGAGACTGAAGGAGTTCGTGGACAAATAAGCAGCAGAAGAATTAGTTACAGCTTTCTTGTCAGCAACATTAGTGCTCTTAACTGCTGACAAAGGCATTGCCGACGCAAGTAAGATGAATCTTGTTTCTGCACTTTGCTTGGTGGTGGAAGAGTCAGATGGGAATTTTTTAGACTCCTTAGATAAGGAGATGTTAATGTGTTTTTCATTTGCAACAGAACTAGCAGCTATTTGATTCTTCCGCCATACTACACAACCAATGAATGAGCCTGATTTGCCTTGAATAGCAGTCATTCCTTTCAAGAACCCACCAAGAAGAGTGAAAATTTTATCACTCCTAGGACAAAGGTAAAGAACCACCCCGGAAGACAAGGTTGCCAATCCAACTCTCTCCTGTATTATGTAACATTTTCCAACCTGATAATACATAAAGAAGTGATGCATCAGTTTTGTATACTTAACTACTGCAGTATTCAATATAATATTGTACTCACTTCAAAAGCAGCAGAAATTACCTCTTATACACTTATGCTCTTGAGCTCTTTATCCGAAGATCCCTCCTTGGGACAAACAGAGATTATCTGAGACAAATGTAATATTGTTTAGCATCTCAAACAACAATTAGCCTACTTCGAGTTGTTTACGCATCTTTCACTAGATAACTTTCAAAACAAGAACCCAACAATTCGATATTTTGAGAATACATAACATTTGGGCTTAGAAATTTCATATTGCAGGGTGACAGGTTATTATGAACAAAACCTGCTCCTACCACGAAATTTGGTCATACCATATTCTTGACCACGCATCAGAACAGAAACCATACAGACTTCGGAGGCAAATTCTTCGGTACACCAAAAAACAAAGACTACAAGTCTCGTTCACATAAGGCCCATGATCTTTGATACTTTGATGCACATAAAAAATTATCGACTCCTGATGCAAGCTAATGTTCACTTAGCTGAATAGAATCAACAAAAAAAAATAACAGTTTTTTATATAACAATGTCCAAACTACGTCATGATAAAATTAATATCACACGTTGCAATTAAAATTTTTATAAAAGCATATTCGACAAGTGGCACTGTTGTAACTATATTAAACCAAATTTTCCGAAATTTCTAACGAACTTTAGGAATTATACTATTACATTTCCAATTACAAGAGCTAGAAGAAAGATTTTACAATAATTTTAAAATACCATTTTAGCCCTTTGAACTAAATCTAGGGCGAGGAACCTTTTAGTCTGCACTATATTTTTTTCTTTCTTTTTACCACAAATAATTTGTTTAATATGTTTGAAATGAAATTTTTTTAAGAGTGAAAGCAATAGCATTCCAGTTTTATTTCCCCATGTTTTGGGTAGATAGTATTCTGCTTCGTGTTTATCAAAATTGACCCTAGAATTTGTTAAAAATCTAATGGTCGAAAACAAAAATGACCAATTTTCTCATCTATTTCAGCCAAGAATATACTTTAAGTATCTTTGAAAGTCCATCACGATAATAACCCAAGTTGTCTCCGTGTATACCAAACATGTATTAAATGTCTGTACCTTTCCAAAAGATGAAAGAAATTATTTACTCAACACAACCACCTAATACCATTGATGCAAGTAGTAACTAGTTTATTTTCATGTATAATCAATTAATGTTCTCCAAGCCCAAAAGCTTGTTCAGTCCCAAAAATCAATATGACTATTCATGCACACAATTAGCATATCAATCATTTTCAAAATGGTCGAAAATTTACAGTGAACTGTAATTAAAAAATATTTTAATGATGTAAACTTTAGTTAAGGTAAGCATGGTCCCGAAGGCTTCAATAAAGGCGGTCAGGGACAACCGTGCCTCGTATTATCTAGTAAAATTAAAAATTATTTATTTATCCTTCTAAATTTTTTTTCTAAACTTATAATATTACTTCGTATCTCTAAATCGTAACTCCACTACTACTTAGATCACTTGGAAATCGAAATGTGACTCCACACAACATCTGGGTAATAATCCCCGTGCTAAAACAAGCTTATCAACTTTGGCTAAAACTTAATCAAGATCGAAAATACTTGTATCAAAATTGATAGGAGTATTAAAAACACCACCCAAGTGTAATTTTCGATGCATCCAAGATGTACTTGCACCTTAGCAAGTAGGCTGAAATTAATTCCTTGCTGACCAAATTCCACAGCCCAATTTCTTAATTTTCTGTTTGAATTAAAGGAAATTTGTGTAACCCATTTTTTCTTAATATTCTGTTTATTTTTTAAATAGAAGGAAAGTTGTGTAAAAAAGTACACGAAAGTTTTCTAAGGATACAGATCCTTAGTCTCCCATGCATTTTTGTTTGGTAAGAAAATATTTGAGTGACAATAGAAAATGAGTCGTTGTCATGGAGGATATTGTGTAACACTAACATTTTTCCTGTTTAATTCTGTCAATTTTGCAAGATAAAAAAAAATGCTGGAATGTAAGGGGAAACACAAGAAAATTCTCTAACTTTCCTAAAAACCAAACTCACGTACAAAATAATTAATTTTGTTTGACTTCTAGAATAATTGCTCTGAAACAAATAGTGTCTATTTAAACGCAGCCAATTTCCTTTATTTATTGTGTAAGATTTATTTATTCACTCTGTAATATAAAGTGAGTATGATAATTATTGAAAGATAATTAAAAAGTAAAAAAATTTGTAACTTTTCAATCATCCAAATTAAAAAGTAAGAGAATTTTGTAATTTTTAAATCATTTAACGATACAGTCATCGAAAGATAACTTAAAAATAAAAACGTTTAGTAACTCCATATTACAGGTGAATAATAAAAAAAATTTCTCATTTTTTTCCGCACTTTTCTTGTGACCAAACATTGCGTAAATATTCACTTCATGCCATCATTTTGTCGTGTGGCGTGTACGCCACGTTAAAATTATTAGCTCAATATCGACACGTAACCGTCGTAAAGAATCACATAACGCGGAAAATAGGAGCCTTGACGTCTATAATTCTACCGCTTAAAATAATTTTTATAAATAATTTTAAAATTTTATTTTCATACAATTATTTTATTTTGACGAGTGATTTTAAATTTATATTTTTATAAATTATTTTTCATACTTTTAAGACAAGTATTCTATATTTATTCAATCACTTTGTCACCCAACAGGGCTTCATTCGCGGAAGAATTTTTAATTTCACATCTTGTGTTATTCTTTTGTACCACTACCACCAACTGAACAGTCAGCATTCTTTCACTAAAATTATTTCACAAATTTTAATTATTTATTTAATATTGTAACAAAAAATAATATAAAATATAAGATTCCGTGCCGCTTCATTCTTAGTTTCCTTTTCCTTGACTTTTAGATTTAATTAACTACCACTATATTTGAGACATGAATTGTTTCAATTTACCACTATATTTTAAAGACCACTATCTTTTAGTTTAGTGTATAAAATTTGTATTTTTATAAATTATTTTCTGTAATCTATACTATTATAAAAGTGTGGGTTGTGTTTTTCCCTCAAAATGTTTCTTCCTTTTTTGATCTTCCTATTAGTTACCCATTTAATAAAAGAGTGAAAGTGTTAAAAGTTAGGCAAAACTGTCAAATTTAATCTAAATTTACATTGTTTAACATATATTCAAGATATGCGGATATACAGCAAGAAAAAGAATTTCAATAGAACTCAAACCAATACATGTAGATATATGATTATTTTATAAGTCTCTAACATGATAGCAAGTAAAAGAATTTTAATAGAACGTCAATTAATGTATGTAGAAATGTGGTTACTTAAGAAGTCTCCAATATGTATGAATGCAAGTTACCAAGAGAAGCCAAAAGGAAAATCTGATCCAATTATTTTACTTGCTATTAGGTTAGAAACTTTTCATGGTCCGCTTAAATATCAAAAGCGGTTCAACAAAGTCTCACAAATGACGAAGAGAATTCAATTACTTTTTTATTAGTAGAAACATGTGGGTTTTACTTCTTTTTTTTTTTTTTTTCTTTTTTTAATCTGTAGAACATGGAGGTTGTGACTTGTGAGCCTCTTATGGACACCATATGAAAAACATGTATACATGTAGGGAAATATTTAGATAGATTTGGTTTATGGCCTCACTTGTAAATCTTGTAGTACAGATTAAATCTTATACAATATAATAAAGGACATATGCTAATGTAAATAAGATTTTATAAAATTTAATTCTCACTACAAGATCTATAAGTAGGACTCAAAATTGGATTTACCTAATGTTTAGTGGAATTACATTGGCTGTGGTTTTGCATCTAAGGTCTAAGGACAGCAGCTTTATTGTGGTTTAGCATGTTTAGAAAGGAATTACTAATACAAAACTCTTTTGAGGAAACCAAATAAAAAAATAATAACAACGTAAAGATTTGATTCTGGCACATTGACAAACATATCCAATCTGCTACAGATACAATATATATATATATATATAAATGTCAATATATATATATATATATATATTTTTATATATATGTTATGTTATCGATGCATCTAGTATTTGAAAGTCTCCAAAGATTAGATAAATTAATCATAAAATTTAATTAGGTATAAGCCTATTAATTTAATAGCACCTAATAGATTTTCTTCAATCAACTTCGCCTTGAGACAAAGTTACTTGGCTTCTTGGCAATTATTTTGCCATCTCAAAAAAGGTTTTAAAAGTTGATCCAATTACTGATATATAGCTCTGCGTATTTAGTTATATTCCTATATTTCCTAAAAAGTAATAAAATATATAAATAAAAGTGGTTTCTTAAAATTTTTATAGTCGAAATATTAGACTAATAGAGTTTTTATCACAAAATCGCGCATGTATTCACATGTAAATGTTTTTTTACCTTGTACTGAACAATCTAATTTGATAGCTTTTAATATATAAAATTATGTCAAAGAGTAGATGGTTTCGTAGAGGAAACCATTATGTTTACTTTAAAAACTTGTACAATTCTTATAAGAGACAGCTTTAAAAACTTATACTGTACAATCCCTTAAAACCAACGAGAGGGTTCCCTCTATGAAACTGTAGAATTCCTCATTTTTTTTCTTTGTTGATCACACAGCTTAATCCTTGAATAAAAAACTTTTTATAACAATAGTACATAGATATTTCAACGTATAATTTGCAATTATGAGAAAGAATATAACCATACTTCGAAGTAGTCAATTTATATCAAGAGGATTTTATAATAATAGTACATAGATATTTCAACGTATAATTTGCAATTATGAGAAAGAATTTAATCATACTTCAAAGTTGTCAATTTACATCAAGAGGATTTCGACAACGTAAATTTGTTATATGAAAATCTAAAGATTACTGCATCCTATATGGCTTGAAATTACGTTACACTTGGCTTTTTTACACATAATAGCACAAACAACGCATAGCATATTTCCGACGGGATCCAATTTAAAATTTTCTAATAAAGTAATATAATGAAACAAAAAAGTGAAACAATAAAGTTTTAGTCTATGATGTTTACTTCTTTTTGGACTCCTTATTTTCTCATAATAAAATATGACATTTTACCTATTCTAGCAATGCCATATAATAAATTAAGACACCAACAAATCAAATCAATAATGCCATTTTTTTTTAGTTTTTCAATGATATGATATGATATGCCATGGAAATTCTACAGTTCATTTTAGGGAACCATTCCCTTAACTTTAAAAACTTGTACAATATAAGTTTTTAAGCACATATGTTGTATTGCACAAGCATTCAAATCACAAGGGAATGGTTCCTAAATGAGGCCGTTGAACAAAAAAAGTGATAGGATAAGAGAACTAAGTTAGAACAAATCAAAGTTTAAGACTTCAATGAAATATTATGGAACTTTCTAGAACTCATAATTTAAGATAGAAACAAATATTTTTGCCCTCATCCACATTAGAGACATTCAAGTTCATTTGTCGCCAAAAATTTATCCTAAGCATATTAGTTTTTGGAAATGTTTTTCATTTATTTGTTTTAATCATTTCTAAAATAATATTTAACAAAATTTCAATTGTTTTATAGGATAACAGTTTTGAAATTCTTATAAACATCTAGATGTGTATAAGAGACTAAAAGAACTTGAAAACTGGTTTGAATCAATTTGTAATGTACGAATTGCTTCAAGTATCAAACCCTTTAAACGGAAAGAATCTCAATTTAGCCCTTCAAACTATAAAGTATTTTAATGTTACCCTTTAAACTAAAAGAGTTTCAATTTGGCTCTTCAAACTGAGAAACTATTCTAATATTTATAACCATATTATTAATATGGAGAGCTTTCCGTTTAAAGGGCTGTCTCTTATACACATCTAGATGTGTATAAGAGACAGGAGGTATCAACTATTTTATAACTCCTAAGTATGGAAACATAAAATAACGTACTGAATCTATGTATTAAAAAAATGGTCACCAAACTTTAGATGATTACTTATGGATACACGATTTTGCATGTAAATAAGATCTATTGACAATATTGGTACAAGGAAGACAATTAAAATATAATAGTTTAATCAAATTAAGTGTTAAGGTAAGCCAAAATCTAATATACAGATCTAGATGGCAAGACTACACCAATAAATTCCAAAATGACAATAGCATGGACTACAAGTTGATTTTTCAAAAACTTTATTTTTGAAAGAAAATAGAGAGATTAAGCTTAAGACAAGTAGGTGTGTGTAATTCTAACTTGAAGGAACACAATAAAAAAAAAAAACATAAGCTTCAAATCATGCATAATTTTCATCAACCCCAAAATTTGCTGACAAAAATCCTATCAATAGTGAACATGCTGATGTACAAAAGACAAGTTGGCTTTCCATCGTCACACGATAAATAGATTTTGTAATTAACTCATCCAAAAATAAAATAAAATAAAACATTAATAACTTATAAGTTATAAATTTTTTTACGTTTATAATTCTACCGCTTAAAATAATTTTTATAAATAATTTTAAAATTTTATTTTCATAAATCATTTTTTCGTAATTTTAAGGAAAGTCTTTTATATTTATTCAATTACTTTATTAAATATTTGACGAGTGATTTTAAAAATTTATACTTTTATAAATTATTTTTCGTGTGTTTAAGACAAGTCTTCTATATTTATTCAATCATTTTGTCACCCAAGAGGCTTCATTCTCAAAATTTGTGATTACATATCTTATTCTTTTAATTAACTAAACATTCTTAAATCTTATGATTTTTATCTAAAATGTTTGCATTTCAAATCTTAATTATTTATTTAATATTATGACAAAAAATAATATAAAATATGAAATATAAGATTTGTGAAGCTAATTTTAATACCTGACCTGTAGATTTAATTAACTACCACTATATTTGAGACATGAATTGTTTCAATTTACCACTATATTTTAACTACCACTATCTTTTAGTTTAGTGTATAAAATTTGTATCTTTATAAATTATTTTCTGTAATTTTAAGAAAAGTCTTTTATATTTATTCAATTACTTTGTCAACTGCCAAGGCTTTATTCTCACTCTCCTTTTCCCTAACTTTTAGGTTTAACTACCATTATACATTTTAAAAATTCATGTAGTAAACCAAAAACTCTCCATCTAAATTATAATTAATGTTTTATTAGATGTTCGTAACTTTCAAACTCATAATACCCGTTACTATTACTCCACAAACGTATACATTTGCTGTTGTAATTTCATGCTCCTAACGCTTCCCAAACCTTCGGGTTGCTAAATTTACAATGACCGATCTGTTGTTTTTGTTTTTTTTAATCTTTGATTTGATGAAGTTTTCAGCAAATTGCGACTCTCGTAGAAACGTTCCTTGGCAAAAAAATGTTGATGACCAAAAGGTCATCTTATTACCTAAACTAGTCCCATTTTAGTGCTTATGTTGTTGTATCCAGATCACTCTATTAACCTTTTTGAGTTTAGCTGGAGCAGGCAGTCACTAGACTACTCACTTTTTGCAATCGTCAATATAGACTTCATCAACCTGTGAAGTTGGAGGTAACCCTATTTTAGATTGTTTAAGAAAAAAATTGCGATTTGACCGCGTCTTCCATACACCTGTCTAAAATTTTTGATAATATTCATATTGGAATAATTCCCACATCGTACCTATTAGAACCAAGGTTCAATTATGGTAGCCAGTCCGGAGGTGAAAAGACAAGATTTATGGTAATCATTGAACAATTAATAACATTTTAGTAATTATTTAATAATCAACTGAGAGTAACCTATTTGGATTGAGTAGCCCTTTTACTAAAAATAAAAGGGTTATATATATATATATATTTTTAAATGAGAGCCTCCTATTAATTCTTAAACAAGTACTAGGATGTCTAGTAATTATTCAATTACCAACATAAATTTTACCCGAAAGTGAAAATTGCTTGTCCATGAAACATAGCAAAACTCTAAATTGTATATTACCATATACCAAGCTCTCTATGCATAGTTATACTGGTCAACGCAGAGCTGTAACTGCCTAAGAAGTGTTAAAGTTTCAGAGCAGCAACATGAATCAGATTATTGGTCAAAGGATCAAACTGAAATGGAAAGCAAATTGTTGCTCATCATAGTTCAATTGGAATGCAACCCTGGCGCGTGCATGCATTAGTTTATAGCTCTGTAGTTTTTCTTACTATTTGAATGTTGAAGCATCGTACAGAACAATTCTGCGGTTAATGGTAGTCAGTATTGGATAGCCATTGCATTGTTCTTGAAATTTAAAACAGATTTTTTTTTTTTTTTTTTTAATTTTTAAATTTTTTATTTAACGTATTAAGATTTCAAAATATGAAAAAATTCAAATGATAACATGCTATGTGCGTTTTTATTTTTATTTTTATTTTTTATTGTACTTCATCATACCGCAGGCAATTTTACCTGAGTACAATATGTTGAACAAGGCGGTTTTCAAATGTAAAAAACAAGAAAACAACATAATTCTACCAAACTAAGTGTTTGACTTGTCGACTTGTGTGTGTATATATGTATTTTAGTTATGGGCAAGTTATGCTGGCAATAGAAAAGATCCAAGTTGCTCAGATTGTTCTGGCAAGGGTAATTGAAAGAGAATCTCTTCACTATGGCTTCTATCATTTTCTTGAGGGATAATTTCAGAAACTTTCCTTTGAGATTTAAGCTAATTTCACTTGATACTTTTAAATTTTAAAAAATATCATTTACCTTACTTATTTCAAATTTTTTATAATTTTTTCAGTCCAAAATTAATTTAAGTGGAAAGAGACTATTTTGCTTTCAATTTTATCCCTAATTTAAAGCTTTCATTGATTAAAATGGTTGGAAGAAAAGGAAAAAAAGATATAAAATAATTATTAACAAATAACAATAGATTGCAACTTTTTATATCCTTCACCAATTAATATAAAAATATATATTGTAATTTTTTTATTTTACAAGTTAATGAGTTCTAAAATAAAATACCAATAACATTTTTTATTGTTATATATTATGTATACTTATTCTAAATTTTTGTTCAAAATGACACATACAAACATATTAATACATTCCTAATTATTAGTAAATGAGTTGGCTAAATACTTTATCAATGTCAAAATTCATTTAACTTTTAAGAGTTTGTGATTTTCTAAACAAATTCGAATCATATTTATTTTTATAATATATGGTAATTTTTGTTTGAATCAACACACACTAGCACATTACATAGCCATACTTTTTTGTAAATAAATTTATTATTATTTTTTGAAAAATACATATTTTAATTTCGAATTTTGATTTACAAACAAAATAGTACTAGTTATATTTATTTATTATATCATATGATGTGTTTTACGTATTCAAAACTTTTATTCAAATCGATGCCCAAAAATATATTAATATGCACAATATTTTCATAAATTTACTGGTCAAATAATTTATCGAGAAAATAATTTTTTTCTTTACGAGTTTGTAATTCCCAAACAAAATACTAATTATATGTTTTTACATGGTGAAGATTTTTATTAAAACATATAGACGTAATCAAATTAATGCATGCACATATTTATTTATTATTTTTTTAAAAAAAATAAGTTGATAAAAAATTATTATAAACTAAATATGAGCAGAGTGTCAAGTGAAAATTGTCAAAAACTTCAGGGGTAGTTTTTGAAACTACCCTTTCGTAATATGGCTAAAGTATCTAGGATATAAATGTCATTTCATACATACCATAAAGGGATCTATTGGCAAGAGAGGGAAACGATATTTTTAAAAGTTTAAGGGTGCTAAATGATATTAGGATAAACTTTAGGGGAGGTTTATGAAATTATCCCTTTTCTTTATGATGATTTGCAAAATCTACTTATGAAGTCTATTCTAGCATTTCCCGATGTCATATTGCCAAGTTTGGCACTCAATTGTGATCAGATGTTAGCTTCTCGAAATTTACCTCTTTCCACTTTCTAAACCATGCAATGTAGAAATGAACTAACTTATGAAATAATCTTTCTCAACAAACAACACTAAAAATAAAAGGAAAGCAAAACAATGTTCTCGGTTGACATCAAGCATCATATAATTTGGACAACTAGGCAACGGGATGCAAATTGCACCTACATAACCCACATAAGTAATACAAGTCAGCATTAATACAAATGAGCCCATGATGAGCAACCAGATGGATTTATCAGCAAAATAGCACCAATCATCAAATTGAGATTTCAATTCATGTGTCTCTAAACTAATATATATCAGTGGGATGTGATATATAGTTCTTATATGTCCCAATTAACAACATGTTTAGTATATCTTCTCAATCCCCAAAAATCTCTCTCTCCCCCTCCCTTCATCTTTTCCAACTCTCTCTCCCTAAAACTTTACATGACAAAAATCAAATCTTCTTCAGATTAGCCAAACATTAGGCAAACCCAACCTAATAAATGCCCTTTTTTATTGCACTTTGATAGTATTGCATCACACTCTAGTTGTCAAGATAAGAAAAAAGGGGGAAAAAAATCTACCCAAAAAATTCCCGGTCACTATTATCAGAAGGAACATTCTTCGAAGCATGCACTTCATAAGTGGATTCTCACTGAGGAAATAAGTATTGTAGAGTGTGGAGTCCAACAATGCAGTGCATGAGAGCTTCATGCTTAAGCGGGGGGTCTTTCATTACTAGTCAAATGATACTCATAACGGCTTGTCTGTTTGTTGGTCCTTTAAAATACACCCACCTCACCCTGAAAGGTTCCAATTATCAGCAGAATGAAAGAATCCCTAGAATATCTATCTTTTTTCTTTCATTTTTGACATATATCACTATATTATATATCATGATTACAAATATCAACCAACTTTGAGGAAATTGTACATAGATAAATCATGCATAAGTTCAGAATTATGCAGTTTACTTTACAAGGAATCAAATAAAAACTCATAGAAACTTACCATCAATCCCCGAGTCCGTGAGCGAGGAAGATTTTGGATATATGTTTCGAAGTCATCTAATTTTACTTTGCCTTTAACCTCTACAAAGTTTGACCAGTTGATGTCAACCAACCTCTCACCGCTACAAGAAGTTATGAACAAAGTTAACATATTGACATTCAGCTATCAGCTCCAAAAGAAGTATAGCTTCTAATGTACTTTGATTATCGTTCTCATAATAGTTAAATGAGTCCTATGAATATCTAATCGTGCTATTTGTGGTAAACAGCCACTTCATCTAAAATGCCTGGACATAGCATTTATGTACAAATTCTGAAAAAAGCATTCATTAGAGATTTAAAAATGTCTGGCAGGTTGGAGGAACGATATAAATAGAACAACTTCCATTGCAAGATTTAGGTGGATACCATCCAGGAACTGCAATAAATCATCCACAAAAATATAGCTACAGAAGCAATAAAAAAAAATATCTTTCCAAGAATTTAAGACTTCAATGAGAGCATTCCAAAGCCTACCTACTAACTGACACAATTAGAGGGAGTATACATCGAAGAAGGTGAAATTAAGGACTTCAAATGCACGTTTCCCGAAGGAAAACAGAAGCACAATCTGACAAGAGTTCAACAGCGGACCTTGCATAAGCAAAGTAAGCTATCCCTCTTTTCACTCCTCTCCGCATTGCTCCAAGGGAGGGAGATTTTGACTGGTGATTATGATATATTATCATCCATGTTAGTGCTCCATATGAGCTACAGTAAATAGGGCTATGGAGAAAAAACCCAGATAAAATAATTGGGCTATAAATTCTTAGGAGATAGAGTTCACCAAAGTTACCAAAATGTGGTAAATATCCAATTGAGGCAACTTAATCAGAAATGAATAATGAAAGAGAATGCCAGATTCTTTAACAAATAATGTTTCATGGAGTCATTTACAAATCATAAAGAACTAAAATCAGTCTAATTGGGATCCAATATCAGAAAAGGTAATTGCAATGACCTTCTAAAGAAAGCAACTGCAGACATAGTAATTGCAGAATTTAGCTGAAGTGACCCATCCCAGAGCTTTTCAGAACCCATAGAAGCAGTTTTCCGAAAAGGTAATCTATTCACGTCTAATTTGTGAGACATGCCACTTGAAAAGTTGTGTCTATCACTGCTAGCTACAACACTTTCAGGATTTGACAATGCTTTCCCTGTCGAGGAATGCACTTTGGATGTCTCTGTTCATCTGCTGACTTTGGCTCAAGTAAGAGGCAATTGCTTCTCCCATAATATCCTCTTTGAGATATATTATCTGTAGAAGCATCAAGACAATGCTGAACATCATGGTGGATTGAGCTTTGTTTTTCTTTTTCTTCTGGGTAAGCAGGTAGTGCCACAGAGTCCAGTCCAGATGGTTGATTGTGTATTCCTTCATTGCCTGAATACTGAGCAGGATGATTCAAATCAGAAAAATTCTTTGAATTAGCAGCCATTCCAGAAGAAGCACTTCCCAAAAAGTCAATATCCGAATTATTGGGTTGAGAAAATCTAGGCTCTGACGACGGATTATGCACTTCTAGGGGTAGTTCCACTGAAATTTTATCATTCTTGGTCAGAGAGTTTACTGTATCTTGCAACCAAGGATTAAGCTGGGGTTTCCCAGTGTCTGAGACACTTGATTCAATAAATGGCAGTCCTTTATAAGCTTGGGATTGTGTACAAGGACATTCTTATGTGTTGTCCAGTTTGGTACTTCAACTGTCCCTCCAGATGGCACATTAATCTGTAGAGGCTGCCCTTCATACTGTGATGACTGTGTTGCCAGATTTAAAGGCAAATTACTCATACTTCCAATTCCATTCACAGGGAAATTCTCATTCCCACTCAAGAAACCATCTGGAAAACCAATCGTGCAATGGGAAGTTGGTGATTGTGATGTCACATTTTCAACTGTATGAGAAGTATGAATTTCTCTTTTTCCGCTTGTTCCGTCAAACGAACCATCTGGATTTAACACCCTAGGCAAGTGAAATTCAGATGTGGCTTCAGGTAAGTTGGAAGATGTTAACTTCCTTTTCCTAGATGGCATAGCAAAAGACTCCTCATCATGATGTTCCAGGAGATGGAAGAATCTTCTTGTCCATAGGCACTCCACTTTTTTTTTTTTTTAGGAGAAGTTGATTGTCTTGATAAGATAACACTACAGGTTTTTGTCAGATTGGGGATAAGACATAATCCCCCTCTTTTCTACTCTTCAGCCTCCACAAGCAATCGTGAATTACAGATGCCATTGCTGGTGTAAGATCGCAAATACAGCAAAAGTTTTATATAAGTTTGCTATCAATCAACAACCAAATAAAAAATTAGGACAAAAAAGTCGCAACGCCTTACAAAGATATAAATGGAATGACTAAATTTACCAATTAGTCAATTACAATGAGTAAACCATTGTCTGTTGCATGAGAAGCTAAAAATTCAAAAAATTGATTGTTTCCTCGAAGGAGGCACTTCTAAACTTAGTTTTAACTAGTTACTTGAAAGTACCTATCAGACTACCACATACACAAGTTCTCATGCCTTGTCATTTTCTTTGTATTACTCATCGTATATTTGAATAAATTAAATTTCCAAAATTAGCCATAATTTTTTTTCCTAAGATTATTTAACTCTAAATTCATAAAGAACAACACCAAGGAAACGTCAAATTAACAAAACCTCAAGAATATGAAAAATCAGGATCATTGTGCATAAGGGTTAGGTAAGTAAGACGAATTTTACGTGGATTACATTCAAAACATACCTTTTTTTTTTTTTTCCTCCTTATACTATTTAGATACTAAATATAATACAATAACATTCGGGCATTTCCGTGAGAACACTACACCAGAGGATTCTAACCAGACAGATAACAATTGTAATCAATCACCTGCCAAATAATCTCAACAGGGCAATAAACATAAAACAGAAAAAGATTACATCATTTCATCATCAACAATAATTTTCAGCAGGCATCAATTAAAAGCAAAACTCGCTAATCACATCCTGAGAAAAAAAGGGGGTAAAACAAAAAACAAAAGAGCGCGGGCCTCTGTCTCTGTGTGTGTGAACTGTGAAGTGTGAAGAGATTAAATTGATAAAAAGTGATGAATAAGAAGAAGAAGACGAACCTCATCCTCCATGGATTTCTGTAGCTAGGGTTTTGAATTGCAATCTATCGAGCAATTTGGGGGTATTTGGGCGGCGATCACTGAAGAGAGTAGAGTAACGGATGTAGAGAATACTGAAGTGGAGTGTGTGCGCAAGGGCTTTTGAAGCGGTGCAAATTACACTTACCCCTGAGATTTGAAATATTTAAAATTTAGACCATTTAGTTGTTGGAATTGTGATTTACTTCCCCTATCAGCTTTTAGATGTAGGGTCAACTTAAACCTAATGTTACTTTATATTAATCATTAATTAACTATTAGAAATTTGAGAAACTTATTATTGGACTGTCTCGTATTAATTGTCATGCTATTTAATTATGTGATTTTTTCCCTAAGTAAATCCATAATATTTATAATTGTTATAATTGTTATCTTAAGGTGGTGAAATTAATTGAGCGCATGAATTTGATTGAAAAAAAAAGAAGTTTTGTATCATTATCTTTTTGAGCATGATTAATTATCTCGTCTTTATTAAGTACTATGTCCTTTTTTTAGATTTCTTGTCATGTTATGGGAGCATATTATATTTGATAATGTTAACTAAAATTCATTTGCAATTTTATGGAATCATCCATGTGAATCGGGGAAACCCTCGAAATTTATTTGAATTCAAGGGCAAAATTATGATTCTTAATTGGGTTTTACCTGTTAAAATTAACGTCAAACCTATTATGAGAATGGGTTATACTAAACTTGGGCCTTTAGGCCTGATTTTAAAGTGCACCGAATTTGGATTTTGCTAAGTTCACCTCGATTTATACTTGACTAGAATAATATATATATATATATATATATATATATATATATATTATGTGTATATATGTATTTTAATTCATAAAATTACTTGATATGTAATAATAAATATAGGATAATTTGTTAAAACGAAACCATTATATTATCTAATGTATATGTTATTTTTATTATTTTACTTAATTGTTCAATTATCATAATTTTTAACTCGTTTTATTTGAATGATACATATAATATGTGATTGTATACAGAAAAAAAAATGTAAAATATAACAATATATCATTGTAGCATATAAAATTATCAGAATTTGCTTACTAACTCCTTAGTAAATAAATTATATTAAATTGAAGTAAAACAATATATAAAAATATAAGTAAGATTGGGCTAGCCCAAACTTAATCTAAAAGTATTTAATTAAGTGAGTTGAGTTTGGGCCTAAAAAATGTGAGCTCTGTGAACTGAGCTCAAGCCCAAACTAGATGATAACTCGTGTAATTGAACGGGATTTTTAGTATTTTCCTAAATTATTTGAAAACGATAATACAAATAATAACTTATGATTGAGTTTTAAAAGTTAGTAAAAATATAGTTGGTTTTCTTTACATTTTATCTAAAAAATTCCAATAACATAGTAAAGTTTTAAAAAATTGCAAGAAAATATGGATATGGTTATAAACAGGTGCATAAATTAGGTAATCCAAATTTTTTGGCTCAAGTTTTTTCTTAATTGTCTATGCCACCTAGGAAAAAGAAAAACTTTGATTGAATATATTGTCTAACTTTAATTAAATGTCATTCACTAATTCTAATATTTACTAATCAAATTACTTATATATATATGGTAAAAATATTTGTAAATTAAACAAATATTATCACTAATTTTTTTCTTTGTAAGGATTAATATACAATTAAAATAAATATCCTCTATTTTAGAAAAACTAAAATAAATGCCCTGTACAATAATGCACGGGTTCAAATTGTTATTTCTAAAATAAGATAATAATTTTTTAAAAGTCAACCAGAAATATGGGTATAGTTATAAAATTGTGCATAAACCCAATAAAATTCAAATTACTTTACCCAATTTTTTCCTCAATTGTCTATGTCACCTAAGGAAAAAATTGATTGAATTTATTATCCAACCTTAATTAAATATCATTATTGTCGATTATAATATCTATTAACAAAGTTACTTTATATGGTAAAAAGTAAATAATTCAAATGAAGAGATAAAAGTTATTAGAAGATAGAGAAGTAGTAACTTTTTAATTTGTTGACAGATTATTGGGTAAATACTTGAAGAGAAAATAGGTAAACCCATGACCTATAAATTCTGTTTCAATTAAGAGTGCTACATAAGAGTGAGAAAACTCTTAATTCAAATAAGAACTTTCATATATATATATATATATATATATATATATATATATATATTAAATGAACTGAAATTAAGAAATTAAGTTTGTCAAAACTTGACTCACAACATTCAATTAACAACCTTGGCAAAATAATAAAATTACTAACTTGGATAAGGTGATAGGTAGGGAGGTCTCTAAAATTGTGATAAATTCGAGGAGGCAACTTCAGATTTACCCTGAAAAAAAAGCTCAATTTTTTGCTAAAAATTACTCCCTTCATTTCTTTTTAAATGCTATTTTAGCCTTTAGTACAAAGATTAAAATTATTATTAAATAGCTTAAATTATAGGCAAAATTAATCTTATATGACTAAATTAATCTTTTGACTAGTGATAAATTAAAAGAGTTGATAATATTAATTACAAGTTGAGTAATTAATGGAGTTGGAAATAGATAAGGGCAAAATTGGTAAAAAATAATTAATATGTAGTTCATTAGATTTCTAAAGTGACATTTAAAATAGAACAATTTTTTTTTGCCAAAATGACACTTGAAAAGGAATGGAGATAGTACTGAGCATAAGTGGTTTAATTTATGGGTTAAATACAGCAAACCCTTTTAAGATTTGGACTGTTTTGCACTAAACTCTCTAACGTTATTTTTTTTCCTCATTTTATCCATTATGTTAGTACACATCAGCAATTTGACTATTAAAAAGTCAAAAAGACATTTTTACCTCTAGACACTATAAGAAAATATAAAATTAACCCCTTAAAGTTTATTATATTTGTCATTTTATTCCCTAATTCTAGTTTTGTGTCAATTAACCTACTTTAGACATTAATCGATATAAAAATATTGTCAAAAAAATTAAAAATATAATATTGCCCACTAATACTAGTAGTTCTTTAAAATTAAATGAGAAAAAAATTTAAGTACAAAAAATGCAAAACACTATCTGTATTTTTCAGTTTTTTAACATTATATTTTTTTTAATGTAAAAATAAAATTTTAAATATACGATGGTCATAATCATCTACTAAAGTGGTATCAGTCTATTTTTCTTTTGCTTTTCTTTATGTTTATTTAAAATGATTTTTTTCTTACTTTTTTTCTTTATTAATATAATTTAACTAATGCCTAAATTATATGAAGTAACTTTATCATATAAACAAAAACTCAAATTAAAATAATTTAGATGAAATATCTTTAATAATTCATCAAAAATTTTAAAATTAATTATTTCTCATATTTTTAAATTTTAAATATTGAGAAAGCATTGTTTGAGAATTAGAATATTAATTAATTTGGAACATATTTATATTTTTAACAATAGTGACAACATTATTGAATTTTATTTTTATCCCAATGTAATAAATGTTACAAAACTTATATGAGGGGGTAAAGTGAAACTTTGCTTTAACCTTAAGGAGCTTTACCGCAATTGAACTTTAGAGGTAAATTTGTCTTTTTAAAAAAACTATAGGAGGAGTTACCTTTGACTAGTCAAAGGCTACTAGACAAAGTGAAAAAAAAATAACGTTAGGGAGTTTAGTACAAAATAGCCTAAATATTAAGGGAGTTTATTGTATTTAACCCTCATAGTAATAATTTAGTTACTCTATATAGTTACCAGCTCATGTTTTTTGGAGTCAAATATATAATATTGTCTGTGCAATTGCAAATCATTAGTACATGTAAACCCTTATCATGTAATTAAAGATCTTGATAAAATGAATATTGAGTTCTTTCTGCTAAATGTGTTCGAACTCGGCAAAATGCATACGATTTTCGTAAGCATGGCATGAAGGAATGAGGGTTCATACTACATAGGACATTTAGATAGTACTTAATAGAAAAAGATAACCTATACTTAGCTTCTAATTACTGTAACATGTTGTTTAGTGAGATAGTACTAAAAACATTTGAAGCAAGAAATCTAGATGTGAGTTTAGTATAACCATATGGTGAGTTGTAGTGTTACTAATTATAATCCGTCTGTATTGATCTCACCATCGTGGATGTTAGATGTAATCTTATTCGGAAAAAGATAATAATAAAGTACAACAAAACTTAGAAGTTGACCTAAAGATGATCATCATAATTCTTATGGTTTATCGAGATAGTTGATCAAGCTCTATCCAGTATGAAAAAAATTATTTGTTATTCACTCTACATTGTGGAATGAATATTACAGATCGTTGAAGATTAAAAAGTAATAAAATTTACCTATTTTTTAGCCATTTTAACGACTGTGATATTCACTCCGGAATAGCCAAAATTTACTCATAACATAGAGTGTCTTTTATATACCCCTTAAATTTAAAACCTTACCTTTCAGTTACACAAAACATTTTCTTGCAGGTCTATGTATCACCAGCTGTAATGTTATTTCGATCCCATGATTATATTTAGTGAACTTATTAATTAAACTTGCAAATTGCGTATTAATTTTTACGTATGTACCAAGTATATATATTATGTATTTTTAACAAATTAACCATGCCCTTGACCATAACTGATGCCTCTCTCTCTGTGATTCAGATGATAGCGAAACCGATAAGGTCAGCATATTATACAGCCCCCAAACAAAATATAGGCATTCTGTACTCTCCCACTCCTTTGTTTCTTTATTCATTAGCAAATCATCTGGAAATTTTCAATCACTTGATTTCTTTGTTCTAGTTAATTTTATGGTTATTCTTTAACCCGAATCGAGGTAAACCTGGTCGAAGTAGAGCCACCAAATCAACCTGACTGCTATGCTATCTAGATCTGATATCATCTGATGGATGGAATAAACACCTGGAACCATTCATTGGAGAAGGAAATCTAAAGAATTGGAATTTACTGCAATCAAAGCTCTCTGCAAGTTGGACTGTACATCACATAAGACAATACTAATTAAGAGGTCTATGTCCGATGCAATGTAAGAATTTGTGGTTTACATTTGTGAATGACTTCAACAGTTTTCATATATTATTATCCATTGTGCATATTGTATTCTTTTTACCATTTTCGTATTTTCTATATGCCCAGTCATTTGAGAGTTGTATCTCGTACTATACTATTCTGATCCACCATTAAAATTCGGTTACTTATCCAAGATTTTAAGAAAAAAATTTATGATAACGATAAATTATTCTTCTATTTTTAGGATTAAAACAGACCACTAATACATATTTCAATGACTTACTAAATAGGTAACTAAAAATAGTAAAAATTGAATTTAAAATTTTTATTTAAGGTCTAATCACCAAATAATAGAATAAAAATAACAAGAGTAAAAATTAAAATTTTTATAATTTAGTCGGTCTACGAACCAACACAATACACTATGTGTATACTTTTAACATGTTACAAGTTACAACCAGTCGATAACATTGCCATGCGGGTGACCAATTAAATTAACCAGTGGAAGAAAGCAGGATGAAGAAAAAAAGGAAAAAGAATCCGAGACCAATCACATCATGATGAAGAAAGCAGAATCACGGACGTGCCACAAAGTTACAAAAAATAATTCAGCAATCGCAAAGGTACGGAACGAAACATGCATGCATGATATGCCCCGATAAACACCCAACCCCACCCCAACACACCATTCGATCTGCCTTTCTGAGTTGTGAAAACATTGGTGACCATGCATGATACCGATGCATCCTCAACCTCTAAGCTGTATCCAGCAGCTGTCCGGTCCCTTTGACTCTCCTCAATTCAACTTTTCAGATGCTACTCTCGATGTGCTTTTGTTTTACTAGTATTTGTCCTCAAAATTAATTTCTGCTATTATTGGAGAATACTTCGGTAGCTATTAATTATTGTTAACAGTAATGTTTAAAAATTTGAAATTCGGATTCGATTCGAAAAGTTAATGAGTCGGGTATATTCGAAAACTCGATTGAATTTTATCGAGTTGAGAATAAAAAAATCGAAACTATAAACCATATGCATTTTATTATTTCATCTATTAAGAATAAAATTATGCTAATAATTAAGTTAAATATTTAAAATTTTAAGTTTCTTATATGATTTTTTTACATTTTGTTGAAACTAGATTCATTATCAATTCAAACAATTTAAATTTCAAAAATTTTATAAATAAATTTATCTATTTTTGAGTATTAAAAACTTAATTCGGATAAAAATTCGTGATTACTCAGTGAATTTATCGAATTTAATCTAAAATTCGATGAAACTCGATTTTCATTAATTTTTTATTGAATCATTTATAATTCTAGTAGTCGAATCAACTCGGTACGACTAGACGGAATTTTTTTAGGTTTTTAAACTATGGTTAGTAGAACCCCAAGTACGTACAAATCACAATTATACAACCCCATGAATTATGGAGTGAAGATAAGACACCAAGGTTAGTAGGGCAAAAAAAATATTTAACATACAGTAAGGGTAAAATTATGTAAATGGTAAATAAAATTAAGTACAAAATAGATAAATTCGATAAATTAGAACTTTATTAAATTTATAATAAAGTAAGTTATAATAAGTATTCATTATGATAATTATGTATTATGTATACATTTTCATGATCAATTATCATTTGGATTTTGTATATGAAAGATTTCTAAATGTGATGAAGGAGGAATTAAACAAATTTTAACTTTTTAAGGGTCAATGAATGGAAAAAATACTATATTGAAGAAATTTAAGGGGGCAATCGTAAGACAATTATAAAAATCCTAAAATTTAATTTCTAGGCTTACAAATTCTCCAAAGTTGTGGGGAAGCAATTGTCCACTCACCTCCATATAACTTCTCTCCCGTTATGAATTATATATCAATTCATACCTATCGATATCTTTTACTATATAAGATCGTATATATATTTAATATTTTTTTAACAAAGTGACTTATTACATATCGAGAGTACTGCATATTCGGTAGTATTTATGGTACAAAACCCAGAATCAACACCTCACCCGACACCAGAGGCCACACCAGAAATGAGTTCTTCCACTTAGGTTGTACTTGCTCTGTGTACTGCATGGGTACTTTTTTGCGCGATTAAGGTTCATCCAAGCACACATTGGAGGAGTGGCTGGCCAGCATACAGACCCGTTCAGCCAGTCGGTCACAATAGTCCATGAACTTGATCAAGGGCGAAGGCAGGACCCTAAGATCAGTGGGATAAAAAAATTTTGACTTGAAATAAGGGAAAAAATTATGTTAATACTTAAATAAAACTATAAATGGATAAATTCGATGTTTTAGAATTTAATTAAATTTATGGTAAAGTAAATTATAATAAATATTTATTACATTAATTATGTATCATGATTACATATTTCAAGATCCATTAGTATTTTTTGTACATGAAATATTTATAATTGTTTTGTGATAAAGAGAGAATTAAACATTTTTTAACTTTTAACTTAAAAAAAGACCAATTTTAAAAAATCTTAGGGTTGCAATTGAAAGACAAATATAAAAATTCTTAAATTTTCTAGACTATTATGCAAGTTTTCTAAAGTTGAGGAGGGGGAGCACTTGCCCACCCTCAAAGCCACGTAGCTCCGCCCCTGAACTTGATCATGCACAACCTAAAAACTTTCATATTAATTAGTAGTAGTACTAATTTTTGAAACAATTTAATTACCTCCAATAATTATGTAGCTCTTTGATCAAGATCATGAAGATACACAATATATCTACTTTCTAGCGTTTGTGGGGATGTTGTGTGCAAAAATAGGCTTAGAATTGTCTCTTCTGATCCAGTGGTTGGCGGACCCAAGCTTTCGAATGAGAAAATTGATAAATCAACTTGCTTAACAAAAGTTGGTTTCGTTTAAAAAAGGATTGATATATCAGTATCAAAATTGCCTTAAGCGAAGTACTGAAGACGACTTGGCAAGTTAGCCAAGTCATTAGATTATAGTATCCATCACTGTTACATGTTACATGTTACATGGATCGTTCATATATACCTTATAACTTTCCAGTTCTCACTAGCTATGGGAATGTTTCGTTTGCAATCCAAAACGCTCAAAAGTGACAATTTTAATTTAGTAATATTGAGTACACCTTTTTGTTAGAAGAGAAAATTATGGTCTTACAATGCTCCTTATTCCCCAGCGATTGCCTTTTCTTTACTATATGGAAGATGAATTATAGTGGTATTGGTCATAAAATAAAATAAAAAATCAAGTTCTCATTTTTATTTTTTTACTAAATATATATGTCTAATTCCTTTTAAAGGAACTTGCAATCCAAGAGGTCTATTTTGCAATTTATATACCAAAAGGCAATTACAAAATGCCACTTGCTTAGGCACTTGCAAACAAACGTTTGGATAAGTGACATATTTTCCGCAGAAGTAACACGGTTTCATTGGTATTAAGATATTTTGTCAAGTGTAATATTATAAATTATGGGCTTCCCCATCCGATGTGATCTGTCTGCCTCAAATAAAAATATCAGCATTAGCATTCTCTCTTGCAGTATAACTGTAAGACCTCGGGTCTTGAGTTGATCTAATAATTTTTGAGTAAAAATAACAAATTTAAAATGTTTAAGTTAAATTATAATTAACCTACAACTTAAAGTACTATAAACAATACAATATTTCTTACCACTTCCAATACCGGTGGTGTAAAACGGAATATCACATTCACCCCTCCTTTAGATTTTGTAACCAAGTTGGGATCCAATAACACAACACAGACTAGGTATCATACCCAATACTACTGGGTTAATCTCACCCCTTGCCGGGACCACACAAAATTCGTTCTGATACCAACTGTAACACTCCGGATTCTGGGCTAGTCCAACAACTTTTGAGCAGAAACAACGGATTCAAAATGGTTAAACCAAGTCATAAGTAACCCACAGCTTAAGGTGTCATAAATAATACAATATCTTCTCCTACTTTTGATGTGAGATGGGGTATTACATTCATTCCTTTTTCAGACTTTGTGTCCTCGCAAAATTCAAGTTGGAGCCTAATAACACATGTCTGGGGTTTTTAGATTTTGCGTCCTCGCAAGGTTGGGGCCTAATAACACATGTCACATATCACTGACCCAATCTCAGCCGTGCAGGAACCACCCTAGATTCATTCTGATACCAACTGTAACACCCCGAGCACTGAACTGACCCAACAACTTTTTTTTAAACCCAGCAAAAATAATGGGTTCAAAATATTTAGGCCAAATTATAAATAGCCCACAATTTAAAGTGTTATAAACAATACAATATCGCTTAACACTTCCGATGTGAAACGGAACATCACATTGACCCTTCTTTTAGGCTTCGTGACCTCTCAAAACCCAAATTGGGGTCCAATAACATGTCAAATTGGGGTCCAATAACATGTCACATATACTGCGCATATAAGGATTACACGAGATTCACTCTGATACCAACTGTAACACCCCGGGCCCTGGGTTGGCCCAATGACTTTTGAGCAAAAATAACGGGTTCAAAATGTTTAAATCAAGTTGTAATTAGCATACAACTCAAGATATTATAAACAATAGAATATCCTCTATCGCTTTCGATGTGGGACGGGGCATCACATTCACCCTATGCAAAGTCTAAATTGGGATCCAATAACACATGTCATTTACCATTGGATTTTGCGATGATGCAAAATCTAAAGGAGGGGTGAATGTGATACCCCATCCCATATGAATGGAAGTGGGAGGAAATATTGTATTATTTATAATACATTGAGTTATAGGCTACTAACAACTTTATTTAAATATTTTGAATCCGTTGTTTTTATTCAAAAATTATTGGGCCAATTTAGAAACCGGAGTGTTACAATAGCTACCTTGTAAATGTGACTAATATTTGAAAGGCTTCATTTGAACTATAAATAAGTGAAAAAAAGAAACGCAACCCTAAGTTTGCAAACTACATACTGTCACGAGTTGTATAGATCAAACTATTAAAATTAACTAGTACATTATTGAGACAGTAGACCAATCTTACCGAATTGTTTTCCTACTTATATTGAACTATTACACTAAAATTATGCAAATGATGCAGATCCCAGAAACATATTTCATGAGAATCGTGAAATTCATTAATCACTTTTTATTTCTTACATTGCCTTATGTATTTAAGTATAAATATAAGTTACAAGTAACCGTAAGGTGGAGTATATGAGTCCTATCTTTTGATTACATCCTCCTACTGTAGTTTAAACCATAAAATTCTCTGCTAAAAAAGAAAGGCAAAATAATTGTCAGTCGAATGAATAAGTGGAAGCCATCCATTTTAACGTAGACGATGATGCAGGATAGATGCAATATGTAAACCAGTATGTAGTGTAAAATGCAGTAAATTGCAGTGACAGTGCTGGATTATTACCCAAAAAAAAAAGTTTTAAAAATAGTGCATGCATATACGTATTGTTGAGGTTGAGAGTGAGTTGCATGCCAACTAGCAAAATTTGGCAGCTGCCATATTTTGAGCCCACACCATGTTCACGTGCCCTGCTTTTTAGGGTTGTTTTGTTTTCTTTCACTCACAAAAACTTCTATCTCAATGCTACTCCATTCAATCATCAATATCTATATAACATACCATTCATCTTCTGCAGTGTTCTTCACCAATAATCATCCCTCTCTTTTTCTTTCCACACAAAATCATGATGGATTCTTCCAAGAATATTACAGCTCTCTTATTCCTTTCTATGGCGAAGGAATTCCTCATTGCCACAGCCAATCCCATTGATACTGACTGTGGCTCATGTGGCTCCAAACCCCATAAGCCTACTCCGAAACGCAAAACTCCCAAAGGTCCCATTACCCTCCCACCCGTTGTTTTGCCTCCCATTGTCAAGCCTCCTGTAACCTTACCCCCGGTAACCCTACCACCTGTTGTCAAGCCACCTGTACAATTGCCACCGGTAACCTTACCGCCCGTTGTCAAGCCACCTGTGGAACTGCCACCAGTAACCTTACCGCCTGTTGTCAAGCCACCTGTGACACTACCCCCTGTTGTGAAGCCACCTGTGAAACTGCCACCGGTAACATTGCCACCTGTGACACTACCCCCTGTTGTGAAGCCACCTGTGGAACTGCCACCGGTAACATTGCCACCTGTGACACTACCCCCTGTTGTGAAGCCACCTGTGAAACTGCCACCGGTAACATTGCCACCTGTGACACTACCCCCTGTTGTGAAGCCACCTGTGGAACTGCCATCCGGTAACATTGCCACCTGTGACACTACCCCCTGTTGTGAAGCCACCTGTGAAACTGCCACCGGTAACATTGCCACCTGTGACACTACCCCCTGTTGTGAAGCCACCTGTGGAACTGCCACCGGTAACATTGCCACCTGTGACACTACCACCTGTGACAGTGCCACCAGTGACCACCAAGCCACCGAAAGGGAAACCCTGCCCGCCGCCACCGGCTAAGCCAAAGCCAAAGCCGGCTAAGTGTCCCATTGATACCCTAAAGTTGGGAGCTTGTGTGGATCTTCTTGGTGGATTAGTACACATTGGTCTTGGAGATCCTGTTGCTAACGAATGCTGCCCAATTCTTTCAGGGCTTGTTGATCTTGATGCTGCAGTTTGCTTGTGCACAACACTCAAGTTCAAGGTCCTCAACCTCCAAATTTTCGTCCCAATTGCTCTTGAGCTCCTTGTTACTTGTGGGAAGACACCACCACCTGGTTACACTTGCTCTCTCTAGAGCTCAAATCATCTACATCATATTGCTCTAAGTTGAGTACTAGTCTTAATTTCTCAAATAAATGTATTCCTATATATTCCGAGTAAGTACATGCTACTCACTCCATATTGCGAATAAGTGAATATTGTGACGGTTGAAATGATTGCAAAGTAGGGGTCATATTACTTTTCAATCATTAAACTGTCTAGAGTATCCACCCCGCATTGTGGAGTGAGTAGTAAAAATTTTTTCGTATATTCTTGAATAGTATTAAACTAATCTCCAAAAAAAAAAAAAAAATCACGAAATTTTAATGCTTGATGGCCTTGCAGGTTGCTAGCTAGATTGATGGATGCACAAATGTTATCGACATGAGAGGATGTCCAGTCTCCAATTTGATATCTGATATCTTTTTCTCTTTCTCCTTCTTTTCAATTGTTTTTATTTCCTTTTCATCTTTGTTTGGAAGTGTTACTTTTGGATTTACTGGAAAAACCCATTCATTGAAATGAAATTTGTTTTGATTAATGTGTGCTTACAATTGTATTGTCCTAGGCAAGGAATCAATTGAAGATGCTTAATTTATCAGTTTATTGTGTGGTTCCCAAGTTTTTCCATTATTTTTCCTTCTTCATAAGGATGGCTTTTTTAGCTGCTAGTCCTTTAGCACCACAGACATGCATGCAAGGACATGCACGTATCATTCAATTATGGATGGATGGATATCCTTCTCTGTTTTAGTTTTACAAGCAGTAAATGGACGCGAGTATTTTGTGATTTTTGTCCCTAAAGTTACTAATGATATGTAGCCGTTAAAATGACTAAAAAAAAATAGAGGAATCTCATTATTTTTCAATCATTCAACAGTATAAGATATTCACTCCGCATCACAATGCGGCAAAGTATTATTGCAAAATATTATTTTGTACAATCCAAACGAAGCCAATAGTAATTTTCAAGTGCATGTTGATAAGCCTCAACAAAGGAATTGCAATATTCCATGCCTCTTATCTTACTTATTTTCTTTTAAGACAGAGTTTAGGAGGCAAAAAAAGGTTTTCATTTGAATGTTAGATCGTTATTTCAATGTAGACATACAGTAATTCTTAGAAATTATATATTAATAAAAAAGAGCCCTGATAATAAGACTTGAACTCAGAATTTGAATTTATCAAATGAGCTTACCTATTACTTATACATTATATTGTACTCCTAACAATTGTATGGTTGTAATACTAATATAAGAATGACATACGAATCTTGTACATATCAAGAGTAAAAGGTTAAAAAACAGGGGAAATGTCCAGAAGGTCTGCACTTTGCTGAAGATGGCCACTAGTGGACCATTACAAAGTTGGAGGCACATGAATTTTGTTCGTCTGTGCCCTCCAAAATTTGTGGTGTCGGACATTGCAGCTTATTTCGTTTAGTCTACGCATTCCTTACAAACGTGGAAATGAAAGTAACAGTTTAAACATGGCTCCAGAACATTTTTTGAGTGCAAAGGTGAGTAAAAGTTTAAACCAGAGATAAATCTAAACCATACAAGACAATTGATAGTCGGTTGTATCAGTTCTATAATGAAAAATATTTAAGTAGATCACATCTGTCTAATTTATATTTTCATAAAGATCAACTTAAAATTCAAACTCAAGCTTTCACAAATAGATATATGGCAAATATCTAACCGTTCATTCCTTCAAGTACCGTATTTACAGCCTAAATGTAGAAATTCCAATTCGCACTCTGGCCATTAATGTCCCAGTAAATCAGCGTTGTAACTCGTCAAAATTAACCCCAAAATTTACATAAATGGCATCCACGTACAGAAACAAACAAAATTCAGAAATTGGAAAGCATACTGCAATGTTAAGAAGTATTCAAATTGGAATATCACATTTCCTGTATAATCACAATCCCTTTAACCAAATTCTGCAATTGGATACGAATACTACAATGGTTCAAGAGAAGAATGCCATTAATGGTCATTTTAATAAGAGGCAAAAGACCACAACTTCTTTGAATGATATGAAATTGACCTGACAAGATCTTCTAAACAAACAGGGAGAACTTGGATTTTCATCCTCTGAATGGCACGTCCTCTACAAATTCAAAGCTGAACTACACTCGGATCTAAAACACAATCCCCTGAGTCAACGCTACATCTCAAATCTTTTAGGTGAGCATCTGTGACAGCCAAATAATCTCAACTATACCACCTATTACTACAACCTACAAGGAAAATTTTTGACAAAATCGATAAGGTAAAACTTATTTCCAGATTTGAACTATATATATGTTACAAATCCTCCTTCTAAGGATTGCTAACCTACCAGCTAACTCGGAAAAATAGGTTGAATAAAACTGAAAAAACCACCAATACAACCATGGACCATCAACTAGAGCCATCCAGCGTCAAACTAGCAGGTAGGAACTTAATATGATTATACTGTTTCAACTTGGCAAGAGCATCTTGTGTCCTCCCCTGCAGAAGATCCAAGTAAATTGCAGTAAGAATAAGTTGGGGACTGTCAGGTAGAATGGAAAGCGCTTGCATAACAAGTTGTATTTCGGCCTGCTCATGATCCCCTAGCATTGTAGACAGGACAGCCAGATCACCAAAAATAGTTCCACGAGCTTCTTCAGGGTTGAGGAATGTAAAACCTTGAGATTCATCATGTGCTGATGCATTAACAGGCACTGGCCCACCATTTGTTTCCTCAGAATCCACCATTTTTTCCACTCTCCACTTTTCTAAGTCATCTTGGCTGTATGGCAGTTCAACATTGTTTCCGCCAGCTACATAGATGAACAAATGCTCAGCAGCTTCCTTTGGCCGGTTCAGAAGGCATAAAGCTTCAGCAGCATACAAATTTCCCAGAAAGACGTATATTCTGGAACACTCGACAAGTTTCAAAAGAGACCTCGCTGTTGACAAAGCCCTTAATGGGTTTCCTAATTCCAACTCTACATATGCCAAATCAGCAAGAAGAGCTTGCTTGATCATTTGGATCTCTTTCCTACAAATATCTTCATAATCAGAAATGGAATTCAGCAGAGATGTGTTTTGTGAACATTTCCGCCCTTTTGCTCTCTTACCTCCCCATTTGTACTGGCCTGACCTGAGCCTACGGCTGCATCGGATGACTTGGGATCACCACCTGATAAGTTCTTGTAGCTTGTACCCTTGGATGACGATGATTCTCCTGATTCACTTCCTTCAGAAGCAGAATCAGAAACCAAACCAGACTTGAAACATTTTGAATCAGACCGTTCAAGTAAGTACTGTGCATTTAAAAGACATTTCTGAGCAAGGGATATGGACAGGCTGGGCTGTCTATCATTGCTGAAAGAAAAATCTTCCCTTCCATCAAAATCCAGCTTCTCAGTTCTTGAAACCCCCCCCTCTTCCAATGAAAGATGCCTCCATTTTCCCTTGCCAATAACATGAACATTAACATCAGATCCATCAGACCGAGCAAAATAACTGGACTTCAAAAGTCCCTTCTCCAGTGCCATAATGCAACACTCAGCAATTCTCAGCCACAGGAGGGGATTGTTGTAGTAAATTAGACTACATTGGAGCCTTGTGGAAACATCCAGCAGCAGGTAATGGTTTCCCACAAGCCAGGTACATCAGACCACAGTTATATGTAATATGCAGAGACTTATCCTGTGATAGATTTGCTTTTACAAGTTTCTCCTTGCGCAGAGTTGAGCTATTATGCAATGCTCTAGAAAAAAATACAGTTGATGTGTGATATTTCCCGAGGCGATAATAGATGCAGCCAAGGTTGTTGTAATATACGCTAGAAATTGCAATTTCTGTTCTATTATTTGATGCCATCAAAAGCCTGATTGCTTTACTGGGGTTCCCTCTAGCATACTCGAGCTGTGACTTCAAATAAAGTGCCAATGTATTGTCTTTGCCACGTGCTATATTCATGGCCATCTTAACTTCACGCTTAGCTGCCTTGAGGTTCCGGGTAAGGAGCAGAAAACGAACCTTGTAAAGATGCAACAAAAGCCTCAGATCAACTGCTGAGGCAGAATCGTCAGTCTGAGCCCTTAAAAGATCATTAGCTAAGAAAGAGTGGAGGCGGCTAGATGATCTTGGCAGGTTCTGTCTTTTTATGTCAAGGGATGACAGTAATTGCAACGATTCATCCTCGAGTTCCTCTTCTGCTAAAGTTCTAGCTAAAGAAATTTCCAATGCATTTGAAGCAGAAGCTGAATCAGAATTTGAGGCATCAGGAATTGTAGCAGAAAGTGAAGCAGATTTTGACATAATAGTAGGTTGATGCAATGAGCTTCCATTATCCACTTGGTTGGTTAAGCTATTGACACAAAACACTTTCTCCACATAGCTAATCACATCCTTAACATGAGAAACGACAATTAAATCAGTGCCAGGCAAGTAAAGATTAAAAGGATACTTTTTGTCACACAATTTCAGAAATTGGGAATAGTACCATAACCATTTAAAAATAAAACAACAATGAAATGAACTCAAAAAACAAAATACATATCAACAGGACTACGAAATAACACTATAATTTGTATTAACACTGCATGTTTGGTAATGTCTCGCATTGTCAGCAAGATAAGCATCACAGAACCACGTGTCTTCAACTCCATGTAGAGTGGACTATAAAGAAATAACATTTCACTAACTAGAATATTCGTTTGATTTAAAAATAACTAGAACAAAAAAAATTTATTCCCTGTTTCTTTCATATACCAGTCCAAGACTGAGCACTTTTGGTATTCTGTGCCATTATAACTTCAAAATAATGTCCCCCCCCCCCCAAAACCAAAAAAAAAAAAAATCCAGCACCTAAAAGGTTTGCACAAAAAGCTTCAAAAGTTTAGTGGGAATATTCTATTGTGATTTTCTCCCACAAGTGAAAAACAAAAGTATTAACATATTAGCATCGTCATTTACCATTAGTACTGCAACCATCCCATCTTCATTGGCCAATTCGACTAGGCACATAGTTTAAAAGCACTGCATCTATACCTGTGACCTTTCCAAAACATATCAAATTTACTATTTATTTAAACATCTAGCACTCGATGGTCCTTGAAGCTAAAGCGGTATTATGATGAGGGCATTCATAAAATTTAACTTTTCAAGATATGATAGTACTTGACACTGATAGAGACAACGTTTAGGGGATTACTACAAAAGGAAATGAGAGCAAATGAATGCGGTGCGTAGAGAAAACTCAATATTGATGTTTATCCTTCAAACTCAATCTTCCTACCAGACAAGAAGCTCCATTAATTTCTAAGGAGATTATGCAATCACCATTGGATGTGTTTAGGGCCACCATATAAACTGTATATCTGTATTATCTGATATCTAAACAAGTTGATTTGACTTTTTTCAGTTCTCATATTCTGGCTAAATCAATTGAGAGGTAGCTAACCAAATTAGGAGAGACATAATTAACTGCATTGATCTCAGTAGCTATGCCACCAAAGGCATTTAAAGTACCTGAATCTAAATCACGTAAGGGAGCTTGAGTCATATATTCTACGTGACACTGTTCTTGCCAAGGTTGTATGGCTTTTTTAACCTACTAAAGTCCAACTCATTTGGACCTCTTAGCTAGGTAAAAATATATTTTGATTCAAAATTTTTTTAAAAAAATGATGTGTTTTATATACAGAGAGGCACAGGTGCAACCAAAAAAAAAAAAAACACACACACACACACACAGAGGATTCCTAATCTTTTTCTTATGTAGAAATGACCTTTGTAAAGAGATAAGCAAAAATTACAGAGTCTACTAAAAATTTTTCTTGCTTTTACCTCTTTATTTCTTTTTATTTTGACAATAAGTTTCACTCTTCTTTATTAATCAACACAACAGTAATTTATATAAGTTCAAAAGCATACTCAGGAAAACCAGTCTTCTCGTATCTAGGCATGGTTTATACCATTATCAGTATAGGTGTTCTTGGATTTCTTGTTTGGGCTCATCATATCTTTACTGTGAAAGGAGAAAAACATGCCCAAAAGTTGAGGGGAAGTAAACAAGTCAATCTAGCAGAACTTACAGCAGATCTAGATGCATGGTCGGAAACTAATGCTACATCCAGAAATAGAAGGCAAATATGCAGAGCCGTCCCCTGCAAGTAATCAGAGTTTAACTTATGAAGCCAAAAATACACATCAGAAAATATATACTCCACAATTAGTTACCTCATCTATGGGTTCAATATTCTGATACAATGTATCCAAAATCGAATACGATTTTGCATATTCATGGAGATGGAACCAGATAACTGCCTGAAAATAACAAAATGATTCAGATTAACACCAGACATATGAAGATATTCCAAAAAACAAGAAACAGATGGATCCAATGAAAGAGCTAGTTATTCCATTTGAATGACCATACCATGTTATACATTGTGACTGAAGTATCAAAATCATCAGCGTAGACAACAGGCAAACTACTTGTGGCAGAAAATGAAATTGCCACATTAGTATTTCCTTTACTTCCAAAAGCGAGTTTGCTAGTGTTGGAGTCCAGCAGAGTCTGTTTGTTGTTCCTCAGATGCATGAGCAAGCGCTTCGTTTTGTTGCTAAAAGTTAAAAGGAAAAAAAAATGTGAAGTAAGGATAAAAAGGACAAACACATTTAAGACATGCATTAGAGTCACACCATACTCCAACTAGCCAATACCAAATTTTGTTGGTCATTCTAGTCTTACACTCTTGCAATTGGAGAAGTGTAGATCAATTACATGCTATTCTTTCTCCTTTTCTTTTTCTTAGTCCTTAATTCCTCAAATTACTTGTAAAAGTATATAATAAAAAGCTTTAAGACATGTGCTTTGAACTTCTAATTTGAATCTTAATAGTATAATACAGCACAACATAGCCGTAGATTAGAAAATCTCTCATCAGAGAATTAGTGTAGCAGATTCCATAAATCATTCAAGAAGAAAACACAACAATACTTAACATTGGCAATCCCATATCTCTTAATATTACTGCCAATTCAATTCTGATCAATCGATATAGAAGAGTCATTTTCTCTATTAAATCAATTCAGAAGCATCATTTTCTATTGAATAGCTACTTGCCTTAGTTCACAGGGAAATAGTAAAGGATCAATACCCCCAACCTTTCTATGAATGAAGGAGGCTACCAAGTCTGAGGGAGGAGAAATTCTACCTAATAAAATTTTCCAACATTCCTTTATTCTATCTTGAATTGTTAATTTCAAAGGGCAACATTATAAAAATAAAAAATATGCTATCATTCTCCAACCCACTTATTCACCTCAAACTCAGGCATTCCATTTTCCTAAGGTTCATCCCTTGGGATGACAATGATTACAAGAGCAAGAGAAAGATCTAGAAATCAACAGCTCCTCGTACTGATAAAGAATAAACAAGCACATCTTATGTAGCATAATTGAGTATGGTGAAGTGCATAGCAACGTAATACAACAAGACTAAAAGTCGGTGAATGTAACACTGGAAACAAAGAGACTATCCTGAATAGGTTTATGCTTCCAGGTGATTATTCGGAACAATCTTACCACTGAATCAAGGGTTATAACAAGATAATACACCATAGAGAAGATATTTGGGTAGAGAATAACAAAGTAAAATAGAACTGACAATATTTTCAAATTAAAAGAAAAAGTGAAACACAACTTTTGTCCCAAAAGAAATATACTATTTGGATCAGGTATACAGCATAAAAAACTCGCAAAATCATTCTAAAAGAGCAGATCATAAGAATTGTTGTTAAATTAGGTTCTACGCAAATGAAACTCGGAAAAAGCAGTGGCAGTAATCAAGATCATCATTGAAAAGGAAACAGAACCTCTTGTCAGAAATGAAAACAATTCTTGTATCATTCCGACAATCGGTTCATCAAATAGTTCAAATTGGAAATTTCCAAAGAAAGATTCCAAAGGGTACACTGCACGATGGTCTAATTTCAACGGGAACATGAAATCTGACCTAAAAACTTCAAGGTGAAACAAATATTTTCCAGACACTCCCATAAAAATCGTTAGCCATTCAAATTGACTTTCGGAATGATACAAGACAGCCATTTCTAGATCAGATTTAATAGTTCTCAGATCGGAAGTATATGTAGCATGTAGAGAGCTGAACAATCAAGTTTCTCGACAAAGAAGCATAATCATCATATATGAACAAATAAGGGTCAAAACTTGAGCAAATTAAAAGGTGCGTTCCAAAACTGTCATGTGCTTGCTTTATCAGTGGGTTTGGCATAACGCCTTAGAGAAAAGAGAAACGGAAATTTACTGATATAGCAAAAAACATAGAAATAGTGAATGAACCAGAAACAAAGATAGGAATAAGTCCAACAATATAAAAAATGGGTAAAACAAAATTGTGAAAACTGTTGTTCAGATTTTAATTCAACTGAATGATGTCATGGATCCAGAATCTTGAAACTGGCTTACTTATTATCGGTGAAAACCGTTAGTAAGTAATACTAATCTTATAACACCCATTTCCAAAATTGTGAATAAATGGCAGCAGCATGGATGAACAGAATCAAGCCAAATAATTATCCTGGTTCCTGCTTAAGGCTCTACTAGATAATGCTATGCAACAATGCTTTATGAATTGTCACCAACATGGAAGGTGTAAATTGATAAGCAAGCAAATACTTTTGGATGACAACATAGATATGTCATGGACTTTACGAATAAAACATTCAATCTTCCATGTAACAACTTAAAAACATCAAAAGCACCATATCAATACATACCTTCACATTATTCAATACTTCAAGAAGCCTCTTGGGAGCTGAACAACCATCTCGAAAGTACTCCGCAATGGCAATGTTGTGAAGAATCTATAACCAATAAAAATATAAGGAAGTCGAATATATAAGCACTGACGAAAAACAATTTAAAATGAAACACAAAAAAATAAGAGTTACAGTTGGAAGAATCTTAAAGATTCTGAAGACATTACCAAGTTATGGGTCATAAAAGATTATGTATAAATTTCATGTCTAAATATCCTCACTTTCTTGAACAAGTGCCATCCAAAAACGAAAAGCACAGACTAAGCAGTTCTTGTAATTCAAGCACAAAGGAAGAGAAAGATTTTAAGCTCAACCACCAAAAGCAATAACTCACTACTACTACTAATATCCCAAAGCTCTCTAGATTTTTTTTTCATTTTCTCTCTTAACAAAGAAAATGATGCTTCTGAAGCATCTTTTCTACTGGATTCCTCCTTATATGTCAGATAACTAAAATGCATTACGCAAAAGGTAAATAATTAAATGATCATTTAATGAATGATAAAGTTCAAATGTTTGTACTACTATTTAGTTTGAGTTATAGGGAATGATATCCTCAAGCTATTGTTTCTCAATATGTAAATAACGGCATCATCTTGCTGAAACCACAAATTCCAGCTAATAGTCCATTACCAAATATAACATGGTGCGATACTATGGGATCCAACTGGCGTGTTGCGTGAAAGTCAGTCAATCCTCTAATAGACAAAGAATGCAAATGTCTAGCAGTCAATAACAGAAGAGAACAAACAGCCCAAGTCCCTTGCTGTAAGTTCTCAACAAGAGCACGAACACAAAATTTAGTAGTCCCCAACTTTCATATCTCAAGAAAGCCATGCACCTTTCTTGGAGACAAAAGCCACATTAAAGGATGCACGAAAATATCGTCATCCCACATCCGAGACAGGCAGTTAGTAGCTCTATATTGCTGCACAAGAACAATACAACCAAAAAGCCATACAGCTCATCAGAAGTGTGAACTATTATATCCATTGTCTCCAAGTAAGAAAAAGATCAAAACCTAGTTCGGCAGTGAGAATATGCATAGGCCAATGCGAGAAACTCACTAAGGACAAATGCACCGGCCTAGCAGGTCATGGCGGCCATCAGTCCAATAGGGACCATAACAAGCGTAACAACCAAGCAAAACTTCTCACGAGGACCAACAGAAAGAATGTAGTGAATATCACAGGCCGCCTCAAAAGAGAACCACGTGTCATTCTTATATACATAAGTTGGAAGGCACAACATACTGTTCCCTTTTATTTATTGAAGAAAGCATTGTCTTTCTTCCAAAATCGATTCCCCTTATAATGTATTTTCCAGCCATCTTTCCAAAGCTCCCAGAACACAAGTTGAACCAAGATCTCAAATCACCGCTGAGAAACAGACCAGTTCATGCAACCATCTTCATTCTCAATCCTTCAAAGACCAATATAATCCGTCATTACATTTCCAGCCCCATACGTCTCCTAAGTTTTTCACTCACCAAACTCCAAACAACCAAACAATCGTTCCTTTATAACACATACCAACTTGAGACCTTGTTAATAGAAATTGTAACAGAAAATCAAGTTCTACGTCAGAAATTGCTTCTTTACTAAATCCAACAGCTCTATTGCAGACAGTTAAGTAAATAATAAAAAGTAAAATAAACTTAATCTTTCACGTTCACAACCTATTCCACATATCAAAACCATCAAATACCAATCCAAATCTTAATTCACTTCTGCATGCACTAGAGAATCAAGGACATAACTTCAATTCAATATAAAAACAAAACAAACAAACAAACAAAAAAAAACAGAAAAGGTAAAAGAATCGTTCTTCAACAATGTACTCTCCGGAAAGAAACTTTAAAAAAGGAAAAAAAAAATCAAAAGATTAAGTTAACCTTCGGATCGTCCTCTTTCTTGTGCAAGAGCTGTTTCAACAAATTGACACACTCCACAAACTTCCCGGCCTGAAACAAAAGAGCAGCTTCCTTAGCAAGGCCGGCAGCTACTGAGAGAGCCACGTCATCCTCTACCGACCCTCGCACCGCTGTCGGCGACAAAGCACCATCTCTGTTATTGTTACTACCACTATTATTCTCCCCAACCGCAGTTGCCGCCACCGACGACGTCGAAGAAGATTCCATTTCACACTCACAGATCGACTTCAAAAACTAACAAAAAAAAATTTAAAAAAAGAAATGCACCGCACCTAATCCAAAAACCCTAGCTTTTTCAACTTAAACCTCCACTACTCTATTCTATTGTAAATGTTCCCCACATTTGAATCAGAATTACGAACAAAAAACCCTAGAATTTCAAATTACAGACAAAATAAAATTGATAAATCTGTATATCTATATATATATATACACAGTGTATGTATATTATATATATGAATTTGGGAGTTTCTGAATCGATTGAGACGGATTGATTATGGGAGAAACGGATAGAGAGAGAAAATGAAAAAAAAATCTAGAGAGAGAAAAAGAGAGGGTAGGCAGTGCTGGTTATAGGAAGGCTTTGTTATACTGGGGGTGAGCAGAGCAATCTTGATGGCATTCTGTGCTATGGTGGTGATGAGGAGTAGGATTCTTTTAGTGTGGGTTTTGTTAGGACGGTTGGATGATAATCGAGGTCGTGATTGGGGTTTGATGGGGAATTGATCGGACGGTGCATAAAACTTTCTTCTGAAATAGTGACACATGGTATAGTTTGCACTTTTTGTAGTACTTTGCTATTTTGGAGATTTGCTTGTTTTTACTTGAGTTAAGGGTTTATACTTAATTGTAATGTGGACTTTTAAAGTAGTATCATTTATTTGCTATTTGCACTTTCAATTTGTAGTATTTAAGTACTTTATATTAGGGATAATTTTAAAAACCTCCCCTGAAGTTTAAATTAATTTCACTTAGTACATCTACATTTTAAAAAATATCAATTACCTCCTTATTTCTTATAATAAGCAAGTTGAGACCAATACTTTCTTATACAATTTAAATAGAAAGATACTATTTTCCTTTCAATTTTACCTCTAATTCAAAGCTTTCATTGATCAAAATGGTTAAAAAAAAAGGAAAAAAATATAAAATAAAATTATTAACAAATAACAATAAGTTGCAACTTTTCATATCATTTACCAATTAATGTGAAAAAATATATTTTAATTATTTTTTATTTTACAAGTTAATCATTTTCAAAATAAAATACAAATAATATTTTTAATATTAGATATTATCTATATTTATGTATTCTAAATTTTTGTTCAAAACGACACATATAAATATTGATTAATACGTTCCTAATTATTCGTAAATAAGTTGGCCTAAAACTTGATCAAAAATTCATTTAATTTTTTAAGAGTTTGTGACTTATAAACAAATTTGAATCATATTTGTTTATTATCATGTATCGTAATATTTTTATGCGTTCAAATATTTGTTCGAATCAACACACACTAATACATTACATAACCATGTTTTTTTGCAAATAAATTTATTATTATTTTGTTTGAAAAATACATATTTCAATTTCGAATTTTGATTTACAAACAAAATAGTACTAATTATATTTATTTATTATATCATATGATGCGTTTTATATATTCAAAACTTTTATTCAAATCGATACCCAAAAATACATTAATATGCCCAATATTTTTCATAAATTTACTGGCCAAAAACTTTATCGAGATAATTTGGGTAATTTACACATTTCTATGTGAATATAATAGACATCTAGATTATATGTTCTTTACATGTGAATATTTTTATTAAAACATATAGAAGTAATCAAGATTAATCCATGCAAATATTTTTTTTTTTTTAAATAAGTTGATAAAAAATTATTAGAAGCTAAAAGAGTGTTAAGTGAAAATTGTCAAAAACCTCCGGAGTGGTTTTTTAAACTACCCTTTCATAATAAGATATATGTGTTATGCATTTTAGTACCATAAAGGAACCCATTGGCAAAAGATATGAGGTAAGTGATATTTTTAAAAGTTTAGAAATACTAAGTAATATTAACATAAACACCTCAAGGAAGATTTATAAATTATCCCTTTATATTATTAGTTTGTAGGACATTGTTCAAATTCATTAAAATTAATGGAAATTTTATTTAGTTATTTTATAATAAAGAGACTTTGATACCATAGATAGAAAAAGTATTTCGTTGGGTAAAATGCAATAAATTTTTCTATTTATTTTTGAATGAAAATACTTCAATAACTAAAATTTACATTGTTTAATGAAATAGGGTAAAATGCAAATGACTCCTTATAAGTATTTTCATCAAAAAAATAGTGATAGAAAATTTGATTGACTTTTAAACATTGTGCTATAACTATTGGATAGTATAAAATGCTAAAATTAATAATTTAGCGATATGACTTTTTATTCTCGTTTGACTTATTTTTCCTTTTATCCTTTTTGTTAGCAAATAAAAATAAGGAAATGAAAAAAAAAAAAGAAAAAAGTAAGAATGATCCATCCTTCCAATATTATACACAGTGTTATCTTTTGGAAAGATTAAAATCAAATATTATGCACAATAAAAACTGCATATTACACTGCTCTGAAATGTATACTTTTCATTTATGAAAAAAATCAAAAAAGAAGAAGAAGAAGCTTTCCAAAATTAAGACCTTAGTTTTTGACCTTTCTCAAGTCTTCTTCAATTGTTGACAAGGTTCAACTCCTCAACCTAACAGATATACCTTGCTACATTGTGGTAGTTATCACGTTTGCCACTCAATCCTTGCAACTTTTCATTCTTCAAAAATTGCCTTGTCTAAGAAAGCCAAAACTGTTGAAATCCTTCAACCTCTTTCCTGTGCTTTAAAGTTTTCATAATCCTGTTAAATAACATCTTCATCTTCATCTTCATATGGCAGACACAAAAGAGCTGCTTCCAGTTCATTGCCAAAGTTATCATCATTATCATCCTGCTCTTTAACGGTTCCATAGTCTTCCTCCGGTATATAGTTGTCTGCTTCCATTCCTATGGAGTTGTTATCACATTTTTGTCGTTTAGAATGCCCATTTGGTTCTTGTTCTCCAACCCCTGTTTGTTGATAGAACAATCCTTTCTCAGTGTTCCAGTCTTCTGCAGTCTTCTCCACCACATCCCCAATCAATTGCTTATTCTCTGTACTGTGCTTAAAATTTTGGACATCTATCACCTCACCAGCCTCTGTAAAGGAATTGTAAAATAGCAACGAGCAGTTGAAAAAGAAAACCGTTAAAAAAACAATAGAAAGAAGGAAATAGAAGTGACTCAACAACAACAACAAGAACAAAATGCTATTCCTCAACCCCCACAGCCCCAGGGCAACTCCAAGAGGGAGGGAGAAAATCAGAGAAGAAAGGAAACAAACGCAAGAAGAAAATTCAGGATGGAGGAAGAAAACTGAAAAATTTAAAAAGCACAAGAAAAAACGAGAACGACAAAGAGAACAAAGATGTCTCTGGATCCAGGCAAGTCAACATGAAATTGGTCACTCTGCCAAAAGAGCTGAAATTGCAAGATAGAACTTGTGCATTCTTTCTTTAGCGAACTTAAGAGACACTTTGGTTATTTGTGACTAGAAAAAAGTTTCAGAACATAAATGTTAACATTCTCGATTACTCTTCAGATGAGGAAAAAAAAAAAAAAAAACAACAGAGAGAATTCAGTCCTGTGCCTTCTGCCACTATATTCTCAGATTCGCAGGTATTGTTCATAGACAAGATATAGTGATAAGATCCAAAGTCAATGGCTCGTCCTTGTATTATACATTTTCTCAGTTGCCTTTAGTACACTATAGCGAACAAATAGGGTTCTTTACAGAAACAACATTTATCAATGGTTTTGCACTTGTATAGTTGTATACATACGCAATATGTAAAAATTGACTCATTCATAGCAACTACATAATAAATCTTAGCTGGAATAATCCAAAAACATACAAAACCATGAACGTACCTTTGACAGCTAGTTCCTTGGCAGCTGCATATTCTGTGGATTTTCTTTTGAGCAAATCAACATCAAGTTCCATTCCCTGGAACACATGAAATCTCATAGTAAATACAACAATATATGTAAAATTACAGGAAAATTCAGGAAGAAGCAACTTTTACAAGAAAATAAAAACACAAAGTATAGAGATTGGAAACCATTTATAACTAACCCCCAAAGCAGTCATTCATCATAATTAAATAATTTAAAAGCTAACGCCCAAAGAGTGTTGTGAACTCAAAATGGAGCAAAGAGAAAAATCTGCCTATATTGACTATGCGTGTGTCTCTGAAATATTGTTCCCTTCATAAAAATTTCAAACTAAATAAAAAAAAAAAAAAAAAAAAGAGTTCCATAGAATTATTCAGTATTAATGACTGAATTCCCCAATAAGATGAAAATATACAACATTGTGTGCATATCCAGGCCAATAAAAGTTTATATGTCATTTGCATTTAGAGGGCCTTTCTTTGAAAATCCAATAGGTTCTTAAACTTACCAAGTCCATGTGGATGAAGTGTTCAATCCGTGTATTCGCAAATAACCTGCCGAACCAAAAGTGTCAGCGAGAATTTTGACCCAGGAGATGATTATTTATATGGTACTAATCTCTAATGGAAATAAAAGGAAAAAATCAAGAAAGATTAACAATATACTTATTGTATGCTACTTGAATACGGGCATCCTGGATGTCTGTGAGTACATTTACCCTCTCGGTTATAGAGCTATTTGTTATATCCACAAATCCAAAAAGGAACATGCTCCTCTGTAGCATACTTTTGACTAAAGCAGAAACCACTATTATGTCCTTTTCTTTTGCACAGGTGACAAGGTTCAAGTTAAGCTTCTTTAATTCAGCTGTTCAAAGGGAAACAAAACACAGTTAGACACACGCAATATATTTAGGAGAAGGGGGAAAAAGAAGGGGGGGGGGGTGCGGTTAGATGTTCTAAAGATGCATAGGAGACACATTTGTTATCAGAACATTGCTAACTTTCATTCAGGTCACAAAACTGATGAAGCAGTCACAATTTTCAGCATAGCAATACCCGGAGAAAAATGCATTGTCAAACCAACTCTAACCTTGCAAATAATGTGAAAAGAGTTACTACCATATTGGGAAACATAATTCTCAGGAAACAAAACCTACAATGTATCATAAATGTCAATCTTGTTTTCTTCATTTTGGAAGTCATTACACTTAAAGAATTTAAGTCTCTAGAAGTTAGAATCTCATTCACTCATAATATTGACTCTAGTGTGTAGTCGATAATGGACAGATCATCAACAATTGCAATAAACTAGATACTCAAAGCAAATTAATCAGCAAAATATTTTAATGAAGATGGAATTCATTTGTCATCAAGGGATTGCTTCCGTACCAAGAGATAAATAGATCTTGAAAGGAGGCTTGAATGGTTGAGTCTCAAATAGGCAGTAGAGGCAATAGAGCCCACCCAGTTTATGTGAAAGGGAATTTTCAGACACCATGTATCCTACATAAAAAAGTGAACAAGATTAATCCCAGAAAGAAAATGTTAGTATTTAGAATTGAAAAAGACCATAATCTGTCATATGCAATTCAAGACAAATAACCACAAGATGGCAAAAATTGTCCTCATTTCCAACTAAGTGATCCATGTATTAGCATCTGAAAGTCACTTATTCAGTGAGTGCATTTGCAGTTTGGCTTCTTTAGGCAGATAGGACTAGAAACTAAGGAAGCCTTACGAATTTGATCTCCATAAGACTTGAGATGCATGCTTCTCCACGTACTAATACTAAACCTGTTTATCACAGCAAATATAAACGGAATTTCGTTTTAATTATCATAACTAACTCTATGAAATATGTTTCTTCTCAAGCATGATGGTAATAGGCGCAACTAAAAAAGTTAAAATCCGGCCTATTTCCACCACCATATTCAAGAAAACAAAAGAAAAAAGAATTGAAGGCCAAGCTTAAAATTTTACAGAAAGCCAGCTCTATTGCAAATCATGTTCTCTCATCCCTATTCAACCCTTTAACTCTTCACCCCAGAAAAAGACACACACAGAGACACTTGTGCGTGTGTATGTGGCTAGTTGAATATAGAAAATAATGGGAAAAAGCAGTTCAATAAACACAGTAGTAAAAATATTTACCAATGGAGTGGGCAAAGAGAGACTGCATAAAGAAAGCCTGGTTAGTGGAAGGACTGGCTTCAAATATGACTGAAAACTTTCTTGATCGCCATATTTCCTTCATCTCTGCTAATTTAGTTAATCCACCCTACCAATTTTACCACAACAGAAAACCCATTATTTTTTTATTTATTGTTTTAAATAAAAATAAGAGATTACCTGAGAAAATACTAATACTCGAAGTAAGAAAAAAGATTACCTGAGCAAATTCATTGATAAGCTCATCAATATCCTGCTTGAATGGCTTCAGCTCCATCATCCAGTAATTTTTGCTTTTTTTTAATAACTAATGGCCTGGAAGAGACAGGATGTATACCAAGAGACATAGTGATTCATTGGTACGTTGATGCTTTTCTGCTTTCAGATTTGTTATGTTGCTTTCTAACAATGTTGGAGTTGCACATCTAGAAAAGCTTTAATACGACACCGTTTTTTGGTTTTTTTTTTTTTTATTATAATTAAGCTCCACGACTCTAGCTGCACCCAACTATCACAGCCCAAATACTTGTGGGCTTGGGACTAATTAATTGAACCTGCTCAAAGAAACACATTTCTTGTTCTTTTTTTGAGGACTTCTGTGGTTTCTGGTATAAAAAAAGGAAAAAAAAAAGAAAGCCTATTTTTTGAAGCAAGAGAAGCAGAAAAAATAATCTTATGTTATGTGGTATACATCTACGTCCAACAGTATAAAAAGGATTAATCAGAAATCATGTGTTTAAAGGACAAAACTAGTGTTATATACTATTTTTTATAAATTGATATTTTTTTTTATGACACGACTTGGTTTGAAATAATAATGAAATGGAAGGCTATAGCAATCAATCCAAAAACAGGGGCTTTAAAACACCCTATTCCCAACTCCTTTTATGTACCATGTAGATCAACTCACTTTGGTTGATTTCCAAGTTCTTCAGTAACAAGTAGTGGTAATTTAATTTTGTCCCCCCCCCAAAGTAATCCAATCAACCAGTCGACAAGCCCATTATCTCTATCTGTACCAGTTAACAGAAAGGCCCTTCTGCAAGAACTCGCAGCAGTAGAAGCAGCACCTAAGAATCTTTAGCCCAAGCCAAGATTCACAAGTCACAACTTGCATCAAGCCACACAAGCAATAACACAACAAAGCGAACCTAACATTTAAGCATCTAAAACTAAAAGAGGACCAAATATATGGTACAATATATATGAGGTTCCAAATGTCAGCAGTGCAATGAAATAAAAACCAAACTACAAGAATGTGATATCACTACCAACAAATCCTAATAAATGACAACATGGTCAGAAACACAAAACAAAACACCTAAATAGGTAATTCCATTTTTACAAGTGCAGTTGAAGTATCAACTGATTCACTCTGAATCCAGTCCTTCGCACATATTAGAGCCTCCACCGTCTCAGGTCGCAACGAGCATCTATAGCGATCCATCTCTTTTCCTACGGTATCAAATACCGAGTCTATGGGAACTGTGGAGACTGGAACTGACAAGATATCACGAGCCATCTTTGAAAGCGTTGGGTACTTCATTCTGTTTAGCTTCCACCACCCTACCACGTCGAATTCGTGAACACGAGGCAACAAAGACTCCTCCAAGTACTGATCCAGCTCTGATATTGCAAGATGGCTGGTTGTCTCCATGATATAGACGTCGAAATCTGTGAGTCCAAGTCCATTGGAGGCAAGGAGGTTTCCTCCTTGGGGATCCTCAGCCATTTATGGTACCGTTATTTGCTTCTTCGATGAAAGTTGGGGTCAGCGGCAATGGAAGGGCAACATATTCCCTGAAAAGCTCATGGATTCCATCATCAACAATCTTGACATAAGTGGAAGCATCTTCATTGTAGATCTTGGAGAAACTGAATTCCACGAGCTTCATCTTGAACCTGGGATCCATAACCACAGCAATTGCTAAAATAAAGCAGCAACTTTTCCAATACTTGTCAAAATTTTCTTGCATGGACTTGGTGAGGCTGCTAATGAAGGGATCTTCACTTGCTGCTGCACGTGCACATTCTCAGCCAACAGCATTTCATATGTTGTGTTCCATTTAGTTTGGTCATCAATGGCTAGATTTTTCGTGCTAGGAACTTGAAGTTGCTGCTTGAGCTCAAGAAACTTCTCCTCGTGGGATTCTGAAGTTTTCACATACTTCACACTGTCTCGAACTTTCTTAACAGTTCCCTGCACAGACGTTAATGCACCTTGGGCAATGCTACTCAAACTTCGAGCAAGACAATTCCCAAGCAACAGCTGACCATTGAGCATGAGAGGGTTCTTAACAGAGAGTAAAGCTCTTAAATTATCAACTGCAGCATCACTCAAAGGCTGATTAATGGTGACAGAGAATAATTTTCCTTCCATACTCCAATCAGATAGGCAAGCAGCAACAGCATGGCTGAAAGCAGCATCTGAATCTGGATACGGTTCCATAATGACATTTAGAAGCTTCCTGTGCATTTTCCATTCACTATCAATAAAATGCCCAGTTAGAAACACGTAGCCCAGCGTCCGGCAAGAAGACCACATATCCAAGGTGAGGCAGACGCGTCCAGGCATTGCTTCAATCACCTTTTGAATGGATTGTTTTTCCCTGAGATAGGTTGCCACGCAATCCCCTTGGACTGTGTTGAAACTCACCATGTCAAATCGAGGTTGAAGATTCTGGACAAAAGCAACAAAGCCAGGATGCTCAACGATGTGCAGAGGGTAGTCATGCATTATTATCGTCCTAGAGATCTCATTGCGGCAGCGGTCTGGATCAAATGAAATGTAGGGTGCTGCAGTAGTTCTGTAACGTCTTTTCGGGGTATGAGCACCCATCCCATATCCACCAACCTTTGAAGGTGCACTAAATGGGCTCGATTGATTTCTCTCCTGATTACGAAGTACAACAGGACAGCCTCCTTTAGCAATATGACGTTTAAGATGACTGGTGCCTGCTACTTTTGACCCTGTACTGTATGCAAATGATTGCTTGCATTGCTTACAATATGCCCTTCTACAACCAGCACCAACCGGTTCAATGGTGAAGTGTTCCCAAACTATAGACTTCTTCTTTCTTCGCTTGTTAGGTTGTTGAGTTTCTGGGTTGCCAGGTGGTGTTTCTACATTGTTGGGCTGTGATTCAACGGGAACAAGCTCATTGTTTGCAACAGGAGTAGGCATATCAATATCATCAACGGTCATATCAGGGGTGATGTCAAGGCTCATCATATCAGAAGCCGGTGCATCATCAGTGGGTGTTGCCATCTTAAGTCCAAGAGAAGTTAATTTCTGCTGCAGGCAGGATGATTCTCAAAAGAATACCTGGAATATGGAACATTCATTAAAGTGAAGAACAAGATTCAATAACAACAATACACAATTTGATAAACAGAACATGCGAGGTAGCAACCATTTTCACCATCCCTGAAGATTGATATAAAAGAATTCACTAGAAATATGAATCCTTTTATAAGCACAAAATAATAGAAGTACAAACCTCAAACCATGAAGCATCTTAAATGAAACAAAATGTACGTGAAAGCAGTACTCAAAACATATGCAGCGGAAGAGACTTTTAAACACAAGTCCATGACATACCCAAAGTAGAAGTGGCATAATGGGTTAAAGAAAGCAGCACCATCAGACTTGACATATAATTATAACAATTTTGTTTACATAATAACTGGTAATATTCAAATAATTAACATGTTGAATGCAGGGGAAATAGGAAAAACAACAACATAAACACACTTCCCAGTCTGTATCATAGTGTCACATTTATACATGCTGGTCTACAACTTTGTCATCATCAGTTAAATCCCATTGAATGGATGCATTCATGATGCATTCGGACTTGTTGCAAAAAGAATTGTTATCCTACTTTACAACAATATTAGTTTATGGGAAAAATGAACATGTCAAAGATAGAGTGAGCATATAGCATAACAAGTGAAACTGCAGGAAATCAATGGTTACGAAAGATTCCGGCTTTAACAAATGAGCAACAAGCATAATCACACAAATACAAGAAGGAACAAATAGTACAAAACACAAAATTGGGCTCATCTTAGGCCACGGATGCATGTCAAACGGCAACAAGACCTAAAGCTACAACACAACTTTCATCATTCATAGATACAATTGTCACAAAATAAAAAAATTCTTTACTAATCACTCCCACACGAAATAACTAATAACAACTGTTTGATCATCATAAAGTCGAACCCTTGTTTTTTACAAAATGACTAGCAAAAAAACTATTCCACAAAATGTCAGAAAACAAGAAATCTGATACTGGATTCATTTCTAAGGCAGCCTATTCATGTACTAGTGGTAGTACTAGTAGAAATGGGCTGTGCCTATTTAAGTAGTAGTACTACAATATTAAATAGGATGCCATAAGCAAGCCACAAATACAAGTACTCGGCCCAGAGGCCAGGACAAGAATACCAATAACAATAGTTTAATTTTTTTATGACCAAAAAGACCCTTATGGATAGAATTAGCTACATGGGCTAAACAATTACGGCCCGCTACTAATAGGATGAGAGAGTTAAGCCATGGAGCAGGGTCGAAAATGTCATTTTGCCCATGACTGGGCTAAAAAACAGGTCAACCACCATAGACTGAAGGAAGAATAGATCTAGAGTTGGGCTTCAACATAAGGGATCTAAAAGAACAGCCCAGAAATAATCAAAAACCCCCGAACACAAAACAAATAGCCATCTTTTTTATCCTTCAGCTCAGTATCAAAAAACAAATAAATAAATACAGTCAACTCAAAGCTTCTTTCTTGGACTCCTCGGACAAACATACGAGTTCAATAATACAACTAAAGACAGAAAATTAAAATCGAAAAGATGAAAGCCCAAAACTTTGAGCAATCATGTAAATATTCTGTCAAACATACGAACCAAGAAAAACAAAAGCGAAAAAAAAAAAAGGAAAAATATAAAATAACTTGAAAATTTCCCTACTAACAAAAACGAAACTTCCACCTAATCACAGGACATAAGGGACATAAAAAGTGAAGAAATTTCGAGAAGATAAGGGTCTGTCAAATATCCAGATTTTCAAGGAAAAAAAAAAAAAAAAACAAGGGAAAGTTTCGAACCTGCTCAAGAACTCGTTTTGAGAAAGGCCCAGATGAAAAACCTTAATAAAGAGAGAAAACCCAGGAAGAAAAGAGGAATCTTTGGGTAAATCTGGAGCTGAATCGATGAATGGCAGGCTCCAGATCTAGGGTTTCTGCAGAGGAGGAGGAGGAGAGAGAAACAAGAGAGGAGAGAGTAAAGTGAGAATTGGGCTTGAACCCGAGTAACCTAATTGGACCAAGTTGGGGTTTGAAATTTTATTGGGGTTGGTTAGGACCTAAAAGAAGTGATAAGGTTCAATGGGGGAAGGATAGCAAAATTAAAGCGTATCGGATATGGACTTTGAGAGGTCCATTTATTGTTCTACTGTCTGAAAATCATGTGTGTTTTACAGTGTGTTTTCCTATTGTATAATACCAAAACAAAAGAAGTAGAACTATACTAAATTTTGGTATAATGGAATTTGAGATGTCAAATTTTGTGAAGGGTTGGGCGGATCACAGCCCACCTTGGAAGGGCATGGTTACTTGATCTGGTTAGGTTACGTGGACTTTTTACTGAGAGAGGAAGGGTGTTTTGTGGACTCTAATTTTATGGTGGGGGCCTACCTTGATTGGAGAAAGAATATAAAGTACTATAATATTTTAGAAAATTTTGAAATTAGCCCATCACATTATTTCAAAATCTTGGGAAGATATGTGAAGGATCTGGACCATACATAGTACATCCTTTACCAATCAGGATAGTGGTTTGGCAGTCTTGGTCTCTCTTTGTCTCTCTCACAAGTCACAACACTTGGGACATCTCTCTTATAATACAAAGGCCTTTTGTGGTAGGATGTGTTCATTGTACTTCATAAGATTATAAGGTCTTTGGGTTTGTTACAGAAGGTTTCTTGAGAATGTTGACCCAACCAAGTCTTCTTAAATTTAAATCAAGATATCCCTTTTTATTAAAATCAAGGTTTTAAGAATTATTCAAGTTTATGCATATTGTTTAAAAAACTTATAATATGTAAGATGGTTTTCATAGTGTTGAAATTTTAGGTTAGAGCGGTAACGTTTGTGATCAATATCAGATTTGTTCGAATTTCTTACACGAATAAAAGAATATTTAATTTAGTTGATTTGTGTAATTTTGCAAAATTATTTACCCATCCTTCTCCACAACAAGGGATTTTTATTAGTTCAAAGTGACAGAAGCCTTCTTTAATCTTTTTCTTATAAATCTCTAACCAAATTAAACTTAGATTGATCCCTAATTAGAACAATTAGAAATTTTCAGTAGCCTATGTATAAATGGTCATTGGACTTGTAGAAGTCATACTGTCTACCTTGGCGACATATGAGCTAAGAAGGCTTTCAATTTTAAACTTTAAATCTTAAACAATTAGCTTAATTAAGTTTATATTAATGGTGATCTTAAACAATTAGCTTAATTAAGTTTATTTTAATGGTGAGAAGGTATGAGATGAACCTACTTCCAGCTATTTCTCTTTTTTTAATAGTATGAGCTGGGAATATAGTGCTTAACAGACCCTATTAAGTAGTAGAGATCTCAATAATTTTCTGGCCAAAAACACTTAATTTATTATTAAAAGGAAAATATAATTTTCAAGTTTTATCAATTAAGAGGTCATCAGAGATTGGTTTTGCAATGAATACGGATCGGTCGGTTATGAATAGGCCTCTAAAATTGTTGAAAACAATTGACAATTCATTGCTATTAATTTTAAGTTTATTGACACCACCTTCGAATTATTGACACCACCTTCGAATTTATGAACTAGTATTGGCAGAGGGAATTCTTCGCAAAACGAAGTATTACTGTTTTTTTTTTTTTTGGAGAATAAAAGAAATTTAATTAATTCACCCATTCTCCAAAAATTGATCGATCAATAATTCATTTAAAATATGAATTAATCTTTCTTACATCGTCAGAGTGTAAAAGAATTTATTAATTGAAGCGTTTCATTAATTTTCCTACACGAAAGCATTTCATTTTTACCTTTAAAAAAATTACAAGAATCTTGAGCTGCAAACTCTCTAGTTTGTCCAAACTCACAATCCACGGCCCTTCAAAACTTGAATGTATCATTCATGCCCACTATATTTACACCTTGTTGTTTTCTTTTTAACTTTTCATTATGTAACAAAAAGAAAACTACAATCTATATAATGTGGTTCAATTAGAAGTTACTTTCTATTATTCAAACGGACGAAACTGAATACAGAAAAACTACAAGGGCAGTTAATTGAAATGAAATGATGTTCAGAATTGTCCACTTCCTAACAAGAAAATCAAATAAAAATAAGGGAAAAAAAAATGGTACTCCACAAAAAACCAAAGCAAAAGAAGGTTGAGTGATTGGGTATGGGAATGACAAAGTTGTGGGTTAAATCAAAACGACAGTGCTCTTTTACATTGTTGTCTTAGGCACATGTTTTTGTTACATAAAATTCCTTTGATAATAATGACAAAAGAGTTCATCAATGCTATTTTCCATGTAATTGTTCCCAAAAGGTGCATCGTACATTTACTAATCTGCAATTCCCCTACACCATTGTCTGGGTCGAACTCGGCCTATCCACTTTATTATCTTAGATTTGTTGCCCTCTGCCAATTTGAGTCTAACATTGTTGGCCCATTATTGATAACTCACTCCGTTTTAAAATATTTATCATCTTTGATTGGTGTACACGTATTAAAAAAATTATTATATTGTATCAATTTTATAAAAAATAGTTTAAAATAACAAAATTATCTTTTTTTATTAATATTCCAACAACATAATCATTCCTTCATTTATGTGAAACTAAGAGTAAAAGTTGAAAAAATATTATGTAATATTTCTTTGATTTTCCTAAGGACTGATGATATGAAACAAGACAAATTGTTTAAGGTAACAGTTATTTTGAAACAAAGAGAATAATTAAGATGATCAATAGAGAAATTTCGAAAAACTTTGAAAAAATTCATTAATTTGGGAAAAAATTATCAAGAATTGAGCTTTTTATCAGATTATTTTTGTGGGACACAAAGTTTTGGAAGAAGTGAAGATCACTCCATTCCAAAGTTAAGGCATCATAGATGCTTATAATAGCTTATAATAAATTTTACAAATTACATTTGAAAGATTGCACAATTACAGTCCGAATAAGGTATTTAAACTTTACTAATTGACTCAACTTTGTTAATAGTTTTTTACCGTATCCAACACCATTTTTGTCTATGTCGTTAGATCGATGAACAATGCTTCTCTTTAAACATGACGCATTATGTTAAACTAATTTAAAAACCTTTTTAAACTCCCATAACTTCTTGCTTAAGTTAGAGACTTGACTACGGTGGTATATATATATATATATGAAAATTCTTTATTATTCACTCTGTACTATGTAATGAATATTATATAATGTTAAATGGTTGAAAAATTATAAGATTCACATAAATTCGAGAGATAATAAATAGGTTAAATTACCGTAGTAGATTCTATCCGCATAATGTAGACATCATGTTGGTTAAATTACCGTAGTAGATTCAGATCCATACGCTAATAAGCTCATCAAATTACGTGCTGTTGCTTTTCTATTAATTAACTCCGGTTGACTTCTATAGCAACTGAAGTCAAAAAAAAAAAAAAGAAGAAGAAAAGATCTCTAGTAAACCGGTGACAAATTAATTATGTGATTAGTTAGTTTCGAGTTTTCACAAGGAAACAACTTCTTGTGAAATTTATACAACGACCCATTTAATCAAAGAGTTAATCAATCTTAATTGGACTTCCAAAACCTGCTTAGGTAATCAATACTTTACGTATCGTTTCCTACTTTGTTTAGAACTCCCATAAATGCTTTGTTACTTATGGAAAAATTTATTGTGGTAGTTGAACATTCTAGTAATTATTCAAAAATTAATAAAAGGCTCTCATTTAAACAAAATATAACTCTCTAATTTGTAATAAAGTGGACTCCTATTAGTTATTGAGCAACTCTTAGCATGTCACTAGTTATTCATTGGACCACTGTAAACCTTCTCTGTTACTTATTCTTTACTCCTTAATAATCTGAATTTATGATTAATAAGTCAAATAATGAAAACGTCAAATTATCTAAACAATAATTCGCGTATTTTCTTCTTAATTTATCTTTGTTAAATATTTCATTTCTAGAATTAAAAAAGAAAATTATTGAATGGATTTGTTGGATTGAGGTGGAAATATACTCCTGGTTGGAACATTGCCGTCCTTAATTATGTACGGTTTTATGTAGAAAATTGTCCGTCGATGCATCTTTGCTTCGGTGGAACTGTTGTTCCTTCCCTTGCTGCACTCACGGGAGAACACATTACTATATTGTAACGGCCTTTCTTGTTCTGATTCACTGGCGGATCCACTTTGTGTTTATGCTATCCTCCCTCAACTTTTTAAAATAATACTATTATATAAAAAAAAGCTAAAAAGAAAAGGTTAAACTTTTCAAAACTGTCCATCAATTGAACCTTCTAAATGTTAAAAACACCCTCAATCTTCCCCACCATTGTCCCCCTAATATTTCTTTATAATCGAACCATATAATGAAAAGTATTAAATTTTTAAAAATATATATATATATATATATACAATTGTAATGTGTGGTACATTGACTTCAAATTTCCATTAAAAGCTTTTACTTATTGTTACTCTATAAATTTTGACAAAAGCGTAGCTAAACTATTGATTATGGGTTCAAGTCATTAAGAGGTAGGGGAGATTTGATTTTTTTTTTTTTTTTCTAATGTTACTGAAATTTTCTTATACTATATCAAACACCAAATTACTCTCCAAATTTTCCTACAAGAATCGCTACTTCAAGGAAATTAACTTAATGAGTAGTATAATATTTTAGGAGAAGAGGTGTTATCACAGAATATTCAAGTGTAAACGGCAAATAAGAAAAGAAGTGAACTCTAAAGTCTAAACTAGTAATCAACTAATTAAGTAGTGATTGCCAGCTAACTTAAACAAGAAGAACCCACCAACTTCCATCATCTAGTGGCTGTAAGCCTGTAATGGATATACCACAATACAAAGTCTAGAACCTCTTCCCCACTCACACGCCACTGCTCATACCCACACGGACACAATACCCATTTCTTAACAACATAAGCGTGGATGTGTATATACAATTATAAAAGTTAATTATAAAAGTTAAGAAAGTTTACGTTTGACAATCATCCTGTTGCTGTTGTACTTTATATAATGCAAATTTTAGAAATATGAGATATTATATTAAATAATATTTTAAGATTTAATAGAATAACTTTTAACGAGATCGCGTATATAAATATTAAATACATCTAAAATATATGTAGTTGAATAAAATTTACTATAAATGTTAAGAATTTCTTGTAGTGAATAAAATTGATAATCTTATTAAGGACATAAATAGTGTATTTAAGAATTTCTTAACTAGTACTATTTTGTTTGTAAATACACATTAAAATCAAAATAGACCATGAATACATTAATAGTTTACGGTAATTCTGACGGGAATATAGATCTCGTACAGATATATGCCGAAGTGTCGATACCCGACAGCGAGACTTTAATCCAGGAAAAACGGGGTGCGTGTCATTTTTACACACGTTCCCACAGTGGGTCACCCCCCACATGCCGCCATGTGATACCAAACCATTTCCTTTCTTTCACTATCCTTAATTACCCTCTAATTTCACAATTTTAGGCTTTTCTAACGTATTACTATCTCCTTTAATTGCTTTTCCCACTTGCATCTTACGGAATTTGTGTAGCACCCCCCCCCCCCCTGGAATTATTAAAGGTAAATAAGTGACCAAGAACGGTGCATAAAAATAGCTAAATTTGTTTGATGACCACTATTGTAGATTGCAATATCTAGTGACGAATCTTTTAAAAAAGAATAATTTCAAAAATCTTTCTTGATGTTTATCCTTCAAACTCAATCTTCCTACCAGACAAGAAGCTCCATTAATTTCTAAGGAGATTATGCAATCACCATTGGATGTGTTTAGGGCCTCTTATACACATGTAGATCTGTATTATCTGATATCTAAACAAGTTGATTTGACTTTTTTCAGTTCTCATATTCTGGCTAAATCAATTGAGAGGTAGCTAACCAAATTAGGAGAGACATAATTAACTGCATTGATCTCAGTAGCTATGCCACCAAAGGCATTTAAAGTACCTGAATCTAAATCACGTAAGGGAGCTTGAGTCATATATTCTACGTGACACTGTTCTTGCCAAGGTTGTATGGCTTTTTTAACCTACTAAAGTCCAACTCATTTGTATATAATGATGACCTCTTAGAGGTAAAAATATATTTTGATTCAAAATTTTTTTAAAAAAATGATGTGTTTTATATACAGAGAGGCACAGGTGCAACCAAAAAAAAAAAAAACACACACACACACACAGAGGATTCCTAATCTTTTTCTTATGTAGAAATGACCTTTGTAAAGAGATAAGCAAAAATTACAGAGTCTACTAAAAATTTTTCTTGCTTTTACCTCTTTATTTCTTTTTATTTTGACAATAAGTTTCACTCTTCTTTATTAATCAACACAACAGTAATTTATATAAGTTCAAAAGCATACTCAGGAAAACCAGTCTTCTCGTATCTAGGCATGGTTTATACCATTATCAGTATAGGTGTTCTTGGATTTCTTGTTTGGGCTCATCATATCTTTACTGTGAAAGGAGAAAAACATGCCCACAGTGAAAAACGTGATTTCCTTTCAGAGTCTATGCTAATCAGTGCCAAGAACCACTACAGATTAGTCAGACTAAGCTGATATCAATTGGCTTTGCAAGAAGTAAACAAGTCAATCTAGCAGAACTTACAGCAGATCTAGATGCATGGTCGGAAACTAATGCTACATCCAGAAATAGAAGGCAAATATGCAGAGCCGTCCCCTGCAAGTAATCAGAGTTTAACTTATGAAGCCAAAAATACACATCAGAAAATATATACTCCACAATTAGTTACCTCATCTATGGGTTCAATATTCTGATACAATGTATCCAAAATCGAATACGATTTTGCATATTCATGGAGATGGAACCAGATAACTGCCTGAAAATAACAAAATGATTCAGATTAACACCAGACATATGAAGATATTCCAAAAAACAAGAAACAGATGGATCCAATGAAAGAGCTAGTTATTCCATTTGAATGACCATACCATGTTATACATTGTGACTGAAGTATCAAAATCATCAGCGTAGACAACAGGCAAACTACTTGTGGCAGAAAATGAAATTGCCACATTAGTATTTCCTTTACTTCCAAAAGCGAGTTTGAGCTAGTGTTGCCAGCAGAGTCTGTTTGTTGTTCCTCAGATGCATGAGCAAGCGCTTCGTTTTGTTGCTAAAAGTTAAAAGGAAAAAAAAATGTGAAGTAAGGATAAAAAGGACAAACACATTTAAGACATGCATTAGAGTCACACCATACTCCAACTAGCCAATACCAAATTTTGTTGGTCATTCTAGTCTTACACTCTTGCAATTGGAGAAGTGTAGATCAATTACATGCTATTCTTTCTCCTTTTCTTTTTCTTAGTCCTTAATTCCTCAAATTACTTGTAAAAGTATATAATAAAAAGCTTTAAGACATGTGCTTTGAACTTCTAATTTGAATCTTAATAGTATAATACAGCACAACATAGCCGTAGATTAGAAAATCTCTCATCAGAGAATTAGTGTAGCAGATTCCATAAATCATTCAAGAAGAAAACACAACAATACTTAACATTGGCAATCCCATATCTCTTAATATTACTGCCAATTCAATTCTGATCAATCGATAAGATCCATGAATAGAAGAGTCATTTTCTCTATTAAATCAATTCAGAAGCATCATTTTCTATTGAATAGCTACTTGCCTTAGTTCACAGGGAAATAGTAAAGGATCAATACCCCCAACCTTTCTATGAATGAAGGAGGCTACCAAGTCTGAGGGAGGAGAAATTCTACCTAATAAAATTTTCCAACATTCCTTTATTCTATCTTGAATTGTTAATTTCAAAGGGCAACATTATAAAAATAAAAAATATGCTATCATTCTCCAACCCACTTATTCACCTCAAACTCAGGCATTCCATTTTCCTAAGGTTCATCCCTTGGGATGACAATGATTACAAGAGCAAGAGAAAGATCTAGAAATCAACAGCTCCTCGTACTGATAAAGAATAAACAAGCACATCTTATGTAGCATAATTGAGTATGGTGAAGTGCATAGCAACGTAATACAACAAGACTAAAAGTCGGTGAATGTAACACTGGAAACAAAGAGACTATCCTGAATAGGTTTATGCTTCCAGGTGATTACGGAACAATCTTACCACTGAATCAAGGGTTATAACAAGATAATACACCATAGAGAAGATATTTGGGTAGAGAATAACAAAGTAAAATAGAACTGACAATATTTTCAAATTAAAAGAAAAAGTGAAACACAACTTTTGTCCCAAAAGAAATATACTATTTGGATCAGGTATACAGCATAAAAAACTCGCAAAATCATTCTAAAAGAGCAGATCATAAGAATTGTTGTTAAATTAGGTTCTACGCAAATGAAACTCGGAAAAAGCAGTGGCAGTAATCAAGATCATCATTGAAAAGGAAACAGAACCTCTTGTCAGAAATGAAAACAATTCTTCAACAAAAAAACACAATCGGTTCATCAAATAGTTCAAATTGGAAATTTCCAAAGAAAGATTCCAAAGGGTACACTGCACGATGGTCTAATTTCAACGGGAACATGAAATCTGACCTAAAAACTTCAAGGTGAAACAAATATTTTCCAGACACTCCCATAAACAATCGTTAGCATTCAAATTGGCTTTCGGAATGATACAAGAAGCCATTTCTAGATCAGATTTAATAGTTCTCAGATCGGAAGTATATGTAGCATGTAGAGAGCTGAACAATCAAGTTTCTCGACAAAGAAGCATAATCATCATATATGAACAAATAAGGGTCAAAACTTGAGCAAATTAAAAGGTGCGTTCCAAAACTGTCATGTGCTTGCTTTATCAGTGGGTTTGGCATAACGCCTTAGAGAAAAGAGAAACGGAAATTTACTGATATAGCAAAAAACATAGAAATAGTGAATGAACCAGAAACAAAGATAGGAATAAGTCCAACAATATAAAAAATGGGTAAAACAAAATTGTGAAAACTGTTGTTCAGATTTTAATTCAACTGAATGATGTCATGGATCCAGAATCTTGAAACTGGCTTACTTATTATCGGTGAAAACCGTTAGTAAGTAATACTAATCTTATAACACCCATTTCCAAAATTGTGAATAAATGGCAGCAGTAGAGCATGGATAACAGAATCAAGCCAAATAATTATCCTGGTTCCTGCTTAAGGCTCTACTAGATAATGCTATGCAACAATGCTTTATGAATTGTCACCAACATGGAAGGTGTAAATTGATAAGCAAGCAAATACTTTTGGATGACAACATAGATATGTCATGGACTTTACGAATAAAACATTCAATCTTCCATGTAACAACTTAAAAACATCAAAAGCACCATATCAATACATACCTTCACATTATTCAATACTTCAAGAAGCCTCTTGGGAGCTGAACAACCATCTCGAAAGTACTCCGCAATGGCAATGTTGTGAAGAATCTATAACCAATAAAAATATAAGGAAGTCGAATATATAAGCCTGACGAGAGACAACATAAAATGAAACACAAAAAAATAAGAGTTACAGTTGGAAGAATCTTAAAGATTCTGAAGACATTACCAAGTAATGGGTCATAAAAGATTATGTATAAATTTCATGTCTAAATATCCTCACTTTCTTCGAGAACAAGTGCCATCCAAAAACGAAAAGCACAGACTAAGCAGTTCTTGTAATTCAAGCACAAAGGAAGAGAAAGATTTTAAGCTCAACCACCAAAAGCAATAACTCACTACTACTACTAATATCCCAAAGCTGCTAAATAATTAGCTTCAGGCATCATAGTTAACAAAAGGAACATTAAGATGCCAAAGCATCTTTTCTACTGGATTCCTCCTTATATGTCAGATAACTAAAATGCATTACGCAAAAGGTAAATAATTAAATGATCATTTAATGAATGATAAAGTTCAAATGTTTGTACTACTATTTAGTTTGAGTTATAGGGAATGATATCCTCAAGCTATTGTTTCTCAATATGTAAATAACGGCATCATCTTGCTGAAACCACAAATTCCAGCTAATAGTCCATTACCAAATATAACATGGTGCGATACTATGGGATCCAACTGGCGTGTTGCGTGAAAGTCAGTCAATCCTCTAATAGACAAAGAATGCAAATGTCTAGACTACAGTCAATAACAGAAGAGAACAAACAGCCCAAGTCCCTTGCTGTAAGTTCTCAACAAGAGCACGAACACAAAATTTAGTAGTCCCCAACTTTCATATCTCAAGAAAGCCATGCACCTTTCTTGGAGACAAAAGCCACATTAAAGGATGCACGAAAATATCGTCATCCCACATCCGAGACAGGCAGTTAGTAGCTCTATATTGCTGCACAAGAACAATACAACCAAAAAGCCATACAGCTCATCAGAAGTGTGAACTATTATATCCATTGTCTCCAAGTAAGAAAAAGATCAAAACCTAGTTCGGCAGTGAGAATATGCATAGGCCAATGCGAGAAACTCACTAAGGACAAATGCACCGGCCTAGCAGGTCATGGCGGCCATCAGTCCAATAGGGACCATAACAAGCGTAACAACCAAGCAAAACTTCTCACGAGGACCAACAGAAAGAATGTAGTGAATATCACAGGCCGCCTCAAAAGAGAACCACGTGTCATTCTTATAAGTATACATAAGTTGGCACAACATACTGTTCCCTTTTATTTATTGAAGAAAGCATTGTCTTTCTTCCAAAATCGATTCCCCTTATAATGTATTTTCCAGCCATCTTTCCAAAGCTCCCAGAACACAAGTTGAACCAAGATCTCAAATCACCGCTGAGAAACAGACCAGTTCATGCAACCATCTTCATTCTCAATCCTTCAAAGACCAATATAATCCGTCATTACATTTCCAGCCCCATACGTCTCCTAAGTTTTTCACTCACCAAACTCCAAACAACCAAACAATCGTTCCTTTATAACACATACCAACTTGAGACCTTGTTAATAGAAATTGTAACAGAAAATCAAGTTCTACGTCAGAAATTGCTTCTTTACTAAATCCAACAGCTCTATTGCAGACAGTTAAGTAAATAATAAAAAGTAAAATAAACTTAATCTTTCACGTTCACAACCTATTCCACATATCAAAACCATCAAATACCAATCCAAATCTTAATTCACTTCAACTGCATGCACTAAATCAAGGACATAACTTCAATTCAATATAAAAACAAAACAAACAAACAAACAAAAAAAAACAGAAAAGGTAAAAGAATCGTTCTTCAACAATGTACTCTCCGGAAAGAAACTTTAAAAAAGGAAAAAAAAAATCAAAAGATTAAGTTAACCTTCGGATCGTCCTCTTTCTTGTGCAAGAGCTGTTTCAACAAATTGACACACTCCACAAACTTCCCGGCCTGAAACAAAAGAGCAGCTTCCTTAGCAAGGCCGGCAGCTACTGAGAGAGCCACGTCATCCTCTACCGACCCTCGCACCGCTGTCGGCGACAAAGCACCATCTCTGTTATTGTTACTACCACTATTATTCTCCCCAACCGCAGTTGCCGCCACCGACGACGTCGAAGAATGATTCCATTTCACACTCACAGATCGACTTCAAAAACTAACAAAAAAAAATTTAAAAAAAGAAATGCACCGCACCTAATCCAAAAACCCTAGCTTTTTCAACTTAAACCTCCCATGTAACTACTCTATTATGTTCCCCACATTTGAATCAGAATTACGAACAAAAAACCCTAGAATTTCAAATTACAGACAAAATAAAATTGATAAATCTGTATATCTATATATATATATACACAGTGTATGTATATTATATATATGAATTTGGGAGTTTCTGAATCGATTGAGACGGATTGATTATGGGAGAAACGGATAGAGAGAGAAAATGAAAAAAAAATCTAGAGAGAGAAAAAGAGAGGGTAGGCAGTGCTGGTTATAGGAAGGCTTTGTTATACTGGGGGTGAGCAGAGCAATCTTGATGGCATTCTGTGCTATGGTGGTGATGAGGAGTAGGATTCTTTTAGTGTGGGTTTTGTTAGGACGGTTGGATGATAATCGAGGTCGTGATTGGGGTTTGATGGGGAATTGATCGGACGGTGCATAAAACTTTCTTCTGAAATAGTGACACATGGTATAGTTTGCACTTTTTGTAGTACTTTGCTATTTTGGAGATTTGCTTGTTTTTTGTCACTATAGTAAGCGACTTGAGTTAAATACTTAATTGTAATGTGGACTTTTAAAGTAGTATCATTTATTTGCTATTTGCACTTTCAATTTGTAGTATTTAAGTACTTTATATTAGGGATAATTTTAAAAACCTCCCCTGAAGTTTAAATTAATTTCACTTAGTACATCTACATTTTAAAAAATATCAATTACCTCCCTTATTTCTTATAACATTTTTAGCCCATTATTTTAAAAATTAATTTAAATAGAAAGATACTATTTTCCTTTCAATTTTACCTCTAATTCAAAGCTTTCATTGATCAAAATGGTTAAAAAAAAAGGAAAAAAATATAAAATAAAATTATTAACAAATAACAATAAGTTGCAACTTTTCATATCATTTACCAATTAATGTCAAAAAATATATTTTAATTATTTTTTATTTTACAAGTTAATCATTTTCAAAATAAAATACAAATAATATTTTTAATTATTAGATATTATCTATATTTATGTATTCTAAATTTTTGTTCAAAACGACACTAACATATAAATATATTAATACGTTCCTAATTATTCGTAAATAAGTTGGCCTAAAACTTGATCAAAAATTCATTTAATTTTTTAAGAGTTTGTGACTTATAAACAAATTTGAATCATATTTGTTTATTATCATGTATCGTAATATTTTTATGCGTTCAAATATTTGTTCGAATCAACACACACTAATACATTACATAACCATGTTTTTTTGCAAATAAATTTATTATTATTTTGTTTGAAAAATACATATTTCAATTTCGAATTTTGATTTACAAACAAAATAGTACTAATTATATTTATTTATTATATCATATGATGCGTTTTATATATTCAAAACTTTTATTCAAATCGATACCCAAAAATACATTAATATGCCCAATATTTTTCATAAATTTACTGGCCAAAAACTTTATCGAGATAATTTTTTTTTTATTTACGAATTTGTGATTTTCTAAACAAAATACTAATTATATGTTTTTACGTGGTGAATATTTTTATTAAAACATATGCAGAAGTAATCAAATTAATCCATGCAAATATTTTTTTTTTTTTAAATAAGTTGATAAAAAATTATTAGAAGCTAAAAGAGTGTTAAGTGAAAATTGTCAAAAACCTCCGGAGTGGTTTTTTAAACTACCCTTTCATAATAAGATATATGTGTTATGCATTTTAGTACCATAAAGGAACCCATTGGCAAAAGATATGAGGTAAGTGACAGGTTTTTAAAAGTTTAGAAATACTAAGTAATATTAACATAAACACCTCAAGGAAGATTTATAAATTATCCCTTTATATTATTAGTTTGTAGGACATTGTTCAAATTCATTAAAATTAATGGAAATTTTATTTAGTTATTTTATAATAAAGAGACTTTGATACCATAGATAGAAAAAGTATTTCGTTGGGTAAAATGCAATAAATTTTTCTATTTATTTTTGAATGAAAATACTTCAATAACTAAAATTTACATTGTTTAATGAAATAGGGTAAAATGCAAATGACTCCTTATAAGTATTTTACATCAAAAAAATAGATAGAAAATTTGATTGACTTTTAAACATTGTGCTATAACTATTGGATAGTATAAAATGCTAAAATTAATAATTTAGCGATATGACTTTTTATTCTCGTTTGACTTATTTTTCCTTTTATCCTTTTTGTTAGCAAATAAAAATAAGGAAATGAAAAAAAAAAAAGAAAAAAGTAAGAATGATCCATCCTTCCAATATTATACACAGTGTTATCTTTTTGGAAAGATTAAAATCAAATATTATGCACAATAAAAACTGCATATTACACTGCTCTGAAATGTATACTTTTCATTTATGAAAAAAATCAAAAAAGAAGAAGAAGAAGCTTTCCAAAATTAAGACCTTAGTTTTTGACCTTTCTCAAGTCTTCTTCAATTGTTGACAAGGTTCAACTCCTCAACCTAACAGATATACCTTGCTACATTGTGGTAGTTATCACGTTTGCCACTCAATCCTTGCAACTTTTCATTCTTCAAAAATTGCCTTGTCTAAGAAAGCCAAAACTGTCCTTCAACCTCTTTCCTGTGCTTTAAAGTTTTCATAATCCTGTTAAATAACATCTTCATCTTCATCTTCATATGGCAGACACAAAAGAGCTGCTTCCAGTTCATTGCCAAAGTTATCATCATTATCATCCTGCTCTTTAACGGTTCCATAGTCTTCCTCCGGTATATAGTTGTCTGCTTCCATTCCTATGGAGTTGTTATCACATTTTTGTCGTTTAGAATGCCCATTTGGTTCTTGTTCTCCAACCCCTGTTTGTTGATAGAACAATCCTTTCTCAGTGTTCCAGTCTTCTGCAGTCTTCTCCACCACATCCCCAATCAATTGCTTATTCTCTGTACTGTGCTTAAAATTTTGGACATCTATCACCTCACCAGCCTCTGTAAAGGAATTGTAAAATAGCAACGAGCAGTTGAAAAAGAAAACCGTTAAAAAAACAATAGAAAGAAGGAAATAGAAGTGACTCAACAACAACAACAAGAACAAAATGCTATTCCTCAACCCCACAGCCCCAGGGCAACTCCTCGAGGGAGGAGAAAATCAGAGAAGAAAGGAAACAAACGCAAGAAGAAAATTCATATATAATATACATACACTGTGTATATACTGTCTCTTATAAAAACGAGAACGACAAAGAGAACAAAGATGTCTCTGGATCCAGGCAAGTCAACATGAAATTGGTCACTCTGCCAAAAGAGCTGAAATTGCAAGATAGAACTTGTGCATTCTTTCTTTAGCGAACTTAAGAGACACTTTGGTTATTTGTGACTAGAAAAAAGTTTCAGAACATAAATGTTAACATTCTCGATTACTCTTCAGATGAGGAAAAAAAAAAAAAAAAACAACAGAGAGAATTCAGTCCTGTGCCTTCTGCCACTATATTCTCAGATTCGCAGGTATTGTTCATAGACAAGATATAGTGATAAGATCCAAAGTCAATGGCTCGTCCTTGTATTATACATTTTCTCAGTTGCCTTTAGTACACTATAGCGAACAAATCAGGGTTCTTTAGAAACAACATTTATCAATGGTTTTGCACTTGTATAGTTGTATACATACGCAATATGTAAAAATTGACTCATTCATAGCAACTACATAATAAATCTTAGCTGGAATAATCCAAAAACATACAAAACCATGAACGTACCTTTGACAGCTAGTTCCTTGGCAGCTGCATATTCTGTGGATTTTCTTTTGAGCAAATCAACATCAAGTTCCATTCCCTGGAACACATGAAATCTCATAGTAAATACAACAATATATGTAAAATTACAGGAAAATTCAGGAAGAAGCAACTTTTACAAGAAAATAAAAACACAAAGTATAGAGATTGGAAACCATTTATAACTAACCCCCAAAGCAGTCATTCATCATAATTAAATAATTTAAAAGCTAACGCCCAAAGAGTGTTGTGAACTCAAAATGGAGCAAAGAGAAAAATCTGCCTATATTGACTATGCGTGTGTCTCTGAAATATTGTTCCCTTCATAAAAATTTCAAAGTCGAACTAAATAAAAAAAAAAAAAAAAAAAAGAGTTCCATAGAATTATTCAGTATTAATGACTGAATTCCCCAATAAGATGAAAATATACAACATTGTGTGCATATCCAGGCCAATAAAAGTTTATATGTCATTTGCATTTAGAGGGCCTTTCTTTGAAAATCCAATAGGTTCTTAAACTTACCAAGTCCATGTGGATGAAGTGTTCAATCCGTGTATTCGCAAATAACCTGCCGAACCAAAAGTGTCAGCGAGAATTTTGACCCAGGAGATGATTATTTATATGGTACTAATCTCTAATGGAAATAAAAGGAAAAACATCAAGAAAGATTAACAATATACTTATTGTATGCTACTTGAATACGGGCATCCTGGATGTCTGTGAGTACATTTACCCTCTCGGTTGCAGAGCTATTTGTTATATCCACAAATCCAAAAAGGAACATGCTCCTCTGTAGCATACTTTTGACTAAAGCAGAAACCACTATTATGTCCTTTTCTTTTGCACAGGTAAAGACAAGGTTCTTAAGCTTCTTTAATTCAGCTGTTCAAAGGGAAACAAAACACAGTTAGACACACGCAATATATTTAGGAGAAGGGGGAAGAGAAGGGGCAACCGAGAGGTTAAATGTTCTATTTTTTTCATAGGATGAACGTATTCCTGTTATTATACACATCTAGATGTGTATAAGGTCACAGGAGCTGGATCAGTACTTGGATAGCAATACCGGACCCTATTTCATTAAAAAGATTACACCTGTCTCTTATACACATCTAGATGTGTATAAATAGATAATTCTAGGAAACAAAACCTACAATTATACACATCTGTCAATCTTGTTTTCTTCATTTTGGAAGTCATTACACTTAAAGAATTTAAGTCTCTAGAAGTTAGAATCTCATTCACTCATAATATTGACTCTAGTGTGTAGTCGATAATGGACAGATCATCAACAATTGCAATAAACTAGATACTCAAAGCAAATTAATCAGCAAAATATTTCTAATGAAGTTCATTTGTCATCAAGGGATTGCTTCCGTACCAAGAGATAAATAGATCTTGAAAGGAGGCTTGAATGGTTGAGTCTCAAATAGGCAGTAGAGGCAATAGAGCCCACCCAGTTTATGTGAAAGGGAATTTTCAGACACCATGTATCCTACATAAAAAAGTGAACAAGATTAATCCCAGAAAGAAAATGTTAGTATTTAGAATTGAAAAAGACCATAATCTGTCATATGCAATTCAAGACAAATAACCACAAGATGGCAAAAATTGTCCTCATTTCCAACTAAGTGATCCATGTATTAGCATCTGAAAGTCACTTATTCAGTGAGTGCATTTGCAGTTTGGCTTCTTTAGGCAGATAGGACTAGAAACTAAGGAAGCCTTACGAATTTGATCTCCATAAGACTTGAGATGCATGCTTCTCCACGTACTAATACTAAACCTGTTTATCACAGCAAATATAAACGGAATTTCGTTTTAATTATCATAACTAACTCTGCATGAAATACAAGCATGATGGTAATAGGCGCAACTAAAAAAGTTAAAATCCGGCCTATTTCCACCACCATATTCAAGAAAACAAAAGAAAAAAGAATTGAAGGCCAAGCTTAAAATTTTACAGAAAGCCAGCTCTATTGCAAATCATGTTCTCTCATCCCTATTCAACCCTTTAACTCTTCACCCCAGAAAAACACACACACAGAGACACTTGTGCGTGTGTATGTGGCTAGTTGAATATAGAAAATAATGGGAAAAAGCAGTTCAATAAACACAGTAGTAAAAATATTTACCAATGGAGTGGGCAAAGAGAGACTGCATAAAGAAAGCCTGGTTAGTGGAAGGACTGGCTTCAAATATGACTGAAAACTTTCTTGATCGCCATATTTCCTTCATCTCTGCTAATTTAGTTAATCCACCCTACCAATTTTACCACAACAGAAAACCCATTATTTTTTTATTTATTGTTTTAAATAAAAATAAGAGATTACCTGAGAAAATACTACATACTCGAGTAAGAAAAAAGATTACCTGAGCAAATTCATTGATAAGCTCATCAATATCCTGCTTGAATGGCTTCAGCTCCATCATCCAGTAATTTTTGCTTTTTTTTAATAACTAATTTCTTTATAGTAAAAAAATGGTCGGCTGATTTTTAGTGAAAAAAAAAATCAACAAAGACCCAATTTCTGAAGGAAGGAGGTGTTTCTCTGGGTTCTGGGAATTTTGGAGTTGCCGTGGGATGCTTTAATACGACACCGTTTTTTGGTTTTTTTTTTTTTATTATAATTAAGCTCCACGGACTCTAGCTGCACCCAACTATCACAGCCCAAATACTTGTGGGCTTGGGACAGGATTAATTGAACCTGCTCAAAGAATGATTTCTTGTCTCTTTTTGACACTTCTAAAAAATGGTATAAAACACTAGGAAAAAAAAAAAAAAGCCTATGATTATTTGGATTAATCATCATGTGTTTAAAGGACAAAACTAGTGTTATATACTATTTTTTATAAATTAAAAAAAAAAAACCAATATTGCACGGGGAAGGTTTGAAATAATAATGAAATGGAAGGCTATAGCAATCAATCCAAAAACAGGGGCTTTAAAACACCCTATTCCCAACTCCTTTTATGTACCATGTAGATCAACTCACTTTGGTTGATTTCCAAGTTCTTCAGTAACAAGTAGTGGTAATTTAATTTTGTCCCCCCCCCAAAGTAATCCAATCAACCAGTCGACAAGCCCATTATCTCTATCTGTACCAGTTAACAGAAAGGCCCTTCTGCAAGAACTCGCAGCAGTAGAAGCAGCACCTAAGAATCTTTAGCCCAAGCCAAGATTCACAAGTCACAACTTGCATCAAGCCACACAAGCAATAACACAACAAAGCGAACCTAACATTTAAGCATCTAAAACTAAAAGAGGACCAAATATATGGTACAATATATATGAGGTTCCAAATCAGTCAGCAGTGCAATGAAATAAAAACCAAACTACAAGAATGTGATATCACTACCAACAAATCCTAATAAATGACAACATGGTCAGAAACACAAAACAAAACACCTAAATAGGTAATTCCATTTTTACAAGTGCAGTTGAAGTATCAACTGATTCACTCTGAATCCAGTCCTTCGCACATATTAGAGCCTCCACCGTCTCAGGTCGCAACGAGCATCTATAGCGATCCATCTCTTTTCCTACGGTATCAAATACCGAGTCTATGGGAACTGTGGAGACTGGAACTGACAAGATATCACGAGCCATCTTTGAAAGCGTTGGGTACTTCATTCTGTTTAGCTTCCACCACCCTACCACGTCGAATTCGTGAACACGAGGCAACAAAGACTCCTCCAAGTACTGATCCAGCTCTGATATTGCAAGATGGCTGGTTGTCTCCATGATATAGACGTCGAAATCTGTGAGTCCAAGTCCATTGGAGGCAAGGAGGTTTCCTCCTTGGGAGATCCTCAGCCTTTATGGTACCGTTATTTGCTTCTTCGATGAAAGTTGGGGTCAGCGGCAATGGAAGGGCAACATATTCCCTGAAAAGCTCATGGATTCCATCATCAACAATCTTGACATAAGTGGAAGCATCTTCATTGTAGATCTTGGAGAAACTGAATTCCACGAGCTTCATCTTGAACCTGGGATCCATAACCACAGCAATTGCTAAAATAAAGCAGCAACTTTTCCAATACTTGTCAAAATTTTCTTGCATGGACTTGGTGAGGCTGCTAATGAAGGGATCTTCACTTGCTGCTGCACGTGCAAGCTCCAATTGAATCTTCCATGCCTCATGGAAGAATGTGTTCGTAGTTGGAACTGTTGGGGTCGTCAGGATATTAGCCGTCTCAAAAAGGGGTTTCAGGTATGTGCAGAGAGTCTCCACCTGGTTCCAGTCTTCCAGTGATGGTGCATCTTTGTAATCAGGGTCTGAAGTATCCAGACAAGAGAAAACTTCTTGGAGCCTGATTACATCAGTTCTGATGCAGCCAACAGCATTTCATATGTTGTGTTCCATTTAGTTTGGTCATCAATGGCTAGATTTTTCGTGCTAGGAACTTGAAGTTGCTGCTTGAGCTCAAGAAACTTCTCCTCGTGGGATTCTGAAGTTTTCACATACTTCACACTGTCTCGAACTTTCTTAACAGTTCCCTGCACAGACGTTAATGCACCTTGGGCAATGCTACTCAAACTTCGAGCAAGACAATTCCCAAGCAACAGCTGACCATTGAGCATGAGAGGGTTCTTAACAGAGAGTAAAGCTCTTAAATTATCAACTGCAGCATCACTCAAAGGCTGATTAATGGTGACAGAGAATAATTTTCCTTCCATACTCCAATCAGATAGGCAAGCAGCAACAGCATGGCTGAAAGCAGCATCTGAATCTGGATACGGTTCCATAATGACATTTAGAAGCTTCCTGTGCATTTTCCATTCACTATCAATAAAATGCCCAGTTAGAAACACGTAGCCCTCAGCGTCCGGCAAGAAGACCACATATCCAAGGTGAGGCAGACGCGTCCAGGCATTGCTTCAATCACCTTTTGAATGGATTGTTTTTCCCTGAGATAGGTTGCCACGCAATCCCCTTGGACTGTGTTGAAACTCACCATGTCAAATCGAGGTTGAAGATTCTGGACAAAAGCAACAAAGCCAGGATGCTCAACGATGTGCAGAGGGTAGTCATGCATTATTATCGTCCTAGAGATCTCATTGCGGCAGCGGTCTGGATCAAATGAAATGTAGGGTGCTGCAGTAGTTCTGTAACGTCTTTTCGGGGTATGAGCACCCATCCCATATCCACCAACCTTTGAAGGTGCACTAAATGGGCTCGATTGATTTCTCTCCTGATTACGAAGTACAACAGGACAGCCTCCTTTAGCAATATGACGTTTAAGATGACTGGTGCCTGCTACTTTTGACCCTGTACTGTATGCAAATGATTGCTTGCATTGCTTACAATATGCCCTTCTACAACTTCACCAGCACCAACCGGTTCAATGGTGAAGTGTTCCCAAACTATAGACTTCTTCTTTCTTCGCTTGTTAGGTTGTTGAGTTTCTGGGTTGCCAGGTGGTGTTTCTACATTGTTGGGCTGTGATTCAACGGGAACAAGCTCATTGTTTGCAACAGGAGTAGGCATATCAATATCATCAACGGTCATATCAGGGGTGATGTCAAGGCTCATCATATCAGAAGCCGGTGCATCATCAGTGGGTGTTGCCATCTTAAGTCCAAGAGAAGTTAATTTCTGCTGCAGGCAGGATGATTCTCAAAAGAATACCTGGAATATGGAACATTCATTAAAGTGAAGAACAAGATTCAATAACAACAATACACAATTTGATAAACAGAACATGCGAGGTAGCAACCATTTTCACCATCCCTGAAGATTGATATAAAAGAATTCACTAGAAATATGAATCCTTTTATAAGCACAAAATAATAGAAGTACAAACCTCAAACCATGAAGCATCTTAATTGATGAAACAAAATGTGAAAGCAGTACTCAAAACATATGCAGCGGAAGAGACTTTTAAACACAAGTCCATGACATACCCAAAGTAGAAGTGGCATAATGGGTTAAAGAAAGCAGCACCATCAGACTTGACATATAATTATAACAATTTTGTTTACATAATAACTGGTAATATTCAAATAATTAACATGTTGAATGCAGGGGAAATAGGAAAAACAACAACATAAACACACTTCCCAGTCTGTATCATAGTGTCACATTTATACATGCTGGTCTACAACTTTGTCATCATCAGTTAAATCCCATTGAAAGGATGCATAAATGATGCATTCGGAATCCACCAAAAAGCTTGTTATCCTACTTTACAACAATATTAGTTTATGGGAAAAAATGAACATGTCAAAGATAGAGTGAGCATATAGCATAACAAGTGAAACTGCAGGAAATCAATGGTTACGAAAGATTCCGGCTTTAACAAATGAGCAACAAGCATAATCACACAAATACAGAAGAAGGAACAAAAGTACAAAACACAAAATTGGGCTCATCTTAGGCCACGGATGCATGTCAAACGGCAACAAGACCTAAAGCTACAACACAACTTTCATCATTCATAGATACAATTGTCACAAAATAAAAAAATTCTTTACTAATCACTCCCACACGAAATAACTAATAACAACTGTTTGATCATCATAAAGTCGAACCCTTGTTTTTTACAAAATGACTAGCAAAAACTATTCCACAAAATTCAGAAAACAAGAAATCTGATACTGGATTCATTTCTAAGGCAGCCTATTCATGTACTAGTGGTAGTACTAGTAGAAATGGGCTGTGCCTATTTAAGTAGTAGTACTACAATATTAAATAGGATGCCATAAGCAAGCCACAAATACAAGTACTCGGCCCAGAGGCCAGGACAAGAATACCAATAACAATAGTTTAATTTTTTTATGACCAAAAAGACCCTTATGGATAGAATTAGCTACATGGGCTAAACAATTACGGCCTACTGTAGCGCTACTAATAATGAGAGAGTTAAGCCATGGAGCAGGGTCGAAAATGTCATTTTGCCCATGACTGGGCTAAAAAACAGGTCAACCACCATAGACTGAAGGAAGAATAGATCTAGAGTTGGGCTTCAACATAAGGGATCTAAAAGAACAGCCCAGAAATAATCAAAAACCCCCGAACACAAAACAAATAGCCATCTTTTTTATCCTTCAGCTCAGTATCAAAAAACAAATAAATAAATACAGTCAACTCAAAGCTTCTTTCTTGGACTCCTCGGACAAACATACGAGTTCAATAATACAACTAAAGACAGAAAATTAAAATCGAAAAGATGAAAGCCCAAAACTTTGAGCAATCATGTAAATATTCTGTCAAACATACGAACCAAGAAAAACAAAAGCGAAAAAAAAAAAAGGAAAAATATAAAATAACTTGAAAATTTCCCTACTAACAAAAACGAAACTTCCACCTAATCACAGGACATAAGGGACATAAAAAGTGAAGAAATTTCATTAACCCTAGAAGATAAGCTCTCAAATACCCAGATTTTCAAGGAAAATACACAACAAGGGAAAGAGATCAACCTGCTCAAGAACTCATTTAGAGAAAGGCCCAGATGAAAAACCTTAATAAAGAGAGAAAACCCAGGAAGAAAAGAGGAATCTTTGGGTAAATCTGGAGCTGAATCGATGAATGGCAGGCTCCAGATCTAGGGTTTCTGCAGAGGAGGAGGAGGAGAGAGAAACAAGAGAGGAGAGAGAAAGTGAGAATTGGGCTTGAACCCGAGTAACCTAATTGGACCAAGTTGGGGTTTGAAATTTTATTGGGGTTGGTTAGGACCTAAAAGAAGTGATAAGGTTCAATGGGGGAAGGATAGCAAAATTAAAGCGTATCGGATATGGACTTTGAGAGGTCCATTTATTGTTCTACTGTCTGAAAATCATGTGTGTTTTACAGTGTGTTTTCCTATTGTATAATACCAAAACAAAAGAAGTAGAACTATACTAAATTTTGGTATAAGGTGGAATTTGTGTCAAATTTTGTGAAGGGTTGGGCGGATCACAGCCCACCTTGGAAGGGCATGGTTACTTGATCTGGTTAGGTTACGTGGACTTTTTACTGAGAGAGGAAGGGTGTTTTGTGGACTCTAATTTTATGGTGGGGGCCTACCTTGATTGGAGAAAGAATATAAAGTACTATAATATTTTAGAAAATTTTGAAATTAGCCCATCACATTATTTCAAAATCTTGGGAAGATATGTGAAGGATCTGGACCATACATAGTACATCCTTTACCAATCAGGATAGTGGTTTGGCAGTCTTGGTCTCTCTTTGTCTCTCTCACAAGTCACAACACTTGGGACATCTCTCTTATAATACAAAGGCCTTTTGTGGTAGGATGTGTTCATTGTACTTCATAAGATTATAAGGTCTTTGGGTTTGTTACAGAAGGTTTCTTGAGAATGTTGACCCAACCAAGTCTTCTTAAATTTAAATCAAGATATCCCTTTTTATTAAAATCATCACAGGTTTTAATTCAAGTTTATGCATATTGTTTAAAAAACTTATAATATGTAAGATGGTTTTCATAGTGTTGAAATTTTAGGTTAGAGCGGTAACGTTTGTGGTTTATTATCGATTTGTTCGAATTTCTTACACGAATAAAAGAATATTTAATTTAGTTGATTTGTGTAATTTTGCAAAATTATTTACCCATCCTTCTCCACAACAAGGGATTTTTATTAGTTCAAAGTGACAGAAGCCTTCTTTAATCTTTTTCTTATAAATCTCTAACCAAATTAAACTTAGATTGATCCCTAATTAGAACAATTAGAAATTTTCAGTAGCCTATGTATAAATGGTCATTGGACTTGTAGAAGTCATACTGTCTACCTTGGCGACATATGAGCTAAGAAGGCTTTCAATTTTAAACTTTAAATCTTAAACAATTAGCTTAATTAAGTTTATATTAATGGTGATCTTAAACAATTAGCTTAATTAAGTTTATTTTAATGGTGAGAAGGTATGAGATGAACCTTCCAGCTATTTCTCTTTTTTTAATAGTATGAGCTGGGAATATAGTGCTTAACAGACCCTATTAAGTAGTAGAGATCTCAATAATTAATCTGGCCAAAAACACTTAATTTATTATTAAAAGGAAAATATAATTTTCAAGTTTTATCAATTAACAGGTCATCAGCTTATTGGTTTTGCAATGAATACGGATCGGTCGGTTATGAATAGGCCTCTAAAATTGTTGAAAACAATTGACAATTCATTGCTATTAATTTTAAGTTTATTGACACCACCTTCGAATTATTGACACCACCTTCGAATTTATGAACTAGTATTGGCAGAGGGAATTCTTCGCAAAACGAAGTATTACTGTTTTTTTTTTTTTTGGAGAATAAAAGAAATTTAATTAATTCACCCATTCTCCAAAAATTGATCGATCAATAATTCATTTAAAATATGAATTAATCTTTCTTACATCGTGGTATAAAAGACTTTATTAAATTGAAGCGTTTCATTAATTTTCCTAACGAAAGCATTTCATTTTTACCTTTAAAAAAATTACAAGAATCTTGAGCTGCAAACTCTCTAGTTTGTCCAAACTCACAATCCACGGCCCTTCAAAACTTGAATGTATCATTCATGCCCACTATATTTACACCTTGTTGTTTTCTTTTTAACTTTTCATTATGTAACAAAAAGAAAACTACAATCTATATAATGTGGTTCAATTAGAAGTTACTTTCTATTATTCAAACGGACGAAACTGAATACAGAAAAACTACAAGGGCAGTTAATTGAAATGAAATGATGTTCAGAATTGTCCACTTCCTAACAAGAAAATCAAATAAAAATAAGGGAAAAAAAAATGGTACTCCACAAAAAACCAAAGCAAAAGAAGGTTGAGTGATTGGGTATGGGAATGACAAAGTTGTGGGTTAAATCAAAACGACAGTGCTCTTTTACATTATTGTCTTAGGCACATGTTTTTGTTACATAAAATTCCTTTGATAATAATGACAAAATATGAGTTCATTATACACCATGTAATTGTTCCCAAACAGGTGCATCGTACATTTACTAATCTGTCAATTCCCCTACACCATTGTCTGGGTCGAACTCGGCCTATCCACTTTATTATCTTAGATTTGTTGCCCTCTGCCAATTTGAGTCTAACATTGTTGGCCCATTATTGATAACTCACTCCGTTTTAAAATATTTATCATCTTATACACATCTTGTTATCAAGAATTAGCTTTTTATCAGATTATTTTTGTGGGACACAAAGTTTTGGAAGAAGTGAAGATCACTCCATTCCAAAGTTAAGGCATCATAGATGCTTATAATAGCTTATAATAAATTTTACAAATTACATTTGAAAGATTGCACAATTACAGTCCGAATAAGGTATTTAAACTTTACTAATTGACTCAACTTATACAATAGTTTTTGTGTATATCCAACACCATTTTTGTCTATGTCGTTAGATAAAGTATGATATTCATAAAATGTCTCTTATAGACATCTAGATTATGTTAAAAAAGCCATACAGACTTGGATAATGTAGTTGGTTAAATTACCGTAGTAGATTCAGATCCATACGCTAATAAGCTCATCAAATTACGTGCTGTTGCTTTTCTATTAATTAACTCCGGTTGACTTCTATAGCAACTGAAGTCAAAAAAAAAAAAAAGAAGAAAAGATCTCTAGTAAACCGGTGACAAATTAATTATGTGATTAGTTAGTTTCGAGTTTTCACAAGGAAACAACTTCTTGTGAAATTTATACAACGACCCATTTAATCAAAGAGTTAATCAATCTTAATTGGACTTCCAAAACCTGCTTAGGTAATCAATACTTTACGTATCGTTTCCTACTTTGTTTAGAACTCCCATAAATGCTTTGTTACTTATGGAAAAATTTATTGTGGTAGTTGAACATTCTAGTAATTATTCAAAAATTAATAAAAGGCTCTCATTTAAACAAAATATAACTCTCTAATTTGTAATAAAGTGGACTCTATTAGTTATTAGAACTCTTAGCGTGTCACTAGTTATTAATGTTATTCTTTACTCCTTAATAATCTGAATTTATGATTAATAAGTCAAATAATGAAAACGTCAAATTATCTAAACAATAATTCGCGTATTTTCTTCTTAATTTATCTTTGTTAAATATTTCATTTCTAGAATTAAAAAAGAAAATTATTGAATGGATTTGTTGGATTGAGGTGGAAATATACTCCTGGTTGGAACATTGCCGTCCTTAATTATGTACGGTTTTATGTAGAAAATTGTCCGTCGATGCATCTTTGCTTCGGTGGAACTGTTGTTCCTTCCCTTGCTGCACTCACGGGAGAACACATTACTATATTGTAACGGCCTTTCTTGTTCTGATTCACTGGCGGATCCACTTTGTGTTTATGCTATCCTCCCTCAACTTTTTAAAATAATACTATTATATAAAAAAAAGCTAAAAAGAAAAGGTTAAACTTTTCAAAACTGTCCATCAATTGAACCTTCTAAATGTTAAAAACACATTCCTCTCTTCCCCACCATTGTCCCCCTAATATTTCTTTATAATCGAACCATATAATGAAAAGTATTAAATTTTTAAAAATATATATATATATATATATACAATTGACAGATGTAGCTACATTGACTTCAAATTTCCATTAAATCTAGATTATTGTTACTCTATAAATTTTGATGTGTAATTTGGTGTTTGATATAGTATAAGAAAATTTCAGTCAGTCATTAAGAGGTAGGGAGATTTGATTTTTTTCTTTTCTAATGTTACTGAAATTTTCTTATACTATATCAAACACCAAATTACTCTCCAAATTTTCCTACAAGAATCGCTACTTCAAGGAAATTAACTTAATGAGTAGTATAATATTTTAGGAGAAGAGGTGTTATCACAGAATATTCAAGTGTAAACGGCAAATAAGAAAAGAAGTGAACTCTAAAGTCTAAACTAGTAATCAACTAATTAAGTAGTGATTGCCAGCTAACTTAAACAAGAAGAACCCACCAACTTCCATCATCATGTAGGCTGTAAGCCTGTAATGGATATACCACAATACAAAGTCTAGAACCTCTTCCCCACTCACACGCCACTGCTCATACCCACACGGACACAATACCCATTTCTTAACAACATAAGCGTGGATGTGTATATACAATTATAAAAGTTAATTATAAAAGTTAAGAAAGTTTACGTTTGACAATCATCCTGTTGCTGTTGTACTTTATATAATGCAAATTTTAGAAATATGAGATATTATATTAAATAATATTTTAAGATTTAATAGAATAACTTTTAACGAGATCGCGTATATAAATATTAAATACATCTAAAATATATGTAGTTGAATAAAATTTACTATAAATGTTAAGAATTTCTTGTAGTGAATAAAATTGATAATCTTATTAAGGACATAAATAGTGTATTTAAGAATTTCTTAAAAGGCTTCGAAGAGAAGTAGTAGAGGGAGGAGATGGATCTCGTTTTAGATATACAAAAATTAAGAGTAAAGTAAATTATGTCTTCTACTATAGAGATCTTTTAAAATCAAAATAGACCATGAATACATTAATAGTTTACGGTAATTCTGACGGGAATATAGATCTCGTACAGATATATGCCGAAGTGTCGATACCCGACAGCGAGACTTTAATCCAGGAAAAACGGGGTGCGTGTCATTTTTACACACGTTCCCACAGTGGGTCACCCCCCACATGCCGCCATGTGATACCAAACCATTTCCTTTCTTTCACTATCCTTAATTACCCTCTAATTTCACAATTTTAGGCTTTTCTAACGTATTACTATCTCCTTTAATTGCTTTTCCCACTTGCATCTTACGGAATTTATTGTAGCACCCCCCCCCCCAAAACCACATTTCATACAAAAGGTTTACTTTCAAAAAATAAAAGAAACGTTATGAGAAGGGTTTTAGAATTTTTTTTATTAGTCATTCATAAGAAATTTTGTACTAGTCATTCAAAAGAAATCATTGTCATATTCATTGACGATTAATCTGAAACAGAATCATAAGTTCTATTGAAGTTTGTTGGAATTATTAAAGGTAAATAAGTGACCAAGAACGGTGCATAAAAATAGCTAAATTTGTTTGATGACCACTATTGTAGATTGCAATATCTAGTGACGAATCTTTTAAAAAAGAATAATTTCAAAAATCTTTCTTGATGTTTAAGTTAATTTCACTTAGTACCCTTGAACTTTAAAAATATCACGTACTTTCCTAATTTCAAACTTTTTGTAACATTTTCAACCCATTCTTTTAAAAAATTAATTTAAATCGAGAGTAGGGGTGTTCATATTGACCCGTTGATTTGAAAAATCGGCTGAACCGATTCGAATAAAAAAAAAGGATATTCAAATAGTATTTTGAAAGCGGGTTGGATCACTCAAATTGAGAGTCGGGTAGCAGGTCACAGGTACCCGATCCGGTCCATTTCAGGGGTAATTTGTAATTTTGATTAATAAGGTTTCATTAGAAGTTAATACTTATTATGCTTATTGGAAGCCTCTCACATTTTTTTTTTTTTTCAGTTCTAGATGTGTATAAGATTGTCTTCCATTCCTCTTCCTCCTCAATCATCTCTTTCCTTCTCTTTCTTGCATCCTCATTCCTCACACTTGCGTCTATTGAGATGTATTTTGTAATTTAATTGTTGTTACTATTGGCCTGTTAATACTTGTTAGTTTGTTGCTATTGGGATATAATATTGAGATGTATTTTGTGACTTAAATTTAATTGTAAAATAAACTTTCCTAATTATCATTATTTAAATTTTTATGCTTTGTTACTAGTGAGGGTCGGGTATCCGGTCAACTCGACCCTCTTTTACGGGTACTCAATAAGTCGGGTACCCGCTTTGTATGGATCGGGTAGAGGGTCGAAATTTTTTTGACACGGTCAGTAAGGGTTGGGTACTTTTTTTAAATCATGGACTAGATACCCGATCCATGAACATCCCTAGTGGAGAGAGACTATTTTCCTCCTAATTTTTCTCATAATTCAAAGTTTTTATTGATTAAAATGGTTGGAAGAAAAGGAAAAAAAGGTATAAAATAATTTTATTAATAAATAACAATAGATCGTAACTTTTCATATTCTTCACCAATTAATATCAAAAAATATATTTTAATTATTTTTATTTTATAAGTGAATTATTTCCAAAATAAAATACCAATAATATTTTTTATTGTTATAAATTATGTATACTTACATGTTCTAAATTTTTGTTCAAAATGACACATACAAACACATTAATACGTTCGTAATTATTAGTAAATAAATTGGCAAAAAACTTTATAAAAATTTTATTTAATTTTTTAGGAGTTTGTTATTTTCCATACAAATTTGAATCATATTTGTTTTTTTATAATGTATGGTAATTTTTGACGCGTTTAAATTTTTGTTCGAATCAACACACGCTATGACATTACATAGTCATATTTTTTTGTAAATAAATTTATTAATTTTTTTGAAAATACATATTTCAATTTTGAGTTTTGATTTACAAACAAAATAGTACTAGTTATATTAATTATTAGGAAAATATTTAGATAGATCCGGTCTTTGTGGCCCTATCTGTAGACCTGTGGTCAGGATTAAACCTTAAAAATTCTTGCTTACACCAATTGATGTCATAGATTTTCTAAAGTTTAATCCACACCACAGGGTTTACAAGTTGGGCCAAAGACCGGGTTTACCTAAGTTTTTTGCCAATTTATTATATAATATGATGTGTTTTACGTATTCAAAATTTTTATTCAAATCAATGTCCAAAAATACATTAATATGAGCAATATTTTTATAAATTTACTGGCCAAAAAATTTATCAAGAGAATATTTTTTATTTACGAAATTGTGATTCTCCAAACAAAATACTAATTATTTGTTTTAACGTGATAAAAAATTTTCCTTTTTAAAAATTTAAAAATACTAAGGGATATTAATATAAATTTCATAAGAAATTTATGAAATTATCCTTTGAAAAAACAAAGCCACTTTTCCCTATTCTTCTGTGCATCTTGATGATAAGAAATTTGCTTAGGATTCCTACCCGGTCGCGAGTCACAATCATGCATGGTATATAGTGACCTGTTTGCTTTAGTATGCATCCAATAAAAACATTTATGTCTTTTAATTCGTGCATGGGCAGTTTACCTCCCAAAAAGGACATCACAATTCACAATTGGTTGTGCTACATTATACTTTAATGATTAATCAGAGGGCTTTGCAATCTTTAAAACTTCCAATCACAAAAAAAAAATAAAAATAATAATAATAAATAAATAAAAAGAGAGAAAGTGTTTAAATTCCCACAAACAGTTACAGTTCATGAATTTTACCGTCTCACATATTTAACGAAATGAGCGAATTCACTTTTTTAAACAAAAAAAAAAAAAAAAAAAACCAAAAAAACAAAAAGCAAAAACAAAAACAAACACAAAACCCACTTCCTCTATCTATTCTTTAATGACTTGAACCAGGGACAGACCTAAGAGTTGAATTTTAGAGAGACAAGAACTATACATATATTATTAGAGAGATAGTTTTGTGATTTTTACAAAATTTTATGGGATACAATCTAATTTTTTAAAGGGTAGTTATTGAAATTTTTAAAAAATATCAATAAAATAATATATTTTTGAAATTGTTGGGAAATAAAACCATATAAATACATACATAGAGAACACATTTTTAAATTCTCTAAAATTTTTGTGGGAGCAAAGTTTAATTTTTATAATAATATAATCAATAATTTAAAAAATTTTAAGAGGAAAAAAACATAATTTTTGAATATCTTGAGAGTACAACTGCCCTTCCCAGTTTCCCACCCCCTATGATCCGCCCTTCACTCGAATTTATGACCAACAAATCAGAGAAGAAACATCTTACCACTTAAATTATATTTTATATTAATTAGCTACCTTCCTTTTCAATATATTTTCTTATGGACTTGATTTATTGGGATAAGCAATAAGCAATATGCTACAAATCCTGTATATCTATCGGATTGTATCATTAAAATTAAATCATTGTGATTTGAAAAATATTTTTTCAAAAGGGCGGATTAATGACTCTTAAGATCAAATCTAGTTTTTCCATGAATATATCCCGAGTTATCTTGATTTCGGTTGCATGAATCTTGCTCTAACAACTAACAAAGTAACAATCACAATTTTCATGAGATAAAACGAGTTTTAAAAGTAGATTAGATATGCCATCCACCTAAGCCTCGATTTTGTTGTAGAAATTAAAATTCTTATTTCTTAATTTAACATCTAAGTACTTGTAATTTTTTCAGCCGTTAGTATGATAAATAAATTAGAAACAGAAGCGAAAGAAATAAAAATAAGCAATTTTTACGAATTGTCTAATATAGAGAACACTAAATCCCCATTTCAATTCGATTATAGCATATGGACTCCAATTAATGAATATGTTTAGTTGATTGCTTATCTATGTTGCAAGATATTTTTTTAAGTAAATTCTATTGTTAGTGCAATTCTTGTATTTCTAGTTTTTTTCACATGCAATAATGTTGACATTGCAAAAAGCTTTCACTTCTGATGATTAGAAACATTTGGGGTGCCTTGAAACTTTTCCATAATCGTCTGGTTGGAAATTCTGGCAGCGCGTGGTAATGGAATTACACATCCATCAAAATGGACAGATCTGATGTGGAACCCTTGTTAAAGCCACCACAACCGTTAGATTGTGGAGGGCTGCATCCTGAGTCCTGCCCTCAAATAAAGAAAATGGCCCATTCTAATTTCATAGTAGTATCAATATGTAGAGAAAATGTTAATTGTAATTTGTACTCTTAAACTATCATTGATTTTTAATTTGTACTCTAAACTGTCAATTATAGCATTTAAATACATTGTATTACTATTAATTTATACTAACATATTGCTTAAATCCGTTGAAATTAGTGAAAACTTCATCACTATTTTTTGACTAAAAGATTTTAACACCAGTAATAAATGAACAAAAGTATTTTAGTAAACAATTTTAAATTACAAGAAGTAAAGTATTTTCATTGAATATTAGTTAAAAAATTTTATTCATTTTCAGCTTATTTAAATAAAATACTTTAAATAGCTAGTAATACCGTAAAGTGACAAAATGAATAGTTAAGCGGGTGAAGTTAAATAAGTTATAGTTCAAGGCCCCTGTTGTAAGTAAAGTATTTTCATTGAAGACTAGTCAAAAATTGCAACTTATTTAAATAAAATGCTATAAATAGCTACTAATACTAAAGTGAGAAAATCAATGGTTAAGGGGGTAAAGTATAAATAAATTATAGTTCAAGGTCCATATAGTAATTAACAGTTAAAAAAAAACGAGAGAGGGGGGTGGGAAGTTTGTTCAGTTCAGAGTTCAGAGAGTTTGTTTTAAGGCCCCCAATATTCTTCTTGGGATTGGTGGTAAAAAGACCTCTCTCACTTCTCCCTATAAATACCAACCCTCTTCTTCTTCCCCCAGTACCTTAACAGCACTTCTCACTCAATCTCTCTCAGTTCTGTTGTAGTACAAATACTACTCCTACATAGTCTCCTCCTAGTACATCATTTCTCTCAGACACAAAAACCCTTTTAGTAGGGTTAGATCAGGAATAGATGGAGTGGTATAGTTTTAAGGTTTTTTCTAGTACAACTGTATATAATTCTACATGGTCCTCTTTGTATTATTCCACAGCTTTCTTGAACTGCGTCATCTGGGCTTTTTATTAGGGATGGTGGCGGTTCAATAAAGCTGTGGGATGATACTAATAGGATCAACAAACTTCACTTCTCTACTCAGATTCTTGGCTTTTAGTTTTTTTTTTTTTTTTAACTGCATGGTAGCTCTCAGGTTTATTATTAGCCTTTATTTTTTTTTTGGATATGACATTTATTTTTAGTAGTATAACTATAGAATTGTTAGATTTTTAATTGATTTTGTTTCTTAATTATTCATCAGAAACCATAGAGAGATTCTGGTGAGTCATTGACTTTTCTATGTATATCCTAAATGTTCATCTGCAGATTTAGCAGCAGCCAAGTTTGGAGGAGATCAATGGTCAGACCGGTTGATGTTCTGGAGATGAGATGCTTTTCTTTGAAGGTAGCATGTATATGATCAAGTCCTAATTATTCAATATATGTTCTTCCTTTTTCCCCTTCATCATACATGACTTCATTTGGCAAACAAATATATAAATTATGCATCGAATATATGGTCCATTTTCCATGCATTACTATATTTTTATGGAAAGAAAATTAATCTACTCTTAGATTGATCAAATAATTAATTTCAATGTTCGAACATTTGAGATTAAATTAATTATGGTAAATCTCATCCTAGTTAGCATTTGATTTTGAATTTATTCAATCTTGTAAATATTTAATTTGAAAATGCATCATTCACTAGTATAGTTTCAAGATTATACTTGTATATTTTTACCTCCTACTCAGTAATGAAAGTTTGAGAAATTTTTTTACATATTATTCTTTGTTCTTGACAGGAATGTTTGTATTTTTAAAACTAGTTTAGATCAATTGAACAATTTGTTCTTGAGCCTTTAGATGCGGTTCAATTCTTGTCAGTTGATATGTAATCTCATTGACAGCTCATCTTTGGTCTTCCACATGAATAATTTCTTCATTCAACCAATAGATTCCTCAATGATAAATAATGCTAAATTACGTTTGTGTGTGTGTGTGTGTGTGTGTGTGGTGTTTGTGGGTGGGTGGGTGGATGAGGAAGGTTCTATAAGGGGTTGAGTGAAGGAAAAGAATTTAATGATGCTTGTTTGTCACTATTAAAATTGTGTGTAATCTTTTGAGCCTCCATACTATATTCCCACAAATTTTTAGCCATTCAATTTTAGATATTGGACCACAACGTTTGCATTACCTTCTTTCATGAATTAATATAACTAACTACCAATTGAGTTAATTTACACTTTAGTTTAAACTTTAATTAAAGCCATTTATTTACTACATGATTTTGGTAAAGCGTGTTGTAGAAACAATTTTAACCTAGTTGTTCGTAAACTTATTTATTGGTATTGGTTTCTTTCACCTAGGAAAAGAAAACCAATGTCAAGTGTTGCAGGAGAAAATGTTTACAAAAGAATTAGGGTTTTTTGCTTCTATCCCTAGTAAGAAGGAAAAAATTCTTCTATATATAGCATGACACATTAGTACACTGCATTGTCTTGATAGAGTCAACATGCCTGATGAACATCTCCCTGTTTCCTGGGTGTGGGTGCTCGTTGAATGGTGTAAGCAAGAAGATGTAGATATGTAAAAAGTAGTAGTAGTAGTTAGTATTTTTTTTTTCCAAGTAGAAATTAAGAACCTGTGAAAGATTTATCAATAAAACAGTAGAAGTTAATGCAAGGAAAGGTGGCAAGAAACTGTTGACATTCAATTTTGCACAATTTGGTCTAAATTGAGCAAGTTATAGAAATTGTTTATATTAAGCTATATTCCAATATCAAGAAATGATTGTATGAGACTTGTTGCTCCAATAATGTATTAGTGAGGATTAGATTTGTATATATTTGTATCTTTTTGGTCCCATTGCCTCAAATCTTAGGATAATTCTTACTCCAAACCATAATCTAATGTAAAATTGTACTCTTTTTTTTAATTTAAGTATTAAAAAAAGATTAATTTTTGTTTTTCGCTTCCCCCCTCGTGAATTTTTCTTCAAAAAAATGAATTTGATCAAACCTTTACTAACTTGTTGTCTATTTTCTTTTTTTTAATTTTCTTTTACTATACTATTGTGCATGGGATGGTGGAAGGATGAAACACCCACATGTGAGCTAGTATTACTATATGAATTATTTTTGTAAATAGCAATCTTTCACTTTTCCAACTTTGATGTTTGTATAAATGCCTTACTTTTAATTGCTATGCTTTAGGGGGTCATGCTTTTGTTTTATAGTAAGCTTGTTGGTTCAAAGTTAAACATATGGATTCAACATGTAATTAATTAAGGTTTGAAATCACACACCGCATTTCCAGGTCAAAAGGTTGCCATTTATTTGTTTGATACGCTATTTAATCGTGCTTTTGGCTTGGAGAGCCTTGGATGATACGGATGAGAAGTTAAGATTAGACACCATTACCAACCTATAATTAAGGAGAATTCTGTGTTCTATATATATCCGTAAGAGTATTAGTATTATTGAGTTTTATATTTGTATTGTATAAATATTTAACGTATAATAATTTCTTAATGGGATCATAAATTTTTTTTCTCAATTAATGATGAAAAAAAGAAGTGAAAGCTACTCCCTCTATTCCCTTTTAAATGTCACTTTAGCTTTAACACAAATATTAAAATTGCTATTAAATGCCTTAAATTTTAAATAAAATTGATCCTATATGACTTTAAATTTTAAGTAAAATTGATCATATATGACTAAATTACCTTTTTAGCTAGTAATAAATTAAAAGAGTTCCAACACTAAATACAATTTGAGTAATTAATAGAGTTGAAAAGATATAAGGACAAAATTGGTAAAAAAATAATTAATACTTTATTAAATTTCTAAAGTGACACGTAAAATATAATAAAATATTTTTATTAAAACGACACCTAAAAGAGAATCGAATGAATAAAAATCAAGAGTTCATTGCAATTATTTTCAACACAAAACTCGTCAATTTACAACTGCCTAAAAAATCTTCCCCAATAATTGATTGAGCTCATTTTATGGTCTACCAATCAAGTTCCCTCGTAGTGGTATATTAACGTTAAAGCACTTTCGCATGAAAGAGGAAGAGCTGGAGTTGGTTAAGATTTTTCATGTGTCTTTATTTATAAAGATCTGTAACAAGTGGTAGATGCACCGCTAATAGCGACAACACTATCCTGTTGCTCCGGCATTTCGGGACGGAATCATTGCTCTACTTTGCTATAATTATAGAGTCCCGTCGATATATTATTATGGAAAATTGTTCTAAAAATTTGTGTAATATAAATTTTTAAATTACATAATTTTATATTCTATAATTATTTAAATACAAAAAAAATAATTTCCTAAATCATGTAATTAAATATGGTTCCATGAAATATAAAATTTCCCAAATTATTTCTTTCTCACCAAAAGTTGTCACAATATTTTACCGAAACGAACATGTTATATTATATGGGTATGGGCTCATAATCTAAAATCGGTGTAGCTACACTTGAAAATGTAGTATTCCACAATCCAACAACACAATCTATGTATGAAAGCTCTCGTACGTTTTTGTTGTTTCTTTGTGTGTGATTTTTTGAATACGAGATGATGAGTAGTACACAATACTTGTCCAAAATAAAAGGTCCCTCATTATAGATGATCAATGAGTGAACCTCTTTGTCCTTAAAATGATGCAATCCCTTTCGCACTTCACTGTTGAAGGACACTTTCTTGAGGTTCAGGAAGCAGAGAAAAGTAGGCAGCCCAGCAAATCAAGGTAAGTAAAAAGTTTCATATAAATGCTTGAGACCTTCTCAACCTCTAGCCATATACTATAATTTTAGACATGAATTTGACTCTTGGACAGAATTAGGTAGCTAGCTTCTCCCATTATTTTTTCGTACATTGGCCTCTGCTATCCAATTATTTTCTCATAAAAGATCATCATTATACTGCTATTCAATAAAGTTTTGGTGTAAAATTACACACCGCCGCGTACATTATGTAAACACATGATCTATCTCTTTGTATAGACATCAAACTTTTTTCATCCAGCTCATATTAGTAGATGAACTATGAATGATTCAACAATAATGCAAATTTAGGGGGATTTTAGGGTTTGTCAGGCTTCTAGACACAAAGTTATTATTAGGTTCAACAACAATCAATCAAACATATGTAATACGTACGTGTCTTATGGCCTTTTTCAGAATTATTAACCTCACAAAACACTTGTTGATTTAAGTATGGAAATGATCCCAGGTCTTTGTTTTAGATGTAGCTAGAACTCTGTGCTTCATTAACTTTTTCCTGGTACATGCGAAAATTCAACAACAATTAGTTGTAAATATGTTGTATGTCATTCCCAATTTTCTATGTAAGAACACGATCCACTCAAGAATTTTCGCAACGTACTAAATACTATTTTATTGCATTGTAGTCTGTTAAAGATTGTAACAGGAAAAGCAAGCTAGCTTGTGTGTGCTTTTCAGCAGAAATACGTCGCAATACTTAACCTGATCAAGTGGTATTGTCGGCGGAGAGCAGCCATTTCAGGCTCCTTTCAAATTTCTAAAGGCTAAAGCCAATTACATGTATATTTCTCTTACTGGATTTGTGAATACAACAACTTTCAATTCGGCTTACAAACACACTGTTAAGCACGATCAAATAAGCTGATCAGATTCATTAGAGAGAAGCACTGATCAGTAGTAAAACACCCCCAAATAAAAAAAATGACTTGGGATGTGACACGTGACTCCATTTCAGCATATGGAGGTCACAATTAGGAAAAAATCTTTGTTATTTATTTCACAATGTTGAATGAGTACGTATACTAAATCTCTGAATGATTAAAAAGCAATAAAATTTTGATTTTTCAGTCATTACAATGACTGTAATACACGCTTCGGATCCGCAATGTGAAGTAAATAGCACACACTTATATTCTAAAATATTGAATGAGTACAAATTAATAAAATCTCAAATTTTTAATCAATACAATGATAATAATAACCTACTCACTTTACGTCAGGAAACACATATTTATGATCAGTACTAGGATAGGTTGTCTTGGCTCTCTGTTTGCGAGAAAAGAGGCAAACTGACATGATAATGCCATGGCTCCTTGCACAACAATTTTTCTGACTGGTGATTGAATATTATCAAGTACTACGTACCACCATTTATATGAGTGCATGGCTGGCTTGTACTCCGTGAAGAATGTGGGCATGTTAGAAATGTTCAGATTTGTAGGCACAAAAGAGAAAAAGAAAAAAAAAAAAGAAGGTAAAACCACCACATGAGCCTCTTGATTGGCAATTGACGCCCCTGTGCAAGATTATAGCTATACAATTTGTCAGCAAAATGTCAACCAAAAAACCAATAAATCACTTGTATTTAGAATATATACTAGTAATTATTTTAATTTGCACCCAAAAGGACTGTCTATATGGTATGAATGCAAAATTTGATATTAATTGGCCGAGTTTAAGAGAGAATGCATTACAGTACTAATGATAGAGAAATTCTTTACAGATCATTGAGTGATTGAAAAATAATGAAAATTTTCTACTTTTTATTCATTTTAACGACTATCATTACTCATTCCGTATTAAAAATTAAGTAGGTAAGACTTTCTCTCACTGATAATTAGTTAATTATATCTTAGAACTTTCCTGTCATGTTGAAACCAATGTTTAATTAGCCGTTCTTCTTGAAAATATGGTTGATTTTTAGAATAAATTTTGACTACTCATTCTACATTACAGGATGAGTATAATAGTCGTTGAAATAACTAAAAAGTAGATGTTTCATTGATTTGGAATTATCTAACGATTTAGAACACTAATTATATATTGCAGAATGAATAGCAAAGAATTTTTCTAATTTTCAAGTGTTAGACTATAACAACTCAATCCATGAATCAAATGGACCCAAGGCTTTGACTTATTTAGGTTGGTCTCGATATTTTGATTTATTGGTCTTGTAGACAACTCGGTCCGGGCCGTGACTTTGTTACCATAGAGCAAAATAGTAGAAAACCTAGTCCAATGGTTTCACAAGGCGTCTGCATTTCTATAACCTTGTGAGTCCTTCATGGAAGAAAAGTACAGTCTCCAGACTCTCCACTTCTTACCTTACATTATTAGTAAATTAAGTTTCTTAAATAAGACATATAACCAGTTAATCTTGGACATCCGTGCTAATACTAATACACACTCAAGAAAAATGCACACGCGAGCGCGCGCACACACACATCCATACATTTGGAAGGAAATTAGAAGATATATATATATATATATGTTTGAGTATATATATATTATATTTTTCTACTTTAATTGGTGTTCCCTAATGTGCTAGACTACTATACTCTCGAGGTGAGGAAGGAGAGAGAAGTGCGGGATTCTAACTCACAGGTAGAGGTGGCCATCGAAATAAGAATTGTCGGAACCATATAGCCGAAAACTGGCAGTTCTAGAATCAGAACCGGAATTATCGTTGACAATTCTAGGAATTGGGAACCAAAGTTAAGTTTTCGGTTCCGATTCTACATTTTTTGGAATCGGAACAGAAATCGGGTAAAAGAAAAGTATATGTATATATATAAGCCAATGTAATTGATTTATTTAATTTTTGTTTAGATTATCTTTTAGTATGGGTTACCTAAATTGTATCTTTACTTAATTTTTAATGGTTCAATAAATAATAAAATACTGTATTTTTTTCCCAAAAAAAAAAATCTACAATTGAAATATAAATAAAATGTAATTTTTTGTTTCTCATCTTAACTTGTATTAATTTTTTTTTTAATATTATCCAAAATGTATCTTTACTTTAAAAAAAATTCGAATCGAAACCGTGACGGAAACTGAAGAACCAACAATTCCAAAACTAAAATCGAAATCATAACCGACTCCCAAGATTTCAATTCCAGTTTTGACTCTTTATACATCGGAACCGACAGTTCCAGACCATCCTCATGCCTACTCACAAGAGAAGATGTTGCTAACTCATAAGTAGTATTCAACGAAATGAGAGTTATTGCAAGTTAATGTGGTTTAGGTTAGAAGATGGAGCCTTACAACTTGCACAACGGAAGGCCGTTCCCTTTCCCTGAACTAGATCGTTGATTTTATATTAATACAAAACTAGAAATTATTATACAAATTGAACTAGCTAAACCTATTAATGTACTTGATATATTGCTTATCACTTTATAATTGATCCAAACTAGACTCGACTGAATTTGTCAAACGGATTGACTTAAAAACTAGTAACCGGAAAAAGAAAAAAAATTAAAGAGGTGATTAGTCTAATTTCCAAAAGAAAAATACTACTTAAGAAAATCCAGTTTTAGAATCTACTTATAGACCTTTTGAATTAAATCGTATGAATGCTTGGTTACATCAACAGATATCATTTATTTCTTCTATAAATAAGGCAAAAAATCGAATCTACTTAAATATGTCCCTTCAAAAACACTACCCAGAACCATTGGTCCTAATTTTCATTAGCACCTCAAGATTGACCATATTATGGTTGGTGTATTAATCCTCCGAAAAATTCTTACATGTACCGATGTCATGGACTTCTTGGTTCATATTCCTCCATATCACCCATTTACGTGGTGTGAATTGATGTGGAAGAACATGGACTAAACAGTCTATAACACTATATCGTAGATTCGATCTATATAAGAATTTTTCCATCTCTTCTTGCCCATTCCACTAGCACTACTACTACAGCAATCAGTACTGCTACACTACCTCATTCCCTGAGCTCTCTTATACAGTCTTGCATATACATAAACACTGAAGTCATTGCTCCTAGCAACTACACCCAGACAAATCTTAAAAACAGTAATCAATTAGAGAAACAGGCAACTCTACCTCCACGGCTCCCCAGTTTTGTTGGGTGGTATAAATGTCAATTCCTTCTTTTAAATTTGGTATAGGACAGTCATGCCCTAATGTCTGACCTATTTAAAGAAATCCCAATTGACCTACCCATCAACCACCAATCAAAATTGTGTTTCTCTGGATTCACAAAATCGTAGCACCAGATATTAATTTCATCTACTTGTGACGGCTCTAATTGCTTCCTTAACTTCTACTATTACTCCCTTTTTCCCCATGTTAATTTTTGTACTTAATCCTACTTTAATGTAATTTTGCCGGTCAATTAAGTACTATTAGTTAGTGCGTATGTTAAATGTAGATTAATCAAGAAAAGCGACAATTTAGATGGATGATTCTATCTTAAATTTTATGTGTTTGTCACATATACTTCATCATAGTAATATTTATTAATCATAACACAAGTGATAATCAATCAAAATATGAAATAGGATATTAACACAAGTTTGTGTGCATGTACTAACTACACTACTATTAGGTGTAGAGATAGAAATTTTTTTTTCTTTTTGGTGTGTGAGAGGGGGAAAGAATTGAGGGTGGTAAAAAATATAGATAAATAAAACTGACTTTTCAGAAGGTGACAAAGTTTAACCTTTTTCAACGGAAACCAATGAGATGATAGGGTGGATGCAAGAAAACAAAAGGCCAAACAAGATGAACTGCCAATTATTGATGAGAAAAAGGGGAAAGGCCGGGAATCTTCTCTGCTATGTCTTTCAGTTTTCACCACTTCGATTATACTTTATAAGTAACTTAAACCTATCTAGGACTAGCATTAATAATCAGCACTTGAAATAATGAGAAATCAAAAAAAAATAATAATAAATTGCCCCAGATTAACAGGAAAAAAAAGTCAAGAAAAACACGTGACCAAATTTATGAATGACCTAATTCTGCAGCAGTGTTTCACGGGACAAATATTACACGCCATGAAGGGTTTTGTTACCACAGTAAAAAAGTAAGAACAAATTGAAATTGGGTTTCAGCAATTCTGGAATTTTAACTTTGGAAAAAAAAAGTACAATTCTCACTATTTTAAGATAAGGGACCGTTTACCTAATCCGAGATGGAAGATTTCACTCCAATTATATATGTTGACATGTTTTCCTGGTTCATCCTCACCGCCAGCTAGCTGCAAGATGTTAGAAAAGATTAACAATTCATGCTGTAAAAATTATTTCAAGAATTATTCACTTTTTATTAATTGTATAATTTTAGTAGTCATAAATATAATTACTTTGTGATATAATAAGTCACAAAAATTAATATTTCTAAGTCACAAATGATAATGTGACTTCTATTTACAAGTTACAAATAATTTTTGTAACTTTGTAGATGGTGATCATAATTTGAGAGTCACAAATTAAAATGTAAGTCACAATTGAATTTTATGACTTTTAAATAATTGTTACCGTCTATAAATTCACAAAAAAATATTTGTGACTTGCAAATAAATGTCATACTATTATTTGTAATTTGAAATTATTAATTTTGTGACTTTTAGTATCACAAAATAATTATATTTGTGACATACAAAATAATACAAGTTACCAATAATTATTTTTCTTGTAGTGTTAAGAAAGGATTTTGAATTATAGGGAGAGTAGTATATAGGAACAATTATGACAGACAACGAAGTGCAATCAGATCGCAAGACCATGCTTTCTTTGTGACCGACTTATTGATGGTCAGTTCGAGTCACTAAACGGTAGAAGAACATGTCCTATAGCTGATCTATTAATCAAAAATTTGAGTCACTAAGCGGTAGGGAAGATGTGATTTTTTGTATAAAAAAAAAAATGGGTACAATTATGACCAGAAATTTACCGTGGCTTGCAGATTGTGGAGATTTAGTGAATGGAGTAAAACCAGCAATGCTAAGCTTCAACAAGTGACTCTGAGAAGATGGGGTGCAGGGAATCCACTGCACAATTGGCTTAAAATGGTGAAGCCCTGAATTGCCATGTTTTCCCACAGTTTTCTTGAACTTCATTTCTTGATGAAAAAATCCCAGAAAATTTAAGAGAGAGAGATGGATCAAATTCCGGTCGAAGTTCAAGAAAGCTGTGGAAAAGCATGACAGGACTTGCAAAATCCATCAAAATCTTCACACAGATCGTATACAAATAAAACTCTTCAAACTTCAAAAGGGATCTCTTGTTACTGTTTAATAAGAAGCGAGAAAGTGGGAGAAGGAATTAAAGAGAAGAGAGTAAAATAGTAAATAGGGTGAGTGTGAAGTGAAGGGGACGGCCATATAAATTCTCATGGACAAGTATATGGACCACACTAGCATATGTAATCTGTCTAAAACCAGCTTTATAGAGACGGGGGAGGGGATAGTAGTAGGGTTCATCTCACTCTCACAATTCCTGCATTTTGCCCACCCCTTCCCTGCTTTTTACTACTTATTGTTGAGTTTAGTGCATAGTGGGGTAACTACACTAACGTTATTACACATGGAAAATACTTAATCCGATTTTTTATTTCACTTGTAAATCTTGCGGTCAAAATTAAATCTTATATAATCTTTCTTACTTCAACTGATGTCATAGATTTCATAACATTTAATCTACATCACAGGATCTACAAGTGGGGTAAAAAATCAGATCTACCCAACTATTTCCCTATTACACATAACTATTAAGACGTGTTTGGTAACAAGGGAACGAATGAAAATTAAATAAAAATTAATAAAACTCATAAAATTTATTTGATTAGTGATTATAAGAATTATTTTATAAAAATAAAAATGTTAGAAAATCTTCACTTTCATTCTTCACTTGTGATTTGAATATCAAAAAGATTAATTTATCAATATAATGAAATTCATTCCTTATTCAAATCAAATGAGTAAGGAGAATGACATAACACATACAGATAATGGGCATTTTGCACCCCTCAACTTATATTCAATTCTCATTTTGAACTCCAATTTTAGTTTTGGACATTTTACACCATTAACTCTCAAATTTGTCCCAATTTAATCCTTTTTTTAATAATGGCAAAAAAGTTAACGTAACCTTTGTTTTTGCACACAAAATCATGTTATACATACTACTAAATTTGTCGTATACATAAAAAAATTTCGTTAATTTTTTAGGCGTTGTTACAAAAAATTGAACTGGAATAAAATTAAGAGTACAAAGTGCAAAAGTGTCTAAAATTAAAGTTTGGGATAGAAGATGGAAATTGTAGTATAAATTGAGGAGTGCAAAATAGAATTAGTCCGTTATGATTCACATTCTGATTTCGATTCCCAAATGTGACCAAACATCTCCTAAGTTTAGTAGTTTACATCGAGTGGTGGATTCAAGAATTGAACATGGTAAGGAAGTAAATATAGGGATGGATATCGAAAGGATTTATTTATATTTTTAAAGAAAATTTTGGGGGCAAAAGTTAAACTGTTAAAGGACTGAGAAATTTTTAATTTTTAAACTTCTAAGGTGCAAAACTTCAACTTTTAAAGAACCTCACTAAAAGTGTCTATTATCCTACAGGAGAAAGTTTTAATTTTCAAATTCTTGGGGACACAAAACTTAAATTCTATAGGACAAAATTCAATTTTCAAATTTTTGGGAAAGTCTGTCGCTCTCGCCCCTATCATCTGCCTATGGTTGCATCGGATGACAAGTCCATTGGTTATTTTAGATAGGCAAATACTTAGGTAGATTCGATTTTTGATTCCACTTATAGATTGAGTTGCGGTATAAATTAAACTTTAGAGAATCTATAACATCAGCTGATATAAGTAAAAAAATTTAAAATTTAATCCTAACCACAGGGTCTACAGGTAGGATCAAAACTCGAATCTACCTAAATATTTTCCTTTTAAATAAATCTAAATTTAATTGTCTAGAACGTATTAGATCATCATACTGCAAGGAAAAAGGACAAATATATAACCCCCAAAAATGGACAAACATATAATTTTGATTTTGAGGAACAAATTAAATTGAAATCAAAGTTGGGTTATTTGTTGAGAAAATGGAAATAAATGGGAAATATGATGAGATTATCCCATCCCCACCACATGCCAGTGTGGAGATGATCTTATACAAATTTATTGGGACTAAAAGGTATGGGGTGTTTACGGTCCCAAGTTCTATATTTCTTTTCAAACATCATATATTCATATTTTCACTAATATACATTATTTTCCAAGAATAAATAAGTGTCAACACAAAAGAGAAGAATATTTAGATATTTCTGTCTACTATTAACATATAAAAAACGTAAGTTATATATGTTAAGTGTATATTTTGTTATATATATTAATTAAGTGTGTATTGTGTTTCCTAATTATGAATTTTAATTAACAAGACTTTCTTTAAATTATCTTGTGTTGTAGTCTATTTAAATGTATGTATTATATCAATTGTAATACACAAAAGTTCGATAATTCTCCAACACTCCTTGTTCATTCTTGTCACTTGTCAACTACAATGCAAATGTGACCTTTCTGGAATAGCACTTGGGCTATATCTTCATCATGCATGTGCATTCGTTATTCTTACCCAAACTTACCCATGCAATATGACATATAATTCCCATAGATAAAATTCTTTTTTCCTTCTGAAAACCCAAAAAATGTTGCAATTTACCAAAAAATTGAAGTGTTATTTCAGCTGAAATATGCAAAATTTTAATTAGTGGGACAGTTTAGTTTTTCAAATGTGATCAACAATAATAAATATCTCTCCTCAAACATGCACATGTCTATAGAAAATAATTAATTACATTTTTAATCTCAACTTTTTTTTTTTGTCATTTATTTGTTTCTTCTTCTTTTTACCATTTCTAAAAAATTGTTTTTGAAAAGAAAATACGTATCAAATAGAGGAGCGGATCAAGAAATTAAACCTAAGCTACTAAAAACTAAAAAAGATAAAAATAACGGTGGCCCGTATTTGCTGATGTTAACGGTGGCCCACCTGTTGTTTGTTCGTGGGTGGCGGGATCCACCTATTAACGGGCTTGATGTATCAAGAAAAAGTTTTTACTCACTTAGGCCCATATTGTCATGTCCACTTATCCATGGTAATTATGATCCATTTATGTTGGTCCGTCCAAATTTATCCATAATTAATTAAAATTATAAAATTTTAATAACAGATATACTTACACAAACTTTTTACAGACTTTTTCACATATATTTTTCAAGCAATATCCTATTGAAATTGTTAATGTTTGACTTGTTAATTAATACTTTAAGTTTTTAAAACTTAGTACATTTTTATAATTTTTTAAAATTCTAAATTTATATGTGTTAATATTAGATATAAATTTCACTTTTTTTAAATATCTTTTATTAAAAGCCGAATAAAAATATATAAATTATCAGTCACAAAATTACTTTGTTGGATAAAAAAATGTCTAACTGTGACAAAAAGCCTTGAACGAGGGAGTACTTTCGCATGCACATTGACAACGGTCGTGTTTGGTCCATCAATTTATACCCATAAATTTTAGAACAAAATGCAAGAATAGTCACCAAAGTATTAGATTATTGTATACAAAATTATTGAATTATTTGTTTTGGAAATTTTTGTCACCAAACTATTTTAAGTGTGTGTCTAGATTTACTGAACTATTTTTTTTTTATAAATTTCGTCATTAAACTATCTTAAATGTGTGTTTTTTCTATTTTCATCATGACAGCATACACACATTTAAGGTAATTTAATAACTAAATTTGTAACGAAATGACTCAAACACATATTTAAAGTAGTTCAGTGCTTCAAATTTAAAAAATAAATAATTTAATAATTTTATATGAAATAACTTAATAATTTAGTGATTATTTATACATTTTGTTCTTAATTTTATGGATATAAACGAGTTAACCTATTTATAGCATTGTCCAATCCTGCCCGCCTAAGCCCACCCGACCCCATCCGTTTAGACAGGTGGGCCCCCTCATCAGTCATCACCTGTGTCTCTTGTAAAATACTATTACGTAGAACGCAACGGAAGGGAAATATAATAACTTTTTCCCCTTTTGAATTTCTACTGCTATTGCAAGTTGAAACTATTCTACAGTATATATATTTACAGTACTATGTAAATTAAAACCAGACTACAATGGAAATTGATTGAGAATTTGACAGATAAATTTAATTCTTTGTATGACAAGCTAGAACTACATGAGAAAAATGGCATAAAATAGGTCCAAAAAGTAAAATGAAATGGATATTTTGAGTTTTGACTTGCAAAAGTTAATCGTGAGTATACATTAATTCACTTTACAGTATCTTATAGAAAAATTCTACAATTCTATTTTATTATATTTTAAAATTTTATAACATATTATATACTTTTAAAATATGTGGTATATAAATTTTAAAGTTAACGACATGATTCTGTATACGAAATAGAATTATAAGAGATTATATTTATCACTTAAGCATAAGAATAGCGTGCATTCAATATGATTTGAACAAGATCCAGTATTATATATATATATATATATATATATATATATATATATATATATATATAACTAGATGAATAGTGCAGCAGTCTAACTGAGCCAACTTCGCCAATTTGGCCAGTATTTTAAAGATAGAGTAATTAAACAAAGCCGGATCATTGCCCAGAATAAATATTGGAAAAATTCTACGGTTCCTTCGGAATTATTCTATTCTATTTTAAAAATTTATACATTATATTATAGAAAATTCATAATTCTATTGAGAGATATTTTAAAAATTTATACAATATAATAATATATATTTTAAAAATTTATACTGTATGAAACTTTAAAACTAACAAAATAATTCTCTTAACGAAACTATAAAATTCCCTTACGTTATTATATACTTTAAAGGAAAAATGACATTAATAATCCCTCATATTTCATATTTGTACTTTTTTAATTTTTCACATTCAAAATAATGTATTTTAGTCCCTGACAAATGTAAAACGTATTATTTTGGTCCCTCAATACAAATGCGGGCATATATTGGTTTGAAATACTCGCATGTGTATCGAATGTAATAATTTGAGTGCAAAATTGACTACATAATTTTAAATTCTAAATTATCCCAAAAAATAAGAGAATTGGGATTGTTGGAGTAGGGGTGGCTATATAAATTTTTAATGAACGTTCCCCGATAGAAATGTATAACTTCCCTGAAGGTTAAAATGCTCTTATAATTTTATCAAATCCTATTGCTACTATGAATATTATACAAAGAAAATTCAAGTATCTTTGGATTGTCTCTTGTGTCTCGACTGAAATACTTGTAATGCGTTGACAATTTTACTAGAGAAAAAATTCATGTACAAGGGAGTCATTTTTCCCAAATAAATTGCCGTTTTTCAGCATCCAAAAATAAAAGAAAAAACACACGGGACAGTTGGGTTAATTCTTTTGTTTGGGTGTATCAGAAATGTTTACAGGCCGGTCTGGAGCAGAAATGTTTACAGGCCGGTCTGGAGCATAGTTTGTAAAATCGAGATTCTACGTGAGATTGATTTGTTTTTGTCATAATCGGATCGTAGGATCGGATCGTAGAATCGTAAGATCCTACCAAAAGTATCTAAAATAACAAAATAAATTATTTTTAAACTAATAAATAACAAAAACCATAATAAAAATTATATAATTTGTAAATTAAGTATAAAAATATATCATTTTGACCTATTTCATGAATTGTATAAGAAAATGGAAGTAGTGAAGTCGGAAAGAAATGAATTTAATAACAGAACCTCTATTTGTTCTACAATATTTTCAAACCAAAAATTTACAATTCTCGCATACATCACATAAAAAGAGATGTTACAGTACTTTTTCCAAATAACATTTAGAATAATATCCTAATTAATTAATAACTGTCCAAATAGATAATATTTTAGAATAAGTTAGGAGACAAAAATGCAAATCAAATTATAAAACATATTTGTTAATAACATGAAACTCGGAGAAGATCTCAAGAAGCATCACAACTTTGGATTTATCTTAAAAGATAAAAGATTAGCTAGATTATCGTCAGACTACTTGTATGAGGATTAGATCTTCTCATAGGGGTAATGTTTTTAAATGATCTCATGTAAAAAATTTACAAAATCAATAAGAATTTACCTTTTTCTGTTCAAAAAAATAACATTAATCATAAGAAGATAAAAGTTCAAGAAAAAAATTAAAATAACCAATAGTACTAACTAATATACTAATACATCATTTTTATAACACAATTTGTAGAGTAGATTTTTTAATCACGTTCTCTAAATATGTTTAAATTTCATTTTTTTTAATATTTGTATATACGTCACATTTTAAAAAATATTCTAATATTAACTTTTTAAAATACCTTCTCAAATAGATGTTGAATTCAATTGAGTTGTAGTTTTATTTATTTTACACCATATCATATTATATCCATCCAATTAAAAGGATAAAATATCTGCTAAGTTTTGAAGATATAATTGGAGAATTTTCATTTTGACAAGGAAATTTTGCAATAAATTTTGCAATCCTCACAAGCATAGTGTTTGGAGTTTAGACTTTGAAAAAGGAATTTGGTGGTAGGGCTAATGCAAATAGGTCACAAACAAATTTATCTCTTTTAGAATATAAAACAAATAAATTTCAAAAGTTTAGAAGGTCTAAAATATTATTTTTCGTAGGATCGTGGGATCGGGTAGGATCGTACGATCCTACAATCCTAACATACGATCCTACGATCCTACCCCGAATTCTAGATCTGTCTGATTCCGTATCATCTTACTTACAGAGCTATATATCGTTTTGACATTTAGGATCGTATTATCGTACGTGTATCCTACGGTTCAGGATCGCGATTTTATTTAACCATGGTCTGGAGTACGAACCGGGGGAATAGAAGGCGGTTTGGCTGCATGCTATCAGTGCATACGTGTGAAGTGAATCGAAGCACGCGTGTGAAAAAAGTGTGAAAAAGGACCAAAAAGGACATAGGGACTGACGAGATGTTTCTGTTATCGTTTTATTATCTTGGATTAAAAAAAAAAAAAAAAATTTGATGGGTCCCGCTGATTGTCAATCACACGTGGGAGATTTTCCTCTTGTACCTGTACCACTGATTAGGTAAGATCAAACGGCAGCAGCTCACTGGAACATGTAAAAATCAGCTGCATCTGCACGCTCAAGTCCAGTGTTTATTCCTCCTTAATTAAGGGTACGAGACTCTTCACTCTTGTCCCGCGCAAAGTCAAATTAGGAAAATATTTTATAAAATTATATTTTAAAAGCGCGTTTAAATTTAATTTACGTGATAAAATTTTAATAAATTACTATTTCTTTTTTATTTTATTTTAGATTTTTTATTGAATTTTTTTATTTTTTCTTTTTCGAATTTAATGACATATCAATAATTTTTATTTGTCATTTTATATAGATATACAGGTCAAATTATTAAAGTAGAAAAACAAAATTATTATCACTAAAGAATTTCTAATGAATTCGATCCACGTATAAAATGCACACAACAATTTTTTTGCTAGATAAGAAAAAAGGTTTTGTTACTCATTTTGGAATTTAAGGGTAATTTAAATCGTTGGATGAGAAAAGTGACAAATTCTATACTTTTTAATCATTTCAATAACTTTAATACACATTTTTTAATAATATGAATAACACAAACTTGTTTATTGATTAAATACTGAGTTATGTACCTTGATATATTTTATATACCTTTGATTTCATTATCTAAATTTTTTATTTTTTCCCTCTTGGAAAAGGAGTCAATTGGAAATGCCTTAGATCCTATTATTTTGATAAATCTTTCGTATTGGATTTCATCTTTGCAACATCGTTTGTGTGTAAGTTTTTAACAAAAAATGAAAAAAAAAAAATTTAATGTGGAGTGAAACTACTAGGATATGTAACTCATTTTTTACATGCCCACAAGGGTATCTACCCTAGACGATTAAGGAGATCTTGTTAACGATTTTGAATTGTCTATTACATTTGTAAATTTATAATACCTAATAAGATAACATGTATTTTTTTTTATATATATAAATATTAAACGAGAGGTAAATATCTCCTCTAAAATAATGTAATATAATTATAATATAAAAAACATATATAACAGAAAATTTAAAGATGTCTCTTTACACTATGTATGTTTCACCGTTGTATAGTACTTTATCATCACTAGTATTTTAACTTGCGTACAATACATGCAGTGGAAAAGTGAAAATAGTTTGGAACAGAAGAAAGAATGTTAGTAAGAGAAGGAGGGAATGTGAGTAGTACTGTTAATGGGGCCGGTGAATTGGATTCGGCCCGACAAATAAAGGTCCAACCTTATATATTAAAGTGAGTTAACTAAAGAACAGATTGAATTTAGGCCTAACATGGAATTTGAGTTTTATTAGATTCCATCTGAATATATATATATATATATACTATACATATATATATATATATATATAATCTGTATTTATTTTAAATTATTATATTAGTTAATTTTATGTGAATAATTATTAATAATTCTAGTATTCTAGTAATTTAATTAAAGTTGAGTAACTAAAAATAATAACCCAACATCATTAGTTAATTTAGTTGAAATGTTGTGATTCAATGATATAGTTAATTGTGATTTATTAACATAAATAATACATACTATTTTATATTGTGTTGACTGAGTGTAAAAAAATAAAATTCTAATAAATAAATTATAAAAAAAATTATTAAATAATGTGAATTTGAATCATCTCAATTAAAACCTGACATTCAAATAATTTTATGAATCGAATATAAACTCCGCATTGTAAACTTGAATCGGCTAGATTAAGGCTCGAAACCAAATAAACTGAACCCAATTAATAACACTCCTACACAATGTGAGTTGGATGCCATTTGCCTGTCAAAGGAATCAAACTGTACTAGCAACGGGACGGAATTGATAATTGCATTTTGCAACTGTCGTCTTCTTTCATCCCACATGGTTTAGAATCATGCAAATTCAGACATCGGGCGTTCGATGTCTGTAAAGTCCACTTCTTAGATAGGACATCTTTGGGGCCCAACTTCTAACATTTGGATCCTAGTGAGACTCTTTCAGAACTGAAAAGGTCCAATCACATATAACTCTTACATGGGCCCATAAACTGCCAAGGATTATCACTTTTATCTCAAAATTTCCCCGGGGAAAAAAAAACAAATAAATAACAAACCCCAAGTGAATTAGGCATCAATTGACAAAAATAACAAACTTTCACATGCTACATGTAGATTTTTTTATTTTTTATATTTTATTTTTGTATTTATTTTCGATCTAGCCATGGTTGGCATAAAATCGTTTCATCTTGTGAGCTTTGGCTCTTATATTGGGAAAGGGTGGTTTTATTCGATATCAATTCCTTATTTCGAAACCATGCACATAACATGATGACGTAAACCATCCATGCAATCATTTGGTAAAATTATTTAGGTTTATTCTTGATATCGTAGTGTTTAATCAGCCGATTGTGCATAAATACGTACACGTTTATTTATCTCCTATACAAATATGGGTCAAACCCGTTGTTTGATTCTTGATTCTTGACGAAGCTATGATTCGAAGTTACATGTACTAGTGATAAATGTACGCTTAATGCGTGCGCAATACAAAAATTGAATTATTAAAAATTATTTAGTATACAATAACTTAATATTATTTGGAAAATAATAAATCTATTTATTAATATTTTAAACAAATGATTTTTTCTTTAAATTACCAATGCTGTTTACTTTTTTAAAAATATTGAAAAAAAAATTAATATTTTAAAATATTGATAGTTAAAAAAAAAAAATTTAAATTTCAAATAAATAAATTTAAAAAAGAGTTAAGAGTACAGATCACCGTATCAAGACTTTATCCCTTTTATATATGCAAATTTAATAATTAAACTATCTTAAATATATATCTACAGTCACCATAAAAATCAAAAGGAGCAACTCCAAAATCTAGACGTACAGTTAAAGTAATTTAGTAACCAAATTTATAAAACAAATAATCTAATAATCTTATATAACAATCTAAATTATTAGTGACAATTGATGCATTTTGCTCTAAATATAACCATCCACACTCAGAAACTCACAACTGACGCAGTTGTCAGTTAATCAATGAATACTTTTTTAATTTGGGTGCAATCTGATGTACTTTTCTGTTTCTGTAAATCAACACTTTCCACATCCAAATGTGGATACCGGCCCTGTTTCGAATTAGTGGTACTTGATTTTATCTTTTACAAAGTTTGTAGTTAAATAAATAGATTCGAATTATTTGTACTTGGACCTATTAAATTGGGTTGAAACTATGAAATAGCACCTCTTAAGTGGATTTGAATAAAAAGTAAATTGTATTTCTGTAGCATTTCCTGGGCTTTGGTTTGCTAATAAATGTAGTGGACTTCCAGAATATGTCATTTATGGAACTTGGGGGTTTAATTTCTCATGCATTTAAAAATTGTACATCTTGATGAATTTTAATTAGTACTAGTAAGCAGTATCAAATGGATTCAATAGCATGATAGTCGTGAAAAACTTCTTTACTAGGGATTTCGCACAGTCACACTAATCCATCAATTTGAGATCTAATTCGAGATATACTTTGGAAGGTACCAAGAAAGAATTGGAATAGTATAATATCACATCGTTATTTCTTCCATTAATATACATAAATTTCTGCCTGTTTCGTCTTTTGGTATCATTTAACATATAATATTATATACAAAAATAAATAAATATTTTTCCAAAATGCTCAATAAAAGGTTTTTCTTTTTGCTTTAAGATTTAAAAAAAATGTAAAATCTTATTTACTGGATCATTGTACCAAGACTAATAGGTAACCTACTCACTCTGTACGAAGACTTACTCGATAAAAATACATTTAGTAATGGATAAATTAATCGTAGGGGAATTTTATAGTTCCGTTAAGGGAACCATTCTTTTGAACCTAACTTGTACAGTACAAGTTTTTAAAGCACATAGTATTGTACTGTACAAAATTTTAAAATACAAAAGAATAATTATCTTAACGAAACTGTAAAATTTCCCTTAATCATGTACATTCTCTTGCTGTTAAATCTTTCAAACCAAGAAGAGTAGGCATCATAATTGAACACTGATATTTTTTTGATAGTTTGGTGGTTGTTTCGTTCGTTTAACGGATCAGACGTTGAAACATTGGGTTGGGCTGCACAAGCAGCTGAAGCCCATATAATAAACTTCTTTTTGAGGCCCACCTTTTCTGAGTCCAACTCAAGTAGCCAAGAATCTGCTCTTTAGTTCATATATTGATAACGGATTAAAAAAATTCTACTGTCTTTATGTATCATTAATTTCAAAGTGTAAATCAATAAAGTCATGGAAAATACTTATTTTTATTAGAATGTATTCAAACTCCACTAATTTTTTTTTTAAAAAAATTTGTTTTTCATTAATCATGAGAGAGAATGTTAGTGGGGTTTTTGTTGAGATCCCAAATTAATTTACTGTTTTTTTGGAATTCTACAATCTCTTTTATAACATCATTTCCTTGGCTATAAAAATTTGTATGGTATAAATATTAAAATATATAATATTATACTATATAAATATTTAAAGTACAAAAAAATAATTTTTAAAAAATGATCGTAAAATTTTAATTTTTTTATTGTCAGTCAGCTGGACTGGACCATACAACTCCAGTAACCTTATCACATGAGAAAGGCGGCCTGCTGGACTGGACCGTCCACGGTCTCCAGACATGATACAACTCTAGCCATCAACTACAATTTTTTATTTTTATTTTTATTTTTTTTTGGTACTAAAAATCACATGAAAATCTCATTGAAATTCTTATTATTTAACGTGCACAATAGGTTCAGGGGTCGACTCCGATTATAAGTCGAACGATTAAATTATTTGAAGGTCCAATGCCTTGACTCTCGCTTCCCTCGAAATCTTGTCCAAGGACATATGTTTGTCACCAAAGAAATAGTTATTGGGATTGAGAAATATTTAGGTAGACCTGATTTTTTATTTTACTTGTAAATTTTGTAGTGTAAATTGTTATGAAATTTATGACATAAACTGATATAAATAAAATTTTATAAGACTTAATCTTGATCGCAGAATTTACAGGTAGGATTAAAAATTAGATTTATAGTAGTATTTTCCTTTGGGAATTTGGGATGAAACCAGTCAATGTTGTTACCAATTCAAACTGACACGGGCATAGCCGGAGTCGGATTATAGTTATAAAAAATATGGTACACTAAGAAATGCGATACATACATGTATAAAGACGCAATTCACCATTTTTTTTAAAAATATCTGATACATAGAGTTAGGCTCAATTGATACATCGCGATACGTTATTTCTTAAAAAAAAAAAAAAAGTTACCACATTATAGAAATAAGAAGATAGTTGATAGTATATAGTATTAAATAAATTTCTAATAAATATTAAAATATTTAACTTTCAAAAATTATTATTCTCAATCTTAAATTAAATAGTTCTAATTAGATAAATTTAGAGAATATTTTTTCAATTTTTTAATAAATAAGTATTTACTATTTTTGACATTTCGAAATATAAATCGTCGTATTTTAAAATTTAAATAATCGTATATTTCAATATGCACGAATCAGTATATAATTCGTGGGGATAGAAAGAGTTTCCGTAACTATGAGCCCGACAACGATAGCTAATACTTGGTTAAAAATCCAATCACTTTTACTAGCCGAATCTCTCTTTTGAGGGCCACGAAAGCTTTTAACCCACCCACCAAACGAAACGAGCACAGACAAAGCAAAGCATCCCATGCTTTTTTTTTTACGCGTAGAATGGGACATTTATGCGAGGATGGAATATATTATGTTCATTCCAGCACTCCACAGTCTGCAGTTTTTGTTGCATGCGCGTTGTACTTAAAGTTTTAATAGCACCATAAGTACTCACAATAAATTAAAGGGTTAATAACACTTTGCCCCCTGAACTAGGTAAGTAATTACACTTTGCTCCATAAACTAAAAAAATTACACTTTACCCTCAATCATATAATTCATCTTTTAAAAAATTTATAATATCAAATTAAATGACAAAAATACCCTTAATATTATATTTTAATTTTTCATGTATTTAATTTTGATGTTCAATACGTGTAAAAGAATTAGAAAAAATAAACTATAATAACAAACTAACATTTTAATAAAAATTATTATTATAATAAAATATAATAACAAAATAATTAGGGAGTGAAAATGTGATAAAATATTGAATTATATTATATTATATTTGACATTACAATTTGCACAGGTTTATCCAAATATTAAAAATTTAAAATGCTAAGAGATATCAAAAAAATCACAAATTTTATTAAAAAAATATATTGTCACACAATATCTTTAAAGAAAAATTTTTAACAGAAAATTAGCCCATTTAAGAAATTTTCTACCATTGATAATTAAATTTTTAAATTCGAAATAATATAAAATGAAATGACAAAATTTGAAAATTTGATCAAGATATATATTGATATGGATTATATTAAAATATTATATAATTTAGTTTTTATTATTTTTAAATAATTATCACACATAATTATCAAAATTTAAATACAAAAATCAAAATATAGTGTTAAGGGTATTTAAGTCATTTAACATGATATTATAAAATTTTTAAAGAATAAATCATGTGATCGAGGGGCAAAGTGTAGTTTTTTTAGTTCAGGGGGGCAAAGTGTTATTACTTCACTAGTTTAGGGGGTAAAGTGTTATTAACCCTAAATTACATACTAGTACTAAAAAGATCTACCTGCCAAACAGGCTTCAAAAGAAACTCAACATCTGGGTATTGTAGACTATGTAGTATTAGTACAGATTATGAAAGAAATAAAAAGCTTGCAAATGTAAGTGTTTGTCTGTGTTTTTCTGATCTAAGTTGTTGCAAAACTCAGTTACTACTCATCTATACAAGAGCAATTCACAAGAAATCATGAGTGTAAAAACGAAGTCCAAGATCAAAAGTTCGATAATTTAACAAGTATCGAGATTTAATTAAATATTTAAAATTATGAGTTCGATAATTTAATAAATTTTATCGTATGAATTAGTATTCTGATAATTTTTAATTGTCATCATCGAAGTAGACACAAAGGCGCATACAATTAATGTACCACTCGACGCGATCAATGATTTCTTTTTCAGTTATTACGGTTTCACGCGGTTTGTGGGATCAGCAAAAGGGATTCAACGCTTTCTTCTCTCCACCAAATAACGTGTAGTTTGTTTAATGCTCCAATGCATATAACCCACAATTTCCACCCCAACCCAAAAAGTCTTCTTCTTGGGCTTCCCTGTTTCTAAGTTTTTCCTACTTCTTAGAACAGTTGTTTTCTTCTGTTGCATCCAAATTGAAGAAAAAGAAGAAGATGTGGATTGCCATCTTATTACTAGCACTTCTCTTCAATGTAGCCGGTTTGATTAGTACAAATTACTTCAGTAAAAAGAAGTTTCTTGCATGGTTTCAATCTTTTTGCGTGAAAATCAGGAGCCCTTTTCCACATTCAGCTAACAGCTTATTGGAGACAAAATCTGACAAGAAAGTGGAGAAAAGAAGTGCTTATAACAACAATAAGGTTCATGAGCTAAGAAGTGTTTTTGCTACTTTTGACAAGAACAGTGATGGATACATAACGGAGCAAGAATTGAGGGATTCACTCAACAGTATTGGAATGGGAATGACTGAGAAAGAAATTGCTGATGTGATGAAAAAGGTTGATTCTGATGGGGATGGATTGATTGATCTTGATGAGTTCTGTGAGTCTTTTGATCCTTTGTTGTTGGGTGGAGGAGAAATCAGTGAGGAACAAGAACTTGAGGAGGGGGATTTGAAGGAGGCTTTTGGTGTTTTTGACGGAGATAAAGATGGATGGATAACAGTGAAAGAATTGGGATTGGTGTTGTCTTCGGCTTGGGATTTAAAGAAGGGAAGAATTTGGAAGATTGTAAAGAGATGATTAGAAAGGTAGATATGGATGGAGATGGAATGGTTAATTTTGATGAGTTCAAGAAGATGATGAAAGATGGTCAACATATGCTTGTACCAATTTCTTGAAGAAGAAGAAGAGGAGTCTTTTGCTTCTTTTATTTCTCCTAATCATCAAAGATAAAGAAAGATATTCAGCTTGTTTAATCACTCAACTGCAACACCCTCTTCCTACTTTCAAGATTGTACAGGTATCAGATCAACATTATATCACCTTAGATTTAGTGGACTAGTATTTAGGCTTCTAGCATTATTAGCTGTTGTTATTTGACACTAGGTGATGAATCAAGTTTACAAATGTTACAAACATATGGGCAGTTAAAGGGATAAGAATTGAAGTCCATGCATCCTTTTATGTATAGAGGTTCCATTGTGTTCTTCTTTCTGCCGAAACCGGGCTAACTATGTCATGATTTTAATTCACAGCTTGAATCTGATATCTGTAAATTGTTTGTTTTTTTGGTTGATATATTTGTGTATTCTAAGTTTCCAAAGTACCGACTACAAAGACGTAGGCATTTGCTAATTTTCAGAACTCAATGGACCAAAATATCTGAAAGGGAACTATTGGTCATAGCTAAATGATTGAATCTACCGCACAAGACCTACTCGAAAAATGTGTAAACAATAGCATACTATGTTACCCCCATATCCCCCTCCCTTCTCTCAAAACTTTCATACATACAATCAGAAATTAATAAAGAAAATTCCTGAGAAAATTTCTGCTAACCGGTTTTATTACCACTGTATACAATGCGTGGGTGTTGTTTGAATGGTGAGGCCCGGGTGATCTGATTTCACTTGCTGTTCACCAAAAAAACCATTACCATGAGAACTGAAAGCATCCAAAAAAGTGAATGAATAGTAGGCCGTCTACGAATAAAACTCTTAACTGAGACATTTCTGAATGTGAATCCTAAGTCCCCTACATAAGTCGACGCAATGACCTTTTAAGTAATAGTGCCATTTCACATGCACGCTGGTTAGCAAAATCCATAAAAGAAGATTAAATGAATTCGCCCCACTAGCGAATTATATTCCTAATGAAGACACCCCTTGGCGAATTATATTCCTAATGAAGACACCCCTTGGCGACTTATATTCCTAATGAAGACACCCCTTGCCTCTCTCTCCAAATGAGATTATGAGGACTGGACAAACTGAATGAATATATCAAAGCACTCGCAGCTATAATTCAGTTCTTTAATTCATCAGTTTCTGCGGAAAAACTAGCAGCAGCAGACGCGCATAACAGCCTGGTAGATAAATCAAATTATGAGAGGGATGCAGACATAATATTCTTTAGTCTTCACCACTTACTCTTTGGCATAAAAGAGGCAGCCCTTGCATGATTCTCGCTGAAATGATGGCTAAATCTTATTAAAAGAATATTCAGGGAAAAAAAAAAAAAATCCGGAACTTCCATGAAGGTAGTACATCTCTCCTCTTTGTATGCTTTTTCTTACAACAGAATCAAACAAATGTCACAAATTTATTAAAAGACATCAGGGTTAAAGCGCCCAGGAATTGAGTTGTTTTGCTGAGCCTGCTTGAGGTGCATCGCAAGAGCATAATTATTAACCTGATGAACATGGAAACATCAAGAATTATGCAAATTCTAAAAGACAACTAGTCCTCAGATACTGGAAAGGAAACCACTTAGCAATTTGAAGACTAAACCCACAGATTGCAAAAGAACACAAAGGTGAAAGCATATTTCAAGGGCAACAAATAATTTATCTAAGGCTGGAAATGAAAGGAAACAATTTGGACTTGTTTTCCCCTGAAAAAGTTGAAAACGTAAGTAATCTATTTTCCCTTCGGACAGTAACTGCATGTTTTCTCATTTTATTCTTATCTGTTCTTCTACAGAAAAGTGATGAACCAACACATAAACCAGCTCCATAACAACCAATAATTGTTTGCAGTTGAACCCGACACGTAGACAGGCATCAAATACACAGCAAAAGAGGATAATTCATCGTCATACATCCAACTATGCGCCAAGGGGAAAAATAAGCTGGAGGTAAAATGGACAGGGATCACAGATGATATGACTACAGCTAATTTTTATGCAGAATACTTTTGAACAGTGGTATATGCAGTATAGAAGCTAACGGATTGAAGTGGATGTTTGAATCCAGGTAATTTTTATCAGAAATGCAAAAGTCAAATTATACAAGACTTGAGGTCTGAAAAGTTTGTGCTTCCCAGGGAAATTTCTTTTACCACCTTTTGCAGAACAATACAGGTAAGAAAGATGCTACTATTGTTCTCACTAGCAGGAGGGAAGACTGGATTATGGGTTTTCTACTCAGCCAGAGTTTGTAGAGAAGAAGACAGTTTAACATTGCAATATAAGGCTCAAAATTGCAATATGAGTTAATGTTTTTGCTTATTCTGGATAATTGAGGAGACAGAAACAAACTGGCATTTGGAGAAGCATTGATGTAAGCTTGTCCTACAAGAGGAAAATGAGGGACAGATTACATAGTTTTTTGTTTAATGAAATATGAAGTTAACAACTTATTTCTAATAAATTTCTGAAGGAAAACTTTCAGTGATAATACATGTTGGTATGTAGTCTTCCCATATATTGCACCAGCTTGGTGCCTTGCCAAATAAAAGTAATGTCACCTTTTATATGAAAAGGAACCCACTCAAGATGCATATGGTTACAAGTGGAACTGGATGATATACTCAATGCTTTTGAGTTTAGCAATTACCTCGAGTGTTCTCAGCTGCTCCTGGTACTGACCCACTAGCTGCTTTAAGTGATGCAACTCCTGATTCCTATCATCAAACTCCTTCTGTCGCTCATGTTGAATAGAAACTGCTCTCTTCAAAACATTGTTTTCCTGTATCAGTGCCTGAAGCTGCTGCTTTAGCATAATATTCTCCTACAGCATCATATAAGGCAAAAACTCTGAGGATCATGAATAATATTAATAGATCTTCTCTTGGACAACAAACTTGAATAAAAGAAATAAAGAAAAGAAATAGAAAACAAGAGAAAAAAAAGTCACAACCCGAGAATGACTACTTGCTTTAAGTGGTAAGAATCAAGTAATTCAGACAAGGTTGTAAACATCGATAAAAGTGAGAACAAAAAAAAAAAGGACTAATCATCACCTGCTGAAAGCTCTGGGCTGCCTCTGCAGTTGCATGTACACGAACGGACTTCTCCAGGACTTCAAGTGCCCTTGATGCACGAGCTTTGGCGTCATCTATATTTGAAGCACTCATCATTTCTCTAACAAAGTGCTCCACCCATTCTGCTTTATCCATGGAGAGATTTTCAGAAGCTGATACATCCTGTACCGATACAGCCACTCCATTGCTTACCGCAATACCTGCAAAATAAGCAGCAAGATACAATCTTCCTTTTATGATAGAACAAAGTTTTCTTGAAGAACAGTCACACTATTAGTTAATCACACCACTAATAGTGTTTATTTTTGTCACACTTTGAGATTGAGAGTGAAGCTGGCACGAGAAAGACATCACCATCAGCCCTAAAGTGCCATTTCCATGCCATAATAATCAGCCAAATAACATACTCTTATGGTCAAGAAATGACTTGAACCATTGACTTAACTATACATTTATACAACAATGTAAAAACAGACTCATAACTGCGTATGTCTCTGGAGGTGCTCATTCTCTTGAAGTCAAACTTCCAAGCCATATATCTTCTGTAATACCATCTAACGAAAGCCAATATACATTTTAAAGAAATTCACCATACCTCATACGATCCTAAGAATCACAATGTTCCATCAGTTTGACAAACACCAACTAACATAAAACTATCATGCAATATGAACAAGGATAACAGAATAGTAGTAAGTACGGTTTTGATAGTTGCATTTCTAGATACAGCCACAAAGTAAAGGCAGAGCGTGCATTCCACAACCACATCACTTGAAACAGCAATTCAGACCTCATCAAATTTAATACTTTCAGAAAATTATTGTCTTAAGGTTCTAAGGTTTGTCTTTGGCCCTCAAGTGCATATATAGATAGAAATAGGCTGGATGGGAATAAGTTCCTACATGATTAACATTGGTGAACTCTAACACACCACAAGAAACAAACAGAAAATGATAAGTCCCTACTAGGAGATTTATGTTTCATTTTTGGAAAAAAATGGTTTTAAGTAATAAATAACTAATTCTTACACTTTTAGAGTAGAAATTCAAGCAATTTTGGAAAAATACAGAGTACTAAGACATACCTTTGTTTGAGAGTTGGCCATGAACCTCCTCTGTATCATTGCTTATGGCAGGAACCAAATTCTCCACAGAACTCAAGCGGAGCTCATTTAAGCTTTTAATAGCAGAATCCAAATCATTACCACATTCTTCAAGTGCTCGCCCAAGTAACTATAAATTAAAAGCATTTAGCAAGAAGTAGTTAGTTACTAATAATCAACTCTTCTGGCAAGACAATAAAATCCAACCACGAGAAGATGACAGATCAGCAATAACTGAAAAAGCTGCACATAAAGAGTGTGGAAGAACACCAATACATTAATTATTAGAAGTTGGATTATCAAGATGCAAACTCACAGTAGATATTCTACATTTTATTACACATCAACATGCGGATAATTAGCATGGCAAGAAATAATACCATATAATATGCTTGCAATTGCTGAAGCTAAATTCAGATAATTAGGAATAAATGAAATTGAATATCACCAATATCTAATGGAGGGGCAGCTAGCAAACAAGAAAAGCAAAAAGAAAACAGATCAAGTACGAGAGTAGCAAGGAAACTAAAACCAAATTACAGTACAATCCTCAAAAGAATAACAATTGTAATAACTTCATTGAGACCCTTAGGAAACTTAAGTTATCAAAGCTCTATACGTTACCTTAAAACAATCCATTCCACTCAAATACGTCTTTTAGACACATGGAACGAAAGAGAGAATCATCTATACAGGTAACATTCGATGAAAAATCTAATAAATCATACGTTATAAAACCAGCATTATATGTGATATACTTGTAAGATTTCTTACCATATCCAAATTGTTGTTGAACTTATCCAATTGCTTCAAACTTCAATAATTTTTTATTAGACAATGCTTCATTTGTCAAAAGATTTACTTTGTGGAAATGATTCAAATACCCAAACTAGCTCTTCATAAGAACATTAAATGGTAATAGATACTTATCTAAGAATGGTTCAAGTAACGGTTAATAAATACGTTGCAACTTCCTCATAAAGTATTAACTGCAACAACTTATTTAGTGGGTTTACGCATATATAGTAAGTATTAAATCTGCGTTAATTATATTAGATGACATTTAAACATTCTTTTGTGATCATATTAAAACAAAAGGGGTGAGATGCATTTTATATGCCAACAGTCATTTACAGGAAAAACTGAAACTCTGAGGTTTTAGTATCACCATTTGTTACATATCTTGTTTAACTAAATAAATTAAAAACGCAATAGGTAACTACCTTTGTGGACCGTTCAACTTAAATAACTTTGTGGAATAACATAAGAAGGAAAAGGCATTACTTTGACATAGTCATTTCCAAATTGTTGAAAAAGGATGTCCTCTAACACTGAACTTGAAATTTCAATCTTCAATTTGTTTCGCAAGTACTCTTAACATGCAAAGAAGTCACCATCATAATCACTCAATTTCCAGTAATGGTCCTTACTTGATCTAAATTAAAATAATAAAAAAAAAAATTTTGAGGCAACATGAGGTTACTGGGGGTCTTAAAGGCAGAGTTGGTCAATGCTCCAAACATTTAATGCCAACAGAATAATTATTTTTCTTCCCATCTTGCTAATTTGCAATTTGAAATTCACAAATTACCATGTGCCAGTAGAATGGGCATGGGTACTGTATAATATGAATTGGCTATTCACAAATTGCACTCTTTTACTGTTCACATTTCCCCGCACAGAGTCTCATTAATAAGCAAGTCAAATATACCAGCCTCACAAACTTCCTAACCAATTAGAAAGCTTAGTTTCTGAGCATCAATTCAAAGGACCAAATGCACAACCGTATAAAACTCTATGTCCTAAGTATTTAAGCTAGTTCCCCAACAACAAAATGAACTAAACAAGCATATATTCAGCTCAGTGTCAATTGAAATCATCTCATATTTGTAGCCTGTCAAATACGACCAGCAATTTCAATGGCTAATTACTGCCGTTTGAATAATAATTCGTGCAAATCTCCTTACCATCAGTTCGGAATTCCAGGCACAATATAAAATCAATTAACAAATTAAAATAAATTAGTAAAAAGGATTTTTAACACAAAATTTATAGAAATCGCAGCAAAAAGAAATGGAAATTAACCTGCTTGTCCATATCAGGAAAGAGACCAATAAGATGATCAAGAGCCGAAGAATTCAACGAAACCCCTGAAAATAAGTTAGCAGAAAAATAGGAAGAGGAAGCTCCTTCGTCGGCGGAAGATCGAGGCGGAGAAAATCTAACAGGCGAAGAAGAATGAGCAGCGAATTTTCTTAGAAACCGGCGGCGGTGAAGACGAAGATGACGACGATTGCAAATCCTCAAAGAAATTCGATCTCTTGCCGCACACTATAGCAGACATTTTGTGCCCTCAATTTTCTCACCTAACCTAATCCTCCTCCACCTATAGGTCCTCCTACCACCCCGGCCGCCACCACCCAATATCCCCAATTTTTTTCCAATTAATTTTTTTTTTTATTTTAAAAAATTCCCAACATAATTTGAATCTCTCTCTTTTTTCTTATTATCATTAATCAAGAATAAATAAATTTCATGAATTACTGAATTCCAGAAATGAATTTTTCGTGTAAATTAATTTATTCATGGATGATCATCTATCCCCAACCTTTTTTTTCTTTTTTTTGTTTTGGGTAATTTACCGAGTTTATATATGAACTAGTAAGACGAGGTGGTTGGGGGATTAATGTGACGGGCAATGGAAAGTACCTAACAGCCAATCCATCACAAAATAATTTATGAAAAATTAAGTTTATAAATTTATAATTATAATTACTTGCTAAAATTACTCTATATGATAATTTCTTATTAAATCACTATATTCACAAATTTATAATTACTTGTCGAAAATACTCTACTTGATAAAATCTTATCAAGTCATAATTTTTCATACTTCACCGAATTTCTTTCATTCTTTCTCCGAATTTAATAGTATATGTTGACTTTTATTATCACTTTGTCATTTTATATAAATTATTTATAATTTATTAAGTTCATACCCGAGCTCGATTTAGAAAAAACTTATTTAAAGTCTAGATTCAATATAAACTTGATTGGACATGTAAAACATGAAATATTTAGGAAGATTCGATTTACAATTTCACCTATAAATATTGTAATATGAATTAAATTTTATAAAATAAATTACATCAATTTAAATAAAATTTTAAAATATTTAATTTTAATTACGAAATTTACAAATAAAATTAAAAAATAAATCTACCTAAAAAAAAAATGAGTCTATTAAGTATATAGCTCAAAGCACATAGTTTTGTAGGTCAGATAAATTTGGTCTAAAACAGCTTCTTCTTTTTCAAAAAAAAAAATAGAAAAAGAAAAAGGGGGACACTTTTCTGTGCTTTCTGTATTGAAAAAAGTTAAAAAAAGTATTGAGACGGAGAGACCACATATTTAGCCCCGCATCTATACAAATTTTCGTATTGTCTTTCAAAATGAGCCCAAAGGATACATGGGCTGAGGTAGTAATAATTGGCCCTTAATGGATCCAACAAAGCCCAGTAGTCAGTTGGTGGGTCAGACATGCATTTCATATTTTCTAGTTCTGGGCCGAAAAGAGATATTCATTATTAGTTCGTGAACTAACAAACCATAGACAATAAGCATCCCAAAGAAATCATGTGGGAGCAGATTCCAAGCCTACAGATATTATCTACCTGCCTATGAAACCTGTGGAATCTTGAACAAATTTGACCAACACTTTTTGATTTTAGTAACAATGGATTTAATCGCTACGTTATCATGGAAAAAAAATAAAATAATAAAGTATTTCACATTAAACCTTTGCTATGTGACTTTGTAGATTATGCTGAGCTATATATCTATATTATTTGAGTCGAGTTTAAATTATGCTAAGCACACAAAACTCAAATTCGATTTACATTGATATCGAATCTAAAGTTTACCATTGAAATTATCTTAATTTATTATCATAATAATCTCAACTCTAATTTCAATGAGATGGACGGACCAAGATCGGAGCGGCCGAATTCAATTGATAGTCACGTCTATGTCTAAGTATGTGGTGGGACATTGGGCTGGTCCTACGACTTAGTTGGGGCAAATAGTATCACTCCTACCCTTTCCAACTAAGCATAGTCAAGTTACAACTTGCAAGAGCAGTCTAAAACAAAAAGAAAAGGAAACAGAGAAAAAAGAAAGAAAAAATAACAATTTTAAATTAATTACTCTACTTAATAAAATTACATTAAATCATTAATTTTTTAATTTTAAATGACATTTACTTAGCATTTCACGAGGGGAGATTTTATTTATTTTTTAAAAATTTTATGACATATCATTAATTTTGTCATTTTATTATTTTGTATAAATATAATAATTTTAAAAAAAAGAATAAGGATCTCCCAATCACATAACTTTCTTCGTACAGAGCATCATGAAATACAATTTGTTTATTGGTGGTTGCTGAAAAGACCTCTCACCAAGCTCTCCACCTTAGTAGTGTGTGATTGTGTGTGTATCCCTCTCTATTTCTACTCTCCTTTTTGAAAACCTTGTGGAGAAAAGAAACCTACCAATCGCTAGCTCCCATTCCCCTCCGCTCCCATCCGGAATTATAATACCAATAAATATTAAACCTCTATCCAAAAAAATAAAATAAAATCTCCCCATATACTTAAAAGTGTGAGAGATTGATGGAATTGCACTCAAACATGCCCTTGACCATTATTTTTCTAGGTTTGACCACAGAATCTTATTGACTTCTATAGTTAGAGAAGTTAAATAACCCCAAATTTATAATGGAGCACAAATCGCACCAACTGGGTGTGTTCGTTTGGATTGTGAAAAAGTCTATTTTTCATACAATTTTTCGGTGTTCGGTTGACAAAATAAAAATATTTTAAAATAAAAAATTTTAACGGTTTTATCTTTAATTTTCTAGATACAAGTTAAAAAAACTTATAACAATAGTAATAAATACCTTACAAGTAATTGTGATTAATAAAAAATTAATTTTGTTCAAAATTAAATGATAGTACAATATAGTAGTAAAATATGCATAATGATAGTTATATTAGTGTGGGACCCATAATTGAGAGAAAAATGAATGAAAAGGAATTAAAAACGAAAATAAGTTTAGCAAACGAAATTATAAAAGTAATTTATGACATTTAATGTCACTCTTAAATTATCTGAAAAATAACTTACACTCAAAAATTCCGTAAGTTATTTTCAGCCAGAGGAAGGAAAATTGAAAAATTATTTTACACCGGAATTTCCGGTGTTTAGCACAAAAAAAATTTCTGAAAAATATTCTTCCTGAAAATATTTTCAATCCAAATGAACACACCCTTATCCCTGTTTTGCAAAAACAACTACCGCATGTAGGTGCGCGGTACATGGTAAATTTTTATACAGACCAAATTTCATAGTTCACAAGACAAAAAATTTATGAACTCTGTTATGAATTCTGTTGACTCGTATAAAATTAAAAATTTTTGTATCATGGGATACCCAAATTACCATTGAAAAAAAAAATTTTAAATATCTAAAATTTTTTGAGGCCATTAATTTTTTAAAGTTGAGAGAAGGCAATTGATACATAATTGCCTTGAGATAAAACACAAGATGTCATACTTTTTGAATTTGTAATAACTTTTTACTCAAAGAGTGTTTCAGAATTCAATCTCCAAAAGAGAACAAGAATAATGATAATAATATGTTGATGAAAGGAGATGATGATAATGCTGGACAAACATAATGACTTAGACATGTCCCTTCATGAATCAAATTCATTTGCTTTATTGGCAGTTAGTTTTCTTTATCTACATTTGGATTTCAAGTGCATAACTAGCGGCAGAATTTCCCCAGCTCGATGCTTAAAATAAATAAATAAGTCTTCCAGAAGAATTGGAATTAAATTCGTTGCTTAATTATTTACCAAATGTCTTTTTTCATCATCATGCTTAGGCTAAGAGAGTTTGAGAAAGAAAGTTGTTACAACATTGTTTTAAATAATTACAGTAGCAAACTAATAATAGAGTCAAAAATATTAAATTATAGAAATACTTATTTCAAACGCAAGTAATGACAATTTAATTTAAGTTAAAGTTGGTTCATCCACATATAAAAAATAAGTAATATATGCATCTAATATGACACGAACTAACGCGAACAATCTCAGATTTTTTTTCGGACCACAAAAGTATTCAAAATTTTCTTTAAGCAGAAAGTGGGAATTTTGAAAAGAAATTGCTTACCAAAATGCTGATTCTGAGGAAGAAAAAGGCAAATTCTCAGAAAAACCTAGACAAAACATGGAACTCCCAAAAATAAACCATCCCTGCTCCAATGGAATCATCCTTATTCACCAAAATTAAGCAGTCACTGCCCCTTTTGGTAATTCCATTCTTTAACCAAGTATTCTCACACAGAGAGAGAAAGAGAGATTGGCAATTGGCATTCCCCACAGCAAAAGGTGGTGGGAAAAAAGTTCTTTTTGTACACACTGCGATAATGGTGATGATGATGCCTACAATCGCCCAAAGCAATTCCCTTCTCTCTCTCTTCCTTTCCTCACAGTCTTTTTGGCTACTGCATTCCCTGTTCTTGGTTCTTTCTACCACTCTCTCTCTTGCCCATATATGGGCATGCTGGCTATTTTCTTGTTTTGTAATCTCTCTCTCACATCTCAAGAAATGCTAAGGCAGTAAAATAATAGAGAGAAACCATGGAGAAGAAGTGTGGTTGCTGGGCTATTTTGAGGCTAAGTGTTAGAGGTGCCTGCAAGACTTCTGATCCCAAAAACTCTGCTAATTCCATTCCAAGAACCAGCTCTTGTTTATGATGCAGGTATTTACAGTACTTTTACTGTATAAATATTTGGTTTCTAGCTTCAATGGTTTCTTTGAATTTTAATTTAGAAGGGTTCTGTGTTTCTTGCTTTCCTCTTTGTTCAATGGTTTATCTCAATAACATGAAACTCTTCCAGATTCTTGCTGTAAAAAGAGGTTAGCTTTTTGACAACGTGAAACTACTTTTTAGGTTGCTGTATTTGTTTGTTCTCATCTTCTTTCATTTACAAGGACTTATTGCAACATATTTCTTCCTAGCTATTGTGTTTTTTCAAAAAAAAAAAAAAGAAAAATTTGTGAAAAATTATATTCTAACAGATAAATTCAAGATGAGTTTCAATGTTACACATGTGTCAATTTACAATATCATGTATTGAAATTGTCACACAAATTTAGTTGTATTCACGTGTGGACCTTAACAAGTATTCTCGTTTAGTCATGTCAGTGTGTTTCATTCATCGGGTGCAGTGATCAAGAAAATCAACACGAGCAAAATTTGCTTTCTTACTATTGGTGTTCTGTTAGTGCAGCTACAGAGACGAGATACCTTAATGCTAGCAACAGAGAGATGTGTGCCCCGGATGAAGCACAGAACTCTTCTGATAATCCTAATCCTGATCCTCCTCCGCCAACAACAGAGAACAAAGCACCACTACGCCAGCTGCTTCAGTTTAGTTTCCAAGAATTGAAAGCTGCAACAGGAAATTTTAGGCCAGATAGCATTCTGGGAGAGGGTGGATTTGGGTATGTATTCAAAGGATGGATAGAGGAGAATGGAACAGCTCCAGCCAAACCTGGCTCAGGAACTACAGTTGCAGTCAAGAGCTTGAAGCCTGATGGATTGCAAGGCCACAGAGAATGGGTGGTTAGTAGATTATCTGGTCGTGGTTAGTAGGATTAATATCAAATTTGAAGAACTGAGATCCCAAAATGGCACATACAAACAAGTGACATTTTTGTTCTCGTGCAGGCTGAAGTAGACTTTCTTGGGATCTTCAGCTACAGCTTCATCATCCTAATCTTGTTAAACTCATTGGTTATTGCATTGAAGATGATCAGAGGCTGCTTGTTTACGAGTTTATGACACGGGGAAGCCTTGAAAATCATCTTTTCAGAAGTAAGTCTTGAAACACTTTGAAGTGTTTACTGTACAGTCGTCTGATTATATTCTGTCAAATCGAATCTTTCGCATTAGTCTGCATATCTTGCGAAAATGTAACATGCCACAATGATGGTTTTGTGATTTGTGTGAAAGGATGAAAGAATTATTTGACATGATCTAAATGCTGATAAGTGCAAAATTGTTGTGTTAGCTAATTGTGTTCCCACGAATACGGGCACTTCAATTATTTTTATTCCTGTTCAAGACTGATATTGGAGAGCCAGGTTCAATGTATATCAAACATAGACAAGGTAGGCCATGAAAGTTAGAAACATAGACACAATCCATTGACAAGTTAGACTGTGAATTCTTTGCAGTTTCTTTCTGAACTTGCAATGCTATCTAGCTTGCATTTCTAGTTGGATTTTCTGCTACCAATTACCCAATACCTAATTCCAGGGCAATGCTGAAGGAGATCTGCTCTTATAAGAAACTTCGCTATAGAGATTCATACGTAAATTACTCTTGACATGGTTTACTATAATATTTTACCTCTGAACTGATCCTGATTTGTTTCATCAAACAAATGCTGTTGTTGAAAATCATTGAAGGGACCATACCTCTCCCGTGGTCCAACAGGATTAAAATTGCCCTTGGTGCAGCAAAAGGCTTGGCCTTTCTCCATGGAGGTTCTGAACCAGTTATTTATAGAGATTTCAAGACATCTAATATCTTGCTTGACACGGTAGGTGTTCAAAATTGTAAAAGACAACTTGTTATGTTAAGATATTTAATTAGATATCTGACAACATAATTGATCTCATAGGAGTACAATGCAAAGCTTTCAGATTTTGGTCTAGCAAAAGCAGGCCCTCAAGGAGACAAAACACATGTCTCTACAAGGGTTAGTGGGAACATATGGTTATGCTGCACCAGAGTATGTAATGACAGGTATGCAGTAAAGATGTGAAATATATGTTATGTAATACAAACTTGTCTATTTACTCTTCTGTGTTCCAATATGTTTTGGGGGACTTTAGTTCTTTTCTTTTTCTTTGGGGTAGTGGGAAAGGAAGGGGAATGTGTGAAGGAAATTTAGTCCCTTGGGGTTCATTAGACATGTTTAACTGCATTTAATTGTTGGCTGTCATTTGAAACTACATTGCACATTTTTGAAAAATGCAAGGTTATGATTGTTGAGTAGGCAATCAGTTTCACTCTCAAATGGTTTACCACAAAAGTTCTTAAATGCTTGTTACTAAGACTAAGATAATCTAATAACAGATATTTAGCTCAAATATTCCTTTGCTTTTCATGCATACACTAGGGCACTTGACCTCGAAGAGTGATGTTTATAGCTTTGGTGTGGTTCTCTTGGAGATTTTGACGGGTAGGAGGTCTATGGACAAGTATAAACGCCCAAGTGGAGAACAAAATCTTGTGACATGGGCTCGGCCATATTTAGCTGACAAGAGAAAGGTTTACCAACTGGTTGATCCCCGTCTGGAACTCAATTACTCCCTTAAAGGAGTACAAAAGGTCTCTCAGCTAGCTTATAACTGCCTAAGCAGGGATCCTAAATCTCGCCCATCAGTGGATGAAGTTGTGAAAGTTCTAACTCCACTCCAAGATCTCAATGATCTTGCTATACTATCTTACAACTCTCGCTTTTCTCAACCGGGAAGGCGTAAGAAGAAAAACGATGGAATTCACCAACTCAGCTACAACCAGTCAAGGAGTATCAGGGAGTCTCCATTGAATTCTGGCAAGCAGCATTGTAAATAAGAGTAGGTCCTCGAGTTCATATGAAGGCCATGGTAGAATGTTGATGAGATTTGGCATTACGAGGCTCTAATGCAGAAGGGAAGGTGGTTTGTCTTCCTTTTCTTCAAATCCCTAGGATTGATTAGCATTTGTATGCCAGAGATCTAACAGTTGATTTGCATATTATCTTCTAGTTTCTGTGTTCTTGTAATTAGAAAATACCACTCATGTCACCTGAAAACTCTCTTTTCTTGGATTGTTGTTTGCTGCTTTTCGAGTGCCACATGCTTAAGCTTTTCAACACTCATGTTGCTAATTAAGTGAATTTTAGATGCATGATGGCATGTCTCTCCTACTACTATATGTAAAACCCGTCTACATCGGAAGTGGGAAGGGAAATGGTATTGGATATAATACTTTGAGTTCGCTTAATAATTTTGAACTTGTATTTACGCTGAAAAATTGTTGGGTTAGAGATGTTGGACTACAACCTAAGCATGTCCTCGACAAAATCAAAAGGCCATATATAAAGCAAGAATATGCTTGCGTAGCTTGGAGAAAACACACAACGCCATCAATCAGGCAGCAGTTATACATCTGTATCCATCAAAATTTGTCTCTTTAAAAAGATTCTGATGTCTGTCGAGCTCAATTAGAATCTGGTTCACTTTTAGCATTTAAAACCACCACCTAATCACATATTCTTGATGAGATCACATATTCTCTTAAAAAATGTATTTTGGTCCATTAACGAAACTTTTTACATCGCCAGTAAATGTCACCACAATAAAGTAGCTCCATTATCTTGGTGTAGATTGCCATATTTTGAGCTGATGTAACAAAGAATAAGTCTTCGAAACAAATTAATCTGGATTTTGTACAAAGTTATTTACCTTTTCTTTCTTTCCTTTTTGTTTACACAGAAATTGACGATCTACTAGACTACTACTGTAATATCCATAAAGAAAAAAAAACTTACTATAATACTGGTCTTAGCGGTGTAAACGAATCGAATTGAGTACGAATAGTGATTCACTCGAAATGAAACTCGCAATTTTTTATGATATTCGAACTTGAATTCGAAAAATTTGAGGTAATTTGATCTTGATTCCAGCTCATTCAATGAGTAAAACTAGCTCGAAATCGAATTCGATCTCGAGTAGTTTTCGACTTTTTTATAGGTAAAATATGTAATTTTTTAAAAAAAACATGGACATTTTAATAATTTTATACATAATAAAAAAAATTATATAGTACTCAAAAAACTCGTCGAGCACTCAATCATAATATACACATGTTCGAGATCGACTTATGAAGAGTTTTGATCTCGAACTCGCTCGAGTTTGATTAACTCAAGGTCGAGTCGAATTTTTGATCAAATTGCTCACGAGCAGTTCGATTCGTTTATAGCTTTAACTACGCTGTTTAATGTTTATTTCTCGCAAACCTCAGTCTCAATTGCAGGAGACAAAGCAATAGCCATGCCTTGGACCTTTGGGATTTCAGATGGGCCTTTAACTGCAAATAGAGCTTGAATTTTTCATTTTTTAAAGAACTTAGGGTCACAATTTTGTTGCTCAATGCTCATTTGGATTTTTTTTTTTTTTTTTTTGGTAGTGAAAAAGTATGTGAGAGGGCAAATTCTTGGTCTATGTACTCACAAGACATAAAATTGTGTGATGCCATGTGGGCCTCACAGTTAGGACTGTCAATTGAGCCTTGTGAGCCGGGCTTTGCAAAACTCAAGTTCGACTCACAAATTTATTTAGGTTTCGGGCATTAATCGGATCGGACCAAGCTCACAAAAGTGAAACTCATACTTAACTCACAAAATTATTCGAGTTTCGGACTTTAACCAGACTGCCCAAACTCACGTTATCTAATAAAAAATTTTATAGTATTTTTGTTAAAATTTTGTTTTTTGCTCCCGGTCAATACAATATGGAATAATATGTACTACTTATGTCAATAAACAACTATTAACTATATCATTGAGTCACAATATTTCAATTAAATTGACTAATGATGTTTGGTTATTATTTTTAATTATTCGAGTTTAGGTAAGTTAATAGAATACTAGAATTATTAACCATTATCCACATAAAATTAAGTAGTACTATTTAATGTATGATGAAATTAGTATTTTATATATATATGGGCCGGGTTTTAATCGGGTTGAGCCTAATATTTGAAGTCCAAATTCACAATTTAATCGAGCCTAATATTTAGGCCCAAATTCAACCCAATTCACTTTAACACAGGTTCAACCCTTTATTTTTCAGGTCGGGCGGGCCGAGCTCAGGCCCCGACCTAATTGACAGTCCTAATCGCAACGAGTTCGACAGTAAACCACAAACTTTGACTTTGTGTCTTCTGGTAGGAATTTTCCCTCAACAAGCCTTCTTTTAGCTTGTGTTTGGATTGATGAATTTAGAAAATAATTTGAAATTTACTAATTTTTTGAGAGATTTGTAAGGTTTAAATAGATGAATTTTAAATTCATCCAAATTAAAATTTTGAATGAAGAATATTAAATTATTTTTTAATTTGGGTAAATTTAAAATTTATTCACTTTATAAATCTCTCCAACAAATAGATAAATTTTAATGTTTTTTCAAATTCATCGATTCAAATACAACATTAATTTCTTTTTCCATTTAGGTTTCCTTTTTCTGTTTATATGACAATTGACAGGCAATATATATCTACTGCTCATTTTTTGGGCTAAGCCAGTAAGCCCACGAAGTAACAAGAAAATATTGAGTCTATCTACTCAGCTGCTTTCCATGCCAAACAATTTAATTGGTTTTCCAATATTAAGGATTTTCTTGATTTTTATTTCACTATCAAATAAACTTTCAAGATTTCTTCATTAAAAATTATAACTATATTTAAAAACAATGTTAGTAGTTTATTAAATAATGAGATAGGGAATAAAAAATGAAATAGAAGATCATGTGGCATTTTTTAAAGGGAATTATATGCTCCCGTTAGATTATTATACCATTATATTTTGGGTTAAATATATTAAACCCCCTTAAAGTTTGGGCTATTTTGCACTAAACTCCCTATCGTTATTTTTTATACACTTTGTTCCTTTGACTAACGGTCTAATGTAACTCGGCAGTTAGTTTTTTTCAAAAAGATAAATTTACCCCTAAAGATCAATTGCAGTAAACCCCCTTAAGGTTTAAGCGAAATTTCACTTTACCCCCTTAGGTAAGTTTTGTAACATTTAATACATTAGGATAAAAATAAAATTCAATAATGTTATCAATATTGTTAAAAATATAAATATGTTCCAAATTAATTACTAATATTGTAATTCTCGAATTATACTTTCTTTAATATTTATAATTTAAAAATACGATGAAATAATTAATTTTAAAATTTTTGATGAATTATTAAAGGTATTTCATCTAAATTATTTTAATTTAAGTTTTTGGCTATTTATATGATTTTATTTTTCTTTTGTATAATTTAGGTATTAGTTAAATTATATTAACAAAGGAAAAAAGTAAGAAGAAAAATATTTTAAATGAAACATAAAGAAAAGTAAAAAGAAAATAGACTGATATAACTTTAATAGATGGTTATAAACTCGTATATTTAAAAAATTATTTTTACATGAAAATAAAATATAATAAAAAGACCAAAAAATGCCGAAAGTGTTAGGAAATTTTTATATTTAAATTTTTTTCACAGGTATTTTTAAAGAGTCACGGGTGTTTAAGATAGACATCATTATATTTTTAGTTGTTTAACAATATTTTTATATTGATTAATGACTAAAATAGGTTAATTGATACAAAACTTGAATTAGGGACTAAAATGACAAATATAATAAACATTAAGGGGTTAATTTTATATATTCTTGTATTGTGTAGGGGTAAAAATATCTTTTTGATTTTTTAATACGCAAATTGCTAACAGAAGGGGTAAAGTGAAAAAAATAACGTTAGGGAGTTTAGTACAAAACAGCTCAAACCTTAAAGTGGTTTAATATATTTAACCCTTATATTTTTAAAACTAGTACTATACAACCATTTAAAATACCCATAAATAGTTTAGGTAAAATGTCGACATATTATTTAAAAAGAGAAACAAGTGCATGTTGAAAACCTAAGCATTTCAAAGAATTGTGGAAATCTACAATAAAAATGAACACATGATTTTTATTTTAAATTTATTTTTTTTCTAAGGATGATGGAAACTTAGATGATGCCCTTGCGGACTTTTGTATAATAGTCTTGAATCCCATATCGATTACAAATTTACAATAAAAGTGAACTGCGAAGAAAACAATAGCATTTATCAATCTAATTAGCCTCAATTCTTCAAGTATTAACATGTTCTAGTAATTTGGAAACAGTTGGTCAGTAGCTTTAATTTATTGCCCGAATTTTGTCCACTGACCTTATCTCTCGACCATGATATATAAGGTGCTCCTGTAAACTGGATCAACTGTTTCATTCAAAAGTCGAAAACAAGAGCATACTTACCTGGAGATCATTTCATGCACTTTTTACAGTATCCCTTTATCTTAATCTCTAGCTAATTATCAAATACGTACGTAGATGTTAAAAGTACAGAATATCTCACACGGTTATATTTAAATTTTTAGACTAATTAATAAAGTTCTTATTTCTAATATATTAATGTTGAGATGAAAACATATATTCAAAGTGTTATGACACATTGAACTTGATTTCATGTGTTTATGTCAGTCGATATTTATAATTAATGCAAGAAAATGCAATTGGATAATCAACCCTATTTTTTTTTATTCAAAATTAATCAAATATGTCTCGGCTTCATAAAGAAATAGAAATTTTATGTTAACAAGCGAATTATTGAGATAAATCCAAAGAAAAGAAACAGAAATTTTATATTGACAAATGAATTATTGAGCAAAATCCAAAGAAACAGGATTGATACACACTGGCTAGGTAAAATGGATTATTGAACTAAATCCAAATTAAAATAACAAATGGGTGGGCCACTGCTGCAGCAATTAGCAACGTTTGTCTTCGATTTTCTTAATTTCTCTCGATCGACTTCCATATATAGTTCCATTCCTGCGACTACATAAAATCTGCAACCTGATATACCTCAAGCAATAAAAGTTTTTTACTACGTACCATGTGAAGAGAGAAGAAGAGGAAAAATAATGAAGTGTACGTTCGAATATATACATTTCTGCATTGAGCAAATAAAAGGAACAAAGCGCTTAACATTAACTAACAAGGTCAGTTTAACAGAGAAATACTTAATTAGACTGTTAAAGTTAAAGTAATTAAGATCACCAATTATTCTAGTAGTGCTAAGTAATACTATAAGTGAGTTTAAGGTATAGAAATAATGGAAAAGTCAGATGCTTCTGCCTAATACTACAAAAGTTGACAACAAGATTAATTAAACGTACTGGAAAGGAAATTAAATGGAATATGTAATTGATGATCATATGTATATAGAAAGTGATATTGGCGCGGCTCAATCTGAGATCGTAGTTTACGATAACAATGCGTAAATCCGTCTTCGGATTGAACCTCACCAATATCGCTTTCTGATTTCCTCATTCTGCTCCCCACACTTGGAGTTTCGACATATATATTACTACGTTTGCATTACCATGAATAAGAATAATGCTGCCAAATGACGACTACGTTGACACAGCCCGGATGAATGAAGCTCTTCTCGGTACCGCTTAATTTGGAACACGAAAATTTAAGGCATATTTATTTGAAAGAACTCTATATGTCTTGTGGTCGGAAAATGGAAAAAAAAGAATGATGATTTTGTTAAGTGGAGGAGTGGGGACGATGGAAAGATCGAAAAAAAAAGAAAGGCATGATCAAGGAGTACTTCAATAAAAGATGCATTTGTTGGTGGTTGGGTGGCATTGATGTTGAACGAGTAGGGGTTGTGAAATCAATCAAATCATGCATGATTTACTTATCCTAGTAAATTCTAGAGTACTTTTTGACGAGAAATCAATTCTAATATAATATTTGCATGTATTAGAAGAAGTCTCTTTCGAAAAAATAAGAAACGTCAGTAAAATAGTAGTACTATTTGTTTGATTCAAGTTCGAATATCATAGACCACATATAAATGTAGTTCATGCTTTAAAAAAAATTAAAAAACAAATTAAGGGTAAAAGATTATTCCAAAATAATTGAAAAACCAAGAATTTGACGAACTGAAACCTCATCTTAATATGATCGAGTTTCACACCAAAATATATTACTAATATTGAACAATTTTGCGAAGATATGCTTGAAAAAAAAAAAAAAAAGATGATTGGAATAAAAATTAGCCTAAACATATCAGGTTTAGGTTAAAGAAAAAGGAATCGAGAAGGGCAAATGAGAAGAAGAATTATGGACGTGGCAACAAACTCGCCAGAACGAAATCAAATGTATAAGATATAAATAGCAAGTATATTTGAAGCCTTGCGAAGGAAATTAAAAGAGTGAAAGGATTGTGAGAAGTGTGAATTGAAGAGGGTGGAGAAGAAGAGGAGAATGTATAGTACTTTGTAGGGTTTGCCTCGGGATGGGAAGGTGAAGAAGGTGAGTGGAATGATTTCTAAGGGGGAGCAACTTACTTTAGGGTTCGTCATGCTTAATTTGTACTCAAATGAGTAAAAATCAAACACTTGGAAAATACTAAGAGTCTCCCTTCTCTCTCTTTCTCTTTCTTGCGCATGCACCTGAAAAAAATATTCTCCACCAAAAAAAACCAACCCTTTTCATTGTACCTGTTAACTTTTTGTCTAATGTTATTTTAAGGTTCCCCTTTTAGATCATGCTCATGCTTTTACTTAATTAATGATGTTTTTCATGGAATGAGATAGTTAGATTGGCTTATTTGTTCTGTACATTCCGTTAATGATTGCTCGTAGTCCTCTCGTGGATTAACAATTTTTTGGCATGAAGAAACATGGCATGCATATCATCTCAAAATACGGGAACACGAGGGTTTCTAATTTATTGTCTACGAGTTTCTTAAAATATTAAATAATACATTTCTACCATGCGTACGAAGAAGAAACTTGTATAATTTTCAACAATTTTATATAGTTAGTACTCTTTTGTTGAAAAGAAAAATATTCAAAGTCTATATAAATATATCACGTATATACAAAAATAATATTTAAAATTTAAATAACGATCATGTAAACGTGTATTTATATGTTACAGTGTAAAATATTTCAACAAAGGTGGTGTAGAAAGATCACTCTATCTTGAAAGGCCACCAAGTATAGAAACTATAATCTATGTGTAGAGGCAAGCAAAAGCTCTAAGGTGACGAGGAAAAATAGAAAAATATCTCGGAAACAGTAGGGCAGAATGTCAGCTTAGGATTGTCTATAAAGAAGTAAGTTTCGGAAGCTGCTGCTACGTACGAAGTTGCAAATTATACTCCAGTACACTATATAATATATCAATTCAATTCTTTTATTTGCATATTACTTCCACATCACATAACACACAAATATGTAAGACATGCACAATCTTAATAACTTAAAGTTAATATGTGATTAGTCACAAACAAACACTTACTAATCACTAAAGATTGCATGAGCCAAAGCGGGGACACCGGCGCTAAAGAAGCCTTTGCCTTGGGGGCCTGCACTAGGGGACAATCATCTTGAATTTCTACACTTTTGGCCTTTCCATTTTCTCTTTGGCCTCCTCCTCGTTGGCTCTACTTTTTTGCCCTTTGACGATTCTCGTAAATCCCAAAAGCCTCTTTTAATTTTAGATGGCAATATTAATCTTTCTCTAGAAATTCCTTACCCTTTGTAAGATTTGGATTCTCTTTATTTCTTTTTGTTAATTTTTTTTTATCTATTTATCTATATCTAAATAATTAAAATTTAAAAAATAATATTAACATACCTTTAATTTTATCTTATCGAATAGATCATTATATCTAAAAATTCTATTCATTCCAAAAAAGTATCATTGTTGAATTATGTTTCACATTTGAACACTGAAGGAATTTTAAATTTTGATAAGAAATATAATTGCTTAATCAAACAATAAAATTTTATTTTTTTCTTCTGATTTTTTTGCAAGACATATATGTAAATTATGATTTGAATAATAAACTACTTTAATTTTTAAAATTTTATTTTTTGAGGATAAATAAAGACTCTTCTATTTATCCCTAAATAGAGATGATCTTTATTAATCCTCTTAGGCGTCATTTGGGGTTGCAGTGACTTATTACTAATCACTTTATTTAGTAGAGTTTTGAAAGAAAACAATTATATAAGTGTATTTAATTTTGTTGTTTTAAATAAATACTTTTATATTTGGTAATGTATAAGCTGAATGTTTAAAACATTATTTCTTTTTTTTCTTTTTTGTTCAATTTTAAATTTATGATAAAATGTTTCAATTTTATCTTTAATTGTTTTATTAAAAAAAACTATTTCAAAAATATCAATTTTAAACTTGTGATAAAAGTATTTTTGAAACTAAAAACTCTACCCCGGAATTTAAAAAAGCAAACTTACCAAACACTCTAAAAATACTTCTATCATCTAGAAACTAAACAAAAAATACTTTTTTTTCTTCTTTTTTTTTTACAAAAACATTTCAACTTCAAACAGGACCTTAGTAACTCTAGCTTACCCCCTCCTCTCCCTCAGTCTCTCTCTCATGATTTTGGTAGATAAGTTCGCGTGCCACTAACCAAACAGATTCCCTCACGCCTTAAAGCCAATGCACCTCAACTTGGTTTTCTACTCTCATCACCCGATCCTAGGAGCCTCTCTCTATCTTTCATTCTCACTTTGTGTGTAGCAGTGGAAAAGATGGTCAAAAAGTTAGCTTTGCTTCTATTCTATGGCTTTATGTTGTAATTTTATTTCAGTTGTAATAGATTGTGTTTATTTTCGTTGTCTCGTGTATAGAATAACATGACCAATTTGTCTAATCTAATTAATGATACTTAAATCTTAATTAAAGGGGTGGACCAAGAGACATCCTTGTTTTTCTCTCATCAAAGATCGATTTCTTTTTACCACTTAGTGGACCATATTATTGCATGCCCCTTCTGTTTCCTTTCTTTTTCTTTTTTTTTTTCTCTCAATTTTTGTTTGGTTTGGTAGCCTTTTTTTGCTAGAGAAAATATTGTCCTTTAACAACTCCACTTTATCAATGCATTGAAACTTGAATTTTCTAGAGTATATTATATTCTTATGGGGATAGTCTAATTTTTTATAAGAGTAAATTAAAAAGAAATACAAAGCAACCCAAATTTTGCATGACAGACTTGTTTGTGTGGTTTAATTAGGAGAGCTGTTCTCTTGTTCTTAAAACATTTTGTTCTGTCTAAGTTCTTACATTCCCATTAATGCCAATGTTATTTTTGTTTTTAAGGTTAAATGTAAGACTTTTATTAAGAAATTATCAATGAAGCCAATGTTACAGTCCGATGCATTATTTTTATTATTATTATTTTTTTTTTTGAGTAAGGACCCTCTTTCCTCTCTTCCTCCTCTTACCTACATTGGATCGAGGTAAATACTTGGAGTAGTAAAACTTAAAAAAGATTCTATAATGCAGTTGATAGGTGTGTTTCAATCATGCATGGCAATCGGGCCAACGTCATTTGTCAGTTTGCGAAGACACTGAAAACATTTTTCCCCACGAACTCGAGTTTGCTGCACCCCCCCTTCACACACACACCCTCTTTGGGTGGGGTGTGTATGTGTGTGAATGATTTCTCTGTAGTGTAGTCTGTCCAGAAATGCAGGCATGTTTGTCTCCTAGAATAGATGAGCCCCAAAGCTTTCTACATGTATTTTTTGCCTTCGTGGTTGAGAAATATTAGCTTTTACTTTCTGAAAAGATCGCAAAACCAATGCGTACTCTAGTGGGTTAGCTGCAACTTTGTGCGAGAGACATTTTTTTTAGGTTATTACGGTTGCGATCCGCCGTTAGATTGTAGGCAAAGTTTCCCAAGAAACGAAGGGAGATCGTATGAGAACTGAAAAGTCAAAACACTTGTAAACTATGGAGGTGTTTGGTTATGCGTTTGGAGGGAATGAATGGAAATAAAAAATAATGATATTTATAGATGTTGTTTGGTTAATTATTATAAAATTATTCTGTGAAAATGAAATTGTTAGAAAACATTCACTTTCATTCTCCACTTGTAACTTGAATTTCAAAATGATTAATTTATCAATATAATGAAATTTATTTCTTATTCAAACCAAACAAGTAAATGAGAATGGGATAAACTCATACTGATAGTAGAGTTTATAATTTTCATTTCGATTCCAATTCTCGATTGTGAACCAAACTTGTACTAAAATGTCTCTTTACTCTCAAAATATAGCTAATGCACCCCATCCCCGAATATGAGAAATTCTAAGGTGCATCGGATTCATGGTATTTGTCATATATCTCTTGGACCTAATTCACCTATATCACTCCAGTCAATTAAAATAATCATTTCCATGGTAATGTGAATGAATTAAAACCAAATGATCCATGATATTTACTATAAATCTGATCCATTTAAAAATTTCTCCGCTTAGTATAAGTATTGTTACTACAAAACATTCAACATAGCTTTCTTGGTTGGACTCGTCTAAGACATTATATTTTGGATTCCATGATTCAAATTAATACATATCATCTAAATTAGTATGTATATTAATTTGGATCATGAGATTTAAGGTATAGTGTCTTAGATTGGGTCTATTTAAGAATTTTCTCTCAACATGAAGTCCTCTTATTTGAAATTTGACATGGACAAAAATCTACGTGCACCAAAACACAAAAAATTGTTAACCCTGTATAAGAGGTCTACACCAAATCTCACAGATTATGAAGTTTACAATTTTTATATTTTAGTACATATCTACCTTAATTCATAAAAGAATTTATCATGATTTAGTTGAGTTGCTCACTGATGACTTTGCTGTAAAGTAAGGGCAACCAAAATAAAATGGCACCCCCAATTCAATAAATGCGGGGTCGTTAAAATGGTTAGTGTAAGGTTATAAACAAATTGGATTCAAGTTGAATGCAACACATTCAAACTTAAATAGTTGAATGCGATTGGTATTAGCAAAAATCTTGCACCGTAATCTACTTTTTAAGTTATAGACAAATATGAACCTTTGGATGACTTTTACATTGGGTTTGGATGAAGGAATTTGAATAGATTTAATTTAAAATCTTAATTTATAATAAATTATTTAAATAAATTAATTGATTTAGTTGGGGATTTAAAATCTATCAATTAGTTAGAGTGTAATTTTAATGGTTAAATGAATAGATTTAAAATCTACCTAAATTTCATACTTCATTTCAAATTCATTAATTTCAAATCTTTCTTATAAATCAAACCCACCCATCTAGATTGGGCAGGTGTTATGCTGTTGGATTGGAATTCAGATTGGGTTTTTATTTTATTTTTATAGCATTAGATTTTTTTATTAAAATTTTCACACACACACATATATATATATATATTTGTAATTACAAAAAAAAATGATAAATCACATTAATATTTGTATATGGATTGTGTATTAGAGTATAAAACTATACGGACAACTTTCGCAACATGTGTATAATTTTTTTTGTTAATTACTTTCCCAAAATTGAGTTAGGAAAAAAAATCGAATGAACATAATATATTGGCATAAAAAAACCAAACAAAAAGTAAAATGTAACAAAACAAAATTTGTAGATACATACTCATTAAACGTTATAAGGGTTAATAACACTTTACCCCTTGAACTATATGAATAATTACACTTTATCCCCTAAACCATAGAAATATATACTTTATTCCCCATTCACATTATTCTATCCTTTAAAAATTTTAAAATGTCAAGAAAATTTAGTTAGATGACTAAAATACCCTTAATATCATATTTTGATTTTTCATATATTTAATTGATTTTCGATAGTTATAAAAGAATTAGAAAAAAATAAAATATAATAACATATTGATATCTTGGACTTTAGGAAATGAAAATGTGAGAAATTGTTGAATTATATTATATCCGACATAGAAATTTGCACATATTAAGCTTAATATTAAAAGTGCAAAATACTAAGAGATATCGAAAAAATCACGAAATTTTTATAAAAATTATATTTTCATACAATACCTTTACAAAAAAAAAAAAAATCATAAAAAACAAGCCCATTGGAAATTGTACTATCACTAAAGTTAAACATTCAAATTCAAAATAATATAAAATAAAATAAAATAATTTTAAAAATTTGACCAATAAATATAGTGGTTTAGATTACATTAAAATATTATATAGTTTATTTTTGCTTATTTTTAAATAATTATTACATCACTAATTCTCAAAATTTAAATACATAAAAATCAAAATTTAGTATCAAGGCATTTAGTTATTTAACTATATTATCTTAATAATTTTAATATTGGTAATAGATGAATAATATCAATGGGGATAAAGTGTATATTTTCATAGTTCAAGGGGACATAGTAATTACCCATATAGTTTAGGTGGTAAAGTGTTATTAACCAAGTTATAATGTATTTTCGTCATTCGAGTGTACGTGTGTGCTAGTCTGCTAGATAATTCTTTTTACTATTGTCTTATGCACAATGCAATATCAATTAACACTCCTAAATATATATTCTAAGTTGCTATTTTCATATGTTCTATGTATGCAGTTATCAGTTGCCACTCGTATATTCTAAAACACGCTACATTACTTCATTATTCTAAGTAAAAGTCCTATTATTCACATTTTTTAGTCTAATCTGTAAATATTGTGTATTTATTTTGCTAAAAAGTGAAGTTATCAGTTATGGCTCCGTTTAGATGTTATTTTATTGGACATTATTTTATAATATTCTGTAATAATTATTTAAAAACACACTTTGTAATTATTTTTTATAAAAGAAATATCATATCAAAAATTAAAGTTTATTACACTAATAATTTAGTAATATTTTGAACAATATTACTATCTATATCTATACTATATATGAAGTATGAGTACGAGTTTTAGTGTCCGTCATCTCTTGATTACCCATTATACCCTTCTTTTCAAACTATAACTACTTATAACTTCCTTTCTATCTTTCACTCCTAACTATCTATATTTCTTCTACTTTTTTGAATAATTTTTTAAAAATTTCTACTTTTTTCTTTTTGAAAAAATTTTGTGTTATTTTGTAACTAAAAAAACCTCACACCTATAAGCGTGTACCTTTCCCACTAGTTTTAATAATGAAAGAGCAAATCTCTTGGAACAAGACTTCCACAATTTTAATAATGCCCTCCTCTATATTGTAACTTTCATAACTCCCACTAATCCCTCTTATGTGTACACACTTAGGGGATTGAGCCTTTAACTCTAGTCACAAATAATGGCCATGCAAGATATTATTACAATATTAGGGAATTTTATGGTCGTTCTAGATATTATATTGTTATACTTTAAAATTTGTATTATATGAGTATGCAAAATACATACACAAAGTTTGGAAATTTAGGAAATAAGAGAAAATAAGGGAAAATTAAGTTATGAGGGAAAGGAAAATAAAAGAAAAGATTCTCATTTTGTTTGGGAGTCTATCAAATTAGTATCAGAGCCAGATTCAAGAGTTTGATCTTGAGGCGTTTGTCAAAAATTAGAGAAAAAAAATGGGTCCTAGGCTATGGTCTTGGACGTCAATATTGTGGTAGAGTACTCAATTTTTGAAAGTTAGACCACAAGAGAGTTGGTCTTGGAGTACTCGTTTGACAATTAGGGTGTAACGAAATTGACCCTAGTTGGGACAGCTATTTGAAAAGAGGGATCCTGTCGCGTTAAATTGTTAGTGTTGGACAATAATCACGAGAAAAAGGTTTCGTGTCAAATTTGCACCTGAGGAGCAAGGTAGGTCAAGAAATTCAAGAACGAAAAAATTTCAAGGTATGTAAATTTGTTATTTCAATTGTCAAAATGGGTAGAGAATTTATTAATGGTGAAAATTTTGAAATTTTGCACATGTTTATGGGTAGTGAAGAAATATTTGAATGGGCAAACATCATGGAAGAATATTTGAAAATAAGTGATTTAGATGATACCATAGAATTGAGATTATCCAACCCTTTGCCAAAAGAAATTATGAAGAGAAAGGCAAAATTATTTTTCAAAATTATGCATAAATCAATGGTCAAAAAGTTTTTCAAAAGGGTTATTGTTAATGCTATGAATTTTTTTGGTCAGATTTATTTTATATTTTAATAAAATTTGCGGATGCATGATTGTGATTGCAAATCTAAATTTGAGTCTAATGGCAAGTTGATTTTGATGAAGATATCTACGTTATGATGATTTTCTTTGTGAAAATTTGTATGAATCTGAAAATTTTGAGTTGCATTCATTATTTGGATTGATTAAGGATGATGATTTTGTTCATGAAAATGAGGATGAGACGGAAATTTGTGATTTGGTTAGGAAAGAAGGACAAGAATTTGAAAAATACACCATTGATGTTTTTGAAGATATTATTGAGAAAATCTTTGTGGTAGATGATGTTGATATTCTTGGAGTTGATGAATTAGTTGGAAAAAAGAGTGATTTTAAAATTATTGTTCAAAATTATGGTGGAGTGGACCAATTGATTGAAGATTGTGGTATTGAAAAATTTGGTGGTTCAAATTATCAAAAAGAAGAGTGTGATTTTTTGGTTTTTGGAAATTATTTGGAGGATTATTGTGTGAAACAAAATGTTGGTATCTTCAATTGTGACCGGATAAGTATGAATCAATTCATTGATCGATAAGAGTTAGCCATCAAATTGTATACGAAATGCAAGATCCGTCCACTATCACGTATGAAAATAAAGATGAAAACCAACCATAAGCTGGGGATCACATATGGTCTACACAGCGACCGAAATTTCAATGGAGATTGTAGCTTGTGATGGTGTCGGATTGGTTTTCATGAAGGTTTGGTTTAAGGGAGGCAATATTGGCATATAAACCAAACCTAATTAGGACTTGGAAGTTTTAATTATATTATTTTTAGTAGTTGAGTTTGTAAGTGATTTATTCTCTAATTTATCTAGTGTTAGGAAATTGTGTTGGTTAAATCCTTTAAGAATTTAGATTAGTTTATACCTATTTAAAGGCATTGTGCCTAATTATTTCAATTGAGGAAATTTGTATTGAAAAGTTAATTAAATAATTTGTTTATCCTCCCACAAAATTCCATTCATCTAATCCTTCATATATTTTCAGTTTTGTGCGTGAAAGCCTTATGGCTTACTTCTAAAAGTTCTTTGCCAACTTAATTGAGTAATTATTTTAACTCCTTTAAAGTAGTATCAATTGTGTGTTCCGCTACATAATTTTTGAGTCTATCACGATTTCAAATAAAGGTTGAATATTAAGTATTTTGTTCATTGATCTTTTATGGACAATTTTGGTATATTGAAAAAGTTTATTAGCTTTAGTTTCACTTTCCTTCCATTTCCCCTCGTATTTGAAGAGAGAAGTTTTTTAACTATTCATTTCTTCATTTATTTTCTTTTTTCCTTCCATTTAAAACTCTCAAATAAAAGAAAACTTACACATTTCCTATTCTTTTCTTTTTCTCTCCAAATCCTTCTATCCAAACATAATAATAGCATTGTATTATATAAATTTTTAAAATATAGCAATGTTATACCTTAATGAGGTAATATAATTTTCACATAAGATTAATTTGGGTTTCAATTTAAAGTTCTAGAACACAAATGAAATTTTGTAAAATCTTTATGGGCCATTACGCAAAATCGCCCATAATTGAAAGACTAATCCCGCAAATTATCGGGGAAGAAAACGAAAAAGAAAGAAAACAGTTCCACTATGCTGGATTGTGACCCAAGTGGTCAAATCACGAATTTCATTACCGGTTCCCCAAACAAACACGTAGTAGTCGTATTTCATTCACTCTGCCTTCGTATCGAAGAAAAGAAAATTAAAAAAAAAAAAAAAACGCACAAACCGTAAAAAACACACGCAAAATTTCACCGTGATGCATGAAGCAGAGGCTAACGATCTCTCCGACGATGCCGATTACGCCGCGTCGATGCAACATGTACGTTTTTGTTGTCGTTTTCATGATTTTTTTTTCCATTATTGTTTGATTATGATTGTAGCGGATGATTCAATTGGAATTTAAATTTATTAATTTTTTGGATTTGAACTAGGTTTTAATTGTATTTCTAGGTTATTTCCGTGATTTTTTGGTGTAAATTTGGTTGTTTATGCGCGGGGTGTGTGTGTGTGTGTGTTTTTTTTTTTTTTTTGAATTAGGGTTCGGCAAGCTTTGCTAGGAGTGATAGTGGTAGAAGGAGCTCGTCTGGTGATTCAGACGGTGCCGAAATTGTGTATTTGAAGGATAATGTGGCAACAACATTCATCCTACTCAGTTTGCCTCCGAGAGGATCAGCGGTCGATTGAAGTTGATTAAGCAAGGGACTGCTCTCTTTATGGTACTCGTTTTAATTTTATTTTTTTTGGGGATTATTGAACTTGAATACGTAGTAATGTATGAATAGAATTGGGAGATTGTTGTTTCTCAGTTGCATTTGGAGTTTGTGCCAATGAACAGAGGCTTATGAAACAGAATTTTTGTAACCATATGGAGCTTGTGTTTGTGAGTTAAACATGAAACCATATGAGATATACTGCTTTTCTGCCTTGCTCTGCATTGCATCACTTTTGTATTTTGCTTTTTGGAAGTGATTATTATTATTTTTTTCCTTTGGTTGGCTTGGTGCTTATTATATGCTAGACGTGGATGCCATACAAAGGGCTAAACTCAAATGCAAGGTTGACTGAGAAAGGTACAACTTACTAGTTGCATATGTGGGTTTATTGAGATTGAAATGTATTGCTTAGTTATTAACACAACCATGATCACACCGTAATACATGTATTCAGTTGTAACCAACTAATAGAATCATTAACTTAACTGAATCTGCTTATGTTTAAATCAATCTAACATTAGATTTAGGATGGCGTTGTTGGTTTCTGAAAAATTTTAATTAGTTTTTACATATGGTTGTTTTCCTGGTTAAATTGATCATTAGGTCACTCATTGAATTTGATGATTTCCATTGATCAATGTCTTTCTGCAGATAAGAATCTTTATACTATAAGAGCAGTACCTTTCTCAGAAATCAAGTCAATTCGCAGGCATAATCCCACAATTGGGTGGCAGTATATTATTGTAGTTTTGACTTCAGGTATCCTGAAGAACTTTTGATGTTCCTTCTGGAACTCTATGGTACAACATACACTTCCATTTTTCCTATGTGATTACTTGGATTTTATCTTCTTAGCCTAAAAGAAGAAGAATTTTGATGCCTTAAATGACTTGACTACCAAATTAGTGGCATCATATGTAGCAATAGTTGATAATGTTGATATTTTTGTTCTTTCCCCCATTCTATATAACACTTACCTCTCACTTGGTTCATGGTTGAATTTGTGCTCTTATTGGGTCATCTTCTTGTATTTTCTTTTTTTTTTTTTTGGGGGGGACAAACTAATGAGTTTGCTGCACCCAGCATAATTGTTGCTTTTCATATGACCACAATTTCACGGTATTGATAATTTTAATGGTTTCACCTTGTATGTTATACACTAAAAGGCTAGCTGCTATTGCGGGTTCTTATCTTAGTGGTTATTTTACTAGTTTCTATATCAGTTATATGCCTACTTCAAAGAGTTGTAGTTCTGCATATAAGATACCTTTACGACCTTATTATTTTCAGGACTAGCTTTTCCTCCTCTTTACTTCTATAATGGCGGTGTCAGAGAGTTTCTTGCAACAGTTAAGCAACATGCTTTTCTTGTGAGGTATATACTCTTTCTTTATCTGTGTTCTTCTAGTTTGCTTTTCTTAATTTATTCCTTTTATTGTGGTCTCTTATCTGTGCTGCAACTATGTGGCAGTGCCATTTTGTTTCCTAGATGGGAATGTGTACTTCCACTGACCAGTTCATTCAGTTTTTCCCCCCTCCACATCTACCCCACAAACTTGCTGGTAGAAGTATCTTGAAGTTTGTGCATTTTTTTAGGGTTTTGAAAATCCTGACTACTACTATTATATATTGACAGCTAACTGATGGTGTCCAGAACCCCTTCAATAAAAAGCTCAGAACAATTAAGATACTGACAGGGTGTGACAGTCTCAGATTTGAGTTATTGATGATTTAAGATGCAAATCTGTTCTGTTGTGAATCCTTTTGGGTTTTTGGTGATTGCACCAGGAGTAGTTTCAAGTTTCTCTTATAAAGTTTTTACTGGTTGAAATTATTCTAGATTCTTAGTACACATTTACTTTTCCAGGTCAGGGGAAGATCCCAATGTCTTTGTTATGAATGATTTTCAAGACCCCCTTCAGGTACACTTATTTTAAGTAACTTCTTTTGCTTGCACAACCAGACAATTCTTGGGCGTCTCTGCTTATTTTCAAGTGCTTGAGATAAATTTTAACACTAATGCCTATTAAAACGATAAATTACGTTTGAAATAATTCGATCAACATTCTTTTATCTAGAGAACTTTGTCTTCCTTGGAGCTTCCCAGGGCTGTTTCTATGTCAAATAGTCCATCAACTAATGAATCCCCAGAAAGTGGAAATCAAGAGAAGACTGATCAGAGTACTTTTGATAGCAGTGCTGGTGGTGTTCGTCAAAATGGCAGTCTGCAGCAAAAGCTGAATGATCCTGCACGAGATCTTTCAATTCAAGTACTGGAAAAATTCTCTCTTGTGACCAGATTTGCCCGTGAAACAACATCCCAACTCTTTCGTGACACTGAAATGGATGGTTTTGTTGCTAATGAGGGAAGGAAACAGGATCAGTCTTCAGTTGATGACCCTCGAATTCCAGCATATACTGACTCCCAAAAGATTCCTGATGAAATACCTGTACTCTCAGAATGTGCATCCTCTGGAGGTGATCTGTCTATTCCCCCCCTCTTCTTCACTACTATCTAAATATTCTTTTAAAAGACATAATTTGTTGTTGAAGAATCATTACTGATTTAGAAAAGCTAAAGCATTGTTGATTATAGAAAATCATTGTTCGTTCTGTTCCTGAGTTGGGATGATGTAGAACATAATAATGGGAGAAGGAAGGAAGATAAGTAATGAGTATAACATATTTAATGTGAGGGAACCAGTTGTCCAATCCTATATCTCTGGAGTAACTATGGAGTAATTTACGTGGCTTTTGCATGTTGACCCAATAATCATAAAAGATAAGCTTTAATGCTTTGTTGCCTATCATATTTGAAGTTTAAATTGTATTACGGTGTGATCTAGGAGTATATCGCTCCAACTAGTATAAACTTCCATGCCTGGACTGTCTGATATAGGCTTCTGTCTGTTGTAAACAGAAAACTCCATGTAGTAAAGAAAATCATAATGAAGAAGCTGCCACGAATGTAGATAAGCTGAACTTTTGAGCTTGTCAATTGTAAGGAGGTACAATAAGCAGCCGTTAGTTATTTTGAAAATTCTTAGTTATTTTTAACCTTGCTAGTTACCTCCTTATAATAAGACCTTTTTGTCAAGATTTTTTTTTTTTTTTTGGTTGTTGTTGAAAGTTGAGTAAGCAATCGTTGTAGAATGTGCTGAAGATCTTGGGTACTTCTTCCACATTCATATCATGCTGATGGGATGGAGTTTAATTTTCCTTCATCCTAAAGTATATCACTTTTTTAGGGTTGTCAGTTATGTCTCATTTCCTTTGTGTGGAGGTTTTTAAGAGTTAGTATCATGTTAGTCTAGCAATAAATTTTATATCATCTTGCATCTGTGGCTCTGTTCAGCTATAATGCTGTTACGAGTTCTACATGAACCTTCAAATCCACTAGGCTAAAGAAGGATTGATTTGAAGTAGTGAAAGTAAATTCTGTAAGAGAACGAGGAGAAAGCTGGTTAGTTCAACAATATGATATTTCTGTCTTTAGATTCTTTAGGATTAGACTTGCCAGGAGCCAATAGTTATTTTGAAATTTCTATGCTTTTTTACCTTGTTAGTTACCTACTTATAATGAGACCTTTTTGTGGAGGTATTTTTTTTTTTTGGGGTCTTAGTTGAGTAAGCAATCGCTGTAGAAGATGCTGAAGATGTATGGATAGTTTTGTACTTCTTCAACATTTTTTGTTTCATGCTGAAGGGATGTAGTTTAATTTTCTTTCATCCTAAAGTGGCTCACTTTTTTTAGGGTTGTCAGTTATGATATACAGTAGTCTCCTTTGTGTGGAGGTTTGTTAACGAGTTTGGGTTTTTTAAGATTTAGCATCATGTTAGTCTAGCAATAAATTTGATATCATCCTGCACAGCTATAACGCTGTTAAGAGTTCTACATGAACCTTCAAATCCACTGGGCTAAAGAAGGATTTATTTGAAGCAGCAAAAGTAAGTTCGGTAAGGGAATGAGGAGAAAGGTGATTAGTTTGCAACACAATATGATTTTCTGTCTTTAGATTATTTAGGATTAGACTTGCAGGATTAGAGATAAAACTAAGCAAGCTGGAATATAGATTTGGCAAGGAAGGATGAATTGGAGGAGCCAATAAGAAAGGTCTTTGTCGATGCCCAATCTTCAGAAAATACTGTTTCCTGTGGCTTATGAAAAATGGATTGCTGGATTATCATGAAGGGATGAAAAGAAGCAGTCATTGAATTATTGTCTTGATTATATGGACTAATTTGGTATGTATCGACACCTGAAAGCATTACTCTATTTCCTTCAGTGAGTCATGAAAGAGTGCATTCTTTTCATGAGCTTAGAAAGGGACTCGAAATGAAACTTGTGATGTAGCAGGCATTTCTTATAGACACAGCCTCCCTATTGGAATCTATAAAAGGTGGAATTAAATGGAGAAAAATGATGTTCTTCAGCCTATGCAAAGTTTACCGAACAATGACTGTTGAATGAACGGATTTTCCTATAGTAAATGCAAGAATCCAGTTAGCCTATTGTTTACAGACTTCAAGGCTAAGCTAATGCCCAATGAAGTATTACAATGGTTAAGAACTCGCTGATATTGGTTTTTATCTTAACATTCTGTGATTATGACCAGTTGCTATGTGAACAATGATGCAATGAGCGTTATTAAGTTTTATATTAATAATCTGTGTGGATAAAATGGATATATTATTGTATATTGTGTCTGAATTCTATGAGCTTTGTGTCTTTTGAACTACATGCTTTGGCCAGTCGCTAATATGTGGTCATTGAAAAATAATTCCTATTAACAGATTCCATTTCACTATAATTCCTACATAATAAAATTTCTTTTGGCAGTTTGATAGACTACTTTCGGGGAAACCACACCAGCCTCCTCTGGGACCTGAAGAGGTGGGTTTTAACTGTTGCTGTCTTTATTTTTAGGATTCTTATGATATAACAGGTCTGTTCCAAATTGACTTTCTTGTTCTTACTTTTGCTGAAAGACTTGAATATTGCTCCTGTAAGCAATCACTCGAGTGTGTATGCATATGCAATTGCCTTGAGTGGTAAAGAAATTAATGATATACTCACCTTTATCATCTTCAGGAGCCTAAGAAATTTGCTATGTTGAAGTCATTAATAGTCTGTTAGCAATATGCTATGCTGAAGTCATTAATAGTCTGTCATCTTAAGGATTACTGCAATTTTGGTCTGATGTTTCCATTGGATTTTACTTTTTGATTTCCTCCACTGCATGATCTCTTTGAACTATTGTGAAAAAAAAAAAATTATTGGCACATGAGATTTGTTGATAACTTGCTGGTTTTGTTTTCTTTTTGGTATATAATGTTTCTGACATTTGAGACTTCAGTTCAAATCTTATTTATCAGCTTCTTTGTACTGCCCATCTTAGCATTTACAACTAGAAAGAAACATTTGAGGTTTTGAGACTGACGATTTAGATTTCATTTTGAATGGTTACTCTTGGTCTTGGATCAAGGATATCCTTGTTCTGATGGTTGTTGTGTAAAATATAAGACAGACTTGGATTTCTTCTGTGAAAGGGCCACACCAAGAGCGTGGTTGGATGTCATAACCTCAACGTTATTGCCTTAATTCGGTATACATATTTCAAGTAATGGAGAATCATTCTTACCTGATCAATTCTTTTGTACATATAGTTTTGTATATGCCACAGCTGTGATTATCTTTAAAATGCAGATCATAGCATGCAACTTTTTGATGATCACCTTGGTTCAGATTTTGGAGTCTAACTTTTGAAGTATACTTGCAGTGGGCATCTTTTTTGGATTCTGAAGGGCGAGTTATGGATTCCAAAGCTTTGAAGAAAAGAATCTTTTATGGTGGAGTGGAGCATAGTATGCGGAAAGAGGTCTTTATATCAAACCAGAGCCATCCTTTGGAACAACAATTTTTATGTTGTAGATTGATTAGTCAAAATGAATGGGGAAGTTTACTTTTACTTTCATGATTTCAGCTCTGGCCATTCTTGTTGGAGTACCATGCATATGATTCAACATATGCAGAGATCTTAGGGAATATCTTGTGTCTGTCAAGAAGTTGGAGTATGAAACTCTAAAAAACCAATGGCAGGTTAGCAAGCAATTTGAATCTGTGACATAGTTGGGGTATAAGACCATTAGCTATACTGCTGTTATGATTTGGATAATATTTGATTATTAATTGCTTAAGTATTCATATTAAAGATTTTTTTCTGTTTAAAATGCAGCTTTTTGGTTCTCTATTGTGGTTATTTGCTGTGGCTTCTTACTTTACCACCTTTTTCTTTCCTGTAGATCATTAAGTCCTGCTAAACTCTTAACACCCTTATTCATAAGCGATTTCGAAATCCCAAGTACTTAATTGTTTTAGTTGATTGGTGAAATCCAAATGAATTGGTTAAACACGTAGATAATGGAATTGTTAAAAAACTTATATTGATTCCTTTCTCAGATTTTCTGCTATGCAAGATATCCCTTTAACCTCAACTAAAACTTTGATTACTTAAACAATTGGAAATCCAGCTTGATAAATCATCTTATAACTTCCCACTATATTTGGTTGAAGAGAGAACTGGAGCACTAGAGAATGCATACTGAAAGGTAACTTAATATTTCTGCCCAAGTAAGGGCAAACTGAGTGGTTTATTTTCAATTAAAGATGCACTTTTGTGATGTCAAGATACTAGGCATCTAATTCAAAACTTTCATGCTCTTTTGTGAGATAAATATTTTGTAGAATATTATGAGATAGAAACTCACTGTGGAATGGATTCCAAAATATTGTATCTGTTAGGACAATGTTCATAGACATGATGCCGAGAGTCTCAAGATATCAGTTAGGGTTGGGGGCAATCCTTCTAGATTTTATTGCTGAGATAATGGTCCACTGAAACTTTTTCAAAAGAAGAAACTCCATATACATCACAAAGAATACTACCACTTATACAAAACTCCATGATAATGAGAGTCAGAGGGAAGTATTCCATTTTTCTTTAATAGCTGTGAATTTGAATTCTATTATTCCATGAAACTTAATATTTGTATACAATGTTTAGAATCTGGGTTGATATATTTCGTTGGAAAGTCTGATGTTTGCCTAATTTTCCTATGCAGAGCATCTCACCTGCACAGGCAAGAAGATTTACGAAATTTAGAGAGAGGAAAGGCCTTATTGAGAAAGATGTGGTATGCTTTATATTGGACTTTGTATTTGTTAGGATTTTATTTACTGTCGGTTAGAAATGTTAACTTGTTAATTTGATGTACTATCAGTATGCAATTTGCTCAAAACATGCCTAACCATGTCATCTTTTGCTTTAAAGGTTAGGACTGACAGGTCACTTCCATTCTACGATGGGGATGACAATCCAAATGTGAATCTTTTACGTGACATACTGCTCACTTACTCATTTTACAACTTTGATCTTGGGTACTGTCAGGTAGTTTTAGACTTTTGTAGTAGGATCTTTTTTTCCCCTAATTTAAATGTCTTACACCTAATTTGTAGTTTTTATATATCATTTTTTCTATAAAGAAAATTTGTTCAATTTTAATTATGTCTTATTTGTAACAATGCTATGAAATCAGATTTTCTTGAGGGTTGGGTTTAATATGTTTAGTTTGAAGAGAGAAAGTGGTCCTATAAGAAATGACAGTTAGATAACATTACTTGTATGTCATTGCTGCTGACATTCTTATGCTCTCTTGATCTTACAGGGTATGAGTGATCTTCTTTCTCCAATATTATTTGTAATGAAAGACGAATCAGAATCGTTCTGGTGCTTCGTTTCGCTAATGGAGCGTCTTGGACCGAATTTCAATCGTGACCAAAGTGGGATGCACTCTCAACTTTTTGCTTTGTCAAAGGTACTTCCACACTGCCTTTGTGTTTGTTAATTACAAATGCCAGATGATGAAATTTGTTCTTTAAAGTGAGTTTATCTTTCATGATGAAACTGATTCAGCAAAGCAAACCAGAAAAGTGGACTTACTTGAGTACGCTTTTATTTCCCATCAAGTTCGCATATATATGATCAATTGCAAATCAAATTGCTGGATATGCTTGAAAGAATTCTGCTACTTGATGGATTATTTTTGTCAACCATTGCAACTGAGTGTAATACAAATGAAGTTCTAAACCTGTAATCCAACTTGAGGAGAATAGTGAGGATGTTCTAGCTCTGTTGTGTACCTTTTAAGGGAAATACACTGCGAGAAAACAGCTCTATAGTGCACTTAAAACAACGGCCATGCATTCTGTAAGAGTGTAATGTCTGTCATTCTCACTTGAACACTTGGCTAATTTAGTAGTGCAGCCAATAACTTTACTGGATCTTATTGATGTACTAATATATTTGCACAACAAAAAACTTTTGGATATGCGAAAGTTGTCACACTGGATGATCTTTACACGAATGAAATTTAGACAGAAGATCTTGCGTAAGAGTATCTTTCTACTTTTAGTCCAGATGTGTATTTTGGACGACCAAATTCAACATCTTTAAGCTGAAAATAATCAAAGTTCATAGAAGTCCTTTTCAGGGAGGAAGAAAAAAGAATAAGGGGGGGGGGGGGTCTAATCTGTTGTTAGCATCTGAAGTCTGATTAACTGTTTGCTTCATGAAAATTGGATTTATCATGACAAGACAGAAAGCCAGAAAAGAGGCTGATTTTCTGTGGTGTGGCTTAACTAAATCATGTTCTTTTTATTTCTTAATGAAGATTTTGTCAAGACCTTTCATGAAATCTCTTTGAGATATTTGATGAATATCTATATATTATATTTTGGCAGTTGGTGGAGATATTGGACAGCCCATTGCATAATTATTTCAAGCAGAATGATTGCTTGAACTATTTCTTCTGTTTCCGTTGGATTCTTATACAATTCAAAAGGCAAGTTAGAATTGTTAATAATCAATTTCGATTTGTTATATGTAATTTTTCTCGTACATCATTGTCTGATTCATTATTATTTTAATCTGGTTGCTTTGTAATTTGGTTTGCTATTACGGCAATTGACACTTTCTGGTCCTATCTGCCTATAGGCCATTATTTAGTTCTATATCAGAAGTGAGTAAATGATGTGTCTCAACGTTATGAAGATTCTTTTTTCCCTTTTTGGGTTCTAAAAATCAACCGAGAACAAGAAGTTAAGCGAATGGTGTGAAAACTTAAAATTTGTCTTAGTGAATTGATTGGGTAGGCAAACAGTAGCCGGTCGGCAGTCGCATGTGATGTATGTAATTCATGAATTGCATTGAGAGTTTCAATTTTGCAAAAATATCTCGGTATTAGGCTGTATATTATCCTTTGCATTATTTTTCTAACAGCGTCATGATTGACTGCTAACTGATATCTTGAGAATATATCTGCGCATGTCTCGGAGTTGGTGGTAGTAATAGATTCAAAATGTTTGATGAAGACTAAAGTGGAAAGCTAATTGTCCTAGTAACCTATATGCACCTAAAATGGATTTATAGTTGTTGGCAGATGTTATGTTCCTGGATAAAACTCGCTAATGTGATGCTTCGTGCTTAGCTCAGTTGATGGAGGTATTGGCAGTGAATGGCGAATGAGTAAAAGAAACATCAATTCACCTGTAAACTTAAGTGGAAATTAATTGTCCTACTAACCTATATGTGCATAAATGAAGAGGTATCATTGTCTGCAGATGTTATGTCCCTGGAACTGAACCTATAATTTTAAGTCCATTCAAAGTGCCATGCACTTTTTGACTGATTTGTTAACACTGGTTGTGGAATTAATATGTGATGTGATGGAACAAAATAAGAGGAATCCTTCATGTTTTACTTCCAAATAGTTGTGAATTAGATTCTGCTGTCCCAGCTTAGGGTTTTATTTTCTTCCTTTGTCGGATGCAACTGTTCTTAAACATGTGTATGCGACAATATGATGTTTGTGTATTGGGAGACAATGGGCAATAAAAAACAGTTGTCAGTAAAATATTTACAACCTGACAGACCTATTATGTTTCAGCTGTTTATTTTTACTCTAAATTCTGGATTAGCTACTGCTTTTGCCTGTATATGTTGTGTGTTTGTCCTGTGGGTGATAGCTTACAATCTTTTGATGGCAGAGAGCTTGAATATGACAAAACAATGCGCTTGTGGGAATTATTGTGGACTCATTATCCGAGTGAGCATTTGCACCTTTATGTTTGTGTTGCAATCCTGAAAAGATATCGCAGCAAGATAATGGGAGAGCAGATGGATTTTGATACACTACTCAAATTTATTAACGAGCTAAGTGGTCACATTGACCTTGATGCTATCATCAGGGATGCAGAGGCTCTGTGTATACATGCTGGAGAACATGGTGCTGCATGCATCCCTCCTGGAACTCCACCTTCATTGCCTGTTGAGAATGCTTCAGTATACCCTCAACAAGACGATGATATATTGTAGATATGCCTTCTTTTGGTATCTTTCTTGATTACTTGCAGAGAGGAGATAGAAGTTTTATGTTAATAACATGTGGTGTTAAAGACAGAGTGTAAATATTGACAGCTCAGGTTAAAAGATAATGAAATCAATCTCTCTCATCAGAAATTCCTGTAAACGTTTGAATGATGGATTTGTAACTTTGTCTAGTAGTAATTCACTTGATAGGAATTTCATTGCTGCATTCAAACGTGAAATAAAAGCTGGCTGAATTAGTATCATATCAAACATCGTAATCATCCCAGGCTTGGCAATTGATAATGTCGGTTGTAACTTCGAAAGAAGAGTTTTTAGCTTCTTTTTTTTTTTTTTCTGAGGCATCATGAAATATTTGTCTCCTTAATTTCCTCTAGGTTTATTTGGATTGATAGATTTGATAAAGAATTTGAAATCTACCTATTTTTTTGGAAGAATTTGTAAGGTTGAAATCGATAAATTTCAAACCCACTCAAATTAATAAATGTAAAATAAAAGATTTTAAATAATTTTTTAATTTAAGTAAATTTTAAATTTATAAATGATTGACTTTATAAATTCCTTCAACAATAACTAGATTTCAAATTTTTTCTCAAATCCTATCCAAACAAAATGCTAATGAATTTCCTTCTTTCTTTCATAATGATGATTTGACCGGTAGCTGCGGGAGCATGAAGATCTCCAATTGTGCAGCAGTGATATATATTTTAGGAAAATTTTACAATATTTTTTTAAGGAATTATTTTTTTGTATTTTAAATATTTATATAGTACAATATCATATATTTTAAAATTTTTTACTGTACAAACTTTCAAAGCCAAGAGAATGATTTTTTAAAAAGAACTGTAGAATTCTCCTATATTTTAAATTATAATATTCATTTAGTTATATTGCAAAATAATTTAGACCAATTCTCATTTCTCAGTCTCTCCATTCTCTTAGCCTTTCCTTTCTAATACTCACCTTCTCTTAGCAAAGAGACCACATAATCATAACTATATAATTTGAAAATCATTTGTCAGAATTTTTTAGATGTAATTCAAGAGAAAATATTTCTATTTCCAACATAAGAATGGTAGTTTACAAATTGTAGTGTTGTCGGTGACCACAAGGACCAATATTGGCCAGCATTGTCCGGCCTCGCACCAGAGCACAGCGCACCATGCCCATATTTCCCCTGGGCTGTGAACTGCAATGGCTTCCAAATAGTGAATGTCTAATAGATTCACGGACCAGATCTGACAATAAGTTATTTGAGTTGGGGGCGGGAGGCAAATTGTGCTGTTTCCTTGAACTCATAACCATGACTTGTTTGTGTTTGATTTTGATTTAGTCTAAAAACTAGTACGGGTGACCCAATCGTCATGTCAATTAAATGTTTGTTTTATTGTCAGTCATACGAAAATTTTTGTATTCTACCCAAGTTATTTTTTATTTTTTATTTAATAGACGATATGTAAGAAAGATGGTAAGTCGTTAAAATTTATAGTGGTGCCCTATCATAAACTTTATTTTACTTTAAAAAAATAAAAATAAAAATAAAAAAACCTTCCCTACCCCTTGCCAAATTTGACTATTAAATGTAGTATTTTCCGTCTCAATTCATTAATTTTGTGTCAAAACCAAAGGCGATAACGTGTTTCCAGTTAAAGGTGTGTAACTGCAAAATGAATTTCCTTTTCCCTACTTCTATCTTTCTTGAAAAGAAAGTCCATGCTTGCAAACAAATACAGAATTTACGGGAAAGCCCCTGTAGTTTTTTTTTTTTTAAAAAAAAAATCATGAGGAGAGATCTCAAGATATGGAAATATTTCGATAAATTTAGTTTTGACCCCCCAATTGTAAATCCTATAATGTGTATTAAATGTTACAAAATTTACTATATCAGTTAATATGAACAAAATTTTGTAAATTTTAAACTTAACAACAAATGAGACATAAGACCGAAATTATGTTAATATTTTCCCTCAAGATATGATAAAAGAATAAAAGCAGACAGAGAAATCCAATCTCATTCCGTCTCATATTCCCCGTTGGATTGCGGATGCTAGACAGACAACCAAGAAAATGTTTAAAAAAAAAAAAAGATTATTCCGTACAAAGAGTAACGTTAAAGTTGATTTTAAGCTTTTAATAATAAGCTTCATTAAGCCGATCTAGATCCTTAATTCCGCCTCCTGTCCCGAATATTACAAGCCACAATCTTCCATATTAATCCTAAAAAAAAAAAAATCATAGTACCCAACAAGCTAGCATAATTCCAAAAAGTTCGAAGACATCGAATGAGCCAACGAGTGACCTTTTTAATTTAACTTCTGATATACTCCTACATTGCTTGTCTCTCCAATGGGCTGCATACATAGACAAATGGAGATGCATTGTCAACACCACGAGTTGGCCGTTAATAGTCCTCCTTGCCACGAAGAATTATATGTCAAGACTACTCATATAAACCACCATTCAATTTTATACACTCACAAAAAGAAATTCAATTTATAGAGTGTTACGCGTTATTCATCTTGTATTGAAGTGAATAATTTTATTGTTAAATAATTTAAAAATAATAATAATTTTACGTATAAGTGAATCTAAGGGTCAAATTCAGAGCCTCCGTATTATGGAGTTACAAAGAGTGTTCCGCCAAAAACTTTGCAATTGATACAAGGAAAGATTTTTTTAGTATTTATATATATATTTTTTGGATTTATTACTAAATTCTTCTTTTAAATCCTTTATTAATTAATGCAGATATTTATACGTACCTTATTTTTGGTCGTTATTGTAATATAAATTAAAATTTATAAAATACATAACATCAGATACATCATCTGATTGGAAAAGAAAATTTATATAATATACCGCATTATAAAATATATAAATGAATAAAAAAAATAGATATATGTGTTCCCCCAATATTTTTCCTTAATTTGAAACATGCGTACAAGTCCTCAGGCCCCATAAGGCTGGGACCTATGTTTTCTTCGTGCGGCCTATATGTTCTTGCTGACTTTGTAATTAGGGCATGCTGGAGACGATTAGACATATTAAAAGAGGAAGTCACATTTTGTTTCCAAAAGGGTTGTCTTACTATCAATTCAAAATCTTATGGCTAGCTGTAGAAGTCCATCATTTTTTGACAAGGACGCAAATATTTGTACTTTTGCCAATTTTTCAAACAAACTACTAGTATAAAATATTATTAGTGTTCCATGTCATTTTTT